>OX183134.1:9256987-9979341 GCA_945261195.1 Cryptosula pallasiana | reverse complement strand
ACTTAATTGAAAAAGTTAGTAGAAAAAATCAATTTTACTGAAACAGTTTTATCTTGCTAGTTTGTTTAAACTCGTACTTGAAAGAATAAACACCATACCACATTGGTAACCACTCTATGTTACAGTTCGACAGTGACAGTTCTTCCAGTGAAGTCAACCTATTTATCACTTCTATTCCTCCTTCACTGAAGTCATTACCTCCAAGGTGTAGCACTTTCAAGATACTCAGAGTAGACAAACTACAACATGCCATAACCAGTTGAGTCATATAATTCAAAAAAATTAGTAGAAAAAGTCCCTAAATTTAAACTTTCTCTAATTTCAACTTTAAACTCGTACTTGAAAAAAATAAAGACCATACCATGCTGGTAACCACTTTCAGGGGTGTATCCAACTGTTGGAGGCTAGGTACAGCCGTAGGGTGGGAGGGGGTGTGGGGGGGGTGTGGGGTCTGGGCACTCCCGTAGTCGGAAAATTTTGCATTTTTTCATGTTCGTAGAAGGCAGGAGAACGCATCTGAGGCATGTTTAAGAAAATAAAAGAAGGATGTTGATAGCAACCCATAAATGTGAATAAGTGTAAATAAATGGAATAGCTATGATAATGTTTTGCTTTCTGCAGGTTTCCAACAGGAAATCTGCTGTGGTTTTTTTCCTGTACAATACTACTAACACAGTCCTTTTCTTCAATTTATTTTAGTTGCAATGCACAGTCAATTGACTAACTAACTGATTATTATTAATGAATCTGCACATGCTATACTGAAAAGAATCTACTAAAACCACAAAAACGACTAAAACAAATCATTTATTAATTTACTACTTACTTCTTAAAAATTTACTATTTATCATCCTGTTATTAAACCTGTTCATTTGGTTTAAAATAATCATTTCTTAGAAGAATTTTTATCATTATTTATTATTGTTATAACAACATGATGTTGACTTGTTAGTAATTATTGATAATAATAACCACAATAATCTTAATACCAATAATAGATAATAAGAATGACAGCACTTCAACAACAACAATAATAATAATGTCATAAATAAATAAATTAAATAATAAGTAACATATAGTAGCTGTTAAGTTCGTTGTTATAGATGGTCAGGAGTGATAAAAGCAACTTAGTCTAACAGTAACAACGTGAGAGTACGCTTTACTACATTTCAGTTAAAAATATAACTTTAGTGGAGGCAGTAACTTGTTCTGGCAGGAGTAGTAATATATGAGCAGATCTCCCTACCAAGTGTTTTTTTGTGGATTAGATCTCGGGGTTGAGGCAATGGGTTACGGCGTTGAATGAATTCGCCGAGTTAATATTGTGTTTCATTTGAGAGGCATTTGAGTGGCATTTGAGTGGCATTTAAGTGGCATTTGAGTTTTGAGTATTTTTTTACTTAATTTGAACTTATATGACATATAAATTTTGAATGTATGGCATTTAAGTTTTGATAATTTCTTACATAATTTGAACTCATATGGTATCTTGAGAGAGAGGAGAGAGGAAAATAGGAGAGACGGGAGAGAGGAGATATATCTACATTGAATAAATACATTGATTAAAATGAATCAATATATGATTATATACATTTATTGCATAGTAAGTAGGGATACATAAAGAGTAAATATTAAATATTATGAACTTGAAACAGCTCCAATATCAATTCGAATGAAAAAATGGATGATGAGAGATGTTCATCCGTTTGTATGTATCTACATATATCTGATTGAAAATGATATAATAATTCATTAGTCCATTGTATTGAAATTAATTTTTGAGTGAGCTCTTTATTCCGCACCTTTCTTTGAATTTTTTTTAAGTAATCATTAATACTGACAGTTTTTGACATTTTTACAACTGTTTGAAAATTGTTTTTAGTCATGAGCTTAAATACTTCTACTGGATTGTCAACGTCTTTATGTGTAGTGTATGGTCGGTATTGAACCGGTGAAAGTTCTCCATATAAAGAAGCTACAGTTAGCAAATGTTGTGTCATACATAATAATATAGCTTGTAATGTCAAGCGATATCCAGCCTTTTCCTGTACTTCGACATTTTCTTTAATATAGCTATGATATATCTTCGGGAGGTAGTCTTTGATTGTATATCTTTTTAAACTCATAATGAACTAAAATAAAATATTATGCATTAGTATAGGTTGATTAAACAGTGTTGTAAAATAATTACATTTTAACTTCCATTAAATAGTTTTTCTATTAATTCTTACCTTATCACCAAGAAATCAGTTGTAGTAGTTGATGCTCCTGAGGTTATTATCAGTTGTAGTAGTTGATGCTCCTGAGAATATTGCTGGAGAGAATGATTTCTATGCAGAGAGAGCTGTTCTTATATACCATAAGCCACTCCTACTCATTTAGCTTATAACCATTAAAAACACTCACGCGAAAACTCTATCATAATAATGTTATTCGCATGAAATATTCCTGTTTTATTTGCGTGAAAATAATTGTTTTATTCCCGCGAAAGCATTGGTTTGTATTCGCGTGAAAATAAAATTTTTATTCCCGCGAAAACAACGGTTTCCATTTGCGTGAAAATAAATTATTTATTCCAGCGAAAACATTGGTTTGTATTCGCATGAAAATAAATTATTTATTCCCGCGAAAGCAACGGTTTCCATTCGCGTGAAAATATATTATTTATTCCCGCGAAAGCAACGGTTTCCATTCGCGTGAAAAAAAAAATACTTATTCCCGCGAAAGCATTGGTTTGTATTCGCGTGAAAATAAAATTTTATTCCCGCGAAAACATTGGTTTGTATTCACGTGAAAATAATATTTTTATTCCTGCGAAAACAACGGTTTCCATTCGCGTGAAAAAAAATTAGTTGTTTCCGCGAAAGCATTGGTTTGTATTCGCGTGAAAAAATGCTGATTCATAGGATTTAATCAGTGCAACTTTACCTATTTAAGAGCCACTGTTTTCACACAGAAAGCATCCAGTTCTACAACGGCTAGCGGAGAAGCAACATCTACTAAACCTTCTAGTGCAACTACTAGGAGCTCACCTTCTTTATAAACGTAAGAGTAAAAATATTTTATTTCTGTTAGCTAACACAACTAGCTGAAGGTTTATGATCTTTATGATCTTTTAAAATTAATAACAAAAAAACTAAACAAAATGTTTTGTTTTTTTTCAGAATGAATACTCAAGACGAAGGAAGTCAACCGATGAATGAAGAAGCAGGACCCCAGCAAACCCTTTCCCCATCACCTTCTCCTATCTTTGATATGCCAGAAAGTCAATTGGTGGTTGATGAACCAGAATCCCAACAAGATTTTACTTCATTCACATCTCCTACTAACAAGCTACCTTCAAAAAGAACATCAATGAGGAAACGATCTTTCATTGATTTGACAAAAGATGATAATGAAACTGGTTCGAAGTGCAAAAAACTAGTTTTGACAGATGTTGGAGACGAAACGCTTTTTCGTCACACCAGAATACCCTTTCAAGATGCCGGAAGTAATGAAATAACCACTCTCACCTACAAGAGCGCCGGGTTAATAAACTCTCTCTCTCCAGATAGTCTAGAAAAACTTGAAGAGTCCATGGAAATCTGCGAACTACCAGTACCAACAGTTATGGAGGTGTTGTCTGTTGAATTTCGTGGTGAATCAAAGTGTGTCATCATTTACAACTATCGAAAGGATAAAAAGCGAACTCGGGTGAAGAGTGATGTTTCAACCGAAATAGGACTGCTTGTTAATAAAGGTAAGCAAACACGTCCAATTGTTTTACTTTATATGGGAGAAGGAAAGACAGGAGATGCGATTTTTCGTACCGCTGAATCTCAAGGATGTAATCGAAAAATCAACGATCAATTCAACTCATTGTGCGGCAAGAGTTTGAGACAAATACAGGCTTATTTCAGTGTTGCTCACCTACACGATTTTCCGACAGGAAGTGTTATAGCTTATGAGAATCCTGGAATGCTAAGAAAATGTGATACTCGTTGGAACAAGACTGCCGATATTATAGTGGCTAATTACAGATGTATGGTGAATGGAGAGCTATTGATTGGAGATATTAACATCCCTGCTCAAATAGCTTCGTCTGTGGTGGGGGAAAAAAGCGGTGTAATCGTATTCAAAGGACTGAGACAAAATACAAACAACATGATTTCCTACGATGTCATTCTACTCTCTGCTCTTCAAGCTTTCATTCAAGCCCCCGAACTACTTGATACTTTGCCGCAACACACCTGTCTCTCCTACTTTGATGAAAATGAAAAAGAGAATTGTCCAGAACAGCACATCGGAACCTTAATCGATAACACAAAGGATATGTCTCGTCTTCTATGATGGTAAGTTTCATATCTATTTAAAGTAGGTTCCGAAGTATTTTTGTAAAATTAATTCATATAACTATGTATGATAGAGTCATTAGTTACTATGTCTTTTAGATATAACTAAAGAGCGCTCCTGAGGAAGAAAATGAGAAGATCTTATTTACTTCTTGCTTGGAACATAACAAACTAATAGTTTTTATAGGTTCTGTAGTGTTTAGCACAAATAATGAGATAAGTTGTATTTTATTCATTTTATTTGTTATAACAAATAAAAAGTCAATTACAATAATTTATTTTAACAATTTACTTAGTAAATTAGTTCCTTGTATATGCACTCCATCTATTTCTTCTACTGTATTATCTTGTATGAACTCGAAGTTAGGATTAGCCTGTATGATAAATCTCTGTATTGAGTGATCTCTCATCTCACTAACTCCTATATCTCGTAAACTTCTAACAATTTCATCCATACTCCACCCTCCACTTCTCAGTAAACAAAAGTATACACAATAATCGCCACATACAGTTGACAAAATTTTTTAGTTGTTTTTCATTACTTTGTATTGTTTCATATCCTCCATGAATACTTAGTATTTCATTTACATCTGGTAAAAGGAAACAGAACGTCCAAACGAGTCAAAAAAATTTACCTCTGAATCATTAGCGTACACAGCCAACCAATGCTCTCCAGGTTGGTGAGAATAATGGGTGTTGAATACGAAACATCCTGTTGGAAAATTGCAAATTTGCTTCCAAAACTGTTCTCTAGCTCCAACATGAATCCCTACGCTTTGACATAAAACGTCTGAAGATAAGATCGCACAAATTTGCATGGTATTCATCTCTAACTTTCTGTTTAAAGCACTGCGTCTCCCCCAATAGTTAATTGAAGAATGCTATCCATCTCCAACACACCGTCTTTTACAAAGTATGCTACCAGGGATAATCCATCAGCCGTGTTAGTACTAAAACGAATTTCCACACCTGTTGTGAGTAGTAATATATGAGCAGATCTCCCTACCAAGTGTTTTTTTGTGGATTAGATCTTGGAGGTTATGCAATGGGTTACGACGTTGGATGAATTCGCCGAGTTTATATTGTATTTCATTTGAGGGGTACTTGAGTGGCATTTGAGTGGCATTTAAGTGGCATTTGAGTTTTGATTATTTTTTTTACTTAATTTGAACTTATATGGCATATAGATTTTGAATGTATGGCATTCAAGTTTTGATAATTTTTTTACATAACTCGAACTCATATGGTATCTTGAGAGAGAGGGGAGAGGAGAGAGGAGAGATGGGAGATGAGAGAGGAGAGAGAGAGAGGAGAGAAAGGAGAGAGAGGAGAGAGATTTTTTAGTTTTCTATATATTCATGTATATATGGTTAATTATGTACATATTTATGGCTATATTTATATCTACATAGAGAGAGAGGATATATATCTACATTGAATAAATATATTGATCAAAAATGAAACATTTTATGGTTATATAGCTGATTACATAATAATTAGGGAAAATCTTCCCATATAATATAGCTAGAGTCAGTAAATACTAAATAATACAAAGCACTACAACTTGTAATGACAATCAATGCATTCATACACACATACATATGGTATCTTGAAAGAGAGAAAGAGAGAGAGGAGAGAGAGATCTTTTAGTTCTCTATACATTAATGTATATATGGTCAATTATGTACATAGTTATGGGTATATTTATATCTACATAGAGAGAGGAGAGAGGAGATATATCTAAATTGAATAATAACATTGATTAAAAATGAATCATTGTATGATTATATACATTTATTACATAATGAGTAAGGAAAATCTCCCCATATAATATAGCTAGAGTCAGTAAATACTAAGTAATACAAAGCACTACAACTTGTAATAAATACAAAGTAATAACAGTTAATGCATAGTTTGTTCCTTTACAATGTTGTCTTTGATGTACTGATGCTATATCTTAGGAAGGAAGACTTCTGTTCTATGTGCTTTTAATTTCGTAATGAACTAAAATAAAAAAGTTATGTATTAGTATAGAATGATTAAGCAAAAATGTAAAATAATTACATGAATTTGAATTATAGTTCTAGTCACATTGGATAGTTTACATTATTAGAAAGGGGAAATAACTCACCAAGTTACATTGTTCAACTTGTTTTTTCTTGAGCATTATTTTCACCAAGTGCTTTTGATTCTCTTTCATCTATCTAAAACAAAACAAAAAATACTTGTTTTATAAATATGTTGTAAAAAATACACTAATTAACCAAAAAAGTGCTTTTTTTTACCTGGAAAAATGTATATATTCAACATTTTGTTGTAAAAAATACATTATTTACACCAAAAAAGTCCTTTTTTCACCTGGAAAATGTATATATTCAGCATTTTGTTGTAAAAAAATACACTAATTACATCAAAAAAGTCCTATTTTCACCTTAAAAATGTATATATTCAGCGTTTTGTTGTAAATAATACACTAATTACATCAAAAAAAGTCCTTTTTTCACCTGGAAAAGGTATATATTCAGCATTTTGTTGTAAAAAAATACATTATTTACACCAAAACAGTCCTTTTTTCACCTGGAAAATGTATATATTCAGCATTTTGTTGTAAAAAAATACACTAATTACATCAAAAAAGTCCTTTTTTCACCTGGAAAATGCATATATTAAGCATTTTGTTGTAAAAAAATACATTATTTACACCAAAAAAGTCCTTTTTTCACCTGGAAAAATGTATATATTCAGCATTTTGTTGTAAAAAATACACTAATTACATCAAAAAAGTCCCTTTTTCACCTGGAAAATGTATATATTCAGCATTTTGTTGTAAATAATACACTAATTACATCAAAAAAAGTCCTTTTTTCACCTGGAAAAGGTATATATTCAGCATTTTGTTGTAAAAAAATACATTATTTACACCAAAACAGTCCTTTTTTCACCTGGAAAATGTATATATTCAGCATTTTGTTGTAAAAAACTACACTAATTACATCAAAAAAGTCCTTTTTTCACCTGGAAAAATGTATATATTCAGCATTTTGTTGTAAAAAATACACTAATTACATCAAAAAAGTCCCTTTTTCACCTGGAAAATGTATATATTCAGCATTTTGTTGTAAAAAATACACTACATCAAAAAAGTCCCTTTTTCACCTGGAAAATGTATATATTCAGCATTTTGTTGTAAAAAAACACACTAATTACATCAAAAAAGTCCTTTTTTCACCTGGAAAATGTATGTATTCAGCATTTTGTTGTAAAAAATGACATTATTTACACCAAAACCGTCCTTTTTTCACATGGAAAATGTATATATTCAGCATTTTGTTGTAAAAAATACACTAATTTCACCAAAAAAGTCTGTTTTTCACTTGGAAAATGTATAGATTCAGCATTTTGTTTAATTTATGGTAAAAATTAGTAAAACTCACCTATAGTGATATGATTGTCTTGAGTTATAGATTAGCTTCTTGAGCTCTTGTTCTGGACAGTTTTTTCAGCATCATCGAAGTATAATCCATGTAGTTTGAGTCTTCATTGGTTTGGTATCATCTAAGTCGGAGAGAAAGTAATGTTGTGTAACATTGACTCTTCATTGGTTTGGTATCATCTTGTCTTCAAAATCCATGTAGTTTGAGTCTTCATTGGTTTGGAATCATCTAAGTAGGTGGTAGATCTTGAAAGGAATTCTTGCTGTGTTGGAGAAGTATGCTGTCTTCAAAATCCATGTAGTTTGAGTCTTCATTGGTTTGGTATCATCTAAGTAGGTGGTAGATCTTGAAAGGAATTCTTGCAGTGTTGGAGAAATATGCTGTCTTCAAAATCCATGTAGTTTGAGTCTTCATTGGTTTGGAATCATCTAAGTAGGTGGTAGATCTTGAAAGGAATTCTTGCTGTGTTGGAGAAGTATGCTGTCTTCAAAATCCATGTAGTTTGAGTCTTCATTGGTTTGGTATCATCTAAGTAGGTGGTAGATCTTGAAACGAATTCTTGCTGTGTTGGGAAAGGAATTCTTGCTGTGTTGGAGAAGTGTGCTGTCTTCAAAATCTATGTAGTTTGAGTCTTCATTGATTTGGTATCATCTAAGTAGGTGGTAGATCTTGAAAGGAATTCTTCAAAATCCATGTGGTTTGAGTCTTTATTGGTTTGGTATCATCTAAGTAGGAGGTAGATCTTGAAAGGAATTCTTGCTGTGTTGGAGAAGTGTGCTGTCTTCAAAATCCATGTAGTTTGAGTCTTCATTGGTTTGGCATCATCTAAGTAGGTGGTAGGTCTTAAAAGGAGTTCTTGCTGTGTTGAAGAAGTGTGCTTAGGTGGTAGATCTTGAAATGAATTCTTGCTGTGTTGGAGAAGTATGCTGTCTTCAAAATCCATGTAGTTTGAGTCTTCATTGGATTGGTATCATCTAAGTAGGTGGTGGATCTTGAAAGGAATTCTTGCTGTGTTGGAGAAGTGTGATGTCTTCAAAATTCATGTAGTTTGAGTCTTCATTGGTTTGGTATTATCTAAGTATGTGGTAGATCTTGAAATGAATTCTTGCTGTGTTGGAGAAGTATGCTGTCTTCAAAATCCATGTAGTTTGAGTCTTCATTGGTTTGGTATTGTCTAAGTAGGTGGTAGATCTTGAAAGGAATTCTTGCTGTGTTGGGAAAGGAATTCTTGCTGTGTTGAAGAAGTGTGCTGTCTTCAAAATCTATGTAGTTTGAGTCTTCATTGAGTTGGTATCATCTAAGTAGGTGGTAGATCTTGAAAGGAATTCTTTCTGTGTTGGAGAAGTGTGTTGTCTTCAAAATCCATGTGAAGTATGTTGTCTTCAAAATCCATGTAGTTTGAGTCTTCATTTGTTTGGTATCATCTAAGTAGGTGGTAGATCTTGAAAGGAATTCTTGCTATGTTGGAGAAGTGTGCTGTCTTCAGAATCCATGTAGTTTGAGTCTTCATTGGTTTGGTATCATCTAAGTAGGTGGTAGATCTTGAAAGGAATTCTTGCTATGTTGGAGAAGTGTGCTGTCTTCAGAATCCATGTAGTTTGAGTCTTCATTGGTTTGGTATCATCTAAGTAGGTGGTAGATCTTGAAAGGAATTCTTGCTATGTTGGAGAAGTGTGCTGTCTTCAGAATCCATGTAGTTTGAGTCTTCATTGGTTTGGTATCATCTAAGTAGGTGGTAGATCTTGAAATGAATTTTTGCTGTGTTGGAGAAGTATGCTGTCTTCAAAATTCATGTAGTTTGAGTCTTCATTGGTTTGGTATCATCTAAGTAAGTGGTAGATCTTGAAAGGAATTCTTGCTGTGTTGGAGAAGTGTGCTGTCTTCAAAATCCATGTAGTTTGAGTCTTCATTGGTTTGGTATCATCTAAGCAGGTGGTAGATCTTGAAAGAAATTCTTGCTGTGTTGGAGAAGTGTGCTGTCTTCAAAATCCATGTAGTTTGAGTCTTCATTGATTTGGTATCATCTAAGTAGGTGGTAGATCTTGAAAGGAATTCTTCAAAATCCATGTGGTTTGAGTCTTTATTGGTTTGGTATCATCTAAGTAGGAGGTAGATCTTGAAAGGAATTCTTGCTGTGTTGGAGAAGTGTGCTGTCTTCAAAATCCATGTAGTTTGAGTCTTCATTGGTTTGGTATCATATAAGTAGGAGAAAAAGTCATGTTGTGTTAGATCTATCATTGGTGTTGGTAGATCTTGACCAGATGTTTTATAGTCTTTGCTGCTACTGCGTTTTGTCTCAAACAAGAGTCCAAAGTAGGCATTGTGTCTACAAAATACAAAAGATTGATTGTTACAATTGATTCATTTATTTTCATCGGCTTTATCTACATAAAGTAGCGAAGAAAAAGTTTGTGTGAGTATGAAGCTATCTAGTAGAGATAACTTTATATCTAGGTTCAACTAGCATTAAATAATTATTTTGGTAATAACAAATAATTAGAGTCGGTTACTTTACTAGTGCTCGGGCAAACACACAATTTTGGTAATGTCAAAGTCTGTGATCTTACAAAGAAATAGCTTAGATGTTATTAGCATAAAATTTAAAAATAAATAATTAGAGCTTTCTACTAGTGTTAAATAATTATTGATATTGATTATTTTTTACCTTATCACCACTTAGAGCCAGATGATTTAATTAACTAAAGACAAATAATTATTTTAGCATTTCTTACCTTGATGGTCTCCTAGTAGCTGTAGTAGATGATGCTTCTCCGCTTGCTGTTGAAGAACTGGATGCTTTCTGTGTGAAAACAGTGGCTCTTAAATAGCTAAAGTTGCACTGATAAAACCCTATGAATCAGCATTTTTTCCAATGCTTTCGCGGGAACAAATAATTTTTTTTCAGGCGAATAGAAACTGTTGCTTTCGCGGGAATAAATAATTTATTTTCAGGCGAATAGAAACTGTTGCTTTCGCGGGAATAAATAATTTATTTTCAGGCGAGTAAAAACTGTTTCTTTCGCGGGAATAAATAATTTATTTTCACGCGAATAGAAACTGTTGCTTTCGCGGGAATAAATATTTTATTTTCAGGCGAATAGAAACTGTTGCTTTCGCGGGAATAAATAATTTATTTTCATGCGAATAGAAACTGTTGCTTTCGCGGGAATAAGCAATTTATTTTCCCGCGAATGGAACCTGTTGCTTTCGCAGGAATAAAAATTTTATTTTCCCGCGAATACAAACCAATGTTTTCGCAGGAATAAAAATTTTATTTTCCCGCGAATACAAACCAATGCTTTCGCGGGAATAAATAATTTATTTTCCCGCGAATGGAACTTGTTGCTTTCGCGGGAATAAAAATTTTATTTTCCTGCGAATACAAACCAATGCTTTCGCGGGAATAAATAATTTATTTTCCCGCGAATGGAACTTGTTGCTTTCGCGGGAATAAAAATTTTATTTTCCTGCGAATACAAACCAATGCTTTCGCGGGAATAAATAATTTATTTTCCTGCGAATGGAACCTGTTGCTTTCGCAGGAATAAAAATTTTATTTTCCTGCGAATACAAACCAATATTTTCGCAGGAATAAAAATTTTATTTTCCCGCGAATACAAACCAATGCTTTCGCGGGAATAAATAATTTATTTTCCCGCGAATGGAACTTGTTGCTTTTCGCGGGAATAAAAATTTTATTTTCCTGCGAATACAAACCAATGCTTTCGCGGGAATAAATAATTTATTTTCCCGCGAATGGAACTTGTTGCTTTCGCGGGAATAAAAATTTTATTTTCCTGCGAATACAAACCAATGCTTTCGCGGGAATAAATAATTTATTTTCCCGCGAATGGAACTTGTTGCTTTCGCGGGAATAAAAATTTTATTTTCCTGCGAATACAAACCGATGCTTTCGCGGGAATAAATAATTTATTTTCCCGCGAATGGAACCTGTTGCTTTCGCAGGAATAAAAATTTTATTTTCCCGCGGATACAAATCAATGTTTCGCAGGAATAAAAATTTTATTTTCCCGCGAATACAAACCAATGCTTTCGCGGGAATAAATAATTTATTTTCCCGCGAATGGAACTTGTTGCTTTCGCGGGAATAAAAATTTTATTTTCCTGCGAATACAAACCAATGCTTTCGCAGGAATAAATAATTTCTTTTCCCGCGAATGGAACTTGTTGCTTTCGCGGGAATAAAAATTTTATTTTCCTGCGAATACAAACCAATGCTTTCGCGGGAATAAATAATTTATTTTCCCGCGAATGGAACCTGTTGCTTTCGCAGGAATAAAAATTTTATTTTCCCGCGAATACAAACCAATGTTTTCGCAGGAATAAAAAATTTATTTTCCCGCGAATACAAACCAATGCTTTCGCGGGAATAAATAATTTATTTTCCCGCGAATGGAACTTGTTGCTTTCGCGGGAATAAAAATTTTATTTTCCTGCGAACACAAACCAATGCTTTCGCGGGAATAAATAATTTATTCTCCTGCGAATGGAACCTGTTGCTTTCGCAGGAATAAAAATTTTATTTTCCTGCGAATACAAACCAATGCTTTCGCGGGAATAAATAATTTATTTTCACGCGAATGGAAACCGTTGCTTTCGCGGGAATAAACAGTTTTTATTCCCGCGAAAGCATTGGAAAAAATGCTGATTCATAGGGTTTAATCAGTGCAACTTTAGCTATTTAAGAGCCACTGTTTTCACATAGAAAGCATCCAGTTCTTCAACAGCAAGCGGAGAAGCATCATCTACTACAGCTACTAGGAGAGCATCAAGGTAAGAAACGCTAAAATAATTATTTGTCTTTAGTTAATTAAATCATCTGGCTCTAAGTGGTGATAAGGTAAAAAATAATCAATAATCATTTAACACTAGTAGAAAGCTCTAATTATTTATTTTTATGACTATTTTCCAAGATATTTTATAGTATTCAATATACTTATTATGTAAATAACTAAAAGAAATATTTACGCTCAAGCCTCCTCTCTCCTCTCTCCTCTCTTCTCTACCAAATACTCCTCTCTTGCAGTTATTTCCCAAATACTGTAAATTTTAACCATCTAGACGACTAATTTGGTGATTTTCCAACATATTTTGTAGCATTCAATATAGTTATTATGTCATAAATGTATATTATTCAATCTAGATATAAATATAACCATAAATATGTACATAATTATCCATATATACATGGTTGTATAAAAAACTGTAAAGTAACTGACTCTAATTATTTATTATTAACAAAATAATAAGTGATTATTTAATGCTAATTGAACCTAGATATAAATTTATCTCTACTACATAGTTTCATACTCACACAAACTTTTTCTTCGCTACTTTATGTAGATAAAGCCAATGAAAAAAAATGAATCAATTGTAACAATCAGTTTTTTTGTATTTTCTAGACACAATGCCTACTTTGGACTCTTGTTTGAGACAAAACGCAGTAGCAGCAAAGACTATAAAACATCTGGATAAGATCCAATTGAAGTAACTGCAGATAACTAAAGGAAAAGCATGTGCTACAGCATACATAGTGAACAAGGTGTGTGTAGATTATTACTCTGTCTCATTACACTACTATTACTAAGAATTATTGTAGGTGTTGGATAAAGGATTGAGCAGTAATTTTAATAATTTCTAACCATTGTAAATAATACTTCAACTCAAATAAAATTAATGAAAATTGAATGGAATAAAAGAATATTTCACCTAATACCCCAGTTTTCTTGTGGATATATACAAATAGATGAATATCTAGCTTCATTTATTTTTTTCATTTGAGTGCAATTATTTCCCCTCCTCTCTCCTCTTTTCCTCTCTTCTTTCTCTCAAGATACCATATGAGTTCGAATTATGTAAAAAACTATCAATACTTAAATGCCATACATTCATAATGTTTTTTATTGTAGTTATTTCCCAAATGCTGTAAATTTTAACCAACTAGAGGTCTAATTTGACTATTTTCCAAGATATTTTATAGTATTCAATATACTTATTATGTAAATAACTAAAAGAAATATTTACGCTCAAGCCTCCTCTCTCTCCTCTCTCCTCTACCAAATACTCCTCTCCCCTCTCTTGCAGTTATTTCCCAAATACTGTAAATTTTAACCATCTAGAGGACTAATTTGGTGATTTTCCAACATATTTTGTAGCATTCAATATAGTTATTATGTCATAAATGTATATTATTCAATCTAGATATAAATATATCCATAAATATGAACATAATTATCCATATATACATGGTTGTATAAAAAACTAAGAAATCTCTCTCTCTCCTCTCTTCTCTCTCCTCTGTACATAGCTATAAAATGTTAATATGAACATGAATTTGGACATGCACATGTACATAAATATGAACATAGGTATGTACATAGATGGACATGAATATGGGCATGTACATAAATGGACATGAATATGGACATGAATATGGACATGAATATGGACATGAATATGGACATGAATATGGACATGTACGTATTCATGTCCACTTATGCACATGTACATGAATATGGACATGTGCGTATTTACTGACTCTAGCTATATTATATAGGAAGATTTTCCATGTTGAAGTACAGGAAAAGATTGGATATCGCTTGACATTACAAGCTATATTATTATGTATGACACAGCATTTGCTAACTGTAGCTTCTTTACATGGACAACTTTCACCGATACAATACCGACCATACACTACACATAAATACGTTGACAATTCAGTAGAAATATTTAAGCTTATGACTAAAAACAATTTTCAAACAGTTGTAAAAATGTCAAAAACTGTTAGTATTAATGATTACTTAAAGAAAATTCAAAGAAAAGTGTGGAATAAAGAGCTCACTCAAAAATTGATTTCAATACAATGGACTACTGAATTATTATATCATTTTCAATCAGATATATGTAGATACATACAAACGGATGAAAATCTCTCATCATCCATTTTTTCATTTGAAATGATATTGGAACTATTTCAAGCTTACAATATTTAATATGTTCTCTTTATGTATCCCTACTTATTATACAATAAATGTATATATTCACATATTGTTTCATTTTTAATCAATGTATTTATTCAATGTAGATGTATCTCCTCTCTCTCCTCTTTTCCTCTCTCCTTTCTCTCAAGATGCCATATGAGTTCGAGTTATGTAAAAAAATTATCAAAACTTAAATGCCATACATTCAAAATCTAGATGCCATATGAGTTCAAATCAAGTAAAAAAATAATCAAAACTCGAATGCCACTTAAATGCCATTCAAATGCCACTCAAGTACCCCTCAAATGAAATACAATATAAACTCGGCGAATTCATCCAACGCCGTAACCCATTGTCTCAACTCCAAGATCAAATCCACAAAAAAACACTTGGTAGGGAGATCTGCTCATATATTACTACTGTTGTGACATTTTTCATAGAGTGAAATCCTTCTTTATGAAAATCACCAGTCAAATCCAACCCATAAAGTGTAGTACCATCAAGGTATGGTTCTTTCGTAATACCAAGACTATCACCTTCAAGCAAAGTTCCGGTAGCGTGTAGAAACTGATAATATTCTCTTCCAAAAATCCCTCTTGCATAATTTGGCTCAAATCTCCTTCCAATTGGACAATCACCAACTCTCAATACAATACTATCAACATTAGCGTGTTTCATTCTATATGGATTCAAGGCGAAACGTCTGTTCATTGCGTTGTGATCAATCAAACCTTAATAAATTTGTTTAGGTTTTTGTTTGTTTTCTTCCAAAGTGCTGTCAATCTGCGCAACACCAGCACGAATTCCATATAGTTTTATCCGTTTTCGATCAACTGGATAAATGTAGCTGTGACCTTCCAACGCCAAACTGAGTTGGGAGTTTTGTATTGTAGGATCAGTGTTAGAAGTGAGTGGGAACGGATGGGAACGACATTCCCATAGTTCCTGGAGGTGGGGGAACGCCTGGGGGAAGCGTTCCCACAGTATAAATGCCTATAAACGACTGGAAAACATCAAGAAATCACTCCATTTTCATCTTTTCCCGTCACGCTAGTTTCCATTTACGTGTTGCTAGGAAACAACTACTGTAATCACACAAAGTCTCACATTTCCTGAGACTCTCTCAATAAACGCCTAAGGTTAATGTTGTTGCACTAAATGGTTTGTTTACTTTAATCTCTTTGTCAATTTAGACTGAAATCCTCAAAATAAGTTCATATTTGTAGTTGATACATGTATTGGATTTTGTGAATGAGTATACCAAAGGCTAAAATCAGAATAAAGGCGGAGAAATTAAACAATTGATGATGTCTAAAAAAAGACTGACTGACTTTTTCCCAATCACAAGGTAAGCCACTTTTTATGTATTTATGTTCGTGAAAACAAGAATTACAGAAGAGAAGAAGAATCAAATTTCATTTCAACAGTTTTTGCATTAAAAATAAATATGGTATTAATTAATTAATAACATAAAAACTGTTGGAATGATGATCGTGATGATGATGATCATGATGATGTTGTTATTATTTATTAATTAATTAATAATAATTGTTCTTATTTATTTATTATTTAAACATTATTATATAATAATTATATTAAAATCATAATAATAGTAATGTACTGCTACTACTAACTAACAACAAACTAACTACTCTATTAATTAATATTAAATTTATTGTTATTATTATTGTAATTATTATTATTATAACAACTACTAACTAACTGCTCTACTGCCAGCCACTACTATTATAATTTTATTATTATTTGTTTGTTGTTGTTACTGTCAGTGTTTTGATGTCTTACCATCAAACAATAGACAGCTAGAAGAGTAGATAGATAGATGATAATGAAAGCAGAAAATAGATGATGATGATGGTTAACTATAAATAATAATATTAATATTGGTAGTTACCTATTTAATTACATTTAATAATAGATAGATAGCAATGATGATAATAATGATTAATAAATAATAAGCTGATAAATAAATCAATCATCAACTATTATAATAATTATAATAATAATAATTTAATTTATTTGACAGTCATGAATTAATAATAAGTTAACATGTAACGGTTTGTCCAAGTTTGAGACAATGATCAGCAACAATGAATGAGTTGTGATATCATTTTCATTTTCTCGAACAAAATATACACTACTTTTTTCAGAAACATGTTGTCTTTTTTTAATTAATTGCAGTCCTGCATATGTTACATTCGTGGCTGCTGGATGCCAATTTGTTAAATAAATTGATATCTACAGTCTAATAACAACCCCTAGAGAGTGTTTTTGTTGTTGTGCCCCCAATACAACGTTGACGTTGGAGTAGCCCAATAATACCCCCCAAAACATTGAGAATAGAATTGGCCTGGTGCCTGGTGTACTTTGTAGGGTATTTGTATACCAATGTAGATATCTTCATTTTGTTCACTGTCAAACTTTCACGTAAGTTTTCTTAGGTTGGTTTATGTGGTAGACTCTACATAATAATCCTACACAGCTATTTACGCTGTCTGCTTTTTTACTTCCTCTGTTGTGTGGGGTTTTGCTAATCCTGTAACCCTGCACCTACACACTAATACTAATTACACTTCTTAATGCTAGTCATAGCTGTAGTTGCTAGTACACATCCTGTAAATAAATAATCTTCACAATCCAAATACCGCTACCAGCACTAATGTTATAACATCTGATGAATTATTGATTTGCATAACTACACGAGTCTTTTCCATTCTGTATGGGTTTTCTTGGGCATCAATTTAGTTGTGTGGTGTGGATTTTCTTCCTCTTGCTGCTGCCTATCTTCACTCCTTAAGCTTTTTGTGTGAAATAATAATCAACAAACCACCTAACAAACAACATGTCACCGCTTGTGCAGAATGTGTGAATGGCTGCATACTATAATCCATTCCTTGACCAAGTGAGAGTGTTCTCGGATCTCAATAATAATCACCCTGCCCAGGTGAGTTATTATTTTTCATATATGTATCAAAGACAGTAGTCTAATTTTAAGCCAATTTTACTTTACTGCGCCCCAGGGCTTCGGCGTCCGGGGCGCTGCCCCGGACCCCACCAGGGGGCCTCGGCGGCCCCCTGGACCCCCGGCCTAGGTGTTCCCATACCTCTTTACCTCCACTTCTAACACTGTGTAGGATTCACCTTAACTTTACAAAGATGAAGTTCAAATTTATCAATTCTAATCTTTGCTCCTCCTGCAGGCAACTCATCCGCAGCAAGCAAAGCTAGCTTGCTGGAGGCGCGCTCAAACTCCAGCTGCATACTAGGGCCTGGAATTATTATTTTTTTTTGCTGAAATAATGCGAGATGAAGTTTTCCAGTTAATTCCATTGTCTTTCCACCTATGATTAGAGCTCTCCTCTTTTTCTTATCTGCAGTTTTGTGATTAGCAGCGTCTTTGCTGGTTGAATCATCATACATCCATCCTTCCATCTTACCTTGATATTTTTTTCTTTCTGCACTGTTTTCGAGTAGTTGTGAAAAGTAGGAGCGTAAACCGTAGTTAGCGTATTCAACAGTGGTTCCTTCTATCGACATTTTCAACTCGCTGAATAATGTATGCATTGAATCCACCATCCACACAGCTGCATCATCATCATTACCTGCAATATCGGTTCCATCATCTTGAACAACTGTGGCTTCAACTTGCAGAAATGAGTTGTAGAGATCTGTGTAATGTTCAGTGCTCCCTGACAAGGTTAACTCAATACTACCATAAAGATTTAACCTATCAGGTCTGATGACAACATATTCCGATCTCTCTACTGATATGTTTGTTGGTTCCGTAGCAAATACATCCAACAATGGATTTATGTTGTAGGAAGAACCTTCCAACTTATTACCTGTTGTTCCATTTAGGCTGGCCATCTTTTGCGAGTGATGATTGCTTGAAGCGTTATCGCTTAATGAATATAGATATCAAGCTCTGCTGTCTTTATACCGGATTCTGCTGCTATTAAAATATGCCACGTTTACCAACACCTCTCCTCTTCTTTCCACCTCTTGTTTTTCTCATTTTATTACTATCTAGACGGACTGCATTGAGCACGCCTCCCCCCAGATCATTCAACTCTGCCAATCCCCTCTTCTTTGCTGATGCTGCAAAGCTTTGTCCATCGATGACATCACGCGCTACATTTTCACCTACAGATAGTGCTCTTTTCCCCAAACTAATCGCTCCTCTTTTCAGCATTGGTGCTGCGGATTTAAGTATACTTGAAAAAATACTACCAAGCCCATTTCCTCTCATATTAGGCATCACCCGCCGTCCACTATACACTCCAATTCCATTTCCAGCTTGCATCTTGTAGTACTCATCAAAAAAATCTTTCAAGTCCTCAGGGGTGTATCGTACCAAACTCATTATAATTGTTTCTCTCTAAAGTGAACCGTCAACACAACCTTTCCGCCATCAAATGGTATTCGTTGGCTGTCGTCACTCGTTATAAGTAATTGAATCAGATCACTATTTAGTGATGAAGTGTCGACATAGTGAGGATTTTTAAATTCTTGATACACAACACGATTCTTCTTTCCATGAACCGGAACTACTCTCAGTAAAGGTACATTCGTATCTCCTACCATTCTATTATCAACAATGTTGGAATAAACATACCGAGATGTTAAGCCGGAATTTATATCAGTGGGTGAGATATTATTGTTTCTACCATGAAGATACATAGTTTTTGGTCCAAAAATATATGCTATATCTTTGGAAAACTTATAGTAGTATCAGGATCGCTGTTAGTTAATAAAGTGGTGTTGGTGATCTTGCTGTAGAAGATGGTGAATTTTTTGTCTAAATCCATTTCACTCATTCTCTTTGGTATAACCTCCTCCAACTCCTCCATACTATCATATCTTCCATTACCGATTAAGATGAAGGACTTTTCGCTTTTACCAGAGACATTAGTTTTTTCTAGATATATTTTCCCTTCGGTAACATTCTTCCAATTATCAGATTAAGACGTATCTAGCAGACCTACCTCCCATTTACCACCATTGATAACCAAATATTTATACAGTCTCACTGTAAATTCGGAATTGCTATTATCAGGAAACTCTTCACCACTAGAGTTTGAGGGTAAAGTTATCAGCATCGACATTTTCCCAACGTATGATGATTATATCGAGCGTTCTTTCCTTATAAACTATTCATCTACCCACTCGTTGAACTTTTCTCCGCAACCTAACCACTTAACCTGAATCTGTCTTTTACCTCTTCTCGTTCTTCTCCCCAATACCTTTTCAATTCTGAAAATCCTGGTTTTTTTTTACTTTTTGCAACTCTTTTTCGTAAAAGGTACCATCAATCATCTCCTCAGCCAAATCTTTTACCCTATATACAACAGGTTTTTCATCAATAAGTACATCAGTGATTATAAAAATCTCAATCGTCCAATTCGGGGTGTATCCTCTTTCAAACGCTCCTCTTGCCTTACTTATTCTCACATAATCCCCAATCTTTAGTTTTGCTTCTTGAGTTAAACTATGTTCACCTCCTTCATACACACGATTCCATACAAGTTTCTGATTTTGAAAATTCACATCATTCGGTCTCATACCTATAGCACCATGAATTGTGTTGTTGTATGCATTAACCATTTCTGGTAAAACATCAATGTATCTGTCATCATCTTTATATGTCAAATATCTATATATCTTCTCTTTTAAAGTTCTGTTAAAACGCTCCACCATTGATGCCTTTATCGTCTCATTTTCGGTTGTAAAGCGCTTGATTTTTTTTCCCCCAGGAGAGTCTTGACATTGACGTTGTCAAACTCTTTACCTTTATCGGATTGTAAAGCTTTATAGTTTTCCCCTTCTAGTATTCTTCTCAGTCCTCCGGCTACAACCTGTCCTGATTTGGAGATGAGCGGCACAGCCCATCCTTTTCTAGATAGAGAATCAACAGCAGTCAGTAAAAACGCTGTATTATTATTTTCTTCTTTTCGAGATCGAACATCCATCAAATCTACCTGTAACTGTTCCCCTAATCCAGCTACAATTGTAGGACGACGTTTAAACTTAGTTACAGCTCTTTTATGTAACGTGTAGTCATCCTCACCACTCAACCATTCACAGATTCTTTTTTCTCCCTCTCGTTTTCTACGAGCTTTCAGTAAAGCTCTAGCTCCTCGTAGAGATGTATGTAATGCAGGATTGTAACACAACTCTTTTAGCGTGCCGTTGTCCATGAATTAGTACCGGGAATGACCAACTTTTTTCTTCTGGCTCTCACGTGTTTGACGTGGGGATTTCCTGACAGTTGTGATTCCTTCATCAGTTAGCAAGCTTTTATTTCTACTGTAATTGGTATTTCCCGATTGTACTTTACCTCCTTTGGTTAGAACATCTCGAAGTAAAGTTTTGGAAGTCTTAGGATTCAACCAACGTTCTCCAATTTTCAGTCTGTTCTTCTCCGAGTCGAATCTACCGATTTTACTCAGATTATTCAACATTCTGACAGCAATCGTTTGATCACTCTTTTTTGTTGTTAAATCAGTTGCTTTTTTTTCAAACTCTTTTAAATCTTCGCTTTCACTATCATGCTCATCTCCTCCATCAGTCAGAAATGTATTTCCAAGTAGGGTTGAGTCTTCAGTATCAAACAACCTTCCTTTTATTGATTTTATCCCGATGTCATCATCATCATTCATTTTCACTGATTCTAACTCAATGTCTTCATTGGCATTTGGTGAAAAGGCATTAGGTTTATCATCAATAACTGTGCTATTGGCCAAGGGAGATGTAGACTTTATCTTTTTTTTCTTAATGGGACTCCAACTATCCTTTTGTGCCTTATTTTGGTTATTTTTAATCTTTTTGACATCAGACAAATACCTACGTAGGTTTTCAACATTTTCATCTAACTTTTCGTGTGAGGATAAGTCAGAATCATAAGCTGTTTCCAGTAGATCATTTCGCTTTCTCTTCATATTTCTCACTGTTATAGCTTCCATAGGATTATAATACAATGGAGGTCTGGTCTTCTCTTCCTTTACCACTGTTTTATTCTCCTTTTTTTTCGTTATTCTATAGTCTTCATTTTCAGTGAGTATAAAAAGACGTCTGGAGAATGTTAAAGGCTGACGATTCATCTTTTTATTGATGACAAAACAGATACAATAGGGGTTATAATAGCATCCAAAAGATTCCCTCTACCAGTCTGACTCAAAATTTTACGGTTATCATCAACTGTCCCTCTACCACTAAGTTTATGTAGTTCCTTCTTGTAACGCTGCAACTCAATAAACTGCTCAGAATCAAGAGGAACATTACCTAATATAATATTTTTAACACTTTCTATCAATGATTGAAACAAATCTGAGTTGGCCTTTTTGACTATAGCAATTTTTCCTTTCTTACTCAGATCATCCAGAGCTAAAATCGCCATTCTATTTCGCATCATTTGTGTTGAGACTTTCATCATTATCTTCTCCCTCCTCCTAGCACACTTTTAAATAACCCAGGAACTATATTGCTGACAATAGGTCCTAGTAGAGCGGGTAAAAATCCTCCTTTTTGCAATACAACTTGCTTATCATCTAACGTTGATCTTCTTACTAAAGCGCTAATATCCTTCGCGTTCCGCTGCAACTGATTATACTGAGATGTTGTCAATGGTATCGTTCCATTTATAATAGCTTTCGCGCATTCCATTAGATTCATAATAAACTCCTTTTTGGCTTTGGCTATAACAGACTTTTGAATAGCAAAGGTTGCATTGTTGAGTGATAACAGCACAGCAGCAATTCTTGTTAATTTTTTCCCCAAAGCTTGAGTCATTATAACGCTTTCGTGTTGCGTTGTTGAATAACAAAATATGTTTGAGGTGAAACGAATAGTAATTGTATTTATATCCTTTTACTTGGGTACATATAATATCATAGGGAGATCTGATGTAAAGTTTCCCAATAGTCTATGTTGATCATTTGTTTGTTGAGTCGTATCTATTCGTAAATAAGAGTATGGTTCTTTTGTTGCATCTTCAAAAGCCTCTTGTACATATTTTACTTTTGATGGAAAACATTGTCGAGCCAAATAGGAAATAGAAGAAGCATCTCTAGGGTTTTTAAAAAGAAAAAATAATGGCTATTCAAGGAAATTGTACGATTTCCTTTTAAAAACAGATTCTGAACAATAAAAAACACACTTATGTACAAATGATGACTATGTTTTGTATAGAAAGCATTGCCATCGGCTTTACCAGAAACTTCATCCATGAGATCATCAATTATCAGCCATCGATTTCGACCATCTCTGGGAAAACTCACTGTTATATCTATCATGCCTTCATGAAAAATCACTCCTGGTACACCATCAAAGGCTTTTTGATAGGCTCCATAACAGTAGTGATATTCTGTTGGTGGGGGGTGCGCTATAATCTGACTAGCTTCAATCATTCGAAAAATCGCTTGTGTCTTTCCCGATCCAGTTGGTCCTGCAATCATTGCTGTAAAAGGAGATCGCATCCTCGGGTCATAATCTTCAGGTTTCCCATTCATCATAAAAAGATGTTCATCAACCAACAGTAGTTTCATTTATGATTCCAACAGGAGAGTTTCTCACTTTTGGTATTTTTTCCATAGCTTCTTCATACATACTAAACTCAGTAACACCTCCAAAAGTGGAAAATCCTACGACAAATACCAAAATCATCATAATTATCAACGCTTTACGCTTCATACTCGACAAAACATCTATCATATCACGTGTAGTACCATCAACAGTATCAATTTCATTCATCGGTCTCATCTCAACATCATCCTCTGTCGACATCTTAACTTCCAATAACAATACAATCATATCACGTTCCATTTTTATACAATGTAAAAACTATCAAAAAAATCAAATGCCATACATTCAAAATCTAGATGCCATATAAGTTCAAATTAAGTAAAAGAATTATCAAAACTCAAATGCCACTTAAATGCCACTCAAATGCCACTCAAATGCCCCTCAAATGAAATACAATATATACTCGGCGAATTCATTCAACGACGTAACCCCTTGCCTCAACCCCGAGCACTCATCCACAAAAAAACACTAGGTAGGGAGATCTGCTCATATATTACTACCGGTAGGCATGCATGCGAGTGGGAATGAGATGAATAAAAGATAAAACTTTTCTCTCCAGAAAGTTGCTCAAACCAATTGAAAGGACCGATAAGAATTCCATCCAATCAGAATTGGGATGGAAAATTAGCGCGTCTATTTAGACAGTTTTCAATGTATTTGGTTGCTAGGAGATCCCTGAAAGACAGTGCTGCTTAAACCGTGACTTTTATGCTAGTAGTACTACTTGTATATGTGTTCTTTTTTACATTTTGCTCAAGAAAAATTGGTACAGCCATGGCTATATGGCCATCTATTATCAATATGGCCCTGACCACTTTATGTTACAGTTCGACAGTGACAGTACTTCCAATGAAGTCAACCTATTTATCACTTCTGGTACTCCTTCACTGAAGTCTTTACCTCCAAGGTGTAGCACTTTCAAGATATTCAGGGTAGACAAACCACAACCAGTTGACTCATATAATTGAAAAAATTAATGGAAAAGAATCACTAAATTTAAGCGTTTTTTAATCTCAATTTTATTGAAACAGTTTTATCTCGCGAGCTTGTTTAAACTCGTACTTGAAAAAATAAAGACCATACCACATTGGTAACCACTCTATGTTACAGCTCGACAGTGACAGTTCTTCCAGTGAAGTCAACCTATTTATCACTTCTATTCCTCCTTCACTGAAGTCATTGCCTCCAAGGTGTAGCACTTTCAAGTGACTCAGAATAGACAAACTACAACCAGTTGACTCATATAATTGAAAAAGTTAGTAGAAAAAAATCACTAAATCTAATTTTTTTTTAATTCCAATTTTACTGAAATAGTTTTATCCCTAAAAAGATACGCGAGTTTGTTTAAACTCATAATTGAAAAAATAAACACCATACCACATTGGTAACCACTCTATGTTGCAGTTCGACAGTGACAGTACTTCCAATGAAGTCAACCTATTTATCACTTCTGGTACTCCTTCACTGAAGTCATTACCTCCAAGGTGTAGCACTTTCAAGGTATTCAGGGTAGACAAACTACAACCAGTTGACTCATATAATTGAAAAAGTTAGTAGAAAAAAATCACTAAATTTAAGTGTTTTTAATCACAATTTTACTGAAACAGTTTTATCCCTAAGAAGATACGCGAGTTTGTTTAAACTCGTACTTGAAAGAATAAAGACCATACCACATTGGTAACCACTTTATGTTACAGCTCGTCAGTGACAGTTCTTCCAGTGAAGTCAACCTATTTATCACTTCTAGTCCTCCTTCACTGAAGTCATTGCCTCCAAGGTGTAGTACTTTCAAGTTACTCAGAGTAGACAAACTACAACCAGTTGACTCATATAATTGAAAAAGTTAGTAGAAAAAAATCACTAAATCTAATTTTTTTTTAATTTTAGTTTTACTGAAACAGTTTTATCCCTAAAAAGATCTGCGAGTTTGTTTAAACTCATAATTGAAAAAATAAACACCATACCACATTGGTAACCACTCTATGTTACAGCTCGTCAGTGACAGTTCTTCCAGTGAAGTCAACCTATTTATCACTTCTAGTCCTCCTTCACTGAAGTCATAACCTCCAAGGTGTAGCACTTTCAAGTTACTCAGAGTAGACAAACTACAACATACCATAACCAGTTGATTTGAATGAAAACTTCAGCCATTTAAGTAGCTATATATCACTTTTTTATCGATAGACTGGATTAAACGTTTGTAAAATTTGTTTGCCAATTTTAAAAGCATTGCGGAAAATCAAAAAACGCAGGACATATTTGGCCGTCAAACAAAGGAGAAATATTTGTAGGTGTTCATAAAACTGAACATTAGCTTTGAACATCTTAATTTTTCAATAAATGTTCATTGATTACCAAAAAAATCATAAAGCAAATAACTCCAATTTCTCAAATAATCACAAAAGACACAAAGAGCACCGTTATAAACAAAGATAGCGCGTCGGGTTGCCAATTTTATTTAGTTCCTTTTCAGCAGTTGTAACTGTTTTGTAATACTTTTATGGGAAGAAATCGTGCGATGAAAATGACCAAATTAGACTCGCTTGTTATAATTTGTTTGTTGTTTAGTTTCATTCGCGACCTATAAACACTTTGAATAGATACTTGTTGGTTTTTACTTGTATTCAGCGAGATACTTTTGGTTGACCCGCAAACTCTGAACAAAATGAATACTTACATATTAAATTCATTGCCAATCTGATTGCTTATCTTTCATTTTGTTCGGCAAACATAAATCACAAATACTCTTACTATGTGTGACAAACATGACAAATTACGTTGGAGGGAGGGCAATCAAACCACAACTTGATAAACGAAGAACTTCCAATGATTTTAGCTCGCCAATTACCTCTAGCATTCCATTACTTAGGACAATATTTTCAAGGTTTAACTCTCTTAGGTGGGTCAAAGAAGATATGCTGCAAAACAGATACATAAACTTATCATTCGCAAGTGTTGTATTAGAGGAATGCTGCTTGTTTGAAAAAAAACTATTTTTAATGCAGATACAAACTTTTAGTGTTTACACTGATTTATCAAACTCATTGTAATGTAATTGACCTCAACTCAACCCAGATTCACTCTCTCTACTTGTTATGTCGTAAAAGCTCAATTGATTTGTGCATACTTCAACAAATTTTAAACCTTCTCCCTTGGGATAGTGCAAAAAATTGATGAAGAAATACAATATTGCAAAGTATTTACACACCGACCGTTACCGACACCACTAGAGAGGCAGCACTGGTCAACAGTATGCCCATGCTGGCTACTACCACACTATCTCACAGTGTTGCAACCAAGATCTGTGTTGGACCCACACTGCAACCAGTAAGGCAACCTGTCAACCTCATAAGGTACCTTGTGTGTAGCGAAGTATCTGTATTTCTCTATACACTGGGTGTTACAATAAAGTCAATGTACACAATACTAATCAAATGTTCGGTGCTTGGACATGCTCAAGAGCTGTGAAAGATGCAACAAGCATAGGTGTAGGTCCAACTACTTCTCAACTACTTCTGATGGGCACAGGAAATGCATCCTCTATTTATAAAATCAAAGGCACAAAATATGCAAATGCGCAGTTGAAAAAATACTAGTATAAGATTGGCTAAAACAAATAGGCTGAACGCTGGTAAACACAATTTCAAATTTAATCAAGTAGGCGCATTGATACCTAGAATAACTGCATGAAATGTCGGTAGTGTCATGTCAGGCGCAATGGGCAACACCCGCATGCCTGTAGGTTCCACCACTGGGAATCAAACCTCTGACCCTCCTGCGGCTCCAAATCGCCTAGCGGCATGAGGCAGAGCGCTAGACCTCTCGGCCATCTCACCAACCCAAAAAGGGTGCCTCGATGACCGATCAGTTGCTAGCCTCTGCCCTCATCCACACGGAGTCCTATCTAATTACTATACACTGCATCTAATTGCTATACACTACAGGTAGGTGATTGGGTGGCTCTGCAGCAGGTGAGGGAAGCCCTTCTTTTATTCAGTAATAGATTGGCACCCTGCCAGTTAGCGCAGTCAAGACTGTCACCCAGTCAACAGATCACTCAAAAAACTAGCACTAGCTAGCAGGGGGCAGTGAACTAGCACATCGGCTAGTATTGTAGTAGGCTGACTCATCAGCCAGGAATGCCGAGAAAATATTGCTGCATGATTTAATCAACTAAACGCTGACTGCAAATACACGCAGTAAAGCTTAGTTTCCATACATCTCTAAAGTAATCGCAGCATAGTGGGTTGTGCACCTGCGAGCTCTGGCGACTCACGAGGAGTTGCGATCCCCTGGTTTCCATACTTTTGCATTTGATGGCGCCCGCGCTGCGATTCCTTTGTGAAAACGTGATAGATTTAATTATTATTATCATCCTATTAATTTATTTTATTAATATGTGAAAATTAGCTATTTTTATCATGCAAAGAGCTTTTATGTTAATAATTATTATGGTAAGAGGTAACCATAATGATAACACAAGTTTATTGCTACTGCAGTTTAAGTAGTAAGTAACAAATAATAATTATTATTATAAAAAAGCTGTCATTAAATTATAATTATTATTATTCATAATAATAATGATCAACTCAATAGTATTATTATTATTATTATTTAATTAATCATAACAATTTCACCAGTGAAAATTTCCAAAATTATATTTTATTTATCTCTGGTAGCTATTAATTATTATATATATTTAATTATTAAATTAATTTATACAATTATTATTCAATCGTTATTTATTATTAATATCAATGAACCGACTACTGCTATTGTTGCACATTTTATTATTAGAAGCTATAGGTTTTATATGAATGAAGTAAAAAAAATTATTATTACTGATAAGTCAATTTTTTAACAATGACAAAAACTAGTTATTATTTTTATAATAATATTACTGCTACACCACTACTACATAATCGGCCATGGTTAACTTTCCTGACCTTGACCCTGATCTTTTAGGAGAAAGACACAAAACGATGTCTCCTAATCTTCAGAAGCTATGTTTGGTCGCATGTTTACGGTCTCCATAGATCTTTGGCAATCGCCAGTTGTTCCCGATTGTGGGTGAGTCGCAGAAAATTACTTTGCAAACAACTTTTGTGGGCGTCGCAGCAACCTCGCAGGGAAGCGTGGCGCATCGCGTAATTACTGTTTCCATAAATCGCAGATTGTGGCAGAAGCTTCTGCAACAGCGTGCGAGCCCTTGGGACATGTATGGAAATCAGGCTTAAATAGCGAATGAATTTTTTTTCACCGTCAGGTATTGTCCACATTTTGCAATCCACAACATAGACCACTCCAATTAATAGCACCATGCTCTTAGCTAAACAATCACAGGCTGGCTACCACCAAGTCAGAGCTAAATAAGTGGACGAGGCAGGAGAAGTGGTGAATATCTGATAAGTAGATCAAAATGTTGCACACAACTGTGCAATGGAAGAGTTGGTACATGCAACCGTCATGACTGATCTGCAGAGCACCAAAGCTCGTGCAACTGACGGGAAGGTGCAACCAACCAGTTCGACTGACTAAAGGGTACACACAAAACTACTTGACAGGCAAAGTGGAGGGAAGCACATAAAACCATGTGACTGA
The DNA here is from genome assembly GCA_945261195.1 of Cryptosula pallasiana. Taxonomy (NCBI): domain Eukaryota; kingdom Metazoa; phylum Bryozoa; class Gymnolaemata; order Cheilostomatida; family Cryptosulidae; genus Cryptosula; species Cryptosula pallasiana. The sequence continues at coordinate 9,950,373 of OX183134.1, read as the reverse complement.
TGGAAGGGAAAAAGGCTGTGAGGAAAGAAGACGAGCTATCTAAAATAATTGTGCCCATACTACATGAGCAGTTTCATTGAGGCTATTGATCTCCTGTTTCAGCTGCTCAGACTTGGCCATGAGGGAGCTGGTGGTAGCTACTGTCGTCTGTGTGAGATGACATGTACCAATGGGTTTGGCCTTCACCACTTGTCATAGTGACAGAAAGAGGGGCATCCATATCTATCTACATCATACACATAGCCCATGCGCTGGTAGTGGTCATCATCTAGAGCATCCATCGAGTGATGGGTGGCTTCTTGGAGGAGTCTCCAAAACAATGGTGGAGAAAGGGGTAAGAGGTGTAGGTGTGGCAAAACTGTTCTTTCTTAAAAGCACAGCAGCAACTGGCATTTTGCCAGCTGATGTTGACAGATCAGGGGCTAGAAACAGCTGTGATAGCCACTGGAAGAGGTAGGAAGCAATGGAAGAGGTAGATGGAAGGGGTACATCCCATACTTGGACAGCCCAGAAGGAAAGTCGACTCCCTTACTTTTACTGGCTCTAATCTTGCACAGAGTCTGCATCCTCTCCTTAGAGACTGTATAATGCAGTCTATGAGTGGCTGAAAAGGATGGGGAACAACTAATGAACTCTGACTCAGTTCCAGGCTATCTTGAGTTGGAAGGGGTTGTCCCTAGTTTGGGAACGGGTGCTACCCTAAAGCATGGGAAATACTAAATGACCTTGCTACAAGAGAGAAAGCAGACCAGAGAGCAATGATTGGAGAGCAGAGCACTGACAAATCTTTCAATTGATCAGAAAAAGCAATTGCCACTCTATTATTAGAATGGATTTCAGGAGAACATATTGCCACTGATAACAAGTCCCATAAGTAGAAAAGTGAAGACAGGCAGCATCTTTGCTTTTCCTTCAGTACCTGTGGAGAAATATTAAAAAACCTAGGATTGTAATTGCCGACATGTAGCGCACTAGAAAAGGGCTCTTGAGTAATGAAAGCTGCCAAAACCAAATAACGTGGTAAACTAAACTGCTAGCCAAAACCTGGCCGAATGCATGGGATTGACACAGCCACCACCCATGGTCAAACAAACTTCAAGTAGAACTGTTAAGAACAGACTAGCAACAAAATTAGCGTCCACATGTGTACCTGTTTTGAGCTCACAGTGACCAGCATGCAAAGTCATAAAAGCCACAAGGGTGAAGCAAATTTGGCCAAAAAGTATAGAATTAACACAGACAACAGATGCACAATCAGATGAAAAGACAATTGAGCATTGAAAAGAGAAACTAGTGGATGCAATTGCAGCCGTCCAAACATTTTGGTGTGCTACAGCTCTTAACAGGGAGACCAACCAAGCAGCCATATAAAGAGTGTTGCAGTAGAAAAAGATGATTTATTTTTGTCTCCCAACACACTTACAAGCTACAAGGAAGAACAAACATCATAATAGGAATTTTGTGAACAAAAGCTCAAGCTGGGCGACTAAACAATGCACAATACACAGATGGAAAAGCCTGGTCCTATGTCAACCAGATAGCTATTGTCCATTATATTTCACCTTGTCTTATGCATATTTTAGCCGCATGTTCTATTGTACTTACTCATCATGAACCTACTGAAAAATATTTCACTGCTGCTTGGAATAAATATATACTTTACTCAGATTATCATTTAACATTTCCCTTTTGTTTAGTTATTTTGGTAATTCTTACTTGTAATATTTGCTTCGGTATTTTACTTTTATTTCTGTCATAACCGTTATTAGAGTGGAGGTTGTAAAGAAGTTAATTGACTGTTTACATTGCACATTTAATAATTATTACCTGCACTGTATTAGCATGGGTAAATAATAATTACCTGCAGTATTAGCATGAGTAAATAATTATTACCTGCACTGTTTTAGCGAGAGTAAATAATTATTACGTGCACTGTATTAGCAAGAGTAAAGGTGTGACTACACTGCACCGATGTTTTGATACCGATGTGCCTATGCGATGATTCGTGGCCATGTGCAGGTGGCTACACAGGCCGAAGTAGCGTGACGATGTACTCGAGCACATCGGTGAGCTGCAACTGAACTAGCCAATCATATGGCACAAAGTGCGGGTTTTTGCCCGTTTCGTTTCCGACCACGAATTATTTAGTTGTTTCCCTGATATAATAATCATCACAATAATAACATCAATAATTGAAGAACAATTCCAATGTGATGTATGGCTGTTTTTTTTAACCATGAAAACACTGCCTTCAATATTTTTTTGTTCTATTTGTTATCAAATCTTCCAGATATTGTGATTATTATTCTTTATTTAATAACTAATAATAAATCATATAATAATAAATTTCATTTTATTGTTGTTGCACTTGTTATTAATTTTAGTTATTATTATATTTATACTAATTTATGTTGAAATTATCAATTACCACTGTTCTATGAGCCACGTAGAATTAATTCACTGTTCAAACTTTATTATAACATAATAATTCCTTCAGAGTTTGCAGTGGATGCTCATTGTTGACAAAAATTCTAACGCAAATGCACTGTAAATGGTTAAACTTGATGAGCTTGGGAAAATATGTTGTTTCAACCAATCGAAGAACGCCAATGTTTCTCCGGCATCGGGCATAGACCAGCATTTTGGTTATGCTCACGAACAGGTTAGCAAGATGCCCCAATGTGGACACGCCCGTCGGTCACACCCATCACAAGGCCTTCCGATGCAAAACATCGGCCTGTGTAGCCACTCCTTAAGTCTGGCATGCTGCCAGTCAACTATGGATTATATAAAATATATTTCATTCTTAAACTTGCTATTGAATTGTGAACATATTTCATTGTTTATGATAAATAAACGTTTAGTTTAGTGGAAAATAGCACACATAGTAAACCACATTCAATCATAGCCTTTCATCGGTCACTTACATGCTCGCATGAACGCACCTGCACAGGCAGTTGCTACGAAATGCAGTCGAATGGCACACAAGTGACAGCGACTGTGCTTGAAAGCTGAAAGACTGGCAGCTGTTGCCTAGTCAGCAGCAACCGAATCAGGAAAGATTAGGCCAACTTTCAGCTAGCCTTCACATGCATTGACAAAAATTATCTTCTTGGCAGCGTGCGTAGGTGCACCCTGGTTACCATTGCAATAAACTTCTACAACATGTTTGGCAACAAATGAGGCAATGTAAAATACCACTCAATAACTTAATAGGCCATCGCTGGTATACCGTCTTGAAGGCTACAAACAGCTGACAACAATTGTCACTGATGTCCAGCCAAGAGAAGCTAGGTGCAATATTAAGGGCTAATTTGCAGCTGAATAGCTTGTAAAAACAGACTGAAAGCTTCTTGTCAGGGATTGTGGGTGTAAACACAAGCTACTTGGTTATTGTAAATGATTTTGTGGCTGACCTTTACTGACACAGCCAGAATTTTTTCACTAAATGCAAGGTGCTCACTGCCTCCTATTATAAACACGCTGAAACAACTTCCAGTAAAATCTGAGTTGGTCTCTATCAGTAGCCATCAGAATGACACAATGCCAGATAGTAAGATTTGCGGTAGCAAACTGCTAATGATTGTATTTGCCTAAGTATGCTAGTGCTCACAATACCAATACAAGAACCACACAGTCACATTTACTTGTACTAGTGGCTACACAAAGCCAAGCAATATCTGACTCGTTATATACATTCAGTTATAGTTATACAGTGAAACATGCCAGGAAAAAGGTTGAAATGTAGCAACTTCTATGTTTCCACATCATAACAAATTGGTGACACTGCCGGAGATAAAGGAAAGTCCTGTTGGAAATACCATTGTCGATAAATTTGTTGGGAGACGTTTTTCGCTCTTTGAAAGCAAAAATTGGCGATTAGCGAAATTCCAGATGTTCATTGCTATTGGAAACGCTAATGTCGCCAAGGGCCATAAAACCAGGCATGCGTAATAAAACAGGAAGCCACAAATTATCTATTGTAACCGCATGGTATCGCTTGCTTGAGTGTGTTATATTTAGCTAACGATAATTGTTTGTGGTTTACTACACGGTTATTAATGAAACAACAAAACTGATTTGAAACAAACAAATATTAGCTACTGGTAATTAATTATTGCAGTAATGAGTAACAAAAGCTAGTTTTTTTGGCAGAAATTCACTTAGTTCTTTTTTTATTATCATTTATTATAATAAATAATAATAATTAATAATGACCAATGTGCATCTAAAATCCTTTGTCACCACACAGGTTCCCTAGCTAGCCAACAAATCTGTGTTTTTTTTCATACATTTATTCCCCAATATAAGAAAATAATAATAAAAACAGCCTGCAACGCTAGTCAGCTAAATTGCACTCAACAACTTACTGACTGCAATTGCCTTTGTTGGCGTGATTTAACCAACGGCGATAAACTTTGAGTCGTGGAAATATATGCCTTTGTCGCCAATTATTTGGGGTGGCAAACCACAGAGATTTGGGAATATTTTGTCGTGATAAGGAAACATGATTGGGCTCACAGGCAGTGAGAAAAGTGATGAGGAAGAGAAATACTGTCAATACATCTCAAGTCCATCAACTAGTAATCTTCTATTGTAGGCATCAATGCACCAGCTTTCAAGTCCTAGTGCACACGTAGCTCTCCTCAGGGATACTGTCTCTATCATAAATGCCTCACACATCGTGGTAAGGCCAGCACACAGTTCCCCTAGAATATATCTCTCTCTCGTACTAAACACTTGGCCAACTTATGGCCATTACGCAAATCCGTTGCATAAAGACAAGTAACTCCGCACCGTTTTGGATATCATAAAAAAGTAAGTTTCACATTTCCATTAAAACAATTAGATAAAATATTCTAATAACTACAATGCATAAGTTGTTTTAGGAGAAAAAACTTTACTTAGCTTTTTCAAATTTGAAAATCTGTGTTGGACTATGTTCCTACTGATACAAAAACAGTCAGGTAGCCAGCAAGTCTTTTATTTTGCGTGAAGGTGGGATGTTTTCAATTTAAAACAATTACACAAACCGATTAGTGGCTCCAAAACTTTATTGTTTTAGCTTTCTTCCAAATAAACACTCTTCTTTTAATTGTTTTAAGTATTTCAATGACAATTGCGAGTTGCATATACCTCATCAACTTTGAAGGTTGATTTTTTAATGCATCTTTTCCTTGTATTTTCAACGCTGAGATGTAAGGGGATACAATGCTGAGATTTGGTATGTCTGTGTTGTACACACACATATGTGTAACATGATGTGTGCCAATGTCATTTAATATTTCCTCATCACTTTTATATCTTTTCAATCCACAAGTCCTCGGATCAGGAAGACTACCCACCAAAGGTTGACCAGAATGTCTCAACCAGATTCCTACAAAAATAAATATGATAGAGATTGCAGAAATAGAATGACTCGACGAACTGACTAATTAAAGCGCAAGCTAAATAATCAGAGATTTGTGAGCGCTGGGTATAGAAAGGCAATAACATATGGGCATCAAGCCTGAAATGTATGAGCTGAAATTCAGAAAACCATAGCTATTTTGCTTGTTCATTTGTTTGTTGCAGCTATGCATCGAGGGAACCATACAGACAGTCTTCAAAAGGTAGTGGCTTGTGTGAAGAGCACCCTCTACCTGCTGTGTCTGTACACCCTAACAAAAGCTAACATGCTGTAGTGGAGCATAGACTTAGAATTTGAAGCTCAGAGTATTATTCAACAGTATTCAGATGAGGAGAACTCCGCTTGATTGTTAACATGTTTTGCCATAGATGACGTTCTTTGAACTGGCCAGAAAAGCCGTGCATGTTCCGTTACAATTACCCTATGTATTTGTTATGGAACTTGCATTGCATGGTTTATACAAAGGAAAAACAGAAAAAAAACAAGTAAAATGCAAATCAGCCCAAACTCCCACTAAAATGTCTCAATCATTATCAGGAGTTGAAAATCTAACAATTGCCCATTATTACTTATTTTATACTCCACATCTTATATATTGTGGTACGTTTTCATAGAAGAAGCCTGTACACAGTTACCTTAGCAGGCCCTTATCAAACTAGATGCTGTCTCTGTTGTCCAGAGACCCCTCTGGTGTTGGTAAAATATTATCAACAGGCAACTGGATGTCCCTGTTGCAAGCAGTAGAGCAATTAGTGTTGCTTTCCCTGTATTAGAAACATGGCAGGGCCGATGTTTACTGTTACTGGGCTGGTAGTGACCTTACTGGGCCAGTAGTAACTTTTACTGGCCCAGGGTCAGTAACTTTTAGCCTAAGGTCATGAAAGTAGCTGTGAAGCTGCGGAAGGCCAAGTTTGGGACTTTGCTACCTCCAGAAGCCAAGAAAGATAGACAACAGGCTACGGAAATCCCAAGGACTAACCAGGAGATGGGAACGCTTACCAGCAGCCATTTCACTTATTAACTGGACGCTTATTCTATTTAACTACTCGCATTCATTCTATTATTTGTTGTCATAAATGACCATGTATTACTATTTACCCATTCTACTTCCTGTACACAAAATTGGTTATCCTGTGCATTCTGAAACTTTTATTGGTTTATGACACTGTGCGCTTCCTGTGCTGCAGCCTATAAACGGCTGGATTCGGTATAAATTATTCAAATTTGTTCCATCGCGTTTACTCTTGCCGTGGTGTTCTCTCTGGAGAAAGGCAGAATACTTGAGCATGGTAGCAACTATTGTACCAAACCAAAATCTACCACAATATTGTAATTGATTTGCATAATCGAGCCACTAGCTTACAGTGGAGAAACTACACTTACTGGCATGTACAGCACTGATCTAACAGCTGAGCAGCTAGCTGTATGTGCATGATAAAGTGAGGACCGCTGTTTATCTTTTCACGAGTTTTTTTTATCTATAATTGTGCAATTGCTAAGCATTTATCAGCAAAGTTTTTTATTCCATGAGCTCCAAGCCCATTTTATGTTCTATGAGCTGTGGGGGCTGGGGACATTCAACAACCCAGATAAGACACCAAAAGTAGGCTGTGTGTAGTTGCATGGATATAACAGAAAAAAGGAAAAATGCACATGCATTTTTAACAAAAAATAATGCTGCTGTCCTTTATGTCAGACACTATTAGCTGCTTAAAAAATAAATTCTTTCAGAAAGTTAGCTGGTCCGCTGAGATTGTTAAATTATTTTTCATACAAGCCTTTGAACGCATATTATTTTTTAGCAAACCTTGTTGCATGCAGTAGTTTATGTTTGAAGCACTAATAAACGTTAACAAAGTGTAATTTTTTTGCAGGATGCAAAGGGACTTACTAAAAAATGACCAAAATTTTACCTTTTCTCAAATTTTCCTGTTCATCAGTGGATCTTTCGGCTTTATCTTTACTTCCCTTGCCACCCATAACAACCCGTAAATCTGTGCTGATAGGTTAACCAACACAAATATAGACCACAGAACTTCAATCGGTGCAACTGTCTACAATGAAGAAAAATTTGCACCAACTTCTTCGAAAATATGCATTGATAATCAATCAATGGTAACTGAACATCTGATCGAGCTTAGAATGAAAGCGAGACAGAAATATCTTTCATTGCTAGAATTTGACTGTTGGGCTCGTTCTTAAATGAAAAGCCAATAAATCCATAACGCATGCTGAACAAAAACAAGGTAAACAGTAGAGGATTTCGGCAAGCTCCACAGACACAAAATACTATTGATAATTACAAAACAAACTAGCCATATTTCTGGTCTTTGCAGCCCATTAGCTCTAAGCAACACACATAATGAATCTTTTGATTTAGGTTTACACAATTCTCTTTCTTTGTTACACACTCCTATGTCCAAATTAATTGCTGGTTGGTATCAATTTCAGGTTCCTCACTACTGTTTTTGATAGCAGAATCAGCAGTTGTACTCCTAGACCGTATCAAATGTCTCAAACAAATAAAACTGCTTTATGATATAGTAATAACCGTTTTCCATAGTGTAAGAAAAGTATCACATGAAATCCCATTTAGTAACCCAATCTACACAACAAGATGTAGATTTATGTAGGACTGTAGCGGATTTTCTCGTCCACTACCTTCCGCTAGTGGGTTGTGGTGGTAGACGCGCAGTTTTGTTCAGCCACAATAATACCGTCAGCCACTTCAGGCCTGGCAATCTACAGTCTACCTCAACTCAGAGGTGACCCTGTGAGGGGATGGCACAAACAAAGTGTTGCAAAGTAATCGACCGACTTTAACAACGATAGCGAGTCCTCTGCTCAGACATACACTGTGTTTAAGTAGTGTATAAATATTATATCCTTTATTCATCACAGAATGAAGTGGCAATCCATGCAAATACAAAAGGTACTGTTCATGCTATGACATATCAGGTAATGCAATGAGTTTTGTAAAATCTCTGCCTCTTATAGGCAGAGTTACAGTGGAAAATCTCCAGCCATGCACAGGAAGCATGGCAGGAAGTTATACAGTATATAGTAAGCAATATGATATATTGTGGTGGATTTTTGTGACCACTATCATTGTGCAAGGTCCCCCTGACAACTGCTGGGTGTCAGGCACGCCTAAGCTGAGTCTGGCACAGCCAGAACACAAGCAAGTAAGCGGGTAGAAACACTACCGACCCTGCAGTATTCACTGCCGGCCCTGCAGAGGTACCATCGGCCCTGCTATCCTGGCATGTCTATCTAAGACTGCCGCTGAGTGTAAGGAGTACACTACAGAACAGTGAGCCACGTGGGTTGATGGCTCGAAAATTGCTTTCTACGGCAAGGTGAAAGTGTCCGTACAGATCTGTGGGTTACAGACCAATGTCAGCTTTGTGATAAGTGACATAAATGAGGACATCATCATAGGGATGCCGTTCCTCACCGCTCATGAGTGTTTACTCAAATTCCAGGACTCCGTTATTACTATAGACGGACATGATGTGCCATGTACGGACAAACATGGGAAGCTGTTAAAGGACAGTGTGATGTGGATAGACGCCACGCAGAACGATGCTATGTCACTTGGTGGTTAGGATGGAATTCCCCCAACAGCACATGCAAAGAGTGAACAAGTAGCCTGCAGGACCTCCCAAACGATGGAGAGGGGGAGAGTAGCCAGCAGAGAAAATTTGAGCTCAAAGGGACAAAAACTGAGGCCGCCAGAGGGAAGAGCGTGAAGTTTACCCCTATGCCCCTGTTGGCTACGCCCCTGGACCAGCAGGAGGATCACCAGAAGAAAAAGAAGGAGGAGTTACGTAGTAACCACCCACAGGCGGTGAAAGGGAATGAAAAGAGCTGTTGGTTGCCAGCATCGAAGACAGTGGATAAAGCCACTCATGATGCAATAACCGGAAAGTCCGGGGAACGCGCCAAAACAGCTATAGCGGCCAGAGAAACTGCACCAAGGTGGTCATGTTTAGTTTCAGAACGATTGCCAGAAGCTGTTCTACCAGATGTAGCAAGGCCCCAACTGACCCCTTCCTGTGAGAGCTATCAGGAGCCACAAAAGTTTGCTCCTAGTACCCCTGCTTAGTAGCCTCCTGCAAGCACAGACAGAATGAGTTGGGAGTCTGAGAAAGCAGTTGACAAAAAGGAGACGGTCATTCCCTCTCAAGACAGTGACCAGGGCACTACGTTTACTGTCTCAACTAAAGAAAGCCTCCTGCTACAGGTTAGCACTATAGCTGCTTCCAACTGTTTGGAGATAGAAGTGAAGAACGAGAGCTTACTGTTAGAAACTGACCTAACAGCCTACCACCCTCCAGGACTTGGAGAAGAGGAGTTGTTGGCCATGCCAGCGGAGGAGTTGCTACGGACAGAGACTTCAACTCCCCAGCCAACCCCTATTGCTGCTGCCGCTGATACGGAGCTAGCACCTATAGATAAAAAAGATGCTGACTTGCAGTCGACTATTGGTGTGAAGCCAAAGTTAGAGGTGAACTTGATGCAGATCTTGTCACCCCCAATGCTGGAAGAGGAGGTTCCCGGAGAGAAGCTGAGGCTGAAGAATGAGTCGGCCACCACGTACACAAAGGGAGAAGAGAGAAACCCTGAAGACTCTTTCTCTGCTTATGCATCAGATGCTATGGTACCAGTCTGTGCAACAAGAGATGTTCTCGACTTCCCCTATGACCCTGGGGGATCAAAACAGACATGGAAAGCCGCCCCTAGAGATGCTATGAGGCAGTAGGATGCTCTTCCCATAAACCTAACCGAGCACAGGTGTTGCTCGCCACTTTTATGCTCTTTGCTAAATTATATAATTAAAGACAAAGAGACACTGTCTTTAATGGAGAGGGGAATGTGGTGGATTTTTGTGACCACTATCATTGCGCAAGGTCCCACTGACAACTGCTGGGTGTCAGGCACGCCTAAACTGAGCCTGGCACAGCCAGAACACAAGCAAGTAAGCCGGTGAAAACACTACCGGCCCTGCGGCATTTACTACCGGCCCTGCATTATTCACTGCTGGCCCTGCAGAGGTACCATCGGCCCTGCAGCACACACTGCCGGCCCTGCAGCATGCACTACCGGCCCTGCACTGCCACTACCGGCCCTATACTGGGTCAGTGAGGGAAGAACGACTATAGCCTGAGAGCCCAAAATGATACCAAAGATGCAGGAGCCCGTCTTTGCAGCTTAGCTGTCCTCAGACAAGACCAAAGACATGGACCACAAGCCATAAGGGCCAGGAACTAGAGCTACTCATTGCACCATCATGAATCAGCAATATTGACTGATAAGCTCCGCCCCCCCCCCACTTCTGGGCGCCTTGCGTATTTAACTTTATATTAGCCAATGTTGTACCATATTATTTATATCTCATGTTTTGATTAGTGCAATTACTTCCTGCTATTGCTGATTTTTTGCCTCCATATTTGGGCTTATGTTTTCCCCTGTTCTGCCTATAAAAGGCAGAACACTTTTCATTAGTCCTGGTACTGTATTGGGATTCTGCTTGTGATTGAGCCAAGTAGCATAATACTTTACCATTGTTATACCTTGCTGGGTTATGCTGTATAATAAACCATGATATACACATTGAAGCATTGAGTTGTGTGTTTGAGCCGCAAGCTCTGAGAACAGTTGTGGAGTAGGTACACTCCTCTGTTGGAAGTTGACCTCTGGAGTGAGGTGTTGTTGGTGGACGTTTGGTCGGCCCACAAAATTCCATTCCAATATATATGGTAAGCGGTATTACCAATAAGATAAGGCTAAATGACTTAAAGAGCATTGACGCCCATAGGTAAGGGGCGGAGTCCATAGTTAACTTGGCCAGTGATTGGTAGATATAGTCATTGTGAGTTATTTAGCTTTGGGTTCCCATTTCTCTACATCTAAGGGTAGCTAGCTTCTGGAGGTGGCATCTGGAGGCTCTTAGGCTAGGTTTCGTCACTCTGGTCATGGCGTCCATCTTGTTGCCGACCCGGGATAGCTACCCAGGGTCGGGGTAGTAAATACCCTGGGTTGCTGTAGTAATATTCGAGGTCGTTGTAGTAACACCCAGTGCCGGTATGATTAATTATGAGTAATAATCATTTGTTAGAGCAATATAATCATTACAATAGGTTCTGGTCTTTGTCTACTGCATTCATTGGAGGCATGCCTGTGGTAGCCACCAACAGGGGGACTTCTATGCAGTGGTGGTCACTGTATGTAGCCAGTAAAATCCATTACAGGACTATACCAAAACAATAACATAAAATACAAGTATAATCACAGTATTTTGCGACAGGTAAGTACTAATAATGACGATAAGAGTATTCGTGACCATGTTCGCCAAAAAAAAGCAAGAAGTTTAATCAAAAGACAATCTTTTTTTTCAACTTGTGGGTCAACAGAAAGTAGTTCACTGAATTAATAGAATAATCAACAAGCATTTATTACCATTGTTCGTAGGTCACGAATAGAATTGGACAATAAATGAGTCATAACAAACCAGTATACATTGTTTCGTTTCATAAACCAGTCCTGTTGCTTTAAAAAATATTATGAAAAAATTATCATTGCTGAACAATTTGCAAATAATGCCATTCTTGTCTTTTTTTGTTAATTCAAAAATAGGTAGTGATCTTCTTTATGGTTAGCTCGGTAATCTAAAAGAGTTTATTGAAGAATTATAGTTTTCTAAACTAATGCTTCATTCAATATGCAACCCATTTAACTACCAACACATATTATTTTTTGTCATGACTAGTGAAATGAATGAAAATGGGAAATAAATTCCAGTCAATCAACCTGTATCTAAATGCTTGTCACACGCTGCTCATAACTTTTTCATCATTTTTGGCCAAATAATTAATAAAAAATATCATTCTCCCTTTCATCTTCTGATAGTACACATTTTTGGAATAACCTTTTATACGACTACCAAAATTCTTTTCCATCATAGTCAAATCTCATTATGCCAGCCAACTCTATCCCGTCCTTTCAACCTTTCATGCTTTGCCCGCCCTTCTCTACTTATTTATTATAAAAGTATTTATTGCGCAGGGGCTGTTAATATCAGGGTTTGTATCACAAGTTTGATTGTTTGTTTGACTGTGTTTAAAAGAGAAGAGCTGTATTATTATAATACTATTCTTAGGCAAGACATTGGGAGAAGAAGATTTGGAGATGAGAGCGATGAGTAAAAACAGTATGGTTGATGGTGGTGAGAGTAAAAATGCAGATAATGTATTGCCGAGTCTGAAAGGAAAAGTGATAAAAGTTATGATGATACTGGTATTTGTCACAGTAACTCCCACTTTTGGAAGTGTTACCGAGTTTAGTTTTTTATGAAAGTGCTATTGGGAAAATGCAAAGGACAAGGAACTCTCTCGCTCGAATCATAAATGAAACTAAAGGAAGATGACAAGCATCTAAGATAGGCGGATGATGAATCTTTAATTCATCATGGATGATATTGCTGAAGGATTTGATGCGAGGATGCGTTTGCCTTTTACGGAAATGATTGCGGGCCCAACTGATTCTGGAAAGACGGGGGCGATGTTATGAATGATTGAAGCTGGTCAAACTATAGCTCATCCTCCACCGGTAGAAGTAAATTTCTGTTAAGGCGCCTACAAAAATGCTTTTGCTGATATATCCGGGAGTAGTAATATATGAGCAGATCTCCCTACCAAGTGTTTTTTTGTGGATTAGACCTTGGGGGTTATGCAATGAGTTACGTCGTTGGATGAATTCGCCGAGTTTATATTGTATTTTATTTGAGGGGTAATTGAGTGGTATTTGAGTGGCATTTAAGTGACATTTGAGTTTTGATTATTTTTTACTTAATTTGAACTTATATGGTATATAGATTTTGAATGTATGGCATCTAAGTTATGATAATTTTTTACATAATTGTATACATAATTATAACTCATAGGATGTCTAGATTTTGAATGTGAGGCATTTAAGGTTTGATAATTTTTTGTAATTCCGAGTCATATGATATCTTGAGAGAGAGGAGAGAGAGGAAATGTATCTACATTGAATAAATACAGTGATTAAAAATGAAACAATATGTGAATATATACATTTATTGTGTAATAAGTAGGGAAAATCTCATATAATATAGCTAGAGTCAGTAAATACTAAGTAACTGAAGTTTGTAGCTATTTCAACTGGATAAAAAAGTACAGTCACTCGTATAATGCTTAGGATAGGAAGATCTTCAAATGTTTTGCAAACCGGAACTTTTGGTGAGTTAATCACCTGAGAACCTTTAGACTTTTCTATGAATTATTATATGATTATATACACTTATTGTATAATAAGTAGGGAAAATCTTTCCATATAATATAGTTAGAGTCGGTAAATAGTAAGTAATACAAAACAGTACAACTGTAATGTCAATGAATACACAGGCTTTTTTTATACATTCATTATCCGCTTGAGACTACCTGTTGTCAGCATTTGATATTGAGTTTACATACCATCAACACCAAGCTGTTCATCAAAATCTTGTAATTCGTTTTCTAGGAATTCCTTAAGAACTTCATCCTCATTATTCGTTTTTGTTAGCACCTCATTGGAACTTGTTTGTGTGCAATATTGCTCCCAATCACTAGCGTTGGTTGAAGAAATGAAGACAACATTGTGGTATGGAATAGGATTTCCATTCTTACTCTGTTTTTTTCCTTTGTAAATCATCACACCAGGTGCACATCTTTTAGCTTCCTCGTTATATCTGATTGGTAGTAAAAGCGTTCTCGTCTCTCTTTTTCCATTCTTTTCAGCGACATAGCGAATGCAATTTACAATGGATTCTTCTCCATTGAATCGGAAAGGAATGAATCTTTCTAGAACTTCGATGTAAGCAAAAATGGAACAATCTTTGAAATTACTGAGATACTCGATGTCGTAAGCGAGTTTGAGTTCTTCTTCACTCATTTTTCTCAGTTTTTCAGCTTCAGCAGTAGCTTCCATTGTGGTTAAGCGTTTTGTACTGATACGTTTGACATTGTAGTAAGTAGTCTCTGGTTTTTTTGAGTTTTCCATCTCACCCAAGTACAAAATGTTGAAAGGTAATGGGTAGTTATCAACATTGAAGCTTTCAACTACTCTACTTGGACAAACAACTTTCTGAAAATTCGCTCCAGTTGAATTATCAAGATAAGTGAGAATGTAGTAGTTTCCGTATGCACCAGTACTCTGTTCAATAGAAACGATTTGCAAAACTGATGGAACAGGAAGTGATGCTAGTGTAAGAAACCCTCCAATCTTTTTCAAATCACATGCCTTCCATTTTTGGAGAGATTTGGCCATCTTGAGAGCTCTGTCAGCATCAGTGAGCAATTCTTTCTGTTCCATATTGTTTGATGTTGTGGGTAAAACCAGTTTTGGAAGAGCTCGTCTCTTTATTGTTGCTTCTTTTGTGACAGAGTTAGAGTTTTTTCTTTTTGAGGGTGTTTTGAATGTTTTTTGTTTGTTTTCGACTGGCTTTAAATCCGTGTAAGAAGTAGAAAAATCCTCCATAGTGTTCTAAAAAAAGAAAGAAATAATATATAATTCAGCTTTTCATGTGGAACTAAAAGATTATTTTTTTCATACTTTACATTATAGCTGAACTAATTTTGATCTTTGCTAGGTAGGGAATAATAAGTTTTTTAAATTTTACCTTTTATAAAGAGAAAGTTTCTAGTAGTTGCAATGGAAAGTGTAGTAGATGTTGCTCCTCCGATCACTGTTGTAGAACTGGATGCTTTCTGTGTGAAAACAGTGGCTCTTAAATAGCTAAAGTTGCACTGGTTGAACTCTATGAATACCAACCTTCTTTATAATATAACTATGAATCAGAATTTTGTCCACGCGAAAACCAATGTTTTCGCGGGAAGAAATAATTTATTTTCATGCGAATAGAAACTGTTGCTTTCGCGGGAATACAAATTTTATTTTCACGCGGATACAAACCAGTGCTTTCGCGGGAATAAATACTTTATTTTCACGCGAATGGAAACTGTTGCTTTCGCGGGAATAAATAATTTATTTTCACGCGAATAGAAACTGTTGCTTTCGCGGGAATACAAATTTTATTTTCACGCGGATACAAACCAATGTTTTTGCGGGAATAAATAATTTATTTTCATGCGAATGGAAACCGTTGTTTTCGCGGGAATAAATAATTTATTTTCACACGAATAGAAACTGTTGCTTTCGCGGGAATACAAATTTTATTTTCACGCGGATACAAACCAATGCTTTCGCGGGAATAAATAATTTATTTTCACGCGAATAGAAACTGTTGCTTTCGCGGGAATACAAATTTTATTTTCACGCGGATACAAACCAATGTTTTCGCGGGAATAAATAATTTATTTTCACCCGAATGGAAACCGTTGTTTTCGCGGGAATAAATAATCTATTTTCACACGAATAGAAACTGTTGCTTTCGCGGGAATGCAAATTTTATTTTCACGCGGATACAAACCAATGCTTTCGCGGGAATAAATACTTTATTTTCACGCGAAGGGAAACCGTTGCTTTCGCGGGAATAAATATTTTATTTTCACGCGAATGGAAACCACTGCTTTTGCGGGAATACAAATTTTATTTTCACGCGAATACAAACCAATGCTTTCGCGTGAAAATAAATTATTTATTCCCGCGAAAGCAACGGTCTCCATTCGCGTGAAAATAAAATATTTATTCCCGCGAAAGCATTGGTTTGTATCCGCGTGAAAATAAAATTTGTATTCCCGCGAAAACAACAGTTTCTATTCGCGTGAAAATAAATTGTTTATTCCCGCGAAAGCAACGGTTTCCCTTCGCGTGAAAATAAAGTATTTATTCCCGCGAAAGCATTGGTTTGTATCCCTGTGAAAATAAAATTTGTATTCCCGCGAAAGCAACAGTTTCTATTCGCATGAAAATAAATTATTTATTCCCGCGAAAGCAACGGTTTCCATTCCCGCGAAAATAAAATATTTATTCCCGCGAAAGCATTGGTTTGTATCCCCGTGAAAATAAAATTTGTATTCCCGCGAAAGCAACAGTTTCTATTCGCGTGAAAATAAATTATTTATTCCCGCGAAAGCATTGGTTTTCGCGTGGACAAAATTCTGATTCATAGTTATATTATAAAGAAGGTTGGTATTCATAGAGTTCAGCCAGTGCAACTTTACCTATTTAAGAGCCACTGTTTTCACACAGAAAGCATCCAGTTCTACAACAGTGATCGGAGGAGCAACATCTACTACTACATCCACTGACTATTAAAAGTTTTTCTGTGTGAATTTGAAAATTTTCATTGAACCTAAGACTTAATTATCTGACTTAATTATCTCACTTAAATTTTTGTCTACTTAAAAAGTAATGCTTTCACACAATAAATCACTCGTTCTAACAACAGTAACTGAAGCCTCAACATCTACTATATAATATACCAACTGACTACTAGGAGTTTTATTCACAAGGTAAAATTTATTAGCTGAGACATTTAACTTACCTTTTTATGTGCTATTGTCACTTCTATTAAAAAGTAATGATTTTATTGTTATTATAGTGCTATGGAAACAGAAGAGGATGATACTGATGTAGACATACATAAGGAATGGGAATGGCTCATGAAAAATCAAAATGATATCAGTTTTTCAAACGCTGATAATGAATACATGAATGATGAATGCGATGCTGAATATGAAAATGAAATGGAGATGGAACTTGAAAATGCTTTTCAAGACAAACCTTCGACTTTTCAAGTTTCAGCAACTACTGAAAATACAATAGCCTTTGATAAGCAGTAAGTTTTTAAAATCATAAATTAATAACGTTAGTAGAGTAATTTTTTTTGCTGTTTTTTTTATAGTCATCTCATGAATCAGCAAAAATAATGCGTTATCTCTTTATTGTAGACAGGACTCAGAATATCAGAGAATTAATGTAAAAGAGGGAGTTGAGAATTCATGTCATAGTACACAGTAAGTTTTTAAAAACCTAACTAATAATAATGTTTGAGCCTTTTTTCCTAATTCCATTTTAAAAATTAATTGATAATGGTGTTTAAGTCATTTTTTCTTCTGTTACATTTCATACAAAATGTATATGAATTTTTTATAGAACAACTATTATGTGTTAACATTTCTATTGTAGACAAAGTTTAAATTATCAGGAGGAGAATGTAGAAGAAAAAAACCCTGAAATTTCCCCTAATTGGAAATGGTTAGAAGAAAATCTCATTTGTTTTCGTTTACCTGATGAAACATCAATCAAATAGGATTTGGTGCTGAGCCTTCACCACCAAAGACAAGCATAATAGCTCAAGATATAGAGCCGGTTGTGGAGGAGATAGTTGAAGAAAATGAGAATGATCCAATGATAGAAAATGAAGAAGAAGAAGAAGAAGAAGAAGAAGAAGAAGAAGAAGAAGAAAAAGAAGAAGAAGAAGAAGAAGAAGAAGAAGAAGAAGAAGAAGAAGAAGAAGAGGAGGAGGAGGAAGAAGCACAAGAGGAAGAACAAGAAGAAGAAGAAATGGAAGATTTAAATTTTGAAACACCTACCCGAGCATCAACCCTAGGTATTGTTGATGATAGCACAGCTCCAACCTTCCAAGATGAAGAATGGGATGATTTGATAGCTAGATATTGGGGAGCTATGAAAACGAAACATAGAGCTGGAAAAGTCATAGAACTTTTAAATGTAAGACTTTGGGATGGGATTCCAAGAGACCAAGCTGATACCTACCAAAATGACTATCATGATTCAAGAGTGTTAGAATTGCTAAAAAAAGTTTGGAGACAATTGAGCTCGAGAGCAAAATTCAACTGTAGCGTAGGTTGTATACTAGAAAATAAAAATGATGGTGAGCTCCGATACTTTCACTCATCATCAAACAATGCTACCGTATATCCAAAAGCTAAACTGATTGAAAGTAAAGGAGATCTTGATGACTTTTTTGTTGATGTTATGGAGACTGATCATCGTACAAATAGCTTGAGACGGAGACCAAATACGACTTGGAGATTGATGTTAATCACAAACATTTCGTTTTATTTCTACAAACTACTTGGAATGGGAAAAGTTGGATCACCACCAGAGCATTTACCCTCTCACCTCATTAACAACAGACACATACGAACCATGTTAAAAAACACAAAAGGAATACGAATTACCGACAATCTTTGTTTTTTTAGATGTCTAGCATTATACAAAGAACTACAAAAAAATGGTGGAATTGCAAAAGATCCAACAATGAAGGAGGTGAAGGAGTACCAACAACAACACCATAGTTTCATCTATGGTGATAGTGCTAAAAGTTGTGATGAGGAATGAGTAACAGAAGCTGATTTATTGCTTTTGGAGCGAGCATTTCAACTGAAGATAACGGTGTTTTCTTTAAATGATGATATGACTTCAACCGTTATTTGGAATTCAAACTCCAGTTATAAGGAGAATCTATATTTGGATCTTTATATCAATCACTTCAGTCTTATTACAAACTTGGAAGGATATGTCAGAAGCTACAGATGTCCAACGTGTTCTACTTGTTATGACAGATTGGGGAATTTGAAAAGACACAGATGTTCAATCTCAGACGCAACAAATCTGGAGTTTTCTGCAGGCCAATACAAACCTACCGCTACAATATTCGACAAACTGAAGATTCAATTCGGGGTAGATATCGGGTCAGATGATTCCTTGAGATACTTTCCGTTTTTTGCAACATTCGATATAGAGTGTTTGTTACCTAATTGCGAAAAAGATCGAGATACAGACAGAACCATTTACACTAACGAGCATCAACTTTTAAGTATTTCAATTTGTTCAAATGTACCGGGCTTCAACAACCCACGTTGTATTGTCAATAACGGGGATGATGATGAGTGTGTTGGAAAGTTCATTGAATACTTGGAAGATATTAGTGAAGAATCATATAGCCGATTGGAAGAACAATTTTCACAAATCATAAAACAGATAGAAGGTGAATTACAACGATTGGAAAAAGCTGAAGAAAAGTTTCGTACTGATTATGAACAAAATCGTTTCAGACGGAGATTAGGAGCTGAAAAAGCTCTGGATGATTTGTACAGCTATATGAAAAAACTTCCTATTCTAGGATTCAATTCACAGACTTATGATGTTAATGTGATGAAAGGAAAACTGCTTCAAAAATTGAAAGATGTCTCCGGCAAAGATTTTGATTTTGTTATAAAAAAAGGAAACAAAATGCCTGTTATCGGAATAGGATCTTTTTTGTTTTTAGATTGTACAAACTTTATCGCTCCTGGATATAGCTATGAAATGTATCTCAAAGCATACAAATGTGAAGCCGGAAAAGGATTTTTTCCTTATGAATGGATGAAAGACTTGGAACAACTTAATCAAGAACATCTACCTCCAAGAGAAGCTTTTTACAGTTCTTTAAAACAAAAGAACATCAGTGAAGAAGAGTACATAATTTGTCAAGAAGCATGGAAAGATAACAACATGAGGACAATGAGGGATTTTTTAAAATGGTGCAACAACTTGGATGTAAAACCATTTGTTCAAGCGTTGGAAAGACAAAGATCGATCTACAGAGAGCATGGGATTGATATGTTAAAAGACGGTATATCTTTACCAGGATTAGCAATTCGATGGATGTTCAACAAAGCTCCTCAACCACCTCCTCCATACCTCTCTACACACTTGGATTTCCATGAACTTGGTAACTCGTTTCGACAGACTCTCCCAATTTGTCTGATTGACAACAGCAATGCAGAACGTTATCCTCTAATAAAGAAAAACATAGTTGGTGGACCAAGTCTAGTGATGCATAGATATCACGAAAAAGGTATAAATAAAATTGGAGAACATTGGTTGGGAAAAGAAGCAAAAGTTTGTTATAGAATCTATGGAGTTGATGCAAATGCGCTCTATTTATGGTGTATGATGCAATCAATGCCTACTGGTTATCATCGAAGAAGAAAAATCGAAAACTCCTTTGTTGCTGAACCAGTAAAATTTAGCAAGGTAGCTCATAGTTGGTTACAGTTCCAAATGTTTTCAAAAAAAAATCAATATTAAGCATCAGCTCAATGGAGGAGAAGTTGCTCTTGGACAGCGAGGATTACCAGTTGACGGATTCTGTGTTGAAAATCGACATGTCTTTCAATTCCACGGGTGTTTTTGGCATGGACACGACTGCTCTTATAACAATGCTAAAGAACAAGAGCTTCAAGCTAGTGGAAGAAAATCAAAAGCAAATCTGTTTAAAACTACGATGGAAAATGAAGAATATCTTCGAGCGCTAGGTTACACTGTAATCTCGATTTGGGAGTGTGACTGGATGAAACGTGTAAAAACTCATACAAATTTACAAAAATTTGTCAACACGTTTTACGATTCTTTCTACCCTAAAATACTTGAAAAAAAACTAAATCAAGAAGAAGTGTTGTCGAGAGTTCAATCAGAGGAATTCTTCGGATTTGTTGAATGTGACATCGAAGTTCCTGAGGAAGAGGAAGAAAAGTTCTCCGAAATGCCTCCGATTTTTAAAAATACGATGTTAACCAGAGAACACTTGAGCGAAGAAATGAAAGTCTTTGCTGAAGCCGAAGGGTTTTTAAAGACTCCTCAACGCTCATTAGTTGGAAGTAGGTTCGGAGATAAGATATTGCTAATGAGTCCTTTGTTAAAATGGTACTTGAAACAAGGATTGAAAGTCACCAAAGTTTATCAGCTAATAGAATATATTCCTAGAAAAGCTTTTGAAGCTTTTGGAACATCAGTTTCAGACGCTAGGCGAATGGGAGATGTAGATCCTAGTCAAGAATTACTCGCTACTACTAGCAAGTTGGTAGGAAATGCTGCTTATGGAAAAACAATCACTGATAAAGAAAAACACACCACCATCAAGTTCATCGAAGGGGCGAGAAAAGCTTCATTTCGTATCAGAGGGAACAAATTCATCTCCATGGAAGAGATAGCAGATGATTTTTATGAAATCGTAACCTGTAAACAACTAGTAAGTTTTAAAAACAATTATTTTGCAATTCAAAATTTATATTCTCCAAGTTTACTTTGCTAATCAGTATCACCATCATTTCAGCTAACTATGAACGTTCCAGTACACTTGGGTTTTTCCGTGCTACAGTATGCTAAACTGAGAATGCTACAGTTTTACTACGACTTTATGGATAAGTAAGTAAAACCTAATTCCCTACCATTATTATGTGTAAGTAAGTAAAACTTCCAAATAATTGAAATCGAAACAATCTTTTTATTTATAGATATATTGACAGAAGTGATTTCCAATATGTTGAAATGGATACAGATAGCGCATACATGGCGTTGAGCGGAACATTAGAAACACTGGTAAAACCAAGTATGAAAAAAGAGTTTTACAATGAATATGGTGATTGGTTTCCACGCCCATACTGTGACAAACATAGGGATGAGTTTTTAAGAACCAAAACAATGGGTTTAGAATGGAGCATGCAAGACTGTTGTGAAAAAGTACTAAAACACGGAAAAAGAGCACCCGGGTTGTTTAAGGAGGAATTTACCGGAGATGGAATTGTTGCACTTAACTCTAAATCCTATTATTGCTGGGGAGAAAAAGGAAACAAGTTTAGCTCAAAAGGTTTGAACAAACGAATTAATCAATTGAACAAAGACAGTTATCTAAATGTATTGAACACAAAAAAGTCGTTTATGGGTAAAAATCGAGGATTTGTAGTAAAGGATCAAAAAATGTTGACATACAACCAAATAAAACGAGGACTCACATATTTTTATGCTAAAAGACGAGTGTGTTCTGATGGAGTATCTACCGAGCCTACTTTGGCTTAAATAAAAACCTTCATAATAGACTTCTTTTACCACAGTTACTATAACTATATATATATATATAAAATACAAAAAATCTTTCATCATCCTTATAAATATCGATAACGAATAGATGAATATTTAACTTTATCATCCAATATATTTTATAGCATTCAATGTATATATGAGTTCGAATTATGTATCTAGCTATATTATATGAGGAGATTTTGCCCCTACTTATTATGTAATAAATGTATATAGTCATACATTGATTCACTTTTAATCAATGAATTTATTCAAGGTAGATACATCTCCTCTCTCCTCTCTCTCAAGATGCTATATGAGCTCGAGTTATGAAAAGAAAATTATCAAAACTTAAATGCCATACATTCAAAATGTATATACCATATAAGTTCAAATTAAGTAAAAAAAATAATCAAAACTCAAATGCCACTTACATACCACTCAAATGCCACTCAAGTACCCCTCAAATAAAATACAATATAAACTCGGCGAATTCATTCAACGCCGTAACCCATTGCATCACCCCAGATTATGACCCCACAAAAAAAACACTTGGTAGGGAGATCTGCTCATATATTACTACTTCCGGGGTGACAGTTCACAAGGGAATGTTAAATATAGCAGCCAGTTTCCCCAGAGATGGACAAAACAGATGGTTGATAATTGATGACTTGACAGATAAAGTTTCCAGTAAAGCCGATGCCAAGGCTTTATAAAACCTATTCATCATTTGAACATAAGCTCCCTTTTCATTGTCCTGTTGTTGAAATGAAATTGTACAATTTCATTGAATAGTCACTTTTCTCTTTTTAAAAACCCACTCGACGCTTCTTCGATTACCTATTTGGCTCGCCAATGCTTTCCCAGGAGAACAAAATATGTACATGAAGCCTTTGAACCAGTGACAAAGAAATCTTACACTTTTCTACAAATGGACACTACCCAGCGAACAGGTGACCATCACAACTGTTTGGAAATTTTGTATTGGACAATTCGATGATGTTATAAGTACTCAAATGATGGCATATAAATACAATTAATATTCGATTCATCTCACATGCATTTTGGTATTTTGTTAATCGGATGTGTAACACGTTAATAAAATGACTGCAACAAAAGATGAAAAAGAAATGCGGCGCTATTGTTATCTGCTTCAACTCAAAAGCCTGTAATAGCTAATGCGAAAAAATATCTTATAACGACTTTGATGGAATGCGCTATAACTATTATAAATGGAACAATACCATGGTCCACTGCTCAGTATAATCAGTTACAGTGAAGCGAAAAGGTGTAGTGGATTTTGGGGGCTGAAGCCCACTAGCTGAGGTTTGTAGCATGCTGCCACCAGTAGTAATATATGAGCAGATCTCCCTACCAAGTGTTTTTTTGTGGATTAGATCTTGGGGTGATACAATGGGTTATGGCGTTGGATGACTTCGCCGAGTTTATATTGTATTTTATTTGAGGGCTATTTGAGTGGCATTTGAGTGGCATTTAAGTGGCATTTGAGTTTTGATTATTTTTTACTTAACTTGAACTTATATGGCATCTAAATTTTGAATGTATGGCATTTAGGTTATGATAATTTTTTACATAACTATATACATAATTATAACTCATAGGGTATCTAGATTTTGAATGTAAGGCATTTAAGGTTTGATAATTTTCTGTAATTCCAAGTCATATGATATCTTGAGAGAGAGGAGAGAGAGGAGATATATCTACATTGAATAAATACAGTGATTAAAAATGAAACAATATGTGAATATATACATTTATTGTGTAATAAGTAGGGAAAGTCTCTCTATATGATATAGCTAGAGTCAGTAAATACTAAGTAATAACAATTAATACATAGTCTTTTTTACAATGATGTCTTTGATGTAGTGATGTTATATCTTAAGAAGGGAGACTTCTGTTTTATGTTAAGAAGGGAGACTTCTGTTTTATGTGCTTTTGAATTCGTAATGAACTAAAATAAAAAGTTATGTATTAGTATAGAATGATTAAACAAAAATTTAAAATAATTACATGAATTTGAATTAAAGCTTTAGTTACATTGGATAGTTTACATTATATAGAAAAGGGAAATAGCTCACCAAGTCACATTGTCCAACTTGTTTTTTTTTAATTAGAGACTATCCATTGCTAAAACAAAAAATTATTTGAGGTAAAAATAACTACAACTACATTTAAATTGAGTTGAAGTATTATTTACAATGATTAGAGAAAAACTCTCACCGAGTTTTATCATGTATTTCATCCTTTTTTTCAGCAACATATCCTGTCTCAAAATCATCAAAATCTCCACGTAGAAAATCTTCAAGTTCATCATCATCATCAATTTCTAATATTGCTTTGTTGTGCTTTGCTTGATCACAATATTGTCTCCAATACATTTGATTGAGACTGTATGGAGAGCGAAATGAAAGATCGTATTCTGTCTTAAATTTTCCGTGGGATGTTTTTCCTTTGTAGATCATCACACCTCGAGTATATTGATTAGCTTCTGAAGCATATTTGTCTGGTATGGCAAGCGTCTTCAACAGCGTTTCTCCACATTGTTCAATGGTATAACGGATACAAATTACATTTGACTGCCCTCCTTTAAATCGATGAGGAACGAATCTCTCAACAACATCTTGGTAAGGAAAAATAGCACCGGGTTGAAAACTATTGAGGGTCTTGATGTTCAAGAAGCGTTTGAGCTGACCTTTAGTCAACGTACTCAAATATAGTGATTCCTCTTCAGCTTTCTTATTGCTGAGAGAATGTCTGGTAACACGTCTGACATCATACCAAAGAACACTTTTATTTTTTGGTTTCCCCTTTCTACCCAAATATACAACGTTAAACGGAGGGGGGTAATTATCACAGTTGAAGTTTTTAGCTATTTCAACTGGACAGAAAAGTATTTTGGGTTCGAGTTCATTTATATCTGAAGGGTCATGGTAGCGTACTTGAGAATATCTACACTTCTCCTTACTTGATGGATGTATCACGCCAGTCACTCGCATAATGCTTGGGATAGGAACATCTTCAAATGTTTTGCAAATCGGAACTTTTGGTGAGTCAATCACTTAAGAACCTTTAGACTTTTCTAATTCCCTAGCTCTCCTTTCGTTGAGACATTCAACTGTTAAATGAGCTATAGCTGCACTCTCCATCGTTTGCTTATCAACGGAAGTAGTTTGTTTTTTCACTATTTTTTTTCGTTTCCTTACTATTCGCTTTTTTGGAGCAGTTTTCCTTCTCTTAGGAGTTGTTTTGCTGTTTCTCATTTTATTTTCCGTTGGATATGGATCTGTGCAAAGGAGCTCTTCAGAAAGAGCATCCATAACATTCTAAAAATAAAAGGGTAATATTTGCATGAGTGACTAAGAGTGTATTTATTACTTAGACTGGCTTATATATATATATGTATTTATGTCAAAAGCAGTTAAGACCATAGAGTTATGATAGATTGAGAATGTGCTTATTAAACTATTGGGATGTGGAGACAGACAACAAAGGATGCGTTCAAATATATATATATATATATGTATTTACTTACATAGAGTTATGGTAGATTGAGAATGTGCTTATTAAACTATTGGGATGTGGAGACAGACAACAAAGGATGCATTCAAATATATATATATGTATTTACTTAATATCATACCGCTTTTAACATCTCAATTGGTAAGAAATAAAATATAATAGTTTGAACAAAATATTGTAAAATAATAAAAAACAACTAAAAATTTTTCATAAATATGTATGAAACGCTTCTAACATTAGTTCTAAAATACCTACAGAAGAGGATAGAGCTTTATCTATTTGGACATAATTATAAATATGCTTTCTGAATTTATAAAAAGTTTTTTTGTTCCACGTCATGTTGTATAATTTTTTGAAAACTATTTGATTCCAAGCACTTCTTTCAATTTCTTTTAAAAAATTATTAATATTAACGACTTCCACCATTGACAAAACGATTTTGAAACCGTTTTTTATAATTTCATCAAAACGTTCTGTAGATATATCATGTTTCTTACAACACATCCCCATACTCATCATGTGCTGAGTTATACAGAATATTATAACTTGAAATGTCAAACGTTCTACAGCTTTTTGTTCAACAACATCATTATTTATCACATAGTTATGATACATTTCTGGAAGGAAGTCCTTTAAGTAGATTGGATTTGCTGTTGTATTGTTCTAAAATGCAAGCGATAATTAGATAACTAAAATAATTAAAGGTTTTCAACAGGTGTTAGATAGTATTTTTTATTAATTCTTACCTTTTCATCAGGCTGATATTCCGACTTTAGATACAATGGTTGACTTCCTACGTCTTGAGTATTCATTCTGAAAAACAGAAAAAATTGGTTCAATTCTTTATAATCAATTTAAAGATAGATATGTCATAAAGCCTTCAGATAGTTGTGTTAGCTAGCGGAAATAAATGAATTTAAGTTTTACCTTTATGAAGAGAGAACTCTTAGTAGTTGCAATGGAAGATGTAGTAGATAGATGTTGCTCCTTTGCTCACTGTTGTTGAACTGTCTCTGTCTGAAACCGTTGTCTCTTATATAGGTAAATGTGTGAAAATAAATGTTTTATTCCCGCGAAAGCAACGGTTTCCATTCGCGTGAAAATAAATTATTTATTCCCGCGAAAGCATTGGTTTGTATTCGCGTGAAAATAAAATGTTTATTCCCGCGAAAACATTGGTTTGTATTCGCGTGAAAATAAATTATTCATTCCCGCGAAAGCAACAGTTTCCATTCGCGTGAAAATAAACTGTTTATTCCCGCGAGAGCATTGGTTTGTATTTGCGTGAAAATAAATTATTCATTCCCGCGAAAGCAACAGTTTCCATTCGTGTGAAAAGAAAAAGTTTATTCCCGCGAAAGCAATGGTTTGTATACGCATGAAAATAAAATATTTATTCCCGCGAAAGCATTGGTTGGTATTCGCGTGAAAATAAAATGTTTATTCCCGCGAAAGCATTGGTTGGTATTCGCGTGAAAATAAATAATTCATTCCCGCGAAAGCAACGGTTGGTATACGCATGAAAATAAAATGTTTATTCCCGCGAAAGCATTGGTTTGTATTCGCGTGAAAATAAAATGTTTATCCCCGCGAAAGCATTGGTTGGTATTCGCGTGAAAATAAATAATTCATTCCCGCGAAAGCAACGGTTGGTATACGCATGAAAATAAAATGTTTATTCCCGCGAAAGCATTGGTTTGTATTCGCGTGAAAATAAATTTTTTATTCCCGCGAAAGCAACGGTTTCCATTCGCGTGAAAATAAATTATTTATTCCCGCGAAAGCATTGGTTTGTATTCGCGTGAAAATAAAATGTTTATTCCCGCGAAAGCAACAGTTTCCATTCGCGTGAAAATAAAAAGTTTATTCCCGCGAAAGCAATGGTTTGTATACGCATGAAAATAAAATGTTTATTCCCGCGAAAGCATTGGTTTGTGTTCGCGTGAAAATAAATTATTCATTCCCGCGAAAGCAACAGTTTCCATTCGCGTGAAAATAAATTATTTTTTCCCGCGAAAGCAACGGTTTGTATACGCATGAAAATAAAATGTTTATTCCCGCGAAAGCATTGGTTGGTATTCGCGTGAAAATAAAATGTTTATTCCCGCGAAAGCATTGGTTTGTATTCGCGTGAAAATAAATAATTCATTCCCGCGAAAGCAATCGTTTCCATTCGCGTGAAAATAAATTTTTTATTCCCGCGAAAGCAACAGTTTCCATTCGCGTGAAAATAAAAAGTTTATTCCCGCGAAAGCGATGGTTTGTATTTGCGTGAAAATAAATTATTTATTCCCGCGAAAGCATTGGTGTTCTTCCGTAAAAACAATGTTTCATTAATTTAACCTTATGATAAATGGTATGGTTTTTAGCTATATAAGAAGCACTGTTTTTACACAGAAAGCAGTCACTTCGACATTAGCAACTGAAGGAGCAAGATCTACTACAACATCATCTACTACAACTGCTAGAAGGACTTTTCTGTTTGGAGGTAAGTCAACTTGAATGAGTATAAATTTAATTTTTATCGATTTAGATACTAACAGTGGTATGATATTGAGTAAATATATATATATATATATATATATATATATATATATATATATATATATATATATATCTTCAAATTGGTTTGAAAAAGAAATCAAAAAATCATAACATGGATTTTTACTTTATCTTTTAGAATGTCGACACAAGTCAATACAAAACAACTGAAGAATGAAGAACCAAAACCTTCACAAGATAAGAAGGTGATTGATGACAATGTACTTCTTCAACGCACTACGATTCCCTTTCAAAGCGCCAGTCTGAATACTCTGGCAACTCTCATCATCAAAAGCGCCTCTCTGTTAAGTACCCTATCTCCAGCTTCCAGAAGAAACATTGAAAACATAGTCAAAGTTGAAGATTTACCAATACCTACAGTTATGCAGGTGTTAACCGTTGAGCTCCATGATGAAACGAACTGCATCATCATCTACAACTATAAAAAAGGATGGAAAGGTAGTTAGAGTGAAGAGCACTATTCCATTAGCAGCAGGATTACTTGTTAATGAAGCTTCGCAAATAAGACCACTGGTTTTGATCTACATGGGTGTTGAAAAGACTGGAAAAGCAATTTTTCGTGCTGTTACAGAAACAGGAACTACTTTGAGGTGTAAGAATGCGTTTGATGTATTACCAGAAAAAAGTATGCGACAAATCAATGCTTATTTCGAGGTAGCTAATCTTCAGGATTTCCCAACAGATAGTGTCATATGTTTCCAAAACCCTGAAGTTATAGCAAAATCTGACAGGCGATGGAATGGAAATGAAGAGACTCTTCTAGTTCAATACAGAGGTGTTGTAGATGAAGAATTACTGATCGGAGATATGCGCATTCCTCATCAAATAGCTTCTGCTGTGACATCGGAGAGATTTGGAGTGATTCTGTTCAAGGGTCTGAGTCGAAACGCAGACAATTCAATTTTCTACAACATCAGTGTACTCGCAGCTCATCAAGCCTTCGTCCAAGCCTCGGAACTGACTGATAATCCAAAATCTGAGGATTTTCTCAACCACTTCGATGATGCTGAAAAAGAAGACTGTGGCGAACAAACTCTCGAGAAGTTAATCTATAACTCAAGGGATTCATATCACTATAGGTAAGTTTTATTAATTTTTACCATAATTTTAAAAAAGTTGATTTGTGAAAATTTTGTGTATTCTTACAATAAAAAACCACTTAAAATGATAAATTTGTGAATATTTTTGTAAAACATTTTTAAGTTATATATATATTTCGAATTAAAAAAGGATTTTGTTGTGTCATCAGTGTATTTTTTTACATAAAAGTTGGAAAAATAACAAAAGGTGATAATTATTTTACAAAAATGTTCAATTTTTCACATAAATGATCAATTCATAAACATTTTTTGTAAAACATTTTTAAATTATATATATTTCGGATTAAAAAAAGGACTTTTTTGTGCAATCAGTGTGCTTTTTTGTGCAATCAGTGTACTTTTTTGTGCAATCAGTGTGTTTTTTTTTACATAAAAGTTTAAAAAATAACAAAAGGTTATAATTATTTTACAAAAATGTTTAGTCTTTCACATAAATGATCAATTCATAAACATTTTTTGTAAAACATTTTTAAATTATATATATTTCGGATTAAAAAAAGGACTTTTTTGTGCAATCAGTGTGCTTTTTTGTGCAATCAGTGTACTTTTTTGTGCAATCAGTGTGTTTTTTTTTTTACATAAAAGTTTAAAAAATAACAAAAGTTTATAATTATTTTACAAAAATGTTTAGTTTTTCACATAAATGATCAATTGATAAACATTTTTTGTAAAACATTTTTAAATTATATATACTTCGGATTAAAAAAAGGGTTTTTTTGTGTAATCAGTGTATTTTTTTAGCTAGAAGTTGAAAAAAAATCACAAAAAGTTATAATTATTTTACAAAAATGCTCAATTTCTCA
The DNA here is from genome assembly GCA_945261195.1 of Cryptosula pallasiana. NCBI lineage: Eukaryota > Metazoa > Bryozoa > Gymnolaemata > Cheilostomatida > Cryptosulidae > Cryptosula > Cryptosula pallasiana. The sequence continues at coordinate 9,920,128 of OX183134.1, read as the reverse complement.
CGTAAACAACACGTTTTATCACATAAATGGATTATTCATGAGTGTTTGTTGTAAAACATTTTTAAAATTATATATATATATATATATTTATATTTATACATTCCGAATCCAGATGAAAAAAAGGACTTTTCGTGTGTAATCAGTGTATTTCTTTTACATAGAAGTTGAAAAAATAACAAAAGCTGATAATTATTTTGCATTAATTTTAATCATGCTATACTAATACATCACTTTTTATTTTTGTCCATTATATCGTAAAAAGAAAACAGAGTAAAGAACTTTCCCTAAAAAATATTGAGCTGAATGATGTAACTCAGTGAGTTATTTTCCTGTTATATATAATGTAAACTATCTAATGTAGCTAAGAGTAAAATTTAAATTCGGTAAAATTTGTTTATATAATGAATAACTTTTGTATTTTAGTCAATTATTGGATCACAAAGAATACGGAATACAAGAATTCCTCTCTGGGTCTAATAATATGTCAGAAGAACATCAAAGAAGATATTGTCCAAGAAAAGCGCTTTGTAACCATTGATATCGTAAGTTATAGTAGTTTGTATTACAGAAAATTTACTATAAAACAGTTTTATGAATGTAAAAACTAGATATGGCACTTTCTATTACAATTATTTACTTGTAAATTTTATTCATCTAGAGAGGTAATTTGTTGATTTTTTGACAGTTTTTAAAAAGTTAAAAGTACAAAAAAATTAAAAAATATCGAAAAACTATCTATTTCAATGATTATTTTTTAAAAAATTCAAAAAACATTAAAAATTTAAAAGGGTTGTGTAGGATAAAATTCTCACTCAAAAAATTATTGAAAATTGAATGAAATAAAAGAATATTTTCCCAAATACCAAAGTTTTGTAAATATAAAGTGAAAATCTCTCTATATATATATATTGTTTTTAAAATAATATCGAAAACTATATATTTCAATGATTATTTTTTTAAAAAAAATAAAAAATAGAAAAAAGTCATATAATAAAACCTTGTTGTGAAACATAAAAAATTTAAAAGGAAGGTGTAGGATAAAATCTTCACTCAAAAAATTATTGAAAATTGAATGGAATAAAAGAATATAAAGTGAAAATCTATATATATATTTATTTTTTTAAAAAAATATCGAAAACTATATATTATAATGATTATTTTTTTAAAAAGTTTGAAAAACAAAAAACTTTGTAATAAAACCCTGTTTTAAAACATAAAAAATTAAAAAGGATGCTGTAGGATAAAACCTTCGTTCAAAAAATTAATGAAAATTGAATGGAATGAAAGAATATTTACCAAATACTGCATTTTTCTTGTAAATATATTGAAAATTGAATGGAATAAAAGAATATTTTACCAAAATACCACATTTTTCTTGTAAATATATAGTAAACATTTCTAAAATATTGTTGGTGAAATTTACTGGAAAATGGTTTCAAGTGTGTCAAAGACTAAATATGATGTTTTCATTGAAATGTTTATTTTCCATTTCTAAAATATTGTTGGTGAAATTTACTGGAAAATGGTTTCAAGTGTGTCAAAGACTAAATATGATGTTTTCATTGAAATGTTTATTTTCAAAAGATCCAAATAATAACATTGAATCAATTAGTTAAATTTAACAGTCAAATTCTTTTTTTATCAAGTAGGCTTAATGTTTCTATTGTGATTAATTCTCAAATATTGTAAACTTGAACTATCTAGAGGACTAATTTGTCGATTTTGATGGGTTTTTTTCTTTTAAAAAAATTATCATGTAATACCACATACTTCAGTTCTAATTCGTTTTGAACAATTTCATGGGAGACAAAGAATAAAAAAGTTACATTGATTTAGTTTTTAGAATTAAAGTTGCTATCGAAAATGGTTTGTTCTTGAATGAGTAAATCCATAACCTCCTCATCATCATGGCAGAAGTTTTCTGATGATTGCATTTTGAAAAACAATTTTTTTTCTTTTAAAAAAAATGATTACGTAATACTACATACTTCAGTTCTAATTCGTTTTTAGAATTGAGGTCGCCATCGAAAATGGTTTGTTCTTGAATGGGTAAATCCATAGCCTCCTCCTCATCATGACAGAAGCTTTCTGATGATTGCATTTTGAAAAACAAATTACATTGTTTTAGTTTTCAGAATTGAAATTGCCATCGAAAATGGTTTATTGTTAAATGGGAAAATCCATAGCCTTCTCATTAACATGTCTAAGTTTTCTACCCCAATATCTCCAACCTCTCAGAGATAGAGATTGTTCTGTTTAAAAAAATAATGGAAATTGTATATATAAATGATTGTTTTTGAAAAAAATGGTAAATTTTTGAAAAAAATTCAAAAGGAAAATGCAGGATAAAACCCTCACTCAAGAAACTAATTTTGTATGATAGGTTGCTTACCTAATAATAAGAAAATAATGAATAATTTATATTTAAGCAATTATTGAAAAAATTAATGAAAATTGAATAGAATAAAGGAAATATTTTACCAAATAGCCTGTTTTTTTGTAAAGATATACAAACAGATAAAATTTAACCATTTAAAGGATGATTTCTTTTTTTGCAAAAAAGATAATGAAGATTTAATGAAATGAAAGAATATTTTACCAAATACCTTGTTTTTTTGTAAACTTGTACAATTAGATGAAATTTAACCATTTATAGGATGATTTGTTTTTGTAAAAAATTAATGAAAATTGAATAAAATGAAAAAATATTTCACCAAAATACCTCTTTTTTGTAGATGTAAACAAATAGATGAATATCTAACTTTATCCATTTTTTTCTATTTGGGATCATGTTTTGAAGGTTTTCAAGATAGTTTTAGTAAAAGCTTATGCATTGATTGTCATTACAAGTTGTAGTGTTTGGTATTATTTAATATTTTACTGACTCTAGCTATATTATATGAAATTTTCCCTACTTATTACACAATAAATGTATATATTCACATATTGTTTCATTTTTAATCACTGTATTTATTCAATGTAGATATATCTCCTCTCTCTCCTCTCTCAAGGTATCATATGAGTCGAATTACAAAAAATTAACAAAACTTATGTAATAAATGTATATAATCATATATTGATTCAATGTAGTTACATCTCCTCATTCTTCTCTCCTCTCTCTCTCAAAATATCATATGAGTTTGAGTTATGTAAAATAATTATCAAAACTTGAATGCCATACATTCAAAATCTAGCTGCCATATGAGTTCAAATTAAGTAAAAAAATAATCAAAACTCAAATGCCACTTAAATGCCATTCAAATGCCACTCAAATACCCCTCAAGTAAAATACAATATAAACTCGGCGAATTCATCCAACGTCGTAACCCATTGCCTCAACCCCCAGATCAAATCCACAAAAAAACACTTGGTAGGGAGATCTGCTCATATATTACTACTGCCACCAGTTGCTAGTTTAACCTGTTACAACAACAGGGACGGTGATGTACCGAACAAATGCAAGATAGACTATCTCCACTCTACAACCAATAGGGAGCCCTTAACTCAAAACTCAGTGCTGTTGAGTATCTATACATTTATTTATCAAGAATAAAACGAGTTAGTGAAAGGCACATTACAACTGACTCCTTAGGACAAAGTTCTGTCTTTTATAGGCGATGCACAGGAAGTGGTTATCCAATCACATAAAAAGATTACAATATGCACAAATGAATACAAGTATATAAATAAAAATGAATAGGATTAACAGTATGGGCTTAAAGGTAATAGACGCCCTATGGTGGTAGGTGGAGTCGGAGGCTAATACACCAATCACAGTCATTCCCACTTCCTGCCTGTAGTCCTTAGTCTTTCTAGCTTTGGTACTCAATCTTTCCTTAGGGTTATGGGTGGTAATCTCCGGTAGATGACTCTCTATTTCTCCCAGACTAATTTTGGCTCCCCAGTCTATACTGACTCACTTTCTGCGGGCCTTGTGAGGTCGGTATTGCTCTATACAGGGTCGGTATAGGTCAATATAGGTCGGTATTGCTCCATACAGGGTCGGTATAGGTCAATATAGGTCGGTATTGCTCCATACAGGGTCGGTATATGTCAATATAGGTCGGTATTGCTCCATACAGGGTCGGTATAGGTCAATATAGGTCGGTATTGCTCTATACAGGGTCGGTATAGGTCAATATAGGCCGGTATTGCTCCATACGGGGTCGGTATAGGTCAATATAGGTTGGTACAGCTCCGTACAGGGTCGGTATAGGTCAATATAGGTCGGTATAGCTCCTTACAGGGTCGGTAGAGATATATTTATAGTTTTGGTCAATTCAGTATGACCGTTTCTAGTCATTCTGGACATCTAATGGCTATTATAAGGATGCCAGAATGCGGTACAATGTGTGCGCAGACTTAGTGAACACTAAAATCCACAACAAAGGATATTGCTAGTTGGATCAAGAAATCGACAATAGACGAAAAACCAGTTCTGCCAAAAAGAAGACTTTCAACTTCCCTACTAGGACCCATCATCAGCACAGTAGTTCCTGGCATACTGAAAGCTGTGTTAGGAAAAGGATAAAGATGAGTGCCAAAGACGTGAGTAAAAGACAAAAAAAAACAGAGATAGCTGGAAAGGCCAACTCGGATCTGTTTCAATATTAGATAAAAACCGTCAAAAACATTAAATTAGACAATGCTGTTTTGGAATTGGAACAGTTTATCGAGTTGCAGTGGTACAAGAAGGAACTGCATGAACAAACTGGCAAATGAGCAATCGGTTATAAGCATAGAATTTTGACTCAGACTGGCAGAGGTAATCTTTCGAACGTTAAAATCACTCCCATTCTAACCGTTTGATCATCAATAAAACTATGATTCTCCCTCCTCTGTCATTTTCTAGATGCTATTTCTTAGTGTCTGAAAATGAGTAAAGTAGAATAGGGAGAAAACTTGGCAATGATAAGCTGCCAGTGAAAAAAATAGTTGCATCGCCATTGTATTACAGCCTCATGAATAATATAACAGTGATAGATATGGAAAGAAAGCGAGATGTTTGTCATAGTAGGAAAAGGTGGGTGAAAACGTTCAAATCATGCAAAGCTATTTAAGCGTTGTGAAGTAAACTAAGAAAGACCACTAACGTCTGAATAACTGGACTCCAACTGATAAGCCAAAGCCACTGCCTAAATCACCCTTTACTTTGCTAATAGTATGATTACTGATGACAAACCTGCTTTCGTTTCGCCCATTGCTGCTACTCTCTCTAGTCCAGTGTCAGATGTTAAAAGGAAGACACAGATAAAAAAGAGATTGTTTGACAGAGAAAGGTGGAATGTGTATGATAGTGAGGATTTCGATGGTGATGGTAGAAAAAGGTGTCCTTCACGACAAGGACCAAAAGAAATGTAGTGACTGGTGTCAGAATGTTGCGCAAGTTGAACGAAAGTGGGAAATACGATTTGAATATTGACAAATACTAAATCGAAGAGGGCTGGCTGAATCCTCACCCTTTCCAAATCCTTGTTGCAAGGCATTGTAAACCGCGTGGGTTCAATAACATCCAAAAAAAAAACTACAGCAAACTTAAAAGTATGGTTTCCGATCAAGGAATTGCAACTCTCAGGAACCCACCATGACAAACATGTAAGAGAAAACTTATGGCTGTTGTGGAAAGGGGAAAACATCGAAGAGTTAAAATAATTGTATTACAATCCTGCATAGCACATATATCTGCAAGGAGCTAAAGCATTACTGCACGCTCGTCGAGAAAGATAAGAAGAAAAAAGATATCCGTACAAGCTGCACAATAAAATAATGGCAAAATTCAAATGCCTCCCTACCATTGTCACTGGAATAGGAAAGTAGCTTCAAGTTAAGTTGACGGATGTGCGATCTTGAAAAGAAGAAAATTATGGCAGAGCGTTTTTACTGATGGCCATCGATTCTATATCCAGAAAATGAAAAAGAACGACACTTTGTAGCAAGAGGTTTGAAAAGGATATGGGATGGAGAAAACTACAAGGCTTTACAATTGGATAAAGGTGAAGAGCTCAAATTAAGAGTATGCTGGTTGAGAAAGAGATCAAGCCTTTTACACCCAAAAACAAAAACATAAAGGCTTCGATGGTGGAACGTTTCAATAGGACTTTGAAAAAGAAGATTTAAGAATATCTGACAAATAAAAACTACGAGAGGTACATTGACATTTTGCCTCTGATGATCAGCTCGTACAATGACACTAATAACAGGGTTGTAAGTATGGGACCGAATTACATAAATTTCCAAAGCTAAGAAAGCGTGTGAAATTGAGTGTACGAAGGAGGTGAGCACAGCTAGGCCAAAGAACAGAAGTTGAAAGTTGAAGGTTTTGTGAGAATTAGCTGGCCGAGGTGAGTATTTGAGAGAGGTTCCGCTCTGAATTTGACCATCAATATTTTTATAATCTCCAATGTGCTGGGCAGAAAAAATCTATTTTTTACAAGGTGAAAGAACTCACTGATGAAGTGATTTAGGGAACCTTGGACGAAAAAAAATTGGGAAACCTAAGACAGCCAATGATTTACACACCAAAAAGATGTTGGAAGAAGAACTCGAGACGGCAACAGACAGAGTCAACAGGCAACAGTCAAGTGTTTGGGCTACGGAAAAAGTTCAACAAATGGGTGAAGGAAAAGGCTATAAGATGTGATTGCCAGCTTTTACAATTATACAACTTTGAAGTGCTGATGCTGGCGACTTTATCCTTAAACTTTAACAATGCTGACTTTCCGGGCAATACCAACTCAGATTTTTACAGTGAGGCTGGATAAATACCTGGATATTACAGGTGCTAGATGGGAGGTGACTCTAGTGGGCAAACTGTACTCCAACATTTCGCAAAGTGTTGCCAATGGTAAAATTTATCTGGAAGCAACAACTGTCTCCACCAAAAGCAACAAATCATTTATCGTAATCTGCAACAGCAAATACAATAGTGTAGAAGAGTTGGAGAAGATTATTCAAAAGATAATTTGTGAAATGAGTTTGGATGAAAAGTTTACAATCTCCTACAACAAAGGGACCAAGAGAAGTTTTCTGAGAAACTGCTATTCCAAAGAGATATCCTACATTTTAGAAATCGAACCCAATAAAAACCTACATATCCCTGAGGTAGATATATCAATGTCACACCACCCGACTTAAATTACGGCCGAACCTACTCATTAATTTATTTCAACATTGTCGACTACAAAATGGGGGGGGGGGGGGGGTGGTACGAATGTCCCTTTTCTGAGAGTGGTGCTGGCTGAAAAGAAAAAGTACTGTTTACCAAGAGTTTAAAAACCTGCGCTGCTTGATTGTTGACTAGCAATCTGGCCCAAGTGCTTATAACAAAAAACAATGGTGAGCGAATATTGTTTAAGGGTGGAAAGGTCGTCCTCTTGGTACACTTTAGAGAAAGAAAACTGCAAGGTGTATGGTTCGATACACCACTGAAGACTCGAAGAAAGCTTTCAAGGATTATTACAAAATGCAAGCTGGGCAAGGGACCGGAGTGTATAAAAAGCGATGAGTTATGCCCAGTAAGAGCGGCAACCGATGCAGTGATATTTCTCAGCCATCCTCAAATTGGCAAAGCTCTGGCTGAAAAGAAGTGCATTAAGTCTTGATAAAAGAGTGCTGCGTGTTGGCAGCAACGTGGGGGGTGGAATTATCGACAAACACAGTTTTGGCACTCTCGTCAAAGAAGAGAGGACCGAAGGAAGCTCCGTGATCTCAGATGGAATGTGATTAGTGCGGTTCTTCTCCTTGAGTCAGGAGGAGGAGAAGATTGGCTCCTGGGAGAAGAGGTTCAGGAAGATGCAGCCATTTGATAGTTTATAGAGCAGAGTGGCTAGAAAAATAACAATCGGGTGAGATTCGACCTCATTCCATGTCATCATCTTGGTCAATCCTTATTTGAAAGAGATGGCAAGTCTGTATAGCATGACGGGTGACAATATGGAAGGTTCTCCTACAATACATTATCCCAATGGATGTGTTCGTGATAGAGTTTACAGATATCTCAGTAGAGAGATCAGACTACGTCATCATAAGATCCGACAAGTTGGATTGTTACAGTTGGGTCGAGTTGACCATGACAGGCAGTAATGAGCATTATATGGACAATCCTATGCAACTCATTTTTGCAAATCAAAACTACGGTTGTCTGAGACGACTGGAGTGAAATTGCTGGCGCCAATGAAAATGCACCTTTGTGGATGAGAGACTCCCTTCACTTGTTGTTCAAGGTTGTCAAAATGTCTATATCAGATTAACATATTGAGTACACCAACAAATACCCATCGCGGGCATAATTTTTGCAACCTTTAAAAACTAGCGTCAAAATTAAAAAATAGCAGGGGGTATTGGAAGGTTGGACATACAATGATTTGACAAGCAAGGACGATGATAAACACAATACTGCAGCAAAAAAAAGAGAAGAGAGGATTTCATCAGGAAAGGTCAAATCATGGATTATTCTAGCAACCCCACCTGGTGATTTCCCAGCAGAGAAAATGTATAGTTCCTGGTCCAACCATTCAACTGGAGTTTGAACCAAGCCAAACTGGCTTTGCTCACTGCCAACAAGTTACTGGCCGGTAGAGTGAAGATCAGATCCAACAAATTCAAATTGCATCGTTGTGAGGGCAAAGTAAATACCTCGATGCAAAACTCTCAACGCAGCTTGGCTTTGGAAGGTCACAACTACGTTGAACTAATTAAGCGAAGCAAGTAAAGTTGTACGGGATTCGCAGTGAAGTGAGTCAGATCGATGTAACATTGAAAAAACAACCCAAACAAGTCTATTTAGGATTGATTGATCACAATACTCTGAGTGGACCCTTCACTATTTACCCCTGTTTAGGATGCAGCACGCCAATGTCAAAAGCATCATACTTAAAGTGGACGATTGCCCGATTGAAAATAGATACGAACCAAACTATACTAAAGAATATTTTGGACAGGAATATATAAACTCCTAAACACTACTGGTTCTTTATCCAACAGTGAAAGTGTAAGCATTACGAGAAAGCAATATCTAAATGGGACTATGATTTAGGGATTCGACTTGACAGGTGATTTTGCCAAAGAAGGATTTGACTCGATGAAAAATTCCATAACAAGCATGGAGAACCAGTTTAGCAGCGGAAGGTTTGCCCCTGATTGCCCACTTTGTAAAGAACAGTGTATTGGAGATGGACAGCATTCTCCTATTAGCTGGCGCTGGTGAGGTCGTGCACTAAACGATAAGCAAGAGATGAACACCTCGAAGATTCAATCGATATAATCTCTGGGTGTAATCTGTCACACCAGTGGGATCCACATTACAGCTACGGATCAGTTTTTAACGCAGGTTTGCAAGTTCCCAATGGGCTTCTTTGTGTTCAACACCCATTGTTCCATCAACCCAGAGAACATTGGTTAGCAGTGTACTCGAATGATTATAAACTTGTACATTTTCAAACGCTTCAAGTTAAAAACTTGCAGTTTATTGATTTACCAAAAGATACAAGTTTGTATTTCGGTACTTTATAATTTACAGTTTTACAATTTACTGCTTTAAAAACTGTTATATGTTGACAAATTTTTTAGAATGTTTTGAAAATTTTACAATCTGTAAATTTAAAAGCAATGCGCTCACAAATGGCTAATGTTGAGAAAAGAATGATTAGTTTTTACAAACTATGAAATAAAACTTTACAAACTTGTACATTACACATGTACGTATAATGTAGCCTTAATGGGACACTGATTAAAATAGTAGGGCAGAAAAATAGAGAAATAACTGCTTAGTTCTGGTGAATGAATGCATAAATAAAATATGCAAAGGAAAAAAGAAATAGTGAAAAATTGAAATAGCTGAATAGTAAAATGGTAAAACTGTTATAGTAAAAATAATAGTTACACTGATAATGATAGAAGCCATACTAACCAAAAACCGCGCACAAACTACCCGAGTACAAATATTAATGAATAGATTCTTCTAGCGCAAGCTACATACTTGAGTACAACTCTGAGAATGATTCACTATAACTTTTTTGCTTCCATAACAAAACCGTATTTGTCAGCACCAAAGACTTGGCAGTTTTAAAGCCAACCCTTTTTGAGTTGGTAGCGTCTATTCGGATTAGACTCCGAATTGTTGAAGAAGCTGGAGAATGGATACCGTTGTGCCGGTAGTAGATGACGTAAAAATACTACATTGCTGGCAGCGGTGGGATACAGGTGAACAGATGGACACAACGGAGAGAGAAGAAAGAAGTTGGAGCTATACAGTGTCAGCCACTTCACTGTATTCATTCCTTCCTACCCCGAAGCTATACAGTGCCAGCCACTTCACTGTATCCATTCCCTTCCTACCCCGAAGCTGTACAGTACTAGCCATTTCACTGTATCCATTCCCTTCCTACCCCGAAGCTGTACAGTACTAGCCATTTCACTGAATCAGTCCCCCCCCCCCTACCCCGAAGCTGTACAGTACTAGCCATTTCACTGTATCCATTCCCCCTACCCTGAAGCTATACAGCGTCAGCCATTTCACTGTATCCATTCCTTCCTACAACGGAGCTATTCAGTGTCAGCCATTTCACTGTATCCATCCCTTCCTGGTTATACTATGCCAGCCATTTCACTGTGTCCAGCCTCCCCCCCCCCCCCCTTAGCCCAAAGCTATACAGTGCCAGCCATTTCACTTTATCTGTTCCCTCTTACCCAGAAGTTATACTTTGCCAGTATCACCCTGTATACTACCTTCCCCTCTTGCCCCGACGCTAGACCTAGCCGGTATCACCCTGTATACTGTTTTTCCCTTCCTTAAAGAAATTATCCAGTGCCAGTATCAAGCTATATACTAACCCCTCTCAGAAGTTAACCTGGCCTGGCTGGCGGCCTTGCTAAATCAACCACTCCATACCCCATAGCTTGCAATTGAATAGATATGGCCACCCAAAGAGCTAGGCCGGCGCTACCAGAATCCTGTTGGAGCTCAACACCTGGTAGCATTAGAGCAACTTACTGAAGCCCTGCAAAGGTTGGTGCAACTTCCGCAAAGACCAGCATAGACGCCTTTCAAGGCCCCCAAGTATGACTGCACAGGCGATATCAAATACTTTATCAGTCAGTTTCTTGAGGTTACAGACGCCAACAACTGGGGTCAAGCAACTGCTTTAATGCACCTCAGATAAGCATTGAGAGATGATACCCTTGAAAGTGGCCGCCCCCCCACATAGAAGGTATTTTCTTTGCCCTACATGCATGTTTAAGGCTTACCCCTAAAGAAGCGCAAGCCAAATTGATTGTGCTACGACGCTCCTCCAAGACCTCACTACAGCAACATGGAAATGAGGTAGAGAAGTTGGTACGCATAGCATACGATGACCTCCCTCTAAGAAGAGTAGATAGGATGGTTTTAGAAACTTTTGCCAGTACTATAGAACACGCTTACCTGCAATGACACTTTCTGGCTGTGCAACCCCACAATCTCGAAGAAGCCATCAGAGCAGGAAACGAATACCTACAGATAAAAACTGGGGTCGAGGATAAACCCTAAAGAGTGAGGCTGGTGGGAGATGATGACAAAGAGTCACTCCCACTCAAAGATGGGCCCTCTCTTACTCCCTCCCTTAACCAGATTCATCAAGCGGCCAACATGCCTGAAGACGCTCTAGCACTTTTACTGAAAAATATGCAGACGCCAACAGAGGCCGTCAAACTCCAATGAGAAGAGTTACAGAGAATGCATCGGCAACCAAAATCCTCCCTTGCTGCCACTTCCCCAAACCCCATCTGCTCCCTTCCAGTATGGGGGGTGCAGTGCCATTGGCACACACAAAGGAGTTGTCCGTTAACCCTTGGCCATCTACCACAACTCCCCCCAAACCTTCGTCAAAAAATGGGCATCGCTCGCAGTAGGGAGACCAGCCTCCAACTGCCCCAGGGCACCCCGGAACTACAGAAGAAAGTTTGCAAAGTTGGAACAACATAACCCTGTGATGCTAAAATCCCCTCCCCAAAGAGAAAAAAGACCTGTGGTGCAGACTCAGAGCCCTGGTAGCTGCCTACAACCAGCCGGTAAGCTCCCTTGCAATATTTAGGGGATTTCGAGTTTTAACTAGCTATACCACATATCAGTGATGAAGCTCCACCAGCTTGCTTTCCTGTGCCACTGCCACTGCACACTGCACACCCTCCCCATCTTTATAGACAACATCCGCTGTTCAAACTGATCATGGTCACAACATGTACCATCCCATCCTCACCCCCAGCCCACACCCAACCCCTCCAATAAATGTGCGGCCATTTGACCCATGAGAGGAACCCCCCTGCCCCAAGTCCTCAGCTGTCAAGCCAGCCACCCTCCTATATCTCTACTGGAGCGCCCCTACCAGGTGAACTATTTACTGCCTGGTAGAGTAGAGGGAAAACCAGTGTCAGTGCTTATTGACACCAGGCGCACCACTAATCTGTTGTCGCAGCACTTACTCAATCGGTTGTCTCTTGCCACTTGAAACTCCCTCCAAGAAGGGAACTCCCAAGGTGTCCTGGCAGATGGATCACACATCCCTTTAATCGATACAATCCACCTACCCATTTGGCTTCGAGGCATTAAGACTGAGTCTACATTCATAGATGGGCAGATAAATGAAGATGCCATTCTGGGCGTGCCTTTCCCCACCTCTCACCAGTGCGCAGTGAATTTTGATCAATCGGTTGTTGTAATTGATAGCCAGGAACTTTCATGCACCAACCAATAGGGCAGGACGCTCACTACAGGTGTACTGGTGATAAGAGATACCCACATCCCCCCACATCCCACATCCCCACACATCTTCCCCTTGGCATCGTAGAAGGTAACCCAGACTGCCCACCATTAGCCACGAGCCTCAACACCCCGAATGCCAAACAAAACTTGTTGGTGCAACACCTCAAACCCACCGACCAACCGCTGGACCTGAAGGCTTGATAAGCCATCAGCAAGTACACTAACGCACTCATCAGTGACATAGAGTTACCTGCAAGAGAGAGAGAGAGTGGACATACTCCCCTGTCCCCTTGCCTCCTTCCCTCCCCTGTGCCATAACACTTGCAGGAGTTATACCTGAAGGCTCTAGACAGCTGTCACACTCCAAAAGCATTCCAGTTGGGCCAACTCCAACACTCTTACGAGTCAGTGTTCAGCAAGGGAGACCACGATATGGGTCGCACAAACCTTGTGGCGCACAGTATCCCCTTGAAACCTGAAACCCAACCTATCAGGCAACCCCCTCACAGACTACGCCCCCACAAGGAGAAGGAAGTGGAAAAGTAAGTAACCAAGCTGCTTGAGAAAGGACTGATAGAACCTAGTACTGGCGCCTGGAGTTCCCGGTGGTGTCAGTTGAAAATAAGGACGGCTTATGGTGGTTTTGTATTAATTACCAACGCTTGAATGCTGCGACACAACCGGACGCCCACCCCCTCCCCCAGATAAACGAGAGCCTGGAAGCTCTATTAGGTAGACGCTACTTCAGTTCCTTTGACCTCATCAGCGGGTATTGGCAGGTCCCTTAGATGCTGATACTAGCAGCAAGTCTGCATTTTCTACTAGGTCTGGCATGTAGAAATGGAACATCCTCCCGTTTGGATTGACCTCCGCCACCGTCAATTTTCAGAGGCTCATGGAATGGGTATTCCATGGCCTCCATTGGAAGTCACTCCTTCTGTACCTGGATAATATTATTGTAATCTGCCCTGATTTCTACACTCACCTCCACCGGCTAGCCAAAGTGCTACAACGGCTAAAGGCAGCCAACCTCAAGCTAAACTCCAGCAGGTGTGAGCTCTTGCAATCATAAGTTCGCTACCTGGGCCACTGGGTTAATGAACGTGGTGTATTTACAGACCATGAGAAAATAGCAGCAGTCCGAGACTGGCCCACTTTTACCTGCCTGAAAGAGTTACAGGAGTTCCTCAGCACTTTCGGGTATTACCGACAATATATACCCCAGTTCTCCACCGTGGCTAAACCCTTAACCAAACTTACCTACAAGGACGTCCTCTGGGAATGATATGCCCCTCAGAAAGAAACTTTTGTACAGCTTAAGACCAGGCTACTCTCCGTCCCCATCATCAGTTACCCTGATGCAAACAACCCCTACATGCTGGATGCCGACGCCAGTGACCACTCGTTGGAGCCGTCCTCTCTCAACTACAAAACTGTGAAGAGCAAGTAATAGCATACTAAAGTAAGATGCTGAGTCCCCCTGAACACAACTGTTGCATCACCCGAAAATAATTACTGGCCATGGTCAAAGCAACCAAGCACTTTAGACCCTATCTCTATGGACAGACCTTTCGGATAGGGACAGACCACGCCTCTCTCAAGTGGTTATGTAAAAGTAAGGAACTGTCCAGTCAAGTAGGTCGATGGCTCAAGGCCCTGTCCGAGTTCCAGTTCACAGTTGAGCATCGCAGTGAACATCTGCATGGGAATGCAGACGGGCTAAGTAGGTGGTGTTCCTCAGATTGTAAGCAATGTGGATACATTGAGGCCAGAGATGGTGGACCTATGAAAGAAGAGATAGTCCAAGCTCTCCCCAATCTTCCCCCTACCCCCTATTCCCAACCTACACTATCAAACCCCGTTCCCGCAGTCCTTGAGTAGATGCTGTTGCTCGCTCACGCCCCCTCCCCTGATACCAACTTAATGGAAGCAAAGAAGACTGGCCACCACCCAGCGGCAGTCTTCCATGAAACAATCAAGAATAACTTCCCCATAGATCCATCCCAGCTAGAACTTGGGAGCAACCAGTAACGCCAACTAGAGAAGAGTCGACATTCCATGCGGCTCCCGCCGGATTGTGTCCTGGAGATACACCAAACCAAACTACACAGATCACACTGATGCGCTGTATATCCCCCCAGTCTCGGAGGCAAGGTGGTATACGGGACTCATGTCATGGCTCACCAAGGCATCCAAAGTACCTTCAAAAGGGTTAAAATTAATTGGTATTGGCCGGGTATGACCACTGATGTACAGAAAGCAATCAACTGCTGTGAGACTTGCCAGAGAGCAAAGCACGGTGGAATAAGACCCAACCTGGCCTCGCAACGAATGTATGCTGGCCGGCCTTAGCAGAACTTGGCCGTAGTTTCAGTCGGCCTTCTCCTCGAAACAGATAGTGACGACAAGAGGATCCTTGTATTAACAGGCCACTTCAGCCGCTAGCGAGATGCCTTTTCCCTCACGAATTCTACAGCCCCAGTAGTTGCCAGAGCTCTGGATGAGCACGTATTTTGTTACTTCTGACTGCGTGAACAAATGCAGACTGATCAGCGTTTCTCAGTTTGAGTCTAGCCTCATGCGTGAATTGTGTACCCTCTGGTGTGTCAAAGAGGCCGGGACTACTCCTACCACCCCCAAGCCAATGGATTTGTAGAAAGCAAACAATCGGTTGCTTGGAGATACACTGCGTTCCGTACTACTGAAGAGCTGGACGGAAGAGTGGGACCTGATCCTTCCCCAGCTAATGAGAGCATTCTGACATTCCACGACAGGAGAGAACCCTAACTTCCTCATGCTGGGGAGAAAACTGCGTCTTCCCGACCAATTGACTTATCATCCCCCCCCTAGTTGAGTATGCACCGGTGCATGAGTACGCTCAAGCACTACCGCAGAGGCTCGAAGAAGTACACAAAAACCTCGGATCCAAACAAAGGCAGATAAGAGGTGATGATGGTGTAGAACCCGATCTATTTGAAGCAGGCGATGAGCTATGGCTAGAGAACAAGAGGAGACGGAAGGGTGGAAACCCCAAACTTCAGTCTAATTTTTCAGACCCTACGTAGTCAAAGATGCCTACAGTAATCGTACTGTAGGCCTCAAGACATATATGGCCTGTCTGGAACCATATGGGCAAGCCCCTGAAGCCCTAGAGCCAGAGCCCTAGAGCCAAAATGTGTGGTTCTGCTCCCTGGAGGCAAAGAAGTCCCCCACCATCCCTCAGGACATCCCCTCCCATCCTCGAGTTACTCTTGCCCCAAGACTTCCATACCACGTTGCCTTCCCCTCAAAGGCCATTGGATGAAGAAGAAGCAAGACCCAGTCTACAACAGCTTGTAGAGGAGACCCCTCCCCCCCTTAACACCTCCAGCAAAAGTCGTCCAAATCAGACAAGAACTGACCAAATTGGAGGCCCTGCAATGAACGCATAAGTTGACCCCTCTCTTGTCACACGCCCATGTACCATAGCCACAGTACCTACAGGCCGCCCTAGGTAAAATGTTGGACCACCCCAACGCTATGGCCAACCCTTGTGTCACCAAGTGGCTGCAAAGGATGACTCGGTGTGGAGGGAGCAGTACTGCGAGAAATTGAGGTTACTGGCAAAAGTAAAGGCATTTACCACCAAGCCTGAGGACACCGGACACCCATGCCTATCCCTAAAAGAATTACCAGGATGTCCTTTACTTACTCCCTAAATTTCATCCCCAACTCTTGATTCTCCGCTACCTCGAGCCCACCAAGAACAACTCTATTTTAACCAAATACTAGAGAGGGTGATAAAGAGATTGAAAGAGATTGTCAACCGGATAGCCAAAAGGCAGCAACTGCCCCACTTCTAAAACTGGTTCTGGACATGCTACGCCAATAAATAGAAGGTAATGCAGCTGCCGCAAATCTCCAAGATGGAGCAGACAATCTTGACTGCATTCTGTTGATGTCACCCTAAGTGGAACAGCAAACCAGTGCAAAATAGTTGTCGCCTGCACCTCCAGGTGTGACAGTACCATCAGCAACCCCCACTGAGGACTCAGAGCCTACTACGTGTTTCGGTGCAAAAGAAACAACTCTGACTGATTGCAGATGGACTCTACAGGATGACACTCATGAAGAACCTGCAAAGGCAGCCCTCCGAGAGCCAGGCCCCCCCCCCCCCTTGAGCAGTTTTAGTGAGTTTACCTTCCCCCCTCTAAACATCACCAATCAAAGATGACTCTGAAATCCTCCCCTATTCCCCCGCCCTTTTCCACACACGCAAGCTATAGTCATTGTCCGAAAAGCCCCCCTACAGAACCCCTACCTACCAGAAGTGGCAACCAGCAGACCAAAATGGCGAGCCCCACCGCCCCCACCTGGCATAAGTTGATGCCCTTGAAAAAACATCTCTCCTCTTTATCACTCCCTTCCCATAGAACCACACACACTGGTGATGAGCAGCGTACGAGATATGGATGTATAATTTAGAGACTACACCGCTAATGAAGCGGGGTATGCGGGAGATTTTCATAATAGATAGTCAAGTCAGGTGTGCTTTTTAGGGCTTGGCCACAATGTGAGATATGTATGACTTACAAAATAAAAAACTCTAAAAACTTTTAAGCATTTTGTGCACCAATTTTAATCGCTCGTTGGGAAAAATTATTGCTCGTGTTTTACAGCTGTTAATCAAAATTTATCATATAGTTGCATTGAGAGCTAAAAATCACTTATTGTTTCTGAGTTACTTTGCGATAGTTCTGCAAAAGTGAAAACAAATGCATTTCATCTTCAACTGCATTACTTTTGTAGCAGAAATCTGCAAGTGAGTTGGGTGGGGTGGAGTGGAGCGGGGGGGGGGGAGCTAGAGGGGTGAGAGAGCGAGTGAGAGGTGTTAGTTGGGTGCTATTGAAAACGAAGACCATCAAAGTATGTCAACAGCACCAGTTCGTGGAAGTGATCAGTGCCCAATGGCTGGTACAATTATAAAAAGAATCTACCCCAAATACAGAACAAGCAGGTGAGAGCGTTGCAATGGCAAGCGTCTGGTAGGAACAACTACTGTGAGAGCTTATCTATCTAAAGGTTAGCAAGAACAAACAAAGTGTAAGATAAAACACTCTAGATCACATGCTAGCTTTATTAACCCTCCATACTAGAACTGATAAATGCCTGAAGTGCTCGTATCCCTACATGAGCCCAGCTTAGTTCTGATGATTGATAACATATCTATTGCATAACCATAATGGTACACTACAGCTGCTTACACAAGGTTATATCCAGTAGAAATACATCTTACACGCTTTATTGTACCATCATAAGTGCAATTGAATCATAAAAATATATTAATTTAGACTCAAACAAGCTAGTTGCCGGAAATCCTTTACGACCATCCACTAACAAACCATCAGTTATGGGAATTCAAAATGACAGGCTGGTCTCTTTACTTCACATTGGCACTTTCAAAAAGTTCCAAAAAACTAAATATTATGGCAATATTATTGTATAAATTATTATAATCAAACTTTACAGTTGATTGCTAAGCTGTTATTGGTAAATTATACAACTGTTCATTCTGGTTTTTGAGCAGGATAATAAACGCAATTTGAAAAAACAATAATAATGGAATATTATTATTAGCCAGATAACAGCTAAGGAAAGTTAATAAGTTTGCTTTTTAAAAGCCCGTATTTACTATTTGCACATATATGTTTTACTTAAATGAAACAAACATATTATTCATGCAGTATAAAATGTCTGGAGCAAGCTGAGTATCTAACCGTTCACAGCTTGTTTCAATGCATTATGCTCCCAGGAGCCTATAAAATCAAACACATCTACCTGACTCAACTCTAAGAACCCAACAAACTCTACATTAAAATTGAGATGATGTTTACTAGTAGAAAAAAAACTGGAAATGAAGATCATTTGCTCAATTTTAGCTAAAACTCGACAGACGAGTTTTAAATTTTCAATGGCCAAATATAAAAGAAAAAACTAATTAAACCGGTAAAAGACATTGGCTGTTGTGTATAATAGTAGACATTAGACTGTCTAAAAACAGACACAGTAATACTATTTTTACTTGATGTATGTATTACTTTAGCTAGATAACTTACTAGATGACGAAACATCTACATCCTATAGATGAAACTACCCGCTATGACTAGTTGATACCCGTTGACCTGCGTACAGCCAGGTCCTTGCTCTAACTACTACTACTAC
The DNA here is from genome assembly GCA_945261195.1 of Cryptosula pallasiana. Classification (NCBI taxonomy): domain Eukaryota; kingdom Metazoa; phylum Bryozoa; class Gymnolaemata; order Cheilostomatida; family Cryptosulidae; genus Cryptosula; species Cryptosula pallasiana. The sequence continues at coordinate 9,901,191 of OX183134.1, read as the reverse complement.
TACAACAACAAGCCACATGACTACATTATCTATGTGTGATTGGATAGTTTATCATCATGTGGTACAAACAATACCTCGTGGTTCATGATTGGATGAAGCGACAGTATAACAATTTTCAGTGCTTGATTAAGGCTAATTTTCTTTATCTGTTCTCATCACTCGCCATTTATCAGTGTGCTGTAGTGCATTTAAAACATTGGTGACAGACATCTTATTTTATGTTTAATGTTCTAGTTTGGTATAATTGGCGTAATATCATTTCACTTCATGTGCTTCTGCCTATAAAAGGCATAGTCGTTGCTATCTGTTGTTGTACTGTATCATACAGGGTTCTACATGAGCCTTGTTAGAGATATACTGTACAGCTGTTACTTTGTATGAGTGTTATACATGAGCCTTGTTAGAGAGATACTGTACAGCTGTTACTTTGTATGAGTGTTATACATGAGCCTTGTTAGAGAGATACTGTACAGCTGTTACTTTTTATGAGTGTTATACATGAGCCTTGTTAGAGAGAAACTGTACAGTTGTTACTTTATATGAGTGTTATACATGAGCCTTGTTAGAGATATACTGTACAGTTGTTACTTTTTATGAGTGTTATACATGAGCCTTGTTAGAGATACAGTACAGCTGTTACTTTGTATGAGTGTTATACATGAGCCTTGTTAGAGATATACTGTACAGTTGTTACTTTGTATGAGTGTTATACATGAGCCTTGTTAGAGAGATACTGTACAGTTGTTACTTTGTATGAGTGTTATACATGAGCCTTGTTAGAGAGATACTGTACAGCTGTTACTTTGTATGAGTGTTATACATGAGCCTTGTTAGAGAGATACTGTACAGCTGTTACTTTGTATGAGTGTTATACATGAGCCTTGTTAGAGAGATACTGTACAGCTGTTACTTTGTATGAGTGTTATACATGAGCCTTGTTAGAGAGATACAGTATAGCTGTTACTTTATATGAGTGTTATGCATGAGCTTTGTTAGAGAGATACTGTACAGCTGTTACTTTGTATGAGTGTTATACATGAGCCTTGTTAGAGAGATACTGTACAGTTGTTACTTTGTATGAGTGTTATACATGAGCCTTGTTAGAGAGATACAGTAAGGCTGTTACTTTGTATGAGTGTTATACATGAGCCTTGTTAGAGAGATACTGTACAGTTGTTACTTTGTATGAGTGTTCTACATGAGCCTTGTTAGAGAGATACTGTACAGCTGTTACTTTGTATGAGTGTTATACATGAGCCTTGTTAGAGAGATACTGTACAGCTGTTACTTTGTATGAGTGTTATACATGAGCCTTGTTAGAGAGATACTGTACAGCTGTTACTTTGTATGAGTGTTATACATGAGCCTTGTTAGAGATATACTGTACAGTTGTTACTTTGTATGAGTATTATACATGAGCCTTGTTAGAGAGATACAGTAAAGCTGTTACTTTGTATGAGTGTTATACATGAGCCTTGTTAGAGAGATATGTACAGTTGTTACTTTGTATGAGTATTATACATGAGCCTTGTTAGAGAGATACAGTAAAGCTGTTACTTTGTATGAGTGTTATACATGAGCCTTGTTAGAGAGATACTGTACAGTTGTTACTTTGTATGAGTGTTATACATGAGCCTTGTTAGAGAGATACTGTACAGCTGTTACTTTGTATGAGTGTTATACATGAGCCTTGTTAGAGAGATACTGTACAGTTGTTACTTTGTATGAGTGTTATACATGAGCCTTGTTAGAGAGATACTGTAAAGCTGTTACTTTGCATGAGTGGTATAAAATGATAGATGTATTACACTCTGAAGCATGGAGTATTGAGTCTCAGCTATGAGCTGATGACAGCTGTGGAGTTTGAGTGAGACTACTTCATAGCGCACTTGGTTAAATAACCTCTTGATAGAGAGTTTGGTGGAGTTCGACTAGTACCACAAGTTTTCCACTACAATACTTATAAAGTGCTATGTATTATGGGCCTTTAGAGTTATAAAAAGAGCTACATAAAGTTAAACAAGCGTCCTTAAACATGACGTAGCATTCCTGTCATCTGTTCCGACAATCAGGAAACGCTGAGTGAGGGAAGTGGTAGCACCAACTAAAAGAGCGAACAATACCATCAGACAATCTTCAGGGGATACACTTATGAGTAGCCCCAATAGCGCAGCAATGGTGTAAAGGTTTTTGTCACTCCTTTAGTAGTTTGGTGCGACTGTATTGAGGGGAAGATGGCAGCACAATGCGGAGTGAAGGATATTGTTTTACAACAAGAATATCTGACTTTTTGTTATTCCTGGATCAAAATCTAAGTCCACTCAAAAGAAATCTGGGTGTTCAATCAAAATCTGAGTACTTGACCGAAATCTGAAAATTTTATCAAAATTTCAGTACTTCGCTGAAATACAAGTTACTCGACTAAAATTGTTTAATGTTGACCTACAACAGATTTTGTCCCACAGCTAAATGACCCTACCAACAACACTGGAACTTGGCTATGACAACCTACCGGACACCACATAGATATAAAGCTAAACCCAGTTTAGTGTTCACAATAAAAAAAAGTACAAGCCATTTAACAGTTGTTAGTAAATCTAACTTTTACTATGTTTCCATATAACAACAAAACATCGCCAAATCTCTGTGGTTTGCTACCACAAATAATTGGCGACAATGACAGATATCTCCACGACTCAAAGTTTATCGCCATTGGTTAAATCACGCCAACAGAGGCAGTTGCAGTCAGTGTGCTGTTGTGTGCAATTTAGCCGACTAGCATTGCAGGCTGTTTCATTGTTATTTTCTTATATTGTGGAATGAATATATGAAAAAATATCACAGAGTTGTTGACTAGCTAGGGGAGCTGTGTGGTGACAAAAGATTTTAGTAGCACATTGGCTATGATTCAATAAATTATATTATTTATTATTATCATTAGTAGTGGTTAGTAATAAGTAATAATAAAACAAGAACCAAGTGAATTTTTGCTAAAAAGAATACTACCGTTTGTTTTTCATCGATGCAATAATTAACTACCAGCAGCTAAGATTTGTTCATTTCAAATCAGTTGTATTGTTTCATAAATAACGATGTAATAAACCACAAACGATCATCGTTAGTTAAATATAAACACACACAAACTAATGATGCCATGCGGTTACAATGAATAATTTGTGGCTTCTTGTTTTATTACGCATGCCTGGTTTTATCGCCTTTGGCGAGATTAGCGTTTCTAAGACCAATAAACATCTGGAAGTTGACATATAGCCAATTTTTCGTGAAAGTGACAAATGTTTAAGTCTCACGACAAATTTAGCGACAATGGTATTCCAACGGGAATTTCTCTTCATCGCTGGCAGTATCGCCAATTTGTAATGATATGGACACCTAGTATTAGGCTGTACTGGACGACCAGGATGTCACCTTACGCTAGAACTGTACTGGGGACTTGGCCCAATCAAAATTGTAATGCCCTGCTGGAGCTCTATGTCAGAGAATCCGAAAACGCTAGATTCGTTTTGCTGCAGATCCTGCTTCTACAAAGAAGTCTTGAGCAACTTGGTACATAAACTGAAATAAAATCCTTGATTTTATTGCTCTTTGCTATGTTAACTTATTAATTTCCTTGATGCTTGACGAAATCTTGCTTCTTGATTACTTTAACTCAGTGCAATCTATACTTTATTAGCTATAGAGACTTGTGAACTGGTCTACAGTAATCAAGATGAATGGTAGAGTTGATTAGATGTGTATTGTATGCAAGCATAAAACGTAATGAACAGTAAATTGCTTGTGTTCACTTATATGCCCTAGCCCACACCCCTTTACAGTAGGTGGCCCTTTACATGGAATAAAAAGAGGGCAACTCCAAATAACTATCATGAGCACACAATCCAAAGTTATAATGATTAATAGGCTGGTCCAGTTTTGCTGTCCATATCAAGGCTAACTGGATGTAAAACTACACTAACGAATGTTGTTGAAATAGTCCGCTTTGATTTTGTTTGTGGTAAGTCTTTTCTTCCCTTTAATGTTCAACTATATCTGTACCCAAGCTGTTGACTTGCCTGTTTCCTTTAGGCTCATATGTACTACAGACTTTGAACTTTCTTGTAATTTTTATCGGGGAGTTATCATCTATCTGTGAGCTGAGGGAACACAACCTCCACTCAGCAATCAGCCTCCTGATATGTTGCATTCATAAAGGCTGGGGTTCATCAGCCTAAATGGTTAAACTTTCGACTTACAGATAAGGAAACTGGTGTTTTAGAGATAGATTTGAAGAATGAGAGGGATGTGAGTGGGGTAACTGATAACAAGAGAAGAGAGTATGCAAGGAGACCACAACTTCATTTGACTTTTTGCCAGGAGAAAGGGGAAAAGGAGCAGTACTACAAATGGCTAGACAATTGGTAAGCAGAGGATTTGTGAGTGGGGGTGGATATCTACATAGAGGGTTTGGTCGGGGGTGATGAGTGGCTGGGTGGATACAGGAGATCCTCAAAACTAGTTGCTCACGGAATTTTACCACGACAATAGAAAATGAATAAAGCGCTTCTGTGATTGATTTGTATAAATTTCAAAACATGAATTTTGACTTCTGGTAACTACTATGACACGCATGAAGACAAAGAAAAGGCAATTTCTACTTAAATCAAACTTCACTTCAACTTCAGTTGACTTTATGAAGTAAATGTTATGGCAATATTTTATCCTAATAAGTATTTAAGAGACTTATAATTGATACTTAATAGATAATTGATGAATATGTTGTCCTGCATGTTGTACTCTCAAATGCTTCAGGTAACCCAGTTCACATAAGAGAGTGTCTTGCTACATGGCATTTCTTAAACTTTGCCAACCAACAATTGTGAAACAAACCTCATAAAATGTACCTGACTCTTCTGTGGTTCGCTTAAAGTCATTTCATCAAGAATACAGACTTTTGTATTATATTTTCTGTAACAATTGACTCTGGACTTTTCAGACTTCAGTAATCCTGCATTAATGCAATTGTCCTCGGTGCTGTTCAAAATTTTAGAAAAAACTGCTTGGGCCATAAACTTTTCACTAATTTTTTCGTTATTTTGTGTGACTGTTTTCCCTTAGATTACATTAACTTAATATCCGATGTTAAAATTTACATTTTGTACTCATATATTTATCAAATGTTTGACTAACTTCAGATAAACCCTTTGTTTTCCCAACAACTGTTTTTATAAATAATCAATTAGCAATAACAACGCAGTCATCAATAAAAAGTCAAAATATATTTTAGTCAGGCTATTAAATAGAAATAATTTATTTATTGTGTTTGAATTGTAGTAATATCATCGTCGCTTAAAAAACATTACATTGTACCAAGGTGCCTTGAAAGGCTGTAAAATTGAGGGGATAAACAGAGACGTGCTTTCATTGTAAAAACAGTTTCCGCAATAAATCAAGTCTGTATGGCAAGAGTAGGTTAATTTTTTAGGTTAAATTGTACAATTTAGTTAATTTAAATAATTATTCAACCAACGAAAAATAAATTATTATTCATTATTTGCATCACAATTCTTAAAATTAAATTGTAAAGTAAAAATATGCAACTGTTTTGGTTAAATTAAAAAGCTACCAGCCCACGAACCACCAGTTGTGGAAGCTAGAAAGTCAATGAAGTAATGTAGTGATTTCATCATTTTATTAACATGGAATGAAGGCTGGTGGTAAGAGTCCATCTCATAAAACAAATGAAACTTCTTGTATTCCGGCATCAGAAGATTCGTCTCTTGCCACTTCACCTAATAAAATACAAAAATAGCATGTATTGACAACTAGCTTGCACTTTTTATGTTTCGTAACCGCTAGTGAGTTTGCATGATGCGAGTTTGAAACAAATAACTGCAATTTTTATTTTTATAGAGTTTACACACACTGTAGCCAAAAATATGTAAAAAAGTAAGTTGTTTGTCATTGCAATGGGCTCCGCTTGCACAAATTTTACAAATTAGTTAAAAATGTTGAAAAAATTCATAAAATAATAATTTTTCAATGCAATGGATCGCCGGGTTGATGGAATTTAAACTATCCATTTAAAATATTTTCATATAAACTTTCTGTTTTGAGATGAACTTGTAAATGTGTCATAAAAACTTGCATGTTAATTGTTTTTTTTTAGTCACAAGATAACAAAGTTCCTCCACCTGAAGTTAACTCTATGTAGTTTAGTTTTTGAGGAGCTGGCAATAAACAGGGCTCTGATGAGTTTCAGTGTTGACAACTCCTTTCTTAGTGCAGCAACAACAAAATCAAATTTGAGGGCGAGAAAGTGATGGATTCTTTGTGATAGGGAAAAAATATGGCATCACACTATTTTAGTAATAAAATAAAACATGTGTGTGCCATGTTGGATTTCAATCATTTTGGTTCTTTCTTAGACTCTGTGTTTTGTGTGTTCATATTTATTTCAAAATCGATCATTTTTGCAAAAAGAGAAAATAATTTCAGTCAGATGTCTTGTCACTACACCACATTAAATGTGGGGTAGTAACTTACGATTACTGAATATTTTGCGATTTGTTATGTATTTTTAGGGTGATTGACTATTACTATGTTTCCACATCATGACAAAATATCGCCAAATCTCTGGGGTTTGCTACCACAAATAATTAGCGACAAGGGCATATATTGCCACGACTCAAAGTTTATCGCCGTTGGTTAAACCACGCCCACAGAGGCAGTTGTAGTCAGTGTGCTGTTGAGTGTATTTTAGCCGACTAGCGTTGCAGGCTGTTTTTAAGATTATTTTGCTATATTGCCAAAATATCACTGAGTTGTTGGCTGGCTAAGGAAGCTGTGTGGTGACAAAGAATTTTAGTAGCACACTGGCTATGATTCAATAAATTATGTTATTTATTGTTATTAGTTAGTAATAAATAAATAATAATAATAAAGAACCAAGTGAATTTTTGCTAAAAAAATACTACTCTTTGTTTTTCACCACTGCAATAATAAATTACCAGCAAATCAGTTGTATTGTTTCATAAATAACTGTGTAATAAAGCACAAACGATCATCGTTAGTTAAATATAAACACACACTAGCTAACGACGCCATGCGGTTACAATGGATAATTTGTGGCTTCCTGTTTTATTACGCATGTCTGGTTTTATCGCCTTTGGCGACATTAGCGTTTCCAATAACACTTAAACGTCTGGAATTCTGTTTATCGCCAATTTTTCGCTTTCAGAGAGCGACAAATGTTTGTCGACAGGTTTCACGACAAATTTGTCGACAATGCTGTTTCCAATTGGAATTTCCGCTTATCGCCGGCAGTATCGCCAATTTGTCATGATGTGGAAACATAGTAAATGCAACACAAGAAAATGTGGCTTATAGAATCTTAGAAATCCGAGAAATCAGATTGTGGTTTGAGGTAAATCCTTGTTATCTAATATAAAACAAATTTAGTTTAAGAATTGCTCACTTCTTTGGCAAAAGCGTAATGCTAACTGATACGAGTGTTTATTCTTTGGTAAAATGCTATAAGCCATTTTTCCAATCATGAATGAATTACCAACCTGAAGAAGAGGCGCTACCAAATTTGCGTTATCCGGAATAAGTATCTATCAATATATTTTATATCATAAAAACGGTTGTTTTAAATTTGTAAGTATGACAAGCATTGTAGAAAGGAAATAAATGGGTGAAAAATGAATGAAATGAACCTTTTTTGCTTAAAGGTAAAGATAATTTTTGCTCTTTTTGTTGATTGATTGTTCCAAAATGTGTACCAAAATCTGTCTATGGTTCTAATGGAAAACTGCTGGGTTGTGTGCTCTCCTAAGTGTCTGTTGTCAAACTGTCACACTGTCACACTGTCACACTGTCACACTATCACACCATGGTTATGACTCGGAGGCTCATTGTTGAAAAACTTGGACCCTTGATATAACATCAGACATAAAAAAGTTATTTCCTTTCTTCCGAGACAGTGATAAGAGTCGATTCCCCTTCCGTGCAACCCTTTGCTCAGCTGTAGCTAGTAGACCTTACTTTGGGTAGCTATATCCCTATTGTATATGGTGTACGGTTGTTAACGCTATGTTAAAAGGTACACCTATACATTGGTAGTTGATATTTTGTAGATTTTTCCAATTTTGGATTTATCTCCACATGTTTCTACCATGATTCCGGTTTCCATACTGTCACTGTCAAACCTAGTAAGGCCAATCCTAGTTTAACAGTTGGGTACTGAACATCTCCCTTACCTACTAGGGATTAACAGTTGGGTACTGGACATCTCCCTTACCTACTAGGGATTACCAGCTGGGTACTGAACATCTCCCTTACCTACTAGGGATTACCAGTTGGGTACTGGACATCTCCCTTACCTACTAGGGATTACTAGCTGGGTACTGGACATCTCCCTTACCTACTAGGGATTAACAGTCTGGTACTGGACATCTCCCTTACTTACTAGGGATTAACAGCTGGGTACTGGACATCTCCCTTACCTACTAGGGATTACCAGCTGGGTACTGAACATCTCCCTTACCTACTAGGGATCAACAGTTGGGTACTGGACATCTCCCTTACTTACTAGGGATTAACAGTTGGGTACTGGACATCTCCCTTACCTACTAGGGATTAACAGTTGGGTACTGAACATCTCCCTTACTTACTAGGGATTAACAGCTGGGTACTGGACATCTCCCTTACCTACTAGGGATTACCAGTTGGGTACTGAACATCTCCCTTACCTACTAGGGATTAACAGTTGGGTACTGAACATCTCCCTTACTTACTAGGGATTAACAGTTGGGTACTGGACATCTCCCTTACTTACTAGGGATTAACAGTTGGGCACTGAACATCTCCCTTACCTACTAGGGATTAACAGTTGGGTACTGGACATCTCCCTTACCTACTAAGGATTACCAGCTGGGTACAGGACATCTCCCTTACCTACTAGGGATTAACAGTTGGGTACTGGACATCTCCCTTACCTACTGGGGATTACCAGTCGGGTACTGGACATCTCCCTTACCTACTAGGGATTACCAGCTGGGTACTGGACATCTCCCTTACCTACTAGGGAAAACTCTTTAACCCGGAGGCTTATCTTTCAGCTTTGACAAAAATCTCTAACCTGATACCTGGCGGGGTAAGGGGCCTCAGTTCCTCCGCTTTAGCCTCTGTATATGAGTCAGTGGTTGGTTCCACAGCTAAAGTGAACAAAACAATATGTAAGCATAGAAGCTGCATTAATAAATCACTAGCTCACTGAAGAAGAAATACAGAGCCGTCCAATAACATTCGATACCAGCCTTTCCAGAACTGTATAATCAACGACAGGTTGAGTTTCGTGATATAGGTTATATAAAAGTGGTACAGTCAAAACTGTCAGATCCAAACATCTTGCTAACAAAAGCTTCTAATAACCAAATAGCTTAGCTTAGTCCTGGTACATAAGTCATTATTTTGTATATAAACGTACGTTGTGGATTACAAGACTACACCTCACAGAACCAATCAACTTTTGGCCAAGTTTCAGTACAAATAGCCCAAGTTTCTAGAATAAATCATGCTATTGTCTACTTTTTTTGTTTTTGCTTAAAAGTAGTTTTTTGATTGATTACGTTTGAGTATTTTGGAAGTAAAACTAACAAAATTACGTCATGTAGGCCAGCCACCAAAGTTACTAGCAACATTGTAGAGTTGTTTTTTTTAATCATGGCTTTTAGAAAGAATTTTCTATTATCGATCATTTTTTATTTTTAGAACTTAGGGTACACCTGTCTCACGTGAGATAGTGCAGTGGAAATGGTGCTTGAATGTAACATGCTAGCTACAATCATGAAACAAAGGTGAGAGCGCTAAAAATTTTAAATAATGGTTCAATAAAACGGATTAATGCCGAGTGATTTTGAAAAATCTTTTCCACAGGGATCGAAAGAATAATAAATGATAAATAAACATAATAGAGTGGTAATTAATTTGTGTAGAATTGATGAAAGTTTGGACACATGATTCAAAAAGAAGTCAAGGCACATTTTAACAGTGCGTAAAAAGGTAAAGATCAGTCTCAAAGACATGATTGGCAGCCTAGGTTGCTAGTTTAAAAATTGGAGTTGTTGGAACATTGAAAGCATAACTCCTAATGCAAAACACTGGTGTTTGTTGATGCAAAGTTTATCTCCGTTTAGATTTGGATCTAAGAGTTTTAACTGTTTAACAGAAAAAAACTAATTTAGATTAGAGTTCAATACAAGCCAACCAATATTATCATTTGAGATTAAAACTAAATAAAATTATTATTTTTACAACTTTTAGCATTTTTATGTATTATATTTTAGGACATTGGACAATTAAATGGTTTAAAAGCTGTCACTAGGTGATTTTAATGTTTTTCAGTTGGCCAACTCATCAGCTGGCCTACTTGTGATTTAGACAGCTAGTCATTTGGTCAGTCGATTAGTTGGACAGCTAGCCATTTGGTCAGTTGATTAGTTGGACAGCTATCATTTTGCCAGTTGATTAGTTGGACAGCTAGCCATTTGGTCAGTTGATTAGTTGGACAGCTAGCCATTTGGTCATTTGATTAGTTGGATAGCTAGCCATTTGGTCAGTTGATTAGTCGGACAGATAGCCATTCGAAAATCATTTGAAAGTCTCTCATATTTATAATTATATCTCTCTCCTGCTAGTGACCTATCAAACATATGTACCTGTTTCTTTCTTCTCTTCCTCCATTTCAAGTTTTGTCTGAGCAATACCAGCTTTATTCTGTTTAACCTGTTCAGCCATCTTGGATGCGCCTTCTTTAAAAAAGTAAATAAGCAAACAATGGAGGGATAGCTTTGCTAATTTTAGGGAGTTCATTCTGTTAATTGATGAAATAAAGGTGTTGGTTGATAATATTTCAAGAACAAATATATTGAAAAGTTTTATTTGGATCTATTGACAGTGATTCTTGGCATGAACTCCATTCTCGAAAGCTATAAGAAGTAACAAAGATTGTTTTCTACACTTAAAAATGTAGGTAATACGTTGGCATTGTAAATATTGAGGTCAGTTAATTTGAAGGCAATTATTTAAATACACGATTTACCCAAACAACACGAGGCCAGTGGTTAGCTAACTCAGCTTGCCTCACCACCCTTTACTGAATAATGCAGTTTTGATTAACATCACATTTTGTTTGTCATTACTCTGTGGGATAGAATTAATCGGCCAGCTCAAGCCAGTGCATTTATTACCCACCTTTATCTCCTTGGATTCCTCCCTGTCCTACTGCTACCCCTCATACACGCCCTCACAACGCTTCTACACTCCCGCCCTTTACCTAACCTCAACCTCCCAGTCACCCCGCCCCTCATTTATAACCTCTTCCTTTTCAGACAGAGTTACATTCAGCTTAATAAGCATCAACAACCTGTAGCTAAGTCGATACAAAGAACAGATGAAACTCTTCGGAGTTGTCCACCTTGGAAATTAACTTCCTTCATCACAGCCCACCCCAAACCATTCCGGAAGAAACCCCACACCCTTTCCACTAACCATCTTACAGAAGCCTGCAGATGAAAAAAGCATCCAAAATTGAGTGTTGTCCCATCTTGCTCCTGTAAAATGGCTACCAGCTCAGAGATGCAGTTTAAATTGAGATTTTTATTAAAAGTTTAAAAATGAAATCAGATTTTTGTCAATCAAGTTTTACTGCAACAATAATTCAATTAACTTCAATTGAAATGAAGATATGCACAAATATCGATCCTAGTGCCAAAAGAAGGTGGGGACAATTAATAGTAGGAACAAGATGAAAATATGCCAACAAAAGAGCAACGAAATGAAAAAAAAACTGGTAAATTATAAGCTGGGTACTGAGCATTTATGGCCAGGCTTAGTTGGAATATTTTTTACAGTAGCGACAGCGTCACTTTGATTGGTGCATTTACTCATTTGGTTGAAATGGCAGCTGATGCGTTTGTTTGACCTTGTGGTTTGCCATTCAACTATTCATTACACAACTGCTTTGAAAGTTCACTGAAAATATTTGAGATAAACAGCAGCCAAGAAGAAATTTCACTGTGAGAAAAATAGAAGGTTGATGAATAATGCTGCAATTTTACTTGAAAAATCTTATACTCTTCCCCAAGCAGTTTTATTGCCAACAAAATCCCAACTGTGAAACAAGTCTAAAAAATATACTTCATGGAAAGTTTAATTGGAGGTCTCAAATTTCACTGTCTCATTGTCGCAGACGGGTGATTTAGACCTGAAAAAAAAAACGATTTTTCATCACCATGAGCATGAAACAACAATAAGTAGCACTGCTAAACAATAGCTATTATGTAATGGATGTACCAATGGAAGTTTCAACTTTTATTCTGACCTTTCCATGACTCAATAAAAACAAAAACACACCAAATGTGTTTGTTCATTCCATAGAAACGCCCTACATTATCATAGATGTCAAATAAGATTGCACAAACAAAAATCAAAGTACTGTTGTAGATGTTGCTGAGATATATCAGTGACTACACCACCATAGGGGCCGATCTGGTTACTGTTGGGTATCAGACACACCTCCCCAAAAGCCTGACATTAACAGTAAGCACATGAATAGACAGAAATTATAATAATAAACCGTACTGGATTTCATGACATTACGGATACAGGCTATCTCGATCTCGAGAGGGCATGGCGGGTCGGTATCAAAATGGCTACCACAGTCTGAGGACCTAAAGTAGATCAAGTTACATCAGAAACCTGTATCCTTAAGATATCTACCACCTACAGGTTTACCAAAGGTGGACCACAAGCCGGCAAAGCCCTGGGCATCTAGTCATTGTATGCGATTGCATACCATTAATACTCTCTCTATGCATTTGTACAACTGTAACTTCCTCAATACAATTGGCTGTGTGTGTATCTAGGGAAATTACTTCTCGTGCTTCTGCCTATTAAAAGGCAAAGCTTTTGCAACGTAACATTGCACTGTATCAGGACTCTACTTGCACAGGTTTTGTTGGTGGTATTTCGATTGGCCCCCCGAAATCCACTACAGGTTTACCTGTCAGGGTTTGATTATAAGACTCAATGACTTCCTTTTGATTGGCTAATTCTTCTTTCAGTGTATTTACAGTCTTGGTTAGTCCTACAAATCCAAAAGTACTGTATAGACTAGATGTGGGTAGAGCTTAAGCTAAGTGAACCCATTTAGTTAAATATTGATTTTAAAACTAAATTAGTTTTGTACAAACATCATCTTTCTAATTTATTCATTGCAGGCCCAGGGTAGTAATACAAACTCGATACCGGCTCAATACCAGACCATTACAAACTCGGTATGGCTTTGAGCAATACAAATACAGGACAAGAAAGACTTGGTAAAGGTCCGGCACAAGCCCCAATGCAGGGCCAACAAGGCTTGGTACTAGCTCTGCATAGACTTGGTACAGGTCCAACACAAGCCCCAATGCAGGGCCAGCAAGGCTTGTTACTAGCTCTGCACAGGCTTGGTACAGATCCGGCACAAGCCCCAATGCAGGGCCAGCAAGGCTTGGTACTAGCTATGCACAGACTTGGTAAAGGTCCAACACAAGCCCCAATGCAGGGCCAGCAAGGCTTGTTACTAGCTCTGCACAGGCTTGGTACAGATCCGGCACAAGCCCCAATGCAGGGCCAGCAAGGCTTGGTACTAGCTCTGCACAGGCTTGATACAGGTCCGGCACAAGCCCCAATGCAGGGCCAGCAAGGCTTGGTACTAGCTCTGCACAGACTTGGTACAGGTCCAACACAAGCCCCAATGCAGGGCCAGCAAGGCTTGGTACTAGCTCTGCACAGGTTTGATACAGGTCCAACACAAGCCCCAATGCAGGGCCAGAAAGGCTTGGTACTAGCTCTGCACAGGTTTGATACAGGTCCGGTACAAGCCCCTACGCATGGCCAGCAAGGCTTGGTACTAGCTCTGCACAGGCTTGGTACAGGTCCAACACAAGCCCCAATGCATGGCCAGCAAGGCTGGGTACTAGCTCTGCACAGACTTGATACAGGTCCAACACAAGCCCCAATGCATGGCCAGCAAGGCTTGGTACTAGCTCTGCATAGACTTGATACAGGTCCAACACAAGCCCCAATGCAGGATCAGCAAGGCTCGGTACTAGCTCTGCACAGACTTGGTACAGGTCCAACACAAACCCAACTGCATGGCCAGCAAGGTTTGGTACCAGCTCTGCATAGACTTGGTACAGGTCCAACACAAGCCCCAATGCATGGCCAGCAAGGCTTGGTACTAGCTCTGCACAGGCTTGGTACAGGTCCAACACAAGCCCCAATGCGGGTCACACAAGGCTTGGTACTAGCTATGCACAGACTTGATACAGGTCCAACACAAGCCCCAATGCAGGACCAGCAAGGCTCGGTACTAGCTATGCATAGACTTGATACAGGTCCAACACAAGCCCCAATGCATGGCCAGCAAGGCTTGGTACTAGCTCTGCACAGACTTGATACAGGTCCAACACAAGCCCCAATGCATGGCCAGCAAGGCTTCGTACTAGCTCTGCACAGACTTGGTACAGGTCCAACACAAGCCCCAATGCAGGACCAGCAAGGCTTCGTACTAGCTATGCATAGACTTGGTACAGGTCCAACACAAGCCCCAATGCGGGGCGAGCAAGGGTTGGTACTAGCTCTGCACAGACTTGGTACAGGTCCAACACAAGCCCCAATGCAGGACCAGCAAGGCTTCGTACTAGCTCTGCATAGACAGGTACAGGTTTGGCACAAGCCCCAATGCGGGGCCAGCAAGGCTTGGCACTAGCTCTGCACAGACTTGATACAGGTCCAACACAAGCCCCAATGCATGGCCAGCAAGGCTTGGTACTAGCTCTGCACAGACTTGATACAGGTCCAACACAAGCCCCAATGCATGGCCAGCAAGGCTTGGTACTAGCTCTGCACAGACTTGATACAGGTCCAACACAAGCCCCAATGCAGGGTCAACACCAGCCACATTCAAATTATCAAATTCTTTCATTGGGCAATATTAACCTGATATTTGCTGACTCTTTTGTTGAAGGTCTTTTTCTTGATCAGTAATTCTGATATGCTGGCTTTGTACCTCATGTCTCAGCTCTGCAGGCAAATATAATTTAGATTTTCTATGTTTTTGTCAAACAACATTGTCTTAGATCAGTGTAATTACTGTCCATATTGCAAAAACAAGTATTTCATCAATTTGCATATGGTTTACAGCTGAAGAATACTATAGTGGATTTTTTTTTGGGGGGGGAGGGGCGACCAAACGTCCACCAACAACACCTCACTCCAGAGGTCAACTTCTAACAGAGGAGTATACCGACTCCACAACTGTTCTCAGAGCCCGCGGCTCAAACGCACAACTCAATGTCTTGTTGAGTGTACCATATTTTATTGTACAACATAACCAGCAATGTACAACAACGGTAAATGTATTATGCTACTTGGCTCAATCACAAGCAGAATCCCAATACAATACATTGAATAATGAGAAGTGTTCTGCCTTTTATAGGCAGAACAGGAGAAAATATAGGCCCAAATAAGGAGGCAACAAATCAGCAGTGGCAGGAAGTAATTGCACTAATCAGAACATGAGATATAAATAAGATGATACAACATTGGCTAATATAGGGTTAAATATGCAAGGCGCCCAGAAGTGGGGGGCGGAGCTTATCAGTCAATCTTGCTGATTCATGATGGTGCAATGAGTAGCTCTAGTTCCTGGTCCTTATGGCTTGTGGTCCTTGGGTTTGGTCTTGTCTGAGAACAGCTAAGCTGCAAAGTCGGGCTCCTGCATCTTTGGTATAAGTTTAAGCTCTCAGGCTATAGTAGTTTTTCCCTCACCGACCCGGTATAGGGCCAGTAGTGGCACTGCAGGGCCGGTAGTGCATGCTGCAGGGCCGGCAGGGTGTGCTGCAGGACCGGTGGTACCTCTGCAGGGCCGGCAGTGAATACTGCAGGGCCGGTAGTAAATGCCGGTAGTGTTTCTACTGGCTTACTTGCTTGTGTTCTGGCTGTGCCAGGCTCTGTTTAGGCGTGCCTGACACCCAGCAGTTGTCAGGGGGACCTTGCACAATGATAGTGGTCACAAAAATCCACCACAATACTTCTCAAAAAGCTACTGCTTAAGTAAAAAATAAACAATTGCTTTTTGGAAATGAGAGGATAAAAAATAAAGTCTAGTTGAAATGCTTGCCTGTATATTGGTCCTTCAACCAGTGGCTAATATCTCTCTGAGTTTCAAGTTTCATTTGATGCACTTTAGACTGAGTCTGCATTTCAGCTTGTAGACCGTTACTTTGAGATTTCCGTTACTTTGAGATTCTAAGTGATAATTACATGCAGATTCTTTCATGGAGAATTGCTGTTACTACTTGAAAGTGACCAATTTTATCAAATGGATATTCCGGCATTGTTTTGTAACACAACATGTTGATGTTAAGTCTGAAACCAAGTTTTTAAACTCCAGAGTATCTAAAGTTTCCGAAACAAACAAAATTTAGCGATTTGAATTTTATGGAATGATGCATGTTTGAGTTGGCAAAAGTGTGAGCGACTATTATAGTATAAAGAGTGATTATTATGTAATACAACATAGTTTGTATAGTTTCAAATGCTGCAGTTACATCCTAATTTGGTAAAACAAAATAGTACACCGAGGAAAACTATCAGCAAAATCAAACAGCAAACACTGGACACAGGTTTACCAATTGAAAAATTTAAGTTGCTTCGGAGTTATTCTCTCATAGAAAATTAACTGACCAATAAGCTAAAAGTAAAACTACGATACAGTTTGCATCGTAGCATCTAGCTGGTTTTAAAAATAAATGATAGAAAACTTGCAACTGCAACCCTTTGGAACAACGCCAAAAATAGTTGTACTGGAATGTTTTCTGGTAGGCCTACGTGCATTACTCAGTGTTTGAATCAATGCCAAATAACACATACTACTGGACTTTGATTAAACAGGGAAAAAAGGAAGCATGTTTTCCACTGAAGTCAGTGATATGTTGTCATTGATATGTTGTTATTGTTAGCTATGGAATGCTCCATAGCTAAACATTAGTGCCTAGTTTGCAGTAGTATTATTATAATGTGGATGTTTTTGGCTAGCAGCAATATAACAATATGATTGTAGATATTGGTTGATATGCTGTTTTATATAAATTCCTTGAATTTAATGGCTGTTATGTTGCAGTGAACGCTCTCGATCTATTAAAAAGACAACAAACAAACAGATGCTCATGTGAGACATACTTGTCCTTGACACGGCATGCTTGTAACCTGGAACCTGAAAATCTTATCATTGAGACTAAAAAACTGAGATATTGTAGAAAAGTTTAGCCCTTGCTTTAGTTATACAGCTGTACACGTGGGAGAAAGGGTGATCAGTGGAACTGACTTAATCTAAAATAATCGTTCTAAAATAATAATTTAACAGTTATTAGTTAGTTTAAGCAACTCTACTGAGACTTTACCTAGACTGGACCTAGACTCGCCCTAGACTCGACCAAAACTGGACCTAGACTCACCCTACACTCATCCTAGACTGGCGCTAGACTCAACTAGGCTCGACCTAAACTCAACATGGACTCGACCTCAGCACATTCACCCACTTACACCAAGTACTAAAGAGGCAACAGTCTAGACTTTAATATGTTGAAAAGATACAGAAACATATTATATAACATTCACATATCACAACTAACAACTAACAACTGACAACTGACAACTGACTGATTAACACAAGATTCGCTCCCCTATTTATAAAGTTTGGTGGTTGAAATCTGAATGTCTGGCTGACTCTTGGGAAGCAACTCTTTTTAATAGTCTTCTTGTCTTTTCTTAAAGTGCCATCTTGCCTGTCTGCTCCCCCGAATCTCCTTGAATACAGATTTCCTTGTCTCCTTTAGTCCCAGAATCCTTCACTTGTTTGATCTGAGGGTTTGCGTCCCGATAGGAGACAACTTGGGTTGAGTAGATATTAATGTCAACCAGCCTTCAACAGGGTATGGGGGATTCTCAATTAAACTAGAGGGTTGAAACCTGAGGGTGGGTAGAGGAAGGGGGGTGGTATAAAGGCTGAGACTGCGGGGGTTTGGTTAGGGCTGGGAGGGGGGAGACAACAGCGGTGTAGGGCAAAAAAATGAGTGCTGCTGAGGTGAAATGAAAGAGACAAACACCGAAATCTACAGCAATCTAATTTTTAACACAGGCTCTCCAAAGCTTTTTAAACCGCTAGTTCCACCGGTTTGGATTTGTTAATATAACTAGAATGTAGAGGTGGATAGCAGAAAACTGGACTCTCATTGTGTCAAACTTAATTGCAGCTTCACTAAAAATAAAAATTGTTGATTTAAAAAAAGCCTGCTTGACCTGCACCAGTGTTAGACAGGTCTGTCTGATGCATAGGGGCTATCAAGGGCAATCTATTGGTGAGTGTACATTGTGTGCTGGCAGCAGGAATCCATGTTTGCAAAAACACACCACAACACTTACATTTAATTTGTTCCTGCATGTCAGCTAATCTCTCTTCATCATTCCTGTCATCTACAAGATATCACTTTACAAATATCACATTCAGCCAGGCTGAATGGAAAAGTACAAGTATTTGTGATATTTCAATCTCAATTAGCTGTGAAAAAACAATACTAAATTTGAAACAAAAACTTACATTGTTCAAGCGCACCATAGTGAAAAATTGTTTTTATTGAGTTGCGTATATCAAAAGTATACAGAACCTGTTTTAGTAGAAAAAAGGTCTAATTGATTTTATTACTAGACGACAAAAGTTTCAGCACATGTAAGTTCTCAAGCGCACATGTGAATGCCTGATTTACCTTCATTTCTTCTTAATGTATTCTCAGCATCTTGTTGATATCCCCGTATGAAGTCAGCAATATCTGGAAAATTGTGCCGCTCTGCCACATTTAACGCAATCAAGTTTTCTTCATTAAGTATGGTTAGTAGACGAATCTGGTTACTAGCGGATACTGAATCAAGCATAGTTTTCAAAAGGGCCTGTCTACCGAAGTGCACGGCCCAGTGTATCGGAGTGAAACCAGATCCGTCCTGTATTTCCAACAGTTCATTCCTGTGTGACTTAGAAAGCTGAGAAAGTATACATTGAACTGTACTCAGGTGATTTCTAATGACTGCTTTGTGTAGCGCAGTGAATTCTCTGTCCCGAACACGTTTTAAGGAGTTTATCTTAGACTCTGGAGTGACTTCGTGTAAACATTTGAGAAATTGCGACTTTTCCAATTCACTTGGGTAAATTACATAATAAGCTAGGAGAGAATCTAGTTTTGTGTCAGAGTTAGCGTCCATTTCTTCTGAAATATGAATGTGCATATTAACACGTTATTATTATTACACTGTAAACACACCAAGAGAGATGAATGGAACAGTTTTAAAAAGCACAATAAAATAAAAAACTATCTTTCACAAAAAGTATTATTTGAATGGTTAAAATACTTTTGCTCAAAAATATTAACGCGATAAATAAAGCTCTTGTACAATTGCTGAATGTATTTTCTACTGCTTTTGGAATACGTATGTATGAGTACAACTTGTTCCGCTGTGGTTACCGATTGTATATGTGGCATTGTAACTGTTATTTTAGCCACGGAAATGTTTTGTTTGGCCCAAGTTAAGTATCAATTCTAACTGGATGCAGTGTGTTGGACTACTGTACAATCATAACTTACAATGAACCATTTCGTTTATTCTCCGAACGTTCCAAAAATAAGAAATTTTACAAACGACATAGTTTTAAATTTTTAGAAAAACATTTTAAATTGCCAACACATTTCTTATTAGAACAAATGAATTTCACTTTAAAGAACCAACCAGCGTGTGAAACAAGTAGTCTTGCGCTATCAAACAAAAGCCATTTAGAGCAGGTGTGAGGCGAGATGAAACTATTAGCTAAGTGAGTGAGCCAAGTAGCTGTAACTAACAAACTAAATGCTGGCAGGAAGAAGCACTTGTTATAAAACTAAACAATCATAACTTTATATAACCACTTACCTCTAATTGCGCTGTATCCAGGGATTTAACATTTATACACTGGTACAGGCACCTCTTCAGAGAAGACTCATAGCAGCTTGTCCTACACTGTGTAACTGGTCGATTGTTGATGAGAACAGGTTTAGTTAAATGCTATGTCAACAAGGATACAATTAGCCTTAGTAACTGATACATATATGTAGCTCAGTACATAGCGTCTAAGAGGTTACACAATACGAGGTGAGATAGCCATGAAACTAGGCAACTGGAACTCTCCATAACACAAATTATACAATTACAGTCGTAAATAACTGAAAGTGAATCATGCGTGGCGGTAGTAAACTAATAGCTGGGAGCTATCTGATTTTCTAAAGTAGTAGTCAGACAACTTCTGTTTGATTTCATATCTCAAAGCTGTGAATCATTGCTTACAGAACAAGACCGACATAAAATATCGCTGTTGAATGACTAACTTGTAAATCCATTTCTGATGTATTCTTGTATTTATAACCTTTGCTTCATCACGCATCTTCATAGCTTCCGTGAGAACCTCATTATATAATCAGCGTTGTTTGAAATTGCATTTAGTTCACTTGAAGTTGTTTGACCTTTCATTCATTATTATCAGCAGTTCTTTTTCTAATTTGCTTGAGCGCAATTAATCAGTATGCTAAGCCGTCTCTCCAGCTGGTATACTTCAAGCCTAGACACATTATCCTACCTTCTATCACTACCAAAGTGACAAGTTACCCTATAAGCTTCTTTCAAAGTTACACCGCTTGAGACAGAACTCAGCAGTGAAAACCAACCAAACAGACAACTCGGCTACTTCAATGAGTTCAAATGTTATTGATAGTCTAATAGAGGTCTTTGATTACAAGAAGGTTGAACAAGTGATCAATACGATTATTTGATATACGATATATTGTAGTGGATTTTGGGGGGCCGACCAAACGTCCACCAACAACGCCTCACTCCAGAGGTAAACTTCCAACAGAGGAGTATGCCAACTCCACAACTGTTCCCGGAGCCCACGGCTCAAACGTACAACTCAATGACTTGTTGAGTTAACCATACTTTATTACACAGCGTAACCAGCAATGTATAATAAGGGTAAATGTATCATGCTACTTGGCTTAAGCACAGGTAGAATCCCAATACAATACAAGGAGTCTAGTGAAATGTTCTGCCTTTTATAGGCAGAGCATAATTAAAACATATGCCCAAACAAGGGGCAACAAATCAGTAATGGCAGGAAGTGTTTACTCTAATCAGATCATAGGATATAAATATGCAATACAGTCATTGGCTAATATGAGGTTAAATATGAAGGGCGCCCAGAAGTAGGGGGCGGAGCTTCTCAGTCAATCTTGCTTACTCATGGTGGTGCAATGAGTAGCCCTGGTTCTTGGTCCTTATGGCTTGTGGTCCTTGGCTTTGTCTTGTTTGAGGACAGCTATGTTGCAGAGTCGGGCTCCTGCACCTTTGGTATTAATTTCGGTTCTCAGGCTATCGTAGAACTTTTCTCACCGACCCGGTATAGGTACGGTAAAGGCATTGCAGGGCCGGTAGTACATGCTGCAGGGCCGGCAGGGTGTGCTGCAGGGCCGGTGGTACCTCTGCAGGGCAGGCAGTGAATGCTGCAGGGCAGGCAGTGACTGCTGCAGGGCCGGTAGGGTTTCTACCGGCTGACTTACTTATGTTCTGGCTGTGCCAGGCTCTATTTAGGCTTGCCTGACACTCAACAGTTGTCAGGGGGACCTTGCGCAGTGGTAGTAGACATAAAATTCCACCACATTCCCCTCTCCATTAAAGACTGTATCTCTTTGGTCTTTAATTACACAATTTAGCAAAGAGAATAATAGTGGCGAGCAACACCCGTGCTCGGTCAAGTTTGTGGGGAGAGCATCTTACTGCCTCCTAGCATCTCTAGGGGAGGTGTCCCAGGTCCTGGTGAAACAGGAGGGAATGGGAAAAGATTGACGGATAGCTTGGTTTGGTGGAGGCAGAGCAGGGAATTCTTCCTCGTAGGTAGGACTGGCTTCAGCTATCTGGTGACAATAGGCTTCACCGTATCGAGTGGGTGGTCCTACATTCCGTCGGGGGCGTCCTCCTGTGTTGTCTTGCTCAGTCCTCCTTGGGGGCTGGGTTGCCGTTAGGTCGTTCTCCGGCAAGGGTGGTGCGTCTTCGGCCATGACTGGCTCAGTGGGCGGCACCGGATCTTCAAGAATAGGGGTTCTGGCTGTACCGGCTCGTTCTTGACGAATTGGGGGTGTTAGCTGCTCTAACTCGGGGGATCTGGCCCGTGGCTGTCTTCTCCTCACTGCCCCCCTCATGTTAGGTCGTCGAGTGGGTTCCAGCGCAGCGGGGGCTTGTCCCCGGGGATCTGTGCAGGGGTGATACGGTTTTAATCGGCAACCGTTCTGTACAGATCTTTGGCCATGCC
Source organism: Cryptosula pallasiana (assembly GCA_945261195.1). NCBI lineage: Eukaryota > Metazoa > Bryozoa > Gymnolaemata > Cheilostomatida > Cryptosulidae > Cryptosula > Cryptosula pallasiana. Next base: position 9,878,705 of record OX183134.1, on the reverse strand, counting down.
TTGCAATTAAATAAGTGTGATTGCTGTAGGCTTCCTCTACTTCATAAGGCCCCACAAATTTGGCCTGGAGCTTTGGATTTTCTCCCTTACGCCGTCTCATGTTCTGCAGCCATACTTGATCACCAGGCGCAAACAGGGTAGGTTCTTGTCCCTCTTCGGTCCTAATCTGTGTCTGTCCTTCCCGTAGGGTTTGGTGCACCTCTTCGAGGCGTTCTTTGAGCGCCTGGGCATAGGCATGTACCGGCAGACTGTCCGAGAGTGGAGGGTGGTAGGTAATCTGGTCCGGCAACCGGAGCTCTCGACCCAACATCAGGAAATTGGGCGTCTCGTCCGTCACTGTATGGGGCGTAGCCCGAAAGGCTCGCATCAACTGCGGTAGCAACAGGTCCCATTCATTGGGCTGGCGCTTCAGTAATAAGGATCTTAAAGAATCTCCTAAGATCCTATTATTCCTCTCAACCACCCCATTGGCCTGAGGGTGGTAGGGAGTGGTCCGGGTTTTCTCGATGTTCCACAACGAACATAGCTCCCTCATTAGACTGCTCTCAAATTGCGCTCCCTGATCGGTGTGGACCTGCTCGGGGATGCCAAAGTAAGCAAAAACCCTTTCATCTAGGGCGGTTGCCACCACTGCGGCCGTGGCATCTGGTAGTGCTAGTGCGTCTTGCCACCTTGTAAAATGGTCCGTCAGGACGAGGATCCAACGATTTCCCCTCCTTGTCTCCGGTAGTGGCCCCACAAGATCAACTGCCAATTTCTGCCATGGTCGTCCAGCGTACATGCGCTGCCGAGCAGGGTTGGGCTGTGTGCCCCCACTTTTGGCACGTTGACACACCTCGCAGCTCCGAACCAGTCTGCGGGTGTCAGCATAGATTCCCGGCCAGTACCAGGTCAATAGCAACCTTCGTTGGGTGCGTTTTATGCCCTGGTGTGCCAGAGCATGTGTCTGCCACATAGTTGTGCCTCGGAGGCCGGGTGGGCAGAGGGTACACCACCGCGCCCTTTTGTTCATAACCATCCTGATTTCTAGGACACCGTCTGGCCTAATCCTCATAGAGGATTGACGACGGGCGAGTACTCGTAGTTCACGACTTCCTAGGTCTAATTGTTCCTGAGTTAGAGCGTGGTTATTTCTAACGGCTTCATAGACCACGGCCACCGGGTGCTGTCCAGTTCTCTGCATGTGGACTAGCCCTGCATCAGGCGGTGCCGGGTCTCTTCCGTGTATCGCCCTCACGGTATCACCGATAAGGGTTTTTGCAGTGCTAGAGGGCCCCAAGGGCTTTGTGTCTCCAGGAGTGGACCCTCCTGCTACCTCCTCTTTTGTTGGCCCACCGTCCCTTTTCTGAATGTGTTGGCACTGTCGACAATCGGCTGGGCAGCGTCTACTAAGCCCATCAGCGTTGCCGTGGTGGGTGCCTTTTCGATGTTCAATCGAGTATTGGAATTCCGAAAGGATTTCCAGCCATCGGGCTACCTGGCTAGTTGGTTCCTTCTTGCGACAGAGCCATAATAAGGAGGCATGGTCAGTTCGTAACTTGAACTTTTGCCCATACAAATATGGTCTGAAGTGGCACACCGCTTTGACTACCGCCAGGAGTTCCTTCCTGGTAACACAGTAGTTACGTTCGGCGGGGTTGAGCGTCTTACTGTAGTAAGATATGACTTTTTCCCGGCCTTCTTGCACCTGGGACAGGACGGCACCTAATCCGTCATTGCTGGCGTCCGTGTCCAGCACATAGGCACCCTTGTGTTCGGGGTAACCCAAGATAGGAGCCGTAACCAAGCTGGTTTTCAATTGCTGGAAAGCTTGTTCTTGCTCTGGTTCCCACCTCCAGGGGGTGTTCTTCCCGGTCAGTTTGGTGAGGGGTTTGGCTACCGTGGAGAAATTGGGCAAATACTGTCGGTAGTACCCGACGGTGCCAAGAAATGCTTGGAGGTCCCTTAAGTCTCTTGGCGAGCTCCATTCTTCCACTGCCTTCACTTTTTCAGGATCGGTTGCCACCCCGTCCTTGCTGACCACATGGCCCAAGTAACGAACCTGCTCTTGCAGCAGTTCGCACTTATTGGGCTTGAGTTTTAACCCGGCTTTTTGTAACCGGTCAAACACATCTGCCAATCTTTCCAGGTGAGTGGAGAAGTTTGGTGCAATCACGATTATATCATCTAGATATAAGAGAAGGATCTTCCAGTGTAGCCCATGGAGAACTTTCTCCATGAGCCGCTGAAAGGTAGCTGGGGCGGAAGTGAGACCAAATGGCAGCACCTTCCATTTAAACAGTCCAGCCCTGGTGGTAAATGCGGACTTCTCCTGCGCATCTTCATCCAGCGGCACTTGCCAGTACCCACTGACAAGGTCCAAGGTGCTGAAGTATTTACTCCCTGAGAGTGCGTCGAGACTCTCATCTATACGTGGCAAGGGGTGAGCATCCAGCTGAGTGACAGCATTCAGTCGCCGGTAGTCGATGCAAAACCGCCACGACCCATCTTTCTTTTTCACAAGTACTACCGGAGAGCTCCAGGCTCCTGATGCGGGCTCGATCAGGCCTTTCTCTAGTAGGTGAGCTACCTGTTTCTCCGCCTCTTCCTCTTTCTGGGGCCCCAGTCGATGGGGGTGTTGGCGCACAGGTTTGGCGCCAGGTAGGAGGGGAATGCTATGCTCTGCAAGGGTGGTACGGCCTATGTCATGATCTCCCGTACTGAAGGTAGACCCGTACTGCTCCAGCAATTGAGCTAGTCTCTTTTTCTCCTGGGAGTCCTTGCAGTTGACCACTGCCTGATGGTAGAGATCCTGTAGGTGTAGTGGTACCAGATACTCTGGGTTTCTCTGAGGTTCGCCTTTGGGAGAGGAACAGGGTATGGCGTCAGGGGTAGAACACTGGTCCGCGTCTATGCCCGTGTACCGACCTATGGTCTGGCCAGCTTTCAGCTCCAAGGGTTGGTCGGTGGGGTTTAGACACCGAATTGCCAGGCGGCACTGTCCGTCTGGTTGGTTGATGCTTGTAGCTAGAGGGGGGGCATCAGGATGGCTTTCTACCAATCCTAGGGGGCTGTGGTTTTTGGCGTTGAGTCTACACGTCAACGTAACCTCTGAACAAGCGGGTAAGGTAATAGCTCGTATCACTTGCACCCGGTTAACTAATAACCTCCCGTTCCGGTCGGTACATTGTAGTTGGCGGTCGCCAATCATAACAGCCGCTTCATCAACTTTGATCCTACATTTATGCGCAGTTAGGAATGGCTCGCCTAGGATGGCATCCTCCCGGATGCGTCCAACGACGAAGACAGTTTCACACTTGAAATCTCGGAGGCGCAGGGGAACCGTGATGGTCCCGTAGAAGGGCACTTGAGAGCCGTCAACCATGGTGTCACAGGGGCGGCTGCTTTTTAATGTATTTCTAACAGCCGGAGGAAGGCATTGGTAGACGTGGTAAGACAGCAGGTTGGTCGAACAGCTGCCATCTATAAACACCGACAGGGGCCTACCATCAATCTTCCCTGGGAGGAAGTAATTGAGTGGCGGCGTGCCATTTTCAGGAGCAGCTGGTTTGTCTCTAGACCGGATTCTTGTCAAATCACACGGGAGCGTTGCTTCCTGATGGTGCCTTCTGGGCCTGTGTTGCTCGTCCTTGACTGGATTAAATTTCTGTACGCGTAGTAACTGTCGGGCACGCTTTGTTGCCAGCCAGCTGTTGTCGCTGGAGGAAACACCACTTGAAGGGTTATCCTGTAATACTGACGGAGTGTCTTGGATAGTTGGTTTGTTGGCCGGCTGGGGGCTTGTTCCTAGCATATGACCAACTTTTCCGCGACCTAAGCATGGCGGCATGGGCAGTGGTGGAGGAGGCTGAGGGGTAGGGGTAACTCCTGGTTTCCATGACTTGATTTCCTTTGTGAGGTCCAACAATGCCTCCATGACTGCTGTCAGAGGGTCCTTCTTGTCCGGCGGTGTAGGGCGGACGTCCTTCACCAAAGCATCCGGTGTGTCTGGCGCATCATCCACGCGCTCCTCTTTATCCGTAGATTCATCTTCTACCGTGCGCACGTGAGTAGACCTCTTCTCCGGGCCCGTCTTTATCTGCAGGTAATCATTTCCTGCTCTCACTGCGTCTAAAACCTCTGCTGGTTGTATTGCCAGGAGGTGTCTCTGCAAATAGGGGTTGCCTAATGTAGAGCTGAAGATATCTACTATCATTCGTTGCAACGATCTGTGGGGGAGGTCCGCATACGCGACCTGCACCAGTCGTTCTACTTCAGTGGCATGCTCCTGCAGCGTAGTCTTATACGTCCTGCAGAGGCCAGTAAGTTTGTATCTTGCTTCACGGGGGGTTAAACCAAACTTTGTCCGTAAAGCAGCAAATATGCCTCGCAACTGTGGTGCCTTACCACACTCAAGTGCACTCCCTCTCAGGGACTCTCGCAGATGCAGCAACGCTGTCTGCTCTGGCCATTCGTTGGCCTCAGCCACTCTCATGAAGCGCTCTATAAAATAGTCCACGTCTCCGTCTCCATCGAACTTCGGTACTTTAAATAAAGACCGGCGATTGGCAGCGGCTGGCTGCATGATGGCTTGTAACGCTTCTGTCAAACGTTCCATCACATTCGCTTCGGGGTTTGCAGGTGGTACCCTACCAGCGCTGCGTGCCCGTTGGTTTGCCATTGTCTAGACTTAGAGGAATAACTCAACTCAGTGTACAATGGATAGTGTGCTGGTCCGTTTTTAGCGGCACCAGGTCTCTACAGCGTCTAGGGCTGTCTATATCAAATTGTCTCAGTAAACAAGGTACTGGAAAGTAACACAAGGCCGGTACAATATTGCACAGGGCCGGTAGTAATGTGTACAGGGCCGGCGTTTAGAGCGCAGGGCCGGTCACAAAGTTAGCAGGGCCGGTATCCGAAGACACAGGGCCGGTATCAGTGTTAGCAGGGCCGGTATCAGAAGACACAGGGCCGGTATCAGTGTGTGCAGGGCCGGTATCAATGATACTGGGTTGTCTGGTTGCTGCAACGGAGTAAACTCAACGTTTATGCAGAGCTAAGTGACGCACACTTTCTGGGAGCACTTCTTCAGGCGGAGCAAGCTCAACGTCTGTTCAAGAGTGTCCAAATGGGGGGTCTGTACAGTGAATACAGATCCGGATTTTCGGGCTGCAATATGCAGTTCCAAGGTAGCGCAGTCCAACAGCGTGAGAACAATCCCACCGCTGCCACCAGTGTAGTGGATTTTGGGGGGCCGACCAAACGTCCACCAACAACGCCTCACTCCAGAGGTAAACTTCCAACAGAGGAGTATGCCAACTCCACAACTGTTCCCGGAGCCCACGGCTCAAACGTACAACTCAATGACTTGTTGAGTTAACCATACTTTATTACACAGCGTAACCAGCAATGTATAATAAGGGTAAATGTATCATGCTACTTGGCTTAAGCACAGGTAGAATCCCAATACAATACAAGGAGTCTAGTGAAATGTTCTGCCTTTTATAGGCAGAGCATAATTAAAACATATGCCCAAACAAGGGGCAACAAATCAGTAATGGCAGGAAGTGTTTACTCTAATCAGATCATAGGATATAAATATGCAATACAGTCATTGGCTAATATGAGGTTAAATATGAAGGGCGCCCAGAAGTAGGGGGCGGAGCTTCTCAGTCAATCTTGCTTACTCATGGTGGTGCAATGAGTAGCCCTGGTTCTTGGTCCTTATGGCTTGTGGTCCTTGGCTTTGTCTTGTTTGAGGACAGCTATGTTGCAGAGTCGGGCTCCTGCACCTTTGGTATTAATTTCGGTTCTCAGGCTATCGTAGAACTTTTCTCACCGACCCGGTATAGGTACGGTAAAGGCATTGCAGGGCCGGTAGTACATGCTGCAGGGCCGGCAGGGTGTGCTGCAGGGCCGGTGGTACCTCTGCAGGGCAGGCAGTGAATGCTGCAGGGCAGGCAGTGACTGCTGCAGGGCCGGTAGGGTTTCTACCGGCTGACTTACTTATGTTCTGGCTGTGCCAGGCTCTATTTAGGCTTGCCTGACACTCAACAGTTGTCAGGGGGACCTTGCGCAGTGGTAGTAGACATAAAATTCCACCACAATATGTATCGATCGGTTTACAAAGAAAATGGCTCACAACACAAAAGATTTCTGATTATTACAAACAAAACCTAGGTATGCTATAATGATGCTGAGCAGCCAAATTATTTATTTTATTCAGATTAAAAGGCTTTTCACTTCAATACACCACTCAAAGGATATTTCAATTTGCCATATTTATAACTAGCCAGTCAATAATGCTATTTTTTGTTACAAAACGGTTCCAATATCCAAAAATAAAAAACCTCGCAGCAAGTTTTGACACCAAGTGCAAGGACATCTTTTGTATTAGTGCGCAAAAGCATATAAAATAATGTTAGAGTAAGCAGGAACAAGAAATTAATTATTACAAAAGAAAAAAAAGGGTTACTTACCTAAAAAGGACTCTAAACTTGATGAAAGATAAACAGCTCTATTTTAGCCCCCAAACCTGCTTAGAATAATTTTCCCAAAAACTTATTGGGCTTAAAATCATAATAATTTCTCTTTTGCTTGTTACTGCAGCTTTTTATGTAAGTTAGTTTACTTTCCTGTCAAATTCAGTTTTACTTCCTAAAATATAGCCGCAAATTGTTTTGTTTTTCATCGGCAGCATGCAGATTAAATTGACAAACCTAATTAACTATCGCAGGTAAATATATTATCAAAATTGGGCGACAATTGGGTTTCTCTATGTAGAGAGGTGATTGTTTGTGCAATGATTCGTTGAACAATATTGATATGTCTGTTGATTGGTTAACACAGAGGAGAATTTATTGCATTACATGAATGTGCTTGGTTAAAGATTTCAGCAAAAGCTTAACACCAGACACCAAAAGATTAACACCAGACACCAAAAGTTGAACACCAGACACCAAAAGTTTAACACCGGACACCAAAAGTTTAGCACCAGACTCCAGAAATAATTTATTGACCTTCAATTTAATAAAAGCAAAAGGAAAGTTATACAAAACTATAGCACAAGCTAGTATACAGTACTGGGGTGGAACTTTATAGCATCCACATGTGCCTACTTACCTAAAATCAGTTCCGACATCAATCATTTAGCAATGGCATGGTCAGATCAGCCGTTACAATCTATATCGAAATGACCAATCATGGGTCGGTATTTTACCGACCCTTAACGGCCCTGTATGAGTCGTTATCGACCCTATATGTGCCATTCCGGGCCGGCAGCAAGATGGCCACTGTAGCCTGAGAGATAAAAATAGCTCCAGAAGACTCAGGAGCCAAGATCTACATTTGTCTGTGTTTATATCTGTATTCATGTTTACCACATTACCTTCCATGTATATACTATTGGTTGTGTGACTGTTTTACTCCCTGTGCTCTGCCTATAAAAGGCAAAGCTCTTGCCATAAACTTTCAGTACTGTATTGGATATTTCACTTACTCATAATCTTTGGATAGGAATGAATGCATTTCACTCAAAAGCACCGAGTTATGCGTCTGGGCCGAAGGCTCTTTACTGGTTGTGGAGTTGAGATTACCTCAGATTCGGTGTTGTACCGACCTAGCACTGTCTCTAGAAGTGAAGTTAGTAGTGGCAGCACGCCATTGGATGCTACTGACTTGATTGTGCCAGCCAATGAGGAGTTGGACTGGTGACCTTGTTTAGTTAGTGGGTTGGAAGGCCCCAAAACTCCACGACAATACTATTATGTAGGTCCTATAATTTCTATCGTGTTATGATATATTGTATTGTAACTATAAACAATATTTTTATTATGTAAACTAATAAAATATACTATTAAAATTCATAAAATAACTAATAATTACTTCAATATAATGTTATATTCATTTTTATATTCAAACTCTTTACATAGAAAAAAATGTAATCCTAATAGTTCAAAGTTGTCTTCTCTTGTTCCTAGCTTTGAGAGCGACCGGTCAGAGCATGTAATGCTGATTACCGCGTGATCAATCTACATCTGAACAAACTCATTGGTATGATAGTAAGTACACAATGACACACTTCCACTTCCTGTGGAAATCTAACCTTCCCCATTAACGTTATATCTGCATTCCATAAGAACCAGCTTTTCCATTCCGTCTCTCCGATGCCTCCATAGATTGCCTCTAGTGCATTGGGAGTTATCTTCACTCTCTTGATACTCCGTATCATCACCAGGGGCTGGATCTAATTTTTGGTTTCAACGGGGATAGTGACAATATTTTTCAATCGATTCAATTACCAGAAACAGTTTTTTGCTAGATGGAACTATATACACTTGTATACTTCAGATTTTATACTTAATTTGTTCTTATATCCTATTTTTATCTATTTTAAAATGCATTCTCAGAAAAAAAACCTGTTAGTTTAAAATAGGAAATTAAAAAAATGCCCTATCGCAGAGATTAAACTAGCAATTTGAACTAATAGGAGAGTGGCAATAATTTCTGTGTTTTTAAAAAACGAAATAACTTATCTCCCTAAATACCAAGACCATAGACTTTGAGAGTTTTCGATAAATATATGATTGTAATTTAAACACCAAACGAGGTAATTTATATGAACTGTCTTCTTTTCAATCTAAATGTCAGCAACGGGCTCGGAGACAATATCCCTTGCTCCTAGTTTAATAGTTTTTGTTTGGGACGCATTTTTGCAAAGCTGATAGAAGTTCTCAGTCTATTCATATTTCAGCCAAAATAATAAATTACCTTGAAAACAGGAGCGACTCCTGGTGTATGTGCTCTTATTGGCACTAAGGCATAAAGTTCAATTGATCTAAGATTAGACTCAGCTGTGAATTTTAGATAAAACATACAAAAATTGTTTTATTATTATCGAAGTCAAAAAGTTGAAACCTGCAAGAGAGGGTACAACTCCCACATAGTAGATTCTACCTCTACAATCTAACTTGAAATGAACATGGGGTCTGACTGCATTGCTGTAGGGAATTGTAAATTTGCAAGATGGGTGAATGGAGTTCATGGTAGCATGTTAGATGAATGGGGACCCGGCCACTTTAAGGCACTCACCAGGGAGCGCTAATTTGATGCAAACAGAAAATTGGCTGCCGTTATACTACAACACCATTAAGACTTCCAAAAGTCAACCAATTTTATCTTTTTTCTTTGCTTTAGAATTCTTCTCTCACCAATATATTGGGATAGCATGAGTTTTAGCGCCTCTTATAGCTCACCAAGTGTTGGCAAATTAAACAATGACAACCAACCCAAATAGTCATTTTTTATGAGCACCAACAATACTGACTATACATCCCTATATAAGATATAGAGGGAACTTGTAGGAGTTATCTCCCTACAGGATAACCCAGCCTTTACATCTAGCAGTTTTTTATTATTATTTATTACTTATTCAATTATTGTGAGGTGTCATCAGGGATTAACACTATTTATTTCATTTTAGTGTGATGATTAATATTGATTCAAGCACAAGTTTGATACAGCTTGTGATTAGAAAATTACAAGTTTTACTCAACAACCATAAAAGGATAATTAGTTCATTCATTTTAATTGATAACTATTATGATTACTTATAATCAATGCTCTAAAAATTAAAAAGTAAAGCAAAAGTAAACAATTGCCATTTATTAGTCAGATACCACATGTTTGGTGCACTTGGTGATGGATGAAGGCTGGTTATTATTATTACTAGTTAAAGTTACGAAATCTGCAACAAATGATTCCTGAGCAGTAGATGGGGGATGGAGTTTATAATACTGACGATGCGCCGCGTAGATCAACCATCATAGTATGTCACCACTGTTGAGGGTAGACTACAACAAGGGAGCACTGTAGTTGGTGTACGCTGACAAACTTAATTAAGCCCTAAATACCAAACTATGGCTCTACAGTGTAGTATTTATGAGCATCATTATTCAATTAATTTTTTTCAAGTGAGTAAACCAAAATTTATTTTTTGAAAAAAAACTTGTAGGGCTTTATTGATCCCTTGAGCTTCCTCAACCGCATTGTTTTTGTCATATCAGCTGCTCGAAATGTCTCAAATAAGGATAAAAGTCGAGCAAGTCGTAATTTCTAATGATAAGTTACATTAGCGACGGAACTGCTTCTGGTTGCATCTACAAAGATAAACTACAGGCTGGTTCCCCATTGGAAAGTTATGAGTCGGGTGGGGTGGAAAGGAATGACATGGGGAAGGTGAATGCCAAGACATCTTGGTCGTCATCACCAGACAACTTCTCAAAGGGCTCTTCAAGTAGCTGGAACCCTAGCGCAAAAGCAGGAACGAGTCTCTGGCATAAGGTGGAGGGTAGGCAATGGAGAAGGAAGTGATATATAGGAAAATAGAAAAGCCAATTTTTCGTACGATTTTTGAGGTAAAGCCGCAATTTTCTTGAAAGTACACTTAAAGTTGAAATGTCGTCTTTTGCTACCACTTCTGGAATTTCACCCCTACCCGACTCTCTCCAGTTTTTTTTGAACATGTGAGTATATTCTCTGGATACCTAGACTAAAGAGTTCTTAAAAAAACTTTGAGGGAACAAGGAAGCTGGTTTTTGGTATAATCTAATTCATTCTTTTTTTCATCAGCGACTGAGAGAAGAAGAGGAAGCATGAAGTTAAAATGGTATTCAGGGAGGGGGTGGGGGAGCCGAACTTGCAAAGGTAAAGCTGGGGCCACACGATCGTGCAAATTTCCAAGAATTTGTGCAAATAAAAATTCGCAAGAATAATAACCTGCCACACGGGATTGTCTTCTTCCAACATCGTACGAATGATTTTGTGCGTGTAAATTGTAGCCAGCCAATAAGAAAACAAGGTAAATTTTACCGATCCTAGCTTTGTGATTATTAAGCAGTTTCCTGTGTAGTAAATAATAATAATAAACAAGAATAATAATAATGCACACGATAACAATAAAGAATTACTTCAAGGATAATAAATAAATATTCATTAATAATCATTGTTAATATTAGTTATCATTATAAAAAAAATGATGATAATAATGATTAATGAATAATAATAAATTAATAATAATTAATGAGTAATAATAAATTAATAATACTTAAAGAATAATAATAAGTTAATAATAATAAACTAATAATAATTACATATTAAAATAAATTATTAATAATCGTTATTTATAAGTAACAATTATCATCCATCATCCCTTAGCAGAGGCCAACGAGTGGAGCCACGAACAAATCTGACTGACTGCTCTTCCCAAAATTAACTTTGACCTCAGTCCAATCTCAGTCAGCCAATCAAATTAACCATCGTGCAAATTTTCACTTTACACGAATCGTGCATCGTTAACAAACATACGATGCACTATTTCGTGAGAATTCCACATTCGTGCGAATTAAATCGTGGAAATTCCCACGATTCGTGGGAAAATTACTCCGTGTGGCCGCTCCTTTAGACTAGACCAAAGATCTGGCATAAATTAATATTTTAAATTATTTAAAACTGTTTAATTAAAAAAGAACCTTCCCCATGCATAGACATCAAATACATGGTAAAACAACAAATCAACCTGACAGTATTCTTTGCGAAGTGGTACACATGTATAGGTCAAGGGGCAAGAGGTACATACTATCAGAGATGCCATCACATAACTAGACCCAGTTCATCGGCTATTTGGGAGCTCAGGTCAAGGTCGTGAAATGGTTGGTTGTGAGCACAAAGAATAGAAAAAGGAAAGATAGCCATCTGTAGTCGTGTTTATCATGGTAGGAACAGAAATTTTTACACACTTTTAGATATCTAGCAAGATTTTTATTTCTATTGCATAACTTTAGTTTACACATAATCAAAATTATAAGCAGCTGGCCAACAAAGCTCATTAGGATCTAGCAATCAATTCTAGTGACGTTAAATCTGAATATATATAAAAACTTTTAGCAGTAAAAAGAAAATGATGATGAACTTGCTAGATTGTGACATCACAATGTAGAGTGACGTCATAACCTACCACCTCTCACTCCATAATGGCACAGATGTGAAAATGGAATACTATATACTTCAGCATGTAGCAGTTAACAAATCATTTTACATAAAGGCTAGAATAAATATTCTCCATAAAGATAAAATGAAAGCCCCTTACTGCGTGGCCATGATACATTAAATACAATAAAAACAAATAGTTTTGTAGTCAATTGCCACTTCAGGCATAGACAATACTTAGCAATACTTTCTAAACCAAATTTTTTCACGTTTTTGATTTTTTTTTGCAAATTTCGTTAGTTAAAAGATAAGAGCAGCCACTGTGGCTGTGATAGGTGGTTATCAATTAACGAGAGACATCAGTGTCAGCGGTTGCCCACCAGATAGTCGGCAGACGTCACAGGCGTCCATACACTTTGGGTATAGCCTTAGTATCTGGAAATAGCAGCATCAATCATTGGCACCCCCTCCATCCGGATATTGTTCACCGGTTTCCTGTTCACCAAAGCTGTAAGCATCTGTTGTTGGCTCGGCAGCTACATACAAATATAATTATGCTTATAACGCAGCACTCTTAGGTCTCTATGTCAAGCACATTTGATAGATACTATTACGCTTCAGATCAGCTTGCTCTTTGCTTTTCATTATCAAAACTCACAATCCCGACTTTCAATAACACACAAAACAGCTTTATTTTATCATTTTTCTCTATTCATTTCTGTTTTAACTCGTTTGTTTATATTATGCCTGTTTAATGTTATTCAAGTTTTTTATAGTAGACTCAACTTTATAGTTACAGAAAATATCTTTTGGTACAGTTTTATGTTTTGCTGAAAAAACACAATAACACAACTCAAAGTAAGATTTGAATTTGTTTTCATTCTAAAGTTATTTTTTTTCAAAAAATCCCCATTGTGAATGCGTTGAACCACTGAAACCCACAATTAACAAGGAGTACTATGGAGTTGTCACACCAATGGTAGTTGAAGCAAAAAGAGCCACAAGATAATATTTTCAAGGTCTTAAGTTTTAAAACCAGACAACTCAATGTTCATTTAACAACAATCACTGTTTAACCTGTTTCTGGGCGGAGTAGCTCCTGAATTTCCATCTCTTGGCTCAAGGCTACACTTCTCAACTCTCGGATTTCAGTTTCCTTTTTGCTAATTTCTTGACATTTTTCTTGCAAGTGCTTTTCTGTTTTTTGTTTTTCTTGATCTGCATCCTTTACTTGTCTTCGTAGCTCATCAATGGTTTTCTGCATCTCTATTTTTTCTAATAAAAACTTAAATAATTTTAATATCAACTCACACCAAATGAGACTTTAAAAAACTAAACTTGGAAGAAAAACAACATCAAGTGGAAGACATGTGTCGTGAATGTGTGATAAAGGTCAGTGTTAGACCTGTTTTTGCTTTTTAGGTTTTCTAGTTAATAAAATTTAACAGAAATACTGATAACCTATTACAGATAATGGCAACTAGAATTTTACCTAATACTTTAAAGAATTTTGTCACACCTTCACCAAACAGCTACTAGAGAAGTGTACTGAGTCAACAAGTCCACAACAATACTTGCTACAGAGCGCTACTTATGAGTAGTGATGGTCCTCTTTAATGTTGTCTGCAGTAAATATAGCTTGGGGTTCTGCCGTGTGCAGATAAACTAACAATATCAGGCAACCTACCAATCTGAACACACGTATTTTCAGATTGTGAATACTTAATTTATCTCATGGTACAAAAGCTTGTCTAGATGCTCTCTGTGCAAGCTAACAATCAACTATGCCCACTGGGCAAATGTCTCTACAATTATGCAATAGAATATGCAAATAAAGCGGTTGAAATAATAAGCGTTTGATTGGCTTCAAAAAAATGTCAGGTCATGCATACATAAAATAACAACAAGCAGGCGCCACATAAAACAATAATAAGTATACTAGCTGGTCATAAATGAGCAGGTCTAGTCCTCCAGTAAAGGCAGGAATTTCCTAGCTTGTTATCTTCTTCCTCAGTGGTGGCGACTGAACGAGCTCATGCTTGGATGCCCTAGCTGAACACTCTCTAACTGATCACACGCTAGTTGCTTACAAGCTTACTAGGCTGGTAAGTGTAGGCGGCTAATCAACATAGTGGCCACACTATGTAAAATCCGTTAATATACTATTTCAAACAAGATACAAATAACAAAAGAAATTAATTTTCTGGATGTGCGTATTCATCGAGTTCAAAAATAGTTTTTGTCCAAACATCAACCCATTAATAGGATAATTTTATATTCTGGGGTACAGACATTAAAGTAAGACCGTTTAAAAAAGATAAGTTTTTTAAAAAAGTGTTGTCTAGATTGTTCTTCAGTAAAAAGGCACACTTTTTCAAAAGTTGTTTTTACTTTCTGGCTAAATGGCATTAATAGAAACCGTAATAAAATTTCAAACTTTTGTTTATAAATAAAGAAAAAAAAGCAAATTATTATTTAACAAAAAGTTAACTGTTAAATTAATTACTTAAAATGATATTTGAGGACACTAACTACTTGGTTGTTTGTTATTGAAGGTAGGATAAAAGAAGCTATCACACTTGTAAAAAAGCATGATTTATCTAATAGAATGAAGAAGGGAGATAATTTACCTTCTTCGCACAAATATTAAATAAAATGCAACTTCGTCTTTAGATTAAAACAAAATTGAATGGTAATAGCCATGTTCATTTTTAATTGGCACCTTTGATAAAAGTTTGTTTTTTAACGAGAATTTTTGAGATGCGACGGAGTTATGCGTTTTATACATTTTTCAATACAACCTCTCCAATGGGAAGTGTTTTAGTTTATAGCAGTAATTTTTTTCTGAAAACTACCAAAAATGGGACCGTGATGCGAAACAAACGAAAAAGTTTTGTGTTACATTTTAAATTTTGCTAAATAACCAAAATAGTTTTATTCAGCCGATTAAATCCATAATTTATTAATAAAATTCACCTTGTTCCTTCTCTTTGCTTCCTTTTTGTTCTTTCTCCAGCTGGTCTTTCAATTGTTGAATGAGCCTTAAATCAGCCTCTCTCTGTTCTTCCAGTTGTTTAATTCTTGTCAAATCGGCATCTCTCTGAGCAATAAGTTCTGTGGTGCAAAAAAGCATTAGAAACAGAGATTACCGAATCAACTGGCGAAGTGGACACCAATAGAACTATTTTTGTGATCTGTTACATGAGGGTTTTTTCTGGCATTTTGAAACCAACCATTGGCAAACATACACTCATCAAGTTTAGAAATGGAATAACTTATTGAATATTGTTTTAATACCTTTGAGTTTCTTTGAAAGACATTCCAGTTCCTCTTGTTGACCTGAAACAAATAATCAGTTGCAGGAAGCTAAATGGCAAAGACGTATCATAGTTCATTGATACAATCAAAGTTAAGTAATTGTTACAAAAAAAAACTGCATTATGCTATACCTATTTTTGTGAATTCAAATTTATACATGTTTTTCAATTGATTTATTTTTCAATACAAGTTTTAATTGCTTTCTTACATAATACTTGAATTGATAGCAATTGACAGAGATTTTCAGCACCACAAGAACTACGCTAACAAAGAGTACTTTTACATAACTAGAGACACCACAGAGTGGTTTTGTTTTAACAAAACAAACCCACTGTGCCAAAAAAGATGTTGCCAATCAGACATAAACTACCTTCAATTTTTTGGTCCTTCTGGCTATTTGACTGCCGCAAATCATCCACTGCTTCTTCCAGTGAAGACATTTGGGTCTGTATTTCTGAAAGTTACATATTATCTGATGATATCTTGCTAGTTCAAAACTATTTGGGATTAAATGACAGTTGACACTTGATTTGGAATTTTTATGAACCAAAATTTATATTTTTGAAACTTACCTGTAACTGTTTTTACAAATTTTTTTTCCAATGCTTGCACTGAGTCTGGAACTTTTTCAACACAATCTTTTTCCCCTTTTGGTTGTTGAGATGCTGCAACAGATGTCTTGGACAAACTTGCAAGAAAGAAAAAAATTGTCAAAGTTTAAAAAAAAACAATTAGCAAATTTTTGTTTTGAAATAGTGCTTCTATTTCACTGTGCTTGATATTACTGTTATGAAGAATCTTCCAAAAGCTAATGTTATTAAACTCTGGCAATTCTAGTAAAAATACTAAATGTGAAACTAAATCCAATATATCTGATAATCAAATGATACTTCTGTTACAGCTACCGTTACAGTTACTGTTACAACTACTGTTACAGCTACTGTTACAGCTACTGTTACAGTTACTGTTACAGCTACTGTTACAACTACTGTCACAGCTGCTGTTACAGCTACTGTTACAGCTACTGTTACAGCTACTGTTACAGCTACTGTTACAGCTACTGTTACAGCTACTGTTACAGTTACTGTTACAGCTACTGTTACAACTACTGTCACAGCTGCTGTTACAGCTACTGTTACAGCTACCGTTACAGCTACTGTTATAGCTACTGTTACAAATATTGTTATAGCTCCTGTTATAGCTACTGTTACAGCTACTGTTACAGCTACTGTTACAACTACTGTTACAACTACTGTTACAACTACTGTCAGAGCTATGGTTACAGCTACTGTTACAGCTACTGTTACAACTACTGTTACAGCTACTGTTAGAGCTACTGTTACAGCTACTGTTACAGCTACTGTTACATCTGCTGTTACAGCTACTGTTAGAGCCACTGTTACAACTACTGTTAGAGCTACTGTTACAGCTACTGTTAGAGCTACTGTTACAGCTACTGTTACAGCTCCTGTTACAGCTACTGTTAGAGCTACTGTTACAGCTACTGTTACAGCTACTGTTACAGCTACTGTTACAACTACTGTTAGAGCTACTGTTAGAGCTACTGTTACAGCTACTGTTACAGCTACTGTTACAGCTACTGTTATAGCTACAGTTACAGCTACTGTTAGAGCTACTGTTACAGCTACTGTTACAGCTGCTGTTAGAGCTACTGTTACATCTGCTGTTACAGCTACTGTTAGAGCTACTGTTAGAGCTACTGTTACAGCTACTGTTACAGCTACTGTTACAGCTACTGTTACAACTACTGTTAGAGCTACTGTTAGAGCTACTGTTACAGCTACTGTTACAGCTACTGTTACAACTGCTGTTACAGCTACTGTTAGAGCCACTGTTACAACTACTGTTAGAGCCACTGTTACAGCTACTGTTAGAGCTACTGTTACAGCTACTGTTAGAGCTACCGTTACAACTACTGTTACAGCTACTGTTAGAGTTACTGTTACAGCTACTGTTACAGCTACTGTTATAGCTACTGTTACAACTACTGTTACAACTACTGTTACAACTACTGTTACATCTACTGTTATAGCTACTGTTAGAGCTACTGTTACAACTACTGTTACAGCTACTGTTATAGCTACTGTTACAGCTACTGTTGCAGCTACTGTTAGAGCTACTGTTAGAGCTACTGTTACGACTATTGTTAGAGCTACTGTTACAGCTACTGTTAGAGCTACTGTTAGAGCTACTGTTACAGCTACTGTTATAGCTACTGTTAGAGCTAAGGTTATAGCTACTGTTACAGCTACTGTTACAACTACTGTTACAGCTACTGTTATAGCTAATGTTACAGCTACTGTTGCAGCTACTGTTAGAGCTACTGTTAGAGCTACTGTTACAACTACTGTTACAACTACTGTTACATCTACTGTTATAGTGTAGTGGATTTTGGGGGGCCGACCAAACGTCCACCAACAACGCCTCACTCCAGAGGTAAACTTCCAACAGAGGAGTATGCCAACTCCACAACTGTTCCCAGAGCCCACGGCTCAAACGTACAACTCAATGACTTGTTGAGTTAACCATACTTTATTACACAGCGTAACCAGCAATGTATAATAAGGGTAAATGTATCATGCTACTTGGCTTAAGCACAGGTAGAATCCCAATACAATACAAAGAGTCTAGTGAAATGTTCTGCCTTTTATAGGCAAAGCATAATTAAAACATATGCCCAAACAAGGGGCAACAAATCAGTAATGGCAGGAAGTGTTTACTCTAATCAGATCATAGGATATAAATATGCAATACAGTCATTGGCTAATATGAGGTTAAATATGAAGGGCGCCCAGAAGTAGGGGGCGGAGCTTCCCAGTCAATCTTGCTTACTCATGGTGGTGCAATGAGTAGCCCTGGTTCTTGGTCCTTATGGCTTGTGGTCCTTGGCTTTGTCTTGTTTGAGGACAGCTATGTTGCAGAGTCGGGCTCCTGCACCTTTGGTATTAATTTCGGTTCTCAGGCTATCGTAGAACTTTTCTCACCGACCCGGTATAGGTACGGTAAAGGCATTGCAGGGCCGGTAGTACATGCTGCAGGGCCGGCAGGGTGTGCTGCAGGGCCGGTGGTACCTCTGCAGGGCAGGCAGTGAATGCTGCAGGGCAGGCAGTGACTGCTGCAGGGCCGGTAGGGTTTCTACCGGCTGACTTGCTTATGTTCTGGCTGTGCCAGGCTCTATTCAGGCTTGCCTGACACTCAACAGTTGTCAGGGGGACCTTGCGCAGTAGTAGTAGACATAAAATTCCACCACATTCCCCTCTCCATTAAAGACTGTATCTCTTTGGTCTTTAATTACACAATTTAGCAAAGAGAATAATAGTGGCGAGCAACACCCGTGCTCGGTCAAGTTTGTGGGGAGAGCATCTTACTGCCTCCTAGCATCTCTAGGGGAGGTGTCCCAGGTCCTGGTGAAACAGGAGGGAATGGGAAAAGATTGACGGATAGCTTGGTTTGGTGGAGGCAGAGCAGGGAATTCTTCCTCGTAGGTAGGACTGGCTTCAGCTATCTGGTGACAATAAGCTTCACCGTATCGAGTGGGTGGTCCTACATTCCGTCGGGGGCGTCCTCCTGTGTTGTCTTGCTCAGTCCTCCTTGGGGGTTGGGTTGCCGTTAGGTCGTTCTCCGGCAAGGGTGGTGCGTCTTCGGCCATGACTGGCTCAGTGGGCGGCACCGGATCTTCAAGAATAGGGGTTCTGGCTGTACCGGCTCGTTCTTGACAAATTGGGGGTGTTAGCTGCTCTAACTCGGGGGATCTGGCCCGCGGCTGTCTTCTCCTCACTGCCCCCTCATGTTAGGTCGTCGAGTGGGTTCCAGCGCAGCGGGGGCTTGTCCCCGGGGATCTGTGCAGGGGTGATACGGTTTTAATCGGCAACCGTTCTGTACAGATCTTTGGCCATGCCTTGCAATTAAATAAGTGTGATTGCTGTAGGCTTCCTCTACTTCATAAGGCCCCACAAATTTGGCCTGGAGCTTTGGATTTTCTCCCTTACGCCGTCTCATGTTCTGCAGCCATACTTGATCACCAGGCGCAAACAGGGTAGGTTCTTGTCCCTCTTCGGTCCTAATCTGCGTCTGTCCTTCCCGTAGGGTTTGGTGCACCTCTTCGAGGCGTTCTTTGAGCGCCTGGGCATAGGCATGTACCGGCAGACTGTCCGAGAGTGGAGGGTGGTAGGTAATTTGGTCCGGCAACCGGAGCTCTCGACCCAACATCAGGAAATTGGGCGTCTCGTCTGTCACTGTATGGGGCGTAGCCCGAAAGGCTCGCATCAACTGCGGTAGCAACAGGTCCCATTCATTGGGCTGGCGCTTCAGTAATAAGGATCTTAAAGAATCTCCTAAGATCCTATTATTCCTCTCAACCACCCCATTGGCCTGAGGGTGGTAGGGAGTGGTCCGGGTTTTCTCGATGTTCCACAACGAACATAGCTCCCTCATTAGACTGCTCTCAAATTGTGCTCCCTGATCGGTGTGGACCTGCTCGGGGATGCCAAAGTAAGCAAAAACCCTTTCATCTAGGGCGGTTGCCACCACTGCGGCCGTGGCATCTGGTAGTGCTAGTGCGTCTTGCCACCTTGTAAAATGGTCCGTCAGGACGAGGATCCAACGATTTCCCCTCCTTGTCTCCGGTAGTGGCCCCACAAGATCAACTGCCAATTTCTGCCATGGTCGTCCAGCGTACATGCGCTGCCGAGCAGGGTTGGGCTGTGTGCCCCCACTTTTGGCACGTTGACACACCTCGCAGCTCCGAACCAGTCTGCGGGTGTCAGCATAGATTCCCGGCCAGTACCAGGTCAATAGCAACCTTCGTTGGGTGCGTTTTATGCCCTGGTGTGCCAGAGCATGTGTCTGCCACATAGTTGTGCCTCGGAGGCCGGGTGGGCAGAGGGTACACCACCGCGCCCTTTTGTTCATAACCATCCTGATTTCTAGGACACCGTCTGGCCTAATCCTCATAGAGGATTGACGACGGGCGAGTACTCGTAGTTCACGACTTCCTAGGTCTAATTGTTCCTGAGTTAGAGCGTGGTTATTTCTAACGGCTTCATAGACCACGGCCACCGGGTGCTGTCCAGTTCTCTGCATGTGGACTAGCCCTGCATCAGGCGGTGCCGGGTCTCTTCCGTGTATCGCCCTCACGGTATCACCGATAAGGGTTTTTGCAGTGCTAGAGGGCCCCAAGGGCTTTGTGTCTCCAGGAGTGGACCCTCCTGCTACCTCCTCTTTTGTTGGCCCACCGTCCCTTTTCTGAATGTGTTGGCACTGTCGACAATCGGCTGGGCAGCGTCTACTAAGCCCATCAGCGTTGCCGTGGTGGATGCCTTTTCGATGTTCAATCGAGTATTGGAATTCCGAAAGGATTTCCAGCCATCGGGCTACCTGGCTAGTTGGTTCCTTCTTGCGACAGAGCCATAATAAGGAGGCATGGTCAGTTCGTAACTTGAACTTTTGCCCATACAAATATGGTCTGAAGTGGCACACCGCTTTGACTACCGCCAGGAGTTCCTTCCTGGTAACACAGTAGTTACGTTCGGCGGGGTTGAGCGTCTTACTGTAGTAAGATATGACTTTTTCCCGGCCTTCTTGCACCTGGGACAGGACGGCACCTAATCCGTCATTGCTGGCGTCCGTGTCCAGCACATAGGCACCCTTGTGTTCGGGGTAACCCAAGATAGGAGCCGTAACCAAGCTGGTTTTCAATTGCTGGAAAGCTTGTTCTTGCTCTGGTTCCCACCTCCAGGGGGTGTTCTTCCCGGTCAGTTTGGTGAGGGGTTTGGCTACCGTGGAGAAATTGGGCAAATACTGTCGGTAGTACCCGACGGTGCCAAGAAATGCTTGGAGGTCCCTTAAGTCTCTTGGCGAGCTCCATTCTTCCACTGCCTTCACTTTTTCAGGATCGGTTGCCACCCCGTCCTTGCTGACCACATGGCCCAAGTAACGAACCTGCTCTTGTAGCAGTTCGCACTTATTGGGCTTGAGTTTTAACCCGGCTTTTTGTAACCGGTCAAACACATCTGCCAACCTTTCCAGGTGAGTGGAGAAGTTTGGTGCAATCACGATTATATCATCTAGATATAAGAGAAGGCTCTTCCAGTGTAGCCCATGGAGAACTTTCTCCATGAGCCGCTGAAAGGTAGCTGGGGCGGAAGTGAGACCAAATGGCAGCACCTTCCATTTAAACAGTCCAGCCCTGGTGGTAAATGCGGACTTCTCCTGCGCATCTTCATCCAGCGGCACTTGCCAGTACCCACTGACAAGGTCCAAGGTGCTGAAGTATTTACTCCCTGAGAGTGCGTCGAGACTCTCATCTATACGTGGCAAGGGGTGAGCATCCAGCTGAGTGACAGCATTCAGTCGCCGGTAGTCGATGCAAAACCGCCACGACCCATCTTTCTTTTTCACAAGTACTACCGGAGAGCTCCAGGCTCCTGATGCGGGCTCAATCAGGCCTTTCTCTAGTAGGTGAGCTACCTGTTTCTCCGCCTCTTCCTCTTTCTGGGGCCCCAGTCGATGGGGGTGTTGGCGCACAGGTTTGGCGCCAGGTAGGAGGGGAATGCTATGCTCTGCAAGGGTGGTACGGCCTATGTCATGATCTCCCGTACTGAAGGTAGACCCGTACTGCTCCAGCAATTGAGCTAGTCTCTTTTTCTCCTGGGAGTCCTTGCAGTTGACCACTGCCTGATGGTAGAGATCCTGTAGGTGTAGTGGTACCAGATACTCTGGGTTTCTCTGAGGTTCGCCTTTGGGAGAGGAGCAGGGTATGGCGTCAGGGGTAGAACACTGGTCCGCGTCTATGCCCGTGTACCGACCTATGGTCTGGCCAGCTTTCAGCTCCAAGGGTTGGTCGGTGGGGTTTAGACACCGAATTGCCAGGCGGCACTGTCCGTCTGGTTGGTTGATGCTTGTAGCTAGAGGGGGGGGCATCAGGATGGCCTTCTACCAATCCTAGGGGGCTGTGGTTTTTGGCGTTGAGTCTACACGTCAACGTAACCTCTGAACAAGCGGGTAAGGTAATAGCTCGTATCACTTGCACCCGGTTAACTAATAACCTCCCGTTCCGGTCGGTACATTGTAGTTGGCGGTCGCCAATCATAACAGCCGCTTCATCAACTTTGATCCTACATTTATGCGCAGTTAGGAATGGCTCGCCTAGGATGGCATCCTCCCGGATGCGTCCAACGACGAAGACAGTTTCACACTTGAAATCTCGGAGGCGCAGGGGAACCGTGATGGTCCCGTAGAAGGGCACTTGAGAGCCGTCAACCATGGTGTCACAGGGGCGGCTGCTTTTTAATGTATTTCTAACAGCCGGAGGAAGGCATTGGTAGACGTGGTAAGACAGCAGGTTGGTGGAACAGCTGCCATCTATAAACACCGACAGGGGCCTACCATCAATCTTCCCTGGGAGGAAGTAATTGAGTGGCGGCGTGCCATTTTCAGGAGCAGCTGGTTTGTCTCTAGACCGGATTCTTGTCAAATCACACGGGGGCGTTGCTTCCTGATGGTGCCTTCTGGGCCTGTGTTGCTCGTCCTTGACTGGATTAAATTTCTGTACGCGTAGTAACTGTCGGGCACGCTTTGTTGCCAGCCAGCTGTTGTCGCTGGAGGAAACACCACTTGAAGGGTTATCCTGTAATACTGACGGAGTGTCTTGGATAGTTGGTTTGTTGGCCGGCTGGGGGCTTGTTCCTAGCATATGACCAACTTTTCCGCGACCTAAGCATGGCGGCATGGGCAGTGGTGGAGGAGGCTGAGGGGTAGGGGTAACTCCTGGTTTCCATGACTTGATTTCCTTTGTGAGGTCCAACAATGCCTCCATGACTGCTGTCAGAGGGTCCTTCTTGTCCGGCGGTGTAGGGCGGACGTCCTTCACCAAAGCATCCGGTGTGTCTGGCGCATCATCCACGCGCTCCTCTTTATCCGTAGATTCATCTTCTACCGTGCGCACGTGAGTAGACCTCTTCTCCGGGCCCGTCTTTATCTGCAGGTAATCATTTCCTGCTCTCACTGCGTCTAAAACCTCTGCTGGTTGTATTGCCAGGAGGTGTCTCTGCAAATAGGGGTTGCCTAATGTAGAGCTGAAGATATCTACTATCATTCGTTGCAACGATCTGTGGGGGAGGTCCGCATACGCGACCTGCACCAGTCGTTCTACTTCAGTGGCATGCTCCTGCAGCGTAGTCTTATACGTCCTGCGGAGGCCAGTAAGTTTGTATCTTGCTTCACGGGGGGTTAAACCAAACTTTGTCCGTAAAGCAGCAAATATGCCTCGCAACTGTGGTGCCTTACCACACTCAAGTGCACTCCCTCTCAGGGACTCTCGCAGATGCAGCAACGCTGTCTGCTCTGGCCATTCGTTGGCCTCAGCCACTCTCATGAAGCGCTCTATAAAATAGTCCACGTCTCCGTCTCCATCGAACTTCGGTACTTTAAATAAAGACCGGCGATTCGCAGCGGCTGGCTGCATGATGGCTTGTAACGCTTCTGTCAAACGTTCCATCACATTCGCTTCGGGGTTTGCAGGTGGTACCCTACCAGCGCTGCGTGCCCGTTGGTTTGCCATTGTCTAGACTTTAGAGGAGTAACTCAACTCAAGTGTACAATGGATGGTGTGCTGGTCCGTTTTTAGCGGCACCAGGTCTCTACAGCGTCTAGGGCTGTCTATATCAAGATGTCTCAGTAAACAAGGTACTGGAAAGTAACACAAGGCCGGTACAATATTGTACAGGGCCGGTAGTAATGTGTACAGGGCCGGCGTTTAGAGCGCAGGGCCGGTCACAAAGTTAGCAGGGCCGGTATCCGAAGACACAGGGCCGGTATCAGTGTTAGCAGGGCCGGTATCAGAAGACACAGGGCCGGTATCAGTGTGTGCAGGGCCGGTATCAAAGATACTGGGTTGCCTGGTTGCTGCAACGGAGTAAACTCAACGTTTATGCAGAGCTAAGTGACGCACACTTTCTGGGGAGCACTTCTTCAGGCGGAGCAAGCTCAACGTCTGTTCAAGAGTGTCCAAATGGGGGGTCTGTACAGTGAATACAGATCCGGATTTTCGGGCTGCAATATGCAGTTCCAAGGTAGCGCAGTCCAACAGCGTGAGAACGATCCCACCGCTGCCACCAGTGTAGTGGATTTTGGGGGGCCGACCAAACGTCCACCAACAACGCCTCACTCCAGAGGTAAACTTCCAACAGAGGAGTATGCCAACTCCACAACTGTTCCCAGAGCCCACGGCTCAAACGTACAACTCAATGACTTGTTGAGTTAACCATACTTTATTACACAGCGTAACCAGCAATGTATAATAAGGGTAAATGTATCATGCTACTTGGCTTAAGCACAGGTAGAATCCCAATACAATACAAAGAGTCTAGTGAAATGTTCTGCCTTTTATAGGCAGAGCATAATTAAAACATATGCCCAAACAAGGGGCAACAAATCAGTAATGGCAGGAAGTGTTTACTCTAATCAGATCATAGGATATAAATATGCAATACAGTCATTGGCTAATATGAGGTTAAATATGAAGGGCGCCCAGAAGTAGGGGGCGGAGCTTCCCAGTCAATCTTGCTTACTCATGGTGGTGCAATGAGTAGCCCTGGTTCTTGGTCCTTATGGCTTGTGGTCCTTGGCTTTGTCTTGTTTGAGGACAGCTATGTTGCAGAGTCGGGCTCCTGCACCTTTGGTATTAATTTCGGTTCTCAGGCTATCGTAGAACTTTTCTCACCGACCCGGTATAGGTACGGTAAAGGCATTGCAGGGCCGGTAGTACATGCTGCAGGGCCGGCAGGGTGTGCTGCAGGGCCGGTGGTACCTCTGCAGGGCAGGCAGTGAATGCTGCAGGGCAGGCAGTGACTGCTGCAGGGCCGGTAGGGTTTCTACCGGCTGACTTGCTTATGTTCTGGCTGTGCCAGGCTCTATTCAGGCTTGCCTGACACTCAACAGTTGTCAGGGGGACCTTGCGCAGTAGTAGTAGACATAAACTTCCACCACAATAGCTACTGTTATAGCTACTGTTACAACTACTGTTACAACTACTGTTACATCTACTGTTATAGCTACTGTTATAGCTACTGTTACAGCTACTGTTATAGCTACTGTTACATCTGCTGTTACAGCTACTGTTAGAACCACTGTTACAACTACTGTTATAGCTACTGTTACATCTACTGTTACAGCTACTGTTAGAGCCACTGTTACAACTACTGTTATAGCTACTGTTACAGCTACTGTTACAACTACTGTTACAGCTACTGTTAGAGCCACTGCTACAACTACTGTTACAGCTACTGTTAGAGCTACTGTTACAGCTACTGTTAGAGCTACTGTTAGAGCTACTGTTACAGCTACTGTTACAGCTATTGTTAGAGCTACTGTTATAGCTACTGTTACAGCCACTGTTACAGCTACTGTTATAGCTACTGTTACAGCTACTGTTACAGCTACCGTTACAGCTACTGTTACAACTACTGTTACAGCTACTGTTAGAGCCACTGCTACAACTACTGTTACAGCTACTGTTAGAGCTACTGTTACAGCTACTGTTAGAGCTACTGTTAGAGCTACTGTTACAGCTACTGTTACAGCTACTGTTAGAGCTACTGTTATAGCTACTGTTACAGCCACTGTTACAGCTACTGTTATAGCTACTGTTACAGCTACTGTTACAGCTACCGTTACAACTACTGTTACAGCTACTGTTAGAGTTACTGTTACAGCTACTGTTACAGCTACTGTTATAGCTACTGTTACAACTACTGTTACAACTACTGTTACAACTACTGTTACATCTACTGTTATAGCTACTGTTAGAGCTACTGTTACAACTACTGTTACAGCTACTGTTATAGCTACTGTTACAGCTACTGTTGCAGCTACTGTTAGAGCTACTGTTACAGCTAGTGTTACAACTATTGTTAGAGCTACTGTTACAGCTACTGTTAGAGCTACTGTTAGAGCTACTGTTACAGCTACTGTTATAGCTACTGTTAGAGCTAAGGTTATAGCTACTGTTACAGCTACTGTTACAGCTACTGTTACAGCTACTTCTACATCCACTGTTACAACACAACACCCTCTTTTTTATTTTTTTCACGTAACAAGCAAAAATGTTGACTTTGAAAGTACTACTGTTGTGGATTTTAATGTATCAATGTCTGCGCACTCATTGTACCACATTCTGACATCCTTACAATAGCCATTAGATGGCCAGAATGACTGAGAGATGTAACACCGAATTGACCGTCCCTGAGTATGAGTTAGTACCGACCCTGAATGGAGCAGTACCGACCCTGTATGGAGCATTACCGACCTGGTATGACTCACTACCGACCTCACAGGGCCGGCAGGAAGTGAGTCAGGATAGACTGAGAGCTAAAAAGTAGTCTGAGGGGCGAAGGAAGCCACCTCTCGGAGTTAACTACCCGTAAACCCGACGAAAGACCAAAGACAAAGACTATCAAGACTAAAGACCAGAGACAGAAAACATATAGGACTGTGGTTGGTGCACTACCTTATGATTTCACCTACCACTACTGGACGCCATTTACCTTTAGCCCTATATACTCCTTTTAGTTCGTTTTCTATTTATATATCTTTTTTCGTTCGCTACTTATGTATTATTGTTATGTGATTGGTTAGTATGCTTAATCACTTCCTGTAAATTGCCTATAAGAGGCAGAGCTTGTGCTCTAATCAATCAGTTGTACTGTGCCTTTTACTACTCGTTCTATTTTGATACTCAACAGCACTGAGTTATGCGTCTGAGCCGAGGGCTCCTTTCTAGTTGTAGAGTAGACCTGTTGTCATCACAGGTTAAACGAAAACTGGTGGCAGCTTACCTGTCAAATTGTTACCGACATTAGT
This sequence comes from Cryptosula pallasiana, assembly GCA_945261195.1. Taxonomy (NCBI): domain Eukaryota; kingdom Metazoa; phylum Bryozoa; class Gymnolaemata; order Cheilostomatida; family Cryptosulidae; genus Cryptosula; species Cryptosula pallasiana. Next base: position 9,851,543 of record OX183134.1, on the reverse strand, counting down.
TAGTGGGTTTCAACCCCCAAAATCCACTACATTGGTGGCAGCGGTGGGATCTGTTGCACACCCTACTCAGCTACGTTACCCTGACTCTGCACTAAGCAGAACCAGCATCCCAATCCTGTATTCACAGTACAGGGCAAAAAAACCGACACTACTGCCAAAATCGTTGACTTTTTCGGTCTGCAGCAGTGCTCCCTGCCAAATGATCAACATAGATTTTCCAAATAGGTGTTGACTCTCTTCCGCCTGCAACCGTTTGCCACAGCAATTGACATTGAGTCTAAACTCCGTCTTGCGAAAACCACACAGACATTATTTTGATCATCACTAGACAATTTCTAAACAGACCGACCCTGCATACCATTGGTACCGACCCTGCACAGTCTATACTGGCCCTGTATAGAACCTATACTGGCGTTGCACTAGCCAATACCTGCCCTGCATTAGCTACTACTGACCCTGCATCTGCTAGGACCGGTGCAGCCACCTGTTTCACAGCCCCATTTGTAGATTATAGAGTTGATTGTTCTTCTAGTTGTAGTAATGGCAGCCAACAGAGCTTTTAGTGCAGGCATAGCCCCTGCTGTCAACCCTGAGTTAACTGCTACGGATCGCTTAACGGAAGCCTTACAAGCTGTCATGCGACCAGCTAATGCTCATCCAACCTCGCTTTGTCAAGGTGGCCGAGGCGAATGAGTGGCAAGAGCAAACTGTCATGCTACACTTGCGTGAATCTTGGAGAGGCGGTGCACTGGAGTGTAGAAAGCCTCCATACCTACGAGGGATATTCACCGGGTTGTGAGCATGTTTTTGCGTAACTTCCAGAGAAGCTATGTCGAAGTTGACTAGTCTTTGCAGGTCTTATAAGACCTCCCTACAGGAACAGGCGAATGAGGTGGAGCGTCTGGCGTACAAAGACTTCCCACCTAGAGCAGTTGGTAACTATATGTAAAGGTTTAAAATAAATCTGTATGGCTACACGTGTCTCTGTCCACAGGGATGTCCACAGGGATACAAACCTAACCCACTACACTGAGAGATGCTAAAACTTTAGTGAAAACAACATATTAGACTAACATGTTGTATGGCTGGGGCTTAGATTTGCCATCTGTTATCAAACCAAACACATTTGTGGATTTATTATTTCAGTAATAATGTGAGCGGGGCGAATCATTGATCTAAAACTCGGCAAATTTGATTATGCAAATTCTCAGACTACTACGCTGCAATAAATAAAAAAAATGCTATAAAAAGAACCAGCTGTGCCAGTTTGTTGGATTACGGAGCGTTTGAAATTTCAATTTGTTTTCGAATTTGAGATGTTTCATACTTTGCTATAGTAAGCACACTGCCTTCGTAAAAAAGGGAGACAGAGAGTGTTACGGAGGGAAAGATGGAAGATGCTAGAGTGGGACAGGGATAAAGTGGACAGGGGTAGAGTGGGACGGTGTAGAGTGGGACAGGGATAGAGAAAAGTAGAGGGAGGAAAGCAGAACAGGGCAGGCACAGGGCGAGGGGGAAGAGCGGAGTGGGAACAGAGTGGGCTGAAAGAATGATATATAAATATGACGGATAATACGGCTAGATGGTAATAGAAGAGGGCCACTTGCTCTAAAACTCTTGTAAGCGTCAATATTTATACAAGGTTAACCTCTATGTATGTTGTAGGGTTTGTTGTTTCTGCGGAATATTGCACAATTTGCTATGTTACTCAATAGTTATCGAGATAGTTGATCTCAGAAATTTTGAACATTGCTAGTGATTGGGCGGAGTCCGGGAAAAGCTAAACCATGTTTTACCTCTTCCCAATTTTCAGGATGCTCACAACGTAGCGGCTTACTAAAAAATGGTATCAATAACAGACTATATCATGGGATAACTTGATTTATTTGTCATCGCTTACTTCTCGCAACCATGTTATGTCTTTTAGGAAATGAGGTCAGAAAATTTTTTATTTTCTGACTATTTATGAAAGAAACATTAGACCAGTTTATTTTTTGTTACTGGGCATGTAATCAAGTTGTTTATGGTTGCATGTAAAATAAGCTTAAGTTTGCCAAGATCCCTCACGATCACCAAGCGTGGGCGACTCCAAACATTACTGGTGTGTTGAATAAGCTTCTATGATATCTATGGAGACCAGCCTTAAGTAACTCCATTTAGAAATTTTTGTGATATGTTAGGCAGTTTCAAATAAAAAAAACCCGAAGGCAATGAAACATTTTTAAAAGTGTCAAGTGTTTTACCTGTAATGATCCCAAGTGTGGGTTGAGGTCCTTTGGGTTTGCTAGCCACAACAGCTTCCTTGGTGATTGGTGGAGGTGCTTCTCTTGTGTCTACCAATCAGTAAATGAATAGCATGTGTGAGCTGGCTCTGGCAGTACTAATGTATATAAATGGAATTATATTGCAGAAGTCTGAAAATGCTGGTGCAAAAAATGCTAAATACGAGATTGATAAACATCTTATAGAAATAACTGAAGGGTTAAGACCAAAAGCTAAATCTAAATCACAAATTTGCAAAAATGAAAGCTCTAGCAATTGTTGGGTTAATGGTGACTGGTGAAGTTTTTTTCCAGAATTTCAAATATAAGGTGAATTTAACCCAATTAGTATCTATGATAATTATAAGCACACCCTCAGAACTGATTGACACTCCCACTTGAGGTGTAGAGGCAGCACCCCGCGGATATCCAGGAAAGAAGTAAAGTTTCCTGTAGTTAGTGAAAGTACAGGTACTGGTTGGCACATTTCCTCCAAAGTAAGAATCACCGTCTGTATAGCTGGCAGACATACTCACTTGTCTCACTCTACTCTGTATCTACAAGTAAAATAAATATTTACATACTGCAATAAAAACTAAGAACTTAATATTATTAATTACAATTTTTATTATTATTAGAGGAGCAGTGAAGTGAAATCATATATACAAGACTCGATAATTACCAAAATTTATTCAGCTGTTGATAATAAAGTAAGCAACTTTAGTTAGTCAGGAAAAAGTTTGATATGTTTTTCGTTCACTTCCATGACAGCTTGCCATTAATGCAAGACTTCTAAAATTAAAATTTCCAAGTAAATAGTCCAGCTTCTATTGGGTGCAAAGTTTCTACAACTCTTGGCTACTACTTACTTCATTTTAAAGTTAACAACAAAGGTAACAATGATGAAAACGGTATTTCGATTGTTAATTCTGATGGCGGTAACCAAATTATATAAGTTGTGGTAAACGGTGGTTTCACGTTGTAAAACAGAATTGGAAGTTGTAAATGAGCTGACTATAGCTTACAACTTTGAAGAGAGACTCAACATCACAGTGACAAGCGTGTTTGTAGAATGTAGCCACCAGCACTCTGATGAACCAGGAGCCATGAGTAGGTGACCTTGTAGCCAGGTATGCTGCAAAATAATAACATTTAATTTATTCTTGGATTAAAAAATTTACAATTTAGAAAAGACAGTTAACATTTCTGTTTGTTTGCTTTGTTGGTTTGTTTTAATTATTTCAACACAAAAATGTAGTAATGGAAAAGAGTTAGCAGCAGAGGAAATTTTGGGGCCCAAGGCGCAATAGCACTGCATCTAGTCAAGGCCCCAGGCCCGGTATGTTGGCACTCAGCAGTCATCTCTACATCAGGTTGAGTAGATGACGCCTCGGAGCTTGCTTGAAGCAATTCTCCCACTACTAGATCGAATCCAACTCGGCAGCTCATTCTACATAGAAGCACACCAGTAACTCACTATGTGATGTCCTGCAGCGGTGGTTGATTTTGGTAGAAGTGAATAAGTTGGGAAGCACGAGTCAAGTAATTGTGATGCCAGTGACATTGGGAGGAGTAAAAAGTTTTGCGAGCAAGTACTAGTAGTTTGTATTTGTATATTGAATGAACAGGTAAATTAATTAGTTTTGGAAAAAAAGTATTTTGGGAGATTTTTATGATAAAGAGACATTCTGACACTTACCCCCACCTTCACCTTACCTTAGATTCCCCCACATCCCTTCACCCAATTCCTAACACCAGTTATAAGTGGACCCGGGATTCTCCCTTTTATATCATACATGATCTATACCTGGTTGAGAATACCGGCTATACCGGGTCTATACCAGGCATGTGCCCACCCTGATCTGCCCTATATACCATACAGGACCTATACCGTGTTATCCCGGGTTAGTACCAACAAAAATGGCTGGAATGGATCACCTGAGACCAAAGGAGTTGGCTGCCCGCCACCAGAGAAGAATCTAAGAAGTTACAGACTATAGGAACAGAGACCAAGGAAGAAAAGGCCCTTTCCATTACTCAAGAATGGGGGGGGGGGGACAGCCCAGAGCAGTTTCTCCATGTGCTCACCCTTGCCATTGGCTTGTATTGTTTATCTGAATTGCAATATGAGTTTCATTTTGTGCATTATTTCTCTTGTTTTGTGTGATTGGCTCACGCCTAATAAGGGGGTGATAGTTCCTGGATTTCTCCTATAAAAGGAGCCTTTGTGTAGCCGTACAAACGTAAGTCTTGTGGCTTGTGTTCAAGTATCCTCACGCATTGCTAAATAGAAGTGGATAATAAAACTTTTGTTCGTGTGAACTCTGTTGTAGTGTGTCTTGGTTGCCGACCCCGTGGAGTTGCTAACGCCTATTCGGGGTAGAGTCTGAAGTGTTGGAGAGTAGGAGATTTGATACCGTAGTGTCGGTAGTAGAATATGCAAATCCATTGCGATATTGTGTGAGTAGTAACAGACTTTTATATATTAATTGTATTTATTTTTTTACAGGATGTAGATTTGATTAAGATAAGTGGTTCCAACATTTCCCCAGGATTCAACGCAATAACTAGTTTTTGAATTAATGAAACGGTTATAAATTGAAAGCAATATTTTACTTTGTCAAAAGCTCGAGCATTTAAATAGCATTCATATGTTAGGTCTCAGTTTTTTGCAAAGTTTTTCAATTTGTAAGTTACAATATGAATTTTTGTCAATTTCAACTCTTTAAATTATATTGAGGATTTGTCTTCCAAATAAAAATCACCTATTTTACTTAAAATGCTTTTTAATGAGAGTGTGTTTTGGTGAGTTTTTAATACAATATAATCGATTTTATCTAGATTCGAAGTTCAACGTACTTGTCAGCAACAGAGATGATGCTATCAAGTACATGTGAAGTAAATTTTTCCATGCTACCAGTTTTGTTTCAGTGTAAAATCAGAAGTAACTTATAATCTAGTGTATGTGATAGTGATAATAGTCATTTTGTGTTGTAGATGAATCTAAAGAATGATTAACGAAAGAGACACTATGGGTTACAAAAGATGACTTCAACATTAGCATTGAGCATTCCAGTTTAGCTAGATTTCATTTCTTACAAGACCTCAGTTTTTATATCAACTTCGTTTCTCAGAGTTAACAAATACTGTTTAACATGGTATCTCTACAGCTTGATTTTGAAATCAATATTGTTTACCACTTTTTCGATTAATTTGGGTACAAGTTATTAAAGTGGTCTTTTTTTTAGAACAAATGTTTCATGAAATGAGTATATATGTCCTTACATTCACTGCTAGCTTTCATAATGAAAAAGTCATCAGCATTTAACACAGAGGGAGCCCTCGCTGCCTCTGGGCTCTTGGCAACAGCAAACAAAGTTTCATCAGTGGCTGCAGTAGTTAGTATATGTGTAGCGGCATTTGCACCAGAAGATGTAGCATACGGCACATGAGCTGCCACACTGGGTACATCACGGCTGTCTCCATAGTCATGCCGTTCTGTAGTACAAAAAATTGAATCTAGTTTCAATCCGGCATTAATTCAACTTGGAAATGGTTGGCAAAAGGATTTACTTAACTTCAGAGTAATGAATAATTCAAGTGTTTTCACTTTTTTGTAGCAGCGATGATACTAACATCATGTTTGGAAAACTTGTTACTTCAAGGCTAAGTTGAAAAATAATCTTTTGGCAAGAATAGTAGATAACAACTAACCTCCAGAGCAGGATTGAACAATCACAAGCTTTGGTTTACCCTTCATTGCAGGAAACTTGCGAGCAGAGAGCAAATCTTGAATATTAATGAAGGGTACTGGTTTTTGGTGGCAGTCTAGTATCACATCTGCCATCCCTCCATAACTCATGATAACCAAAACAAAAATTCCCAAGCTTCTGTGTTCTACTCTTTTAGTCTCCATTTCTATCTCTCTGTATATCTCCTAAAAATAGGAAGTGAAGTGGAGAAGAGTTTTTTTACTATATTTGTTTATCCATAAACAAAAATAGTCAAATCTGTCTTACTTCTTTGGTTAGATCAGTCAGCTCTTCTTGTGCTTTTGCAATATCAAAATCCAAATCTTTGAACAACCTACTGAGGTTTTTGTAGTCAATTTCAGAACCGCGTCTTGTTGGTTTGGTGTCGTTGAAGGACTTGATATTTATTATGAGTACTCTTCCCCTAACTCCGTCACTCATCGGGTACACCTGCAGGTGTTAGAAAGATTATGTAATTGGGTGTAAATGAATGAGTTCATAATTGAGTATTGCTCTACCAACCAACATTTATTCCTTCGAATGGCGCTGAAAAATTCATTCATTGAAAAAAATACGAAATAACGGTTTTACTTGATTACAGAATATGTGCTATTAACTACTTTTGAGTTTTAGATTATTTTATGTTTTTTCAGCTTCTGTTACTTTGTTTAAGATTGAACATAGTTTGCACCTTCTCTGTGTTGTGATACAACAATTTCACGGCCCTGCTTTGGACTGGTCTTATTCTCATAATCATTTCAGGATTGCCATCAGTCGAGCAGTATTCTTCTTCTTCAACATCAGACAAGTCACTGTCTTCATCACAGGTTGCAAGATGATCTATCTCTGGCTCTTCTTCACTTCTGATCCCTGTGAAATGTAAAATGATCAAAAGTTGAATAGGAATGTGAATATAAAATACATGAATGACTCAGTGAGGCGAGAAGAAATCATCTGATTTTGTTTATCATTTCAAAATATAGTTGTTTCCAAAAGTGAGTTAACTAAATGTACATGCAGTGATTTTTATGATAAGCAAGTAGAAATCTACGAGCAAATAGGCTCAAGTATAATATTCATTTTTTTTATTAAACATGGAACATATACTCTGTGTTTTATCACAGACAGGCTTGTAAAAGTCACTTGCTTCCTTAACATTTATATTTGGTGTGTCTACTAGATTCGCTAGCTCAAAACTCACCTCCATAATCAATTGAAGAGCTACATTCCAGTTCTTCTAAATATTCTTGAAGGTTCTTTGCTTCATGGGTGCTGAGCTGAAAACCTAAAATATTACATTCAAAATTTAAAACTTTACTTTAAAGTTTTTGGAAATTGAGAATAAAAAAAACGTAGCTGCATTCATTGAATTTGATTTTAATTGGTCTAGCGAATTTTCTGTCACGAATAAATGTCAAAAATCATCCAATGTATAAGCAGGTAACATATTCTTACATGGTCTGAGCAACGCCTGTGGTACTGTGGGTATCAGAACATCATCAGATGTCTCAAGGGCATGCAGTTGGCTCCATTGAGGGCATGCAGTCAGCTCCATCGGTGAACCAATGATTGCTCTGTTGATGTCATCTAGCTTGGTTGAGCGAAACCAGTGTGGGTTGACATCATATGCTGGATTTGGGTCTCTTTTAAACAAGCAATGAGAGCAATAGAAAAGTGTTTCAAAATTAATAGCCTTTCCGACATCGGACAACAAACTGTGAGCAGCATGTGCACTCTCCAGTAACAGCTTCCATGATTCGACTAGCGCATCGACTGCCGTTGAGACTTGAAGTGTGATTTTTCTGTCACAGCTGTTATGAACTACATGAGTAGCACATTTTCCATGGCGAATAGTAGCACCATTTCTCGCTACTTTAACTACAGCATTCGGATCGGCTGCTTGATTTAGGACAGCTACTGTAACAAGTTGAAAAACATACTCTGGCACAGGCAACCCTCTTAACTCAATCTCCATTCTTAGCTGGAGAGAGCCATCTGTTTTCCATGCATTGTTTAAGAAGTTACTGCTGAGCAATGGAATGATGTAGGTACTGCCATTTTTTTGCTTTATGGGCCCATGAACAATGAAGAGGTGCTTTAGCAGTTCAATTGCTACCTCTGCAGGGAGAGGGGATTCCGTTGCAAAAAGGTGATGAAGTAGCACTTCATCAATTGCACCTGTCATCACAAATCGATTGACAAGTTGTTTATATTCGCGCGGTCCAATCGATTGTTGTTCATATCGAAAACTAGTAAACTCTGACACCCTTTTTTCCCATAAGGTGTTTGAAGAATGATCAAACAATAGAGCAATGAGGTCCGTCACGACAGATATTCTGTGAAATATGTAGCTACAAAGACTGTGTGAGCTTTCATACCAAAGGACTTTCCCAGTATTGTGCAAATACTGCAAGATCACTTTTGGACTATCATTGGAGAATCGAGCTACAACATCCGATAGGTCGACATGAGGTTTATCTGTTTGGCGTTCTATGTACGCAGAGACACTTTCCCACCTTGCTGGAATCATTAGGGTAAAACCCTCTACGCGAACAGCGATGCGCTGTTTCATGTGTTCGATGCTCATGGTTTCAGCAGGGTCATCATTAAACTTCACTATATCCTGTGCATGAAAAAGAGGCAACTCATTTTTTGAAAAATGCGATATAGGAACTGCTTTATTCATGGGGTTCTCTTCTGACTCTTGAAGAAACTCTTCTCTGATGATTTCTATATTACATAACAGCTCTTGCTCACACTCCACATTTTCATCAGCTGTTAACTTGTCTGTATGAGTAAGAACAAGAATAGGAGGACCTAGTCTCGGACCAACAACATATAAATGCCCCAACCAGTCAACACACAATCTTCTGGCTGCTTCTTTTGCACCCCGGGAAACAGAAAATCTGCAAAACTCTTCCATGTTGACTACTACAACTGGAATATATTGTCTATTTGGCACCAACTGATTAGCGACATGGCATATGGAAGGTCCACCATAGTCCAAAAATTTTACCGTTGAGCTCTCTAACTTCAAATCTTCAGCGTGAAACACTTTAGTAGCTTCATCAAACGGTGAGCTATCCTGTCGACATACAAGCACTCTTTTTCCTTCCTGCAGGCTTTTAATCATGCTGGTTTTCCCTGAGAGGGACATACCAACAACTGCAACTGGTACAACTGATACCTCAGTACCTCGTCCATCTCGGAGATCTTGAAAATACTTTCTCACAGCAGGCCAACCTTGTTTACACACAACATAAGATGGACTTATTAACGACTCAGAGCCATTGCACTTCACCATTTCAAGCTTTTCCAATTCCAAAAGCCTTTCCTCCAGGCTGACCAACCTTTTGTTTTCACTCAAGTCGAGTCTTTTCAAGCACATCAATGTGCACACAACACGCGGGAGTGTAGTGAAGTTGTTGTAGCTGATGTCCAAATTCTTCAACTTTGTCAAACTTTTCAAACTGAAAATAAAGATTCCATAAGTTAGTGAGACTTCTGCAATTAAGAATATTTCCTCTTCAGTCATACAACTATGTTTGTGAATCTCACCATTAAACTATTACATCAAAAAATTACTTGAACAGTGTGCCAGTTGTTTAACAGTGCCATGCTAGCCAAAATAGTTCAAACATGAAGTCACAAAGTGAGGTAGTGTATGTTACAGCACAACATAATATACCAAGCTTTTGTTACTATTAAAAGTATATCTTGTGCTGAAACAATTTTTGCCCACGAGTTGCTGTCACCCAGTTAGGGAATATTGAGTGTTGATACATACACTGAAGTAGCCTGGGAGGACTTGAGCTTACCCACAGTCTCAGGGCATCTTAATGCTACATATTTGAGGCTTTCTTTGAACACATGTTTCACAGACTTTATGGTGTAGGCACTTTTGTTAGTACAAGTATGCAAGAAGAAATAACGCATGGTTGAAAAAGCAGGACCTATGAAAAATGCCTTTTGAACAACTAAATAATTAAGAAAATAATTGAATACACAATGGTTTAAGTTACGCCAGGCATGACAATTTGAATATATTGTAATTATATGACTGTTTCTAAATTTTAATCGTTTCGCGAATTGTTATATAAGTCAGACATATACTGTTACCACTAGTTTTCTCCTGTCAACGGGAGAACCTTTTTTGTTTGGGCAGATTCTATTTACATTTCTATTTGAACATTTCTGTTTTGTTGTTGCACTACCTGATATTTAATGGATGAATAATCAGGTGTGTTACTAAAATTTCAGTTTGTCAAAACTGTTTGTTCTAGACGAGACACTGCCAGTATGACAGTGACAATTAGTGATATTCTATTGCCGGATTAGTTGATAAGCATGTAACCCTCAGCTCAGACAAACTACACAGAGCGTCATCTTGCTAAAAGCCTTTATTCATGCTCACCAAGTTCTAGGGGGTCAACCTTCAAGAACGGTTGACATTGTGTGAATGAATGCAATGAGTTGAGGAGATCAAATTTTTATATAGACAGGCTGGCCGGAATTTATATATATTTGAGATATAGCAATACACATACCTGAAGTAATTAAACCCATGGGAACAAATATATAAATAGTACAACAATAACAATACAATAAATGTTTACATAAATAAGGCGCCAAGTGGCTATGAGGAAGAGTCACGTCTCCCATGTCAAATAGAATACTCCTGTCTAGGGCTATAATTAGCCTGGAATACCCGATTTCGTCCATCTGAGAGAAAGTACTTCCGACATCAGAATTGGTGAATGACCTCTCTCTATTCTTAGGTTCCTCTTCTAAGGCAACCATCTCATCCCGGCCTGGTATGGTGCCTACTGGCTCTGAAACGGTCACTACCAGTCCTGTAAAAGTCAATGACAGCCCTGCAGGCTGTGCCACTTGCACAGTAAGAAGTATCACCAACCCTTGATCCTGTTTTTAGGACTGGAGTGGCGCTTTACTCTCTCTATCGTACTCAGGGATGGTGCTATCAAGGTAAGCACAAGTTTCCCGCAGGTAATCCATCAAAATTTACCCCATAGACTACACAAAAAGGTTCCTCCACTATGCTTAGTCCCAGAAAACAAGCGTGTGATGAAATGCTTATGTCTATGTAATAGTCAGTTTGACAGGATCAGGAAATGTTGCTAAAACTCCACAGACAGGTGGCTTTGAATCAGCATTATGAATAGTTCATGTAACTACAATGGGTAAAGTAACCAAGATTTATTATTTGTGGAAAGAACGACGGGGGATGATTCCTATAAGATCAAAATCTCAGCAGACCTAATGAGTTATATGGATATGAATGAAGCAGCAAAGCTTAACTTTTCAGGAATCGGTTTTGTGTATACAAGTTTGATATGAAAATAGGTCTGAGGGCAGTTAGTGAAGGACAAACTTTGACGGAAGAGATGGAAGTAATAGAACAAAGAAAACTTCGGAAAGAACAAAGAGTTGTCGCAAAGTACAAGTAATACAGCTTAAGCATTCAGTTTAACAACAATGAAAAATGTCTCTTGACATCCAAGTAATATTTTCTGGTTATTGAGTGAAAAGGCTGATATCCTGCATGACCTTCTAAATTGGCTAGAAGGAAGGTGGGGGTAGAAAAGATAATTAATCTTCAGTGAAACTGTGGACAGGTATTGTAATAGATTTGCGTCCTCTATTATCAACACAACGGCATCCACTCTCCAACCTCTCCAACACTTTGGGGGTCTATCCCAAATAAACGTTACCAACTCAATGGGGTCCACGACCCAGACACACTACACCATAGCTTACAAGAGTAAATACTTTATTCCATGAATCTATTTAGCAATTTATAAGGGTACTTAACACAATCCACAGGACTTCTGCTTGTAAAGCAGCGCAAAAACTCCTTTTATATGAGAAAAGGAGGAACATTTACCCCTTATTAGGGGTGAACCAATTACCCATAACAACAGAAATCATGAAAAAATAGAAACATGTTGTGGTAGACTTTAGTGAATGACAATAGTAAACTGGGTGTTTGCTACACTGTCTCCACACCAAGTGAGCTAGAGTTTCGCCCACAGCTATTGGTAAAATGCTGTGCCAGTGGAAGAGCCTTGCTGTGCCGGTAGCACACTGTGCAGGGCCAGTTTAGACCCCTGCCAGGTGGGTATTGACCCCTACTGACCCGGAATGGTGACTCAGAGAAAGTCAAAGATGGCCCCCATAGCAGAGGACCTCTAAAACCGGCTAGGATCCTGCTCTAGGATAGGAACAGGAGATACCCTTCCTCATAATCGCAGTTATCAATACCACAAGCTAACCAGAGCCTTGGGACCCTGTAGGAAATTTTGATTGGACATTAGGAAATAGTAATCTGCCTCTATCTACTTGGCACCTGTTGCGTTTAAACTTCATTGACTGTATGATTCTTCAGTTGTTTACATTTGTAATCGCATTGGTCTAATTACTTCCTGTGTCTTTACTCTTATATGATTTTATGCTAATTACTTCCTGCCAGCTACCTATAAAATGGCTGGAACTGTTCATATTCTTTGCATTTATTTCTCAGGTCTTGCCAATAACCCTAATGGATTGCCACCCTAGGACTTTGGTTGTTGAGAAATAAAGCCAATATTCAAACTGCACTCTGGGTTGCTTGTGTGAGCCTTGGACTCTGCCTATGTCGGAGGATCTGGTTGTGTTACCTAGTTGTCACCTTCAAGCAGCACATTGTCCCCTCTGGAGAGAGGCATAATACTAGAGAATAGCTGATACTTGTGGAAACTGGACCGAAATCCATTACATGGGTGGCAGCAGTGGTATAAATGGTACCCTCCCACGCTGTGCTTTTTCACGCTACCATCTGGCTCTGCAAATGCACTGCCGACTAGCTACTATTGAAGAGTTGATCAAAGGAGTGTAGATCTCAGGAAACTTTTGGAGCGGTGTACTACCGGAGTTCTCTGCATGCTCGTTGAGGCCCTCCACCTGGCAGCGGCTATCCCAGCACAGTATAGCCAACTAAAAGCTGTCTGTATCAACCGTAGAGCTTGCTCTGTTTGCAGCAGTTCAGTACAGGAGCTTACAATATTCCCTAAAAGCTCGTCAAGTTCGATCTGCCCTGAAGTAGAAATATTGGCGCTGTACAAGAGAGAGAAAGAAAGAATCCTGTGTCAGCTATACAGACTCAGCTACTGAGCTTACTTCACCTTGGAGTGTTACTCAGCTGGTAACATTGACCCCAGCACTGTATCCATATACAGTGTCCCTACACTACCGGACACCCTTTATACCATCTTCTCTTCCTGCAACTCTGTTGAGTGGAGAACTCCCCAGGAAACTACTGATAGCAGAAGCACAGCTGGAACGACCTTACCAAGCCAGCTACATCCTAGCTGGATGATTAAGCCAGAAGGCTCGCTGCTTTGCTGAGTGATACCGGTTGTACTACCAACCTGCTGCCTAAACACACTTACAGGCAGCTACCACAGTCTGTGAAAACCACGCTACAACATAGCTAGTCGCATGGTCTGACGGCGGGCGGATCTAGGATTCCTTTCTCTGTCATAGTGCAAGTCAACTTGCAGCTATGTGGGTTCAGGGCGAGTGTAAACTTTGTGATTAGTGACAAACGAAGATACAGCTATGGTATGCCGTTCCTCACCATATATGAGCGTGCTCTGCGATTCCAAGATTCGAAGGTCATCATAGATGGGCATGAGCATCCATGCACCGATAAGCATGGGCAACCGCTAAGAGATAGCATCAGACCTACACGTGCAGAGCCAGTAGAGAACCCCTTTTTCACCCCTAAAGAAGAGATACGCCCATTTGAGATGGAGAAAGTCTGCATACAGACACCCAGGATGGAGACAACCATATGGTATAATCAGCAAGCTGTAGAGAGTACTCACCACAAGCCTACAGCAACAAGTTTCAGTCAAATCAGACTAAAACCGTGGATGCTAGAGACAAAACAGTATTTTCCCCCACGCCGGCTAGGCCTCTGTGATGGAAGGAGGAGAGCCCTGCTGCTTGAGAGAGGCAGCTGCCCTTCATCCATCCAATCCCTGCAAAGAATTACAAAGCTGCAGCAAGCAAGCAAAGTACAGAAGCATGCCATGAGAGCACTCAACTGTGCCCAACCACAATTCCTGCCACCAGTCTGATAGAAAAACTAGGAACGTAGGAAAAACACTCACAAAACTTGCAAGAGAGCTGCAAACCATGGCGCGTTTGGTTGCAAAAGAACCCCCAGGACCGTCCGTCAATTTCCAATCAACAGATTGATGATTCCAAGCCCCGAGAAGATAGATAGAAAAATTGCTAGAACTCCCTAATACCTCAACACTTCCTGTGTTTCCTGTGGAAGTAGACAGAGCGAGTCAAGGTCCTGAACAACCTTGCAGCATTGAACAGCCACTCATACCCACGAAAGACAGCAGAGGGGACACACCTATGAACAAGATTTTAACCAACTGCTTAGAACTAGAAGACAATGAAGAGAATCTGCTGCTTGATGCAGATTTAGACAACTAACGGCTTGACCTCCAGACAGAGCTACAGGCAATGCCTACAGCAGATCTATACAAGAAACCTCCAGCAGAGAAATCATAGAAGGTGGTGGTGGTGGTGGTGGTGGTGGAAAGTGGGAGTAACTATCAGAATGTGCTTTAGTATAAGAATCTCCCACAGTATTTGCACTTTGACAACAGCTTGTAGGATTGTTTGATTTGTCTTTTTCTCTTTTGCTCCTAACAAAATAATCCCGTATTTCCTGTCATTATAAAACAGCAATAGCTCAAGCCACCATCCCGCTGAACAGTCTAGCTGATTGCAAAACTTTTATTATTTTGAACTAGTGATGTGAAGAAAAATTTTTTCTGAACACATTTTCATTTACTACAAAGGCGGCAATAAGATAACTTCTCTCACTAAACTCAAAGTTTTTCTTAGTTTCAACTTTACTGAAACAGTTTTATCCCTAAAAAGATACGCGAGTTTGTTTAAACTCGTACTTGAAAAAAATAAAGACCATACCTTGTTGGTAACCGCTTTATGTTACAGCTCGACAGTGACAGTTCTTCCAGTGAAGTCAACCTATTTATCACTTCTAGTCGTCCTTCATTGAAGTCATTACCTCCAAGGTATAGCACTTTCAAGTTACTCAGAGTAGACAAACTACAACATACCATAACCAGTTGACCTTAATGAAAACTTCAGCCATTTAAGTAACTATATATCACATTTTCATCAACAGACTATAGACTAGATTAAAAGTTTGTAAAAGTTGTTTGCCAATTTTAATAGCATTGCGGAAACTCAAAAAATCAGGTCTTATTTGGCCGTCACACAAAAGAGAAATATTATTAGGTGTTCATCAAACGGAAAATTAGGTTAGAACATCATAATTTTTCAATAAATGTTCTGGGATTACCAAAAAACTCCTAAAGCAAATAACTCCAATTTCTCAAATAATCACAAAAAGATGCAAATAGCACCGTTATAAACAAGAGAAGCGTGTTGGATGGCCAATTTTATTTGGTTCCGTTTCAGCAGTTGTGATTGTTTTGGAATACTTTTATGGGAAGAAACAGGTCGAAGAAAATCACCAAATTAGACTCGCTTGTTATAATTTGTTTATCGTTCAATTTCATTTGCAACCTACGAACAAATTGAACGGATACTTGCTGGTTTTTACTTTTATTCAGTGAGTTACTTTTGGTTGACCCGCAAACTCTGAACAAAATGAATACTTACATATTAAGTTTATTGCCAATCTGATTGCATATCTTTCATTTTGTTTGGCAAACATAAGTCACAAATACTCTTATTATGTGTGGCAAATATAACAACTTACGTTGGAGGGAGGGCAATCAAACCACAACTTGACAAACGAAGAACTTCCAATGATTTTAACTCGCTGATTACCTCCTGCATTCCATTACTTAGGACAATATTTTCAAGGTATAACTCTCTTAGGTGGGTCAAAGAAGATATGCTGCAAAACAGATACATAAACTTATCATTCTCAAGTGTTGTATTAGAGGAATGCTGCTTGTTTGAAAAAAGCTATTTTTAATGCAGATACAAACTGACTTTTAGTGCTTACACTGCTTTACCAAACTCATTGTAATGTAATTGACCTCAACTCAACCCAGATTCACTCTCTCTACTCGTTATGTCGTAAGAGCTCAACTGATTTGTGCATACTTCAACAAATTTTAAACCTTCTCCTTTGGTATCGTGCAAGAAATTGATGAAGACATACAATATTGCAAGAGATTTACACACCGACCTTTACCAACACCACTAAAGAGGTAGCGCTGGTCAACAGTATGCCCATGCTGGCTACTACCACACTATCTCACAGTGTTTCAACCAAGATCTGTGTTGGACCCACACTATGCAACCCCTAAGGCAACCTGTCAACCTCACAAGATACCTTGCATGTATCGAAGTATCTGTATTTCTCTATACGATGTAGGTTTTACAATAAAGTCAATGTACACAATGCCAATCAAATGTTCATTGCTTGGACATGATCGAGAGTTGTGAAAAATACAACTAGCATGGGTGCAGGTCTAACTACTTCTCAACTACTTCTGATGGGCACAGGAAATGCATGCTCTATTTACCAAATCGAAGGCTCAAAATATGCAAATGCGCAGTAAAAAATACCAGAACAGGATAGGCTAAAACAAACAAGCTGAACGCTAGTAAACACAATTTCAAATTTAAACATGTAGGCACATTGATACCTAGAATAACTGCATGAAATGTCGGTAGATGATTGGGTGGCTCCACAGCAGTAGAGGGGAAGCCTTTCTATTATTAAGCAATATATTGGCAGCCTGCCAGTTAGCGCAGTCAAAACTGCCACCCAGCCAACAGATCAATCAAAAAACTAGCACTAGCTATCAGGCGGCAGTGAACTAGCACATCGACTAGTACTAGAACATGATTTAATCAGCTAACCGCTGACTGCAAGTGCACGTAGTAAATAACGAATGAATGTGGTTTCACCGTCAGGTATTGTCCACATTCTGCAAATCCACTGCATAGACCACTCCAACTAATAGCACTAACCATGCTCTTAGTTAAACAATCACAGGTTGGCCACCAACCAAGTCAGAGCTGATTAAGTAGAAGAGGTAGGGGAAGTGGTGAAACTCTGATAAGTAGATAAAGATGTTGCACACAACTGTGCAGTGGAAGAGTTGGTACATGCAACCGGCATGACTGATCTGCAGAGCACAAAAGCTCGAGCAACTGATGGGAAGGTGCACACAACCAATGCGACTGACTAAAGGGTACACACAAAGCTACTTGACTGACGAAGGAGAGGGAAGCACATAAAACCATGTGACTGATTGAAGGGAAAAAGGCAGTGAGGAAGGAAGACCAGCCATTGAAAAAAAATGTGCTCATACTACATGAGCGGTATAATTGAGGCTATTGATCTCCTGTTTCAGCTGTTCAGACTCTACTCGAGCCTTAGCGCCCTCATCCTCTGACAAGGCGTCGGTCACTACTTTCATCTTGAAAGCTCTCAAATGCTACTCGAGTTCAATGGCTTCTTTCACTATAGCCCCTGCCCACCACTCTTTATTTTGTAGGATCAGGACTGGCAGGCCTACCTTGGGAGGAGGTGGAGTACACTGCCATGAGGGCGCTGGTGGTAGCTGCTGTCGTCTGTGTGAGCTGACATGTACCAAATGGGTTGGGCCTCCACCACTTGCAATGGTGGTAGAAGGAGGGGTAGCCATCTCTGTCTACAGTATTTACATAGTCAATGCACTAGTAGGAATCGTCTTCCGGGGTGCCCTTCTTGTGCTGACGATAGTATACTCTGTCTCTGCTACAACTATGTAGCATCAACTGTAAAAATACTTCGCATAGTGCTGATGGACATGGACCGACAGCTTTGTCATGCTCTTAACTGTTTACCAGCACAAGGGACACAGGTGCTCTTTCGGCTGCGTTATTTGTCACCTGATAGCCTAGGATTGCCCCACAAAACATGGGTGGAGAAACTGGTAGGGGCTAGGGTAGGTGTGGCAAAACGCTTCCTTCTTAAAAGAAGAGCAGCAACTGGCATCTTGCCAGCTGGTATTGACAGATCAAGGCTGGAAACACCTGTGATAGCCACTGGAGGAGGTAGAAGGCAATGGAAGAGGTGGATGGAAGGGGTACACTTCCATGCTTGGACGACCCAGAAGAAAGGTCAACTCCTCTAATTTTACTGGCTCTAATCTTGTGCAGAGTAAGCATGTTCTCTTTAGAGACTGTATAATGCAGTCTACGAGTGGCTGAAGAGGGTGGGGACAACTACTGAACTCTGACTCAGCTCCAGGCTATCTTGTGTTGAAGACTATTGTCCCGAGTTTGAGAATGGGTACTACCCTAAAGCATGGGAAATACTCAGTGACCTGGCTACAAGAGAAGATGGAGATCAGAAAGCAATGATCAAAGAGCAGAGTGCTGACAAATCTTCAATTTATCAGACAAGCAATTGCCACTCTATGATTAGAATAGATTTCAGGACAACACTTTGCTACTGATAACGAGGACCATAGGTAGAAAAGTGGACACACGCAGCATATTTGTTTTTTAGTTCAGTACCTGTGGAGAAAGAAGCAAATCCAGGGATTGTAATTGCTAACATCTAATACACTAGAAAAAGTCACTTGCACAATGACAGCTGACAAAACCAAATAACATGGTAAACCAAACTGCTAGCCAAGACCTGGCTGAATGCATGAAATTGACACAGCCGCCACCCTTAAGCATATAAACCTCAATTAGAATTGTTAAGAACAGACTAGCAACAAAATTAGCATCAACATGAGCACCTGTTTTGAGCTCACAGTGACCAGCATGCAAACTCATAAGAGCCAGAAATGTGAAACAGATTTGGCCAAATTTAACACAGACAACAAATGCACAATCAGATGATAGGACCCTTGAGCATTAAAAAGAGTATGTAGTAAATGCAATTACAGCCCTTCAAACACACCCATATAAACAATATTGCAGTGGGAAAAGATAATTTATTTTTGTGTCCCTAGACACTTACAACCTACAAGAAAGAACAAACATCCTAATGGGAGTTTTGTGAACATGAACTGAAGCTGGGCGAGTGAACCATGCACAATACACTGATGGAAAAGACTGGTCCAGTGCCAATCAGTTAGCTATTGTCCGTTATATTTTCACTTTGTACCCCGCATATTTTAGCCGGATGTCTTATTGTACTTACTCATCATAAAACTACCCATGAATAACTAACTGCTGCTTAGAGTAAACATTTACTTTAAACAGGTTATCATTTGAAATTTCCCTTTTGTTTAGTTATTTAGGTAATTCTTGCTTTTGATATTTGCTTCGGTATCTTTCTTTTATTTCTGTCATAGTCATTACTACAGTGGAGTATGTAAAGAGATTTATTATGGTGTTTACATTGCACAATTATCGATTATTGCCTGCAGTATATTAGCAAGAATGAAAAATTATTACCTGCACTGTATTAGCAAGAGTGAATAATTATTACCTGCACTGTATTAGCAAGAGTGAATAATTATTACCTGCACTGTATTAGCAAGAGTAAATAATTATTACCTGCACTGTATTAGCAAGAGTGAATAATTATTACTTGCACTGTATTAGCAAGAGTTAATAATTATTACCTGCACTGTATTAGCAAGAGTGAATAATTATTACCTGCACTGTATTAGCAAGAGTGAATAATTATTACCTGCACTGTATTAGCAAGAATGAAAAATTATTACCTGCACTGTATTAGCAAGAGTGAATAATTATTACCTGCACTGTTTTAGCAAGAGTAAATAATTATTACCTGCACTGTATTAGCAAGAGTGAATAATTATTACTTGCACTGTATTAGCAAGAGTTAATAATTATTACCTGCACTGTATTAGCAAGAGTGAATAATTATTACCAGCACTGTATTAGCAAGAGTGAATAATTATTACCTGCACTGTATTAGCAAGAATGAATAATTATTACCTGCACTGTATTAGCAAGAGTGAATAATTATTACCTGCACTGTTTTAGCAAGGGTGAATAATTATTACTTGCACTGTATTGTGCAGGATTTCACTGTGGGGGTGTGAGTGGTAGCTCGGCCTACCTGCACAACCTCCCGAACTGTGATGGCAATTGTGTCTAATGCTCTAGCAATACAATCCTCCCACAGGTCGACTTAGTATCCTGAGGAATGGTGATTGACCATCTTAGTTACTAGCGAGCTGCCGATTGCGTTAGCTGTTATCAGTGTGTAAAGCAAGGGTCGAACTTTGAAGGGCGAACTAGTCAAGCTAGGTTCGGCCAGCAGAGGTTCGGCTAATCTATTTCAGTGCAGTGCAGAGGTCGAACATTGAAGGTGAATTTAGGCAAGGCTAAGTTTGGCCAGCAGAGGTTCAGACTGATCTGCTTGTATATTACTACTCGAGTAATGGTGCGCAGTGAAGTTATTGGTAGAAACAAAGAAACTTCTGAGAGTGTGCAAGCTGACTCTGATTTATTGATACAAAACATCCACATTTATGTACAAGATTACATAACTGATAAGTGACAAACAAAAGGTGGCCACACCTAGCACAGCAATTGGCTGGAGTGTGCCAATAAGGTAAAAGGGGTGGCTCTAGAGTATATGCATGGTTGAGCTCACATGGTACACATATAAGATTACATGTTAAATGATGATAATGAAAATGTACATAGAGCTATCGGCTCTAAAGTGTATACAATAGGAATAAGGATGTAGCTAATGAGTGTCACATAGAACTGTCCGATCGATAGAATGTAGACTAAGTGAGTGTTTACATAGAACGGTTCCGATAGAACTTACTAATAGAATGTTCAAGATGGCGCGGTCCTCCACAGTATTAGCAAGAGTGAATAATTATTACCTGCACTGTATTAGCATGAGTAAATAATTATTACCCGCACTGTATTAGCAAGAGTAAATAATTATTACCTGCACTGTATTAGCAAGAGTGAATAATTATTACCTGCACTGTATTAGCAAGAGTGAATAATTATTACCTGCACTGTATGAGCAAGAGTTAATAATTATTATCTGCTCTGTATTAGCAAGAGTGAATAATTATTACCTGTACTGTATTAGCAAGAATGAATAATTATTACCTGCACTGTATTAGCAAGAGTGAATAATTATTACTTGCACTGTATTAGCAAGAGTGAATAATTATTACCTGTATTGTATTAGCAAGAATGAATAATTGTTACCTGCACTGTATTAGCAAGAGTGAATAATTATCACCCGCACTGTATTAGCAAGAGTAAATAATTATTACTTGCACTGTATTAGCAAGAGTGAATAATTATTACCTGCACTGTATTAGCAAGAGTGAATAATTATTACCTGCACTGTATTAGCAAGAGTGAATAATTATTACCTGCACTGTATGAGCAAGAGTTAATAATTATTATCTGCTCTGTATTAGCAAGAGTGAATAATTATTACCTGTACTGTATTAGCAAGAATGAATAATTATTACCTGCACTGTATTAGCAAGAGTGAATAATTATTACTTGCACTGTATTAGCAAGAGTGAATAATTATTACCTGTATTGTATTAGCAAGAATGAATAATTGTTACCTGCACTGTATTAGCAAGAGTGAATAATTATCACCCGCACTGTATTAGCAAGAGTAAATAATTATTACTTGCACTGTATTAGCAAGAGTGAATAATTATTACCTGCAATGTATTAACAAGAGTTAATAATTATTATCTGCTCTGTATTAGCAAGGGTGAATAATTATTACCTGCACTGTATTAGCAAGAGTGAATAATTTTTACTTGCACTGTATTGTACGGGAAGAACTGCGAACGATCTGTAACAAAGAACAGTGCATTAACGATTCTACTTATTACATTTATTCTATTTATCACGTGCATACAACGATCGATGTTTATAACCTCGATGTCATATATTATTATTACCACATGTTATTATTTTATCTCGAGGCTGTATTTTGGCACCGCCTCTCTTGTATATATGTACGTTTTAGTCTCCTCACAAGGCAGTGTCCCTGAGGAGACTCACTGGTTTTATTCTGTTAAGAATACAAAGCAGCATACACTCTTTCAAGCCTTATAATTGAAACCTTTGACAGACGACTATACTGTTCTAAAAGAATAACCGCTCTGACGACCTTCAGGTCCAAGTAGCAATCAGTGTTATCTGACGACAGTAGCCAGACGACAGGACCTGTTCGGCAGAAGAGAGCTTCTAGTGCTCTCCCCCCAGCTGACATGCTGACGGGTAGGTGCCAATAAGCCCCTCTGACCAACAGACTGTCGGGACAGACAGATAGCTCTCTTGCCTAGAGGTAGTGTAGGTGGCTACCGGTATAACTAGTAAACAGTTATAGGAAATTCCTGCACAGTATTAGCAAGAGTGAATAATTATTACCTGCACTGTATTAGCAAGAGTGAATAATTATTACCTGCACTGTATTAGCAAGAGTGAATAATTATTACCTGCAGTGTATTAGCAAGAGTGAATAATTATTACATGCACTGTATTAGCAAGAGTGAATAATTATTACCTGCACTGTATTAGCAAGAGTGAATAATTATTACCTGCACTGTATTAGCAAGAGTGAATAATTATTACCTGCAGTGTATTAGCAAGAGTGAATAATTATTACCTGCACTGTATTAGCAAGAGTGAATAATTATTATCTGCACTGTATTAGCAAGAGTGAATAATTATTACCTGCACTGTATTAGCAAGAGTGAATAATTATTACCTGCACTGTATTAGCAAGAGTGAATAATTATTACCTGCAGTGTATTAGCAAGAGTGAATAATTATTACATGCACTGTATTAGCAAGAGTGAATAATCATTACCTGCACTGTATTAGCAAGAATGAATAATTATTACCTGCACTGTATTAGCAAGAGTGAATAATTATTACCTGCACTGTTTTAGCAAGAATAAGTTTGCCATGCTGCCAGTCAACCATGGATTCTATCAAATGCATTTCATTCTTACGCTTGCTGTTGAATTGTGAACATATTTTATTGTTTATGGTAAATAAACTTTAATTTTACTGGAAAACAGCACACATGTAAACCAAATGCAGTCATAGCTTTTTATCAGTCACCTACAGCTCTCATCAACACACTTGCACAAGCAGTTGCTACGAAATGCAGTGGGGTGGCACAAAAGTGACAGTGATTGTGCTTGAAAGCTGAAAGACTGGCAGCTGTTGCCTAGTCAGCAGCAACCGAATAATCAGGAAAGATTAGGCCGACTTTCAACTACCCTTCGCATGCATTGACAAAAATTATTTTCTTGGCAGCGTGCACAGGTGCACCCACGTTACCATTACAATAAACTTCTGCAACATGTTTGGCAACAAATGAGGCAATGTAAAATACCACTCAATAACTTAATAGGCCATCGCTAGTATACCGTTTTGAAGGCTACAAACAGCTGACGACAACTGTCACTGATGTCAAGCCAATGGAAGCTAGGTGCAATATTAAGGGCTAATTTGCAGCTGAATAGCTTGTAAAAACAGACTGAAAGCTTCTTGTCAGGGATTGTGGGTGTAAACACCAGCTACTTTGTTATTGTAAAGGATTTTGTGGCTGACATTTACTGACACAGTCGGAATTTTTTCACTAAAAGCAAGGTGCTCACTGCCTCCTATATTAAACACTCTGAAACGGTGTCCAGTAAAATCTGAGTTGGATTCTATCAGTAGCCATCAGAATGACACAATGCCAGATAATAAGATTTGCAGTAGTAAACTGCTAATGATTGTATTTGCCTGCATATGCTAGGGCTCGCAATACCAATGCAAGAATCACACAGTCACATTTACTTGTACTAGTGGCTACACATAGCAAAGCAATATCTGACTCGTTATAAACATTCAGTTATAGTAATACAGTGAAACATGTCAAGAAATAGATTGAAATGTAACAATTTCTATGTTTCCACATCATGACAAATTGGCGATACTGCCTGCAATAAAGGGAACTTGTTGTTGGAAATACCATTGTCGATAAATTTTTTTTCACTCTTTGAAAGCGGAAACTGGCGATTATCCGAATTCCAGATGTTTATTGCTATTGGAAGGCGACAAAACCAGGCATGAGTAATTAAACAGGATGCCACAAATTATCCATTGTAACCGCATGGCATCGTTGGCTTGTGTGTATTTATATTTAACTAACGATGATGGTTTGTGGTTTATTACACCGTTATTTATGAAACAATACAACTGATTTGAAACAGACAAATCTTAGCTGCTGGTAATTAATCATTGCAGTAATGAGAAACAAATGCTAGTGCTTTTTTGGCAGAAGTTCGCTTGATTCTTTTTTTATTATCATTCATTATGATAAATATTGACAAATAATATAATTTATTGAATTACAACCAATGTGCAACTAAATTTGTTTGTCACCACACAGCTTCCCTAGCTAGCAACAGCTCCGTGTTTTTTTCATACATTTATTCCACAATATAAGAAAATAATAATAACTAGACTAAAATGTTTTCTCTGTAGAGAAAATAAAAGCCATACAGATGCACAGTTGAACGAAAAAAAAATTGTTCAAATTCGACTTACGGTTCAAAAGTTATGGTGAAAATGCACTTTTTGAGGAGTTATCCTCTCGGTATCTGATTGAAAACGCAGCTATCAATGAAATTACATGATGCAAAGTAAATTGGCAGCTTTCCAAGTAAGCAGCTCATGGTTTGAATGATTATGAGCGCATTCAGTTGTTTTTACACGACTAACTTCCCTTGTCAAGACGGAAACTGGTTTATTTTAGGAGTTTCCCTCTCAACAAAACTCTCAAAGTTTTTAGGCAGTTACTATAGTGACAGAACATAACCGTTAGATGAGACAAGCTGCGCAATTCGATGATATTTGTACATATAACTTATGAATTGTCCTCTCTGTTTATCGTTTAACATTCAAAAACATAAACAACCCAGTTCTGCTCATATATTACTACTGTTCATTATTTTTTCGGAATGTTAGTCGATGTGACTGAATTGAAGTTTTTTCCAAAATCGGTTATGATCAACGTAAGAACCAATAAAAACTGGTATTGCTTTGAGTTTTAATGGAAGAAAGTGTTGTGGAACGAAACCATTATGTACTGCATTACTTGCTGTAAAACATGCACACATGATTTTGATTGCAAAAAAGTTTCAGCGACTTCCCACAAACGGTTCAGAAGTTAAAAAGCAATATGAGGGTTCTATTAGGAGTTTTCTTCTCCGAGATGGCAGGCAACTGTCTGAATGATCTGTCAAAGTACACATGCACTTGGCAACATTCCAAGTAAGTTACTCAATGCTAATGCCTCTCTTCGTTTGAGCAGACTATGACGTTGTGTCATTACGCAGCTCACTTCATAATGTCCTTGATCCAACCCAAGCTCGCTTAAGGACGTCGTGTCATGACTTAACGTCGTAATAGGCTCCTGCTGTGAGAAAACCTGCCATATCTACTTGTATTTCAACAGTTTAGACTGGAATTTCTTCCACTAAAAAAGATCAAATTTTCTGAAAATCACTAAAAATTGCCTCTCCTTGAAAACCTTGTAAACTTGCTATTGAAAACTTTTAATGCCTCTGTACAGCTGCCATAGTTGCACATCGTCATATAAATATCATGCAGTTTTGATGAAAAGTGACAGAGTTATTCAGCATTTATTGAACGAAAATGACTGTTGAAGAGGCGTGCGGAAAGTGGAATAGCTGTGACATGATGACTTTCTCAACTTGAAAAAAAATATTTCGTTATTCTCCGGATGTGCCCCTACGTAACCAACTAATTATTGTAGAGTTCTGATTAGTGGATCTGGAGTTATAAAAGCAGACAGAAACTGAAATCTAGTGGTTAGAGAGCGGCGAAAGAAAAATAATAACTAGAAAAGATTATTTTTTCTGTAGAAAAATTAAAAGCCATACAGATGCTCAGTCTGACGAAAAAAAAATGATCCATTTTCGACTTACGGTTCGAAAGTTATGGAGAAAAATGCGATTTTTGAGGAGTTATCCTCTCGGTATCTGATGGAAAACGCAGCTATTAATGAAATTACATGATGCAAAACAATTTGGCAGCTTTCCAAGTAAACAGCTCATGGTTTGAATGATTATGAACGCATCCAGTTGTTTTTACACGACTAACTTCCCTTGTCAAGACGGAAACTGGTTTATTTTAGGAGTTACCCTCTCAACAAAACTTTCAAAGTTTCAGGCAGTTACTATAGTGACAGAACATAATATTTTGATGAGAGAAGCTGCGCAATTTGATGATATATTTACATGCAACCTAAGAGTTGTCCTCTCTGTAGAATTTTTAACATTCAAAAACATAAACAACCCTGTTCTGCTCATATATTACTACTGTTCATTATTTTTTCGGAATGTTAGTCAATGTGACTTAATCAATGTGTCTTCCAAGATCGGTTATGATCAACGTAAGAACCAATAAAAACTGGTATTTCTTTGAGTTTAAATGGAAGAGCGTGTTGTGGTGTGAAACCATTGTATGCGGCATTATTGGCTGTAAAACATGCACACATGGCTTTGATTAAAAAAAGTTTTAGTGACTTGTGACAAACGGTTCAAAAGTTAAAAAGCAATATGAGTGTTTCGTCCGGAGTTGTCTTCTCCGAGGTGGCAGGCAACTCTCTAAATGGTCTGTCAAAGTACACATGCACTTGGCAACATTCCACGTAAGTTACTCAATTCTAATGCCTCTATTCGTTTGAGCAGACTATGACGTTGTGTCATTACGCAGCTCAGTTCACAACGTTGTTGATCAAACTGCTGCTTGCTTAAAGACGTCGTGTCATGACTTAAAGTCCTAATAGGCCTCTCCTGTGAGAAAACCTGCCATATCTACTTGTATTCCAACAGTTTATATTGGAATTTCTTCCAGCAGACTATGACGTTGTGTCATGACGCGACGTCCTTGATCAAACTGCAGTTCACTCAACAACGTTGTGTCATGACATAACGTCGTAATAGGCCCCTGCTGTGGGAAAACATGCCATATCTACTTGTATTACAACAGTTTAGAACGGAATCTCTTCCAGTGAAAAAGTTCGAATTTTCTGAAAATCACTAAAAATTGCCTCTCCTTGAAAAACTTGTAAACTTGCTATTGAAAACTTTTGATGCCTGTATACATCTACCATAGCCGCACACCCTCATATAAATATCATGCAGTTTAGATGAAAAGTGACAGAGTTATTCAGCATTTATTGAACAAAAATGACTGTTGAAGAGGCGTGCGAAAAGTGGAATAGCTGTGACGTGGTAACTTTTTTAACTTGAAAAAAAATATTTCGTTAATCTCCAGATGTACCCCTACGTAACCAACTAATTTTTAGAGAGTTCTAATCAGCGAATCTGTAGTTATAGAAGAAGACAGAAACTGAAATCTAGTGGTTAGAATGCGGCGAAAGAAAAATAATAATAAAACCTACTAAAACAATAGCCATACAGATTATATCTGTATGGCTAATAAAACCTACTAAAACAATAGCCATACAGATTATATCTGTATGGCTAAAAACAGCGCGCAACGCTAGTCAGCTAAATTGCACTCAACAGCACACTGACTGCAACTGCCTCTGTTGGAGCGATTTAACCAATGGCGATAAACTTTGAACGTGGAATTATGTTCCTTTGTCACCAATTATTTGTGTTGGCAAATCACAGAGATTCGGCCATATTTTGTCGTGATATGGAAACATGATTGGGCTCCACAGGCAGTGAGAAAAGTAATCAAGAAGCGAATTACTGTCAATACATCTCAAGTCCATCAACTAGTAATCTTCTTTTGTAGCCATCAATGCACCAGCTTTCAAGTACTAGTGCACACCTAGCTCTCATCGGGGTTACTGTCTCTATCATAAATACCTCACACATCCTGCTAAGGCCAGCACACAGTTCCCCTAGAATACATCTCTCTATCGTATTAAACACTTGGCCAACTTTTTATGGCCATTATGCAAATCGGTTGCATAAAGACAAGTAACTCCGCACCGTTTTGGATATCATAAAAGATTAGGAATTTCACATCTTCACTAAAACATATTGGAAAAACTATTCCATTAACTACAATGCATAAGTTGTTTTCAGAAAAAAACTTTATATAACATTTTCAAATTGGAAAATCTGTGTTGGACTATGTTCCTACTGATACAAAAACAGTCAGGCAGCCAGCAAATATTTTATTTCGCGTGAAAATGGGGTATTTTCAATTTGAAACAATTTCACAACCGATTAGTGGCTCCAAAACTTTCGCGCTTTTTAGCTTTTCCCAAACAAACATTTTTATTTTAACTGTTTTAAGTATTTCAATGACAATGGCAAGTTGCCTATACCTCATCAACTTTGAAGGTTGATTTTTTAATGCATCTTTTCCTTGTATTTTCAACGCTGAGATGTTAGGGGCTACACGGCTGAGATTTGGTATGTCTGTGTTGTACACACACATGTGTGTAACCCGATGCTCGCCAATGTCATTTAATATTTCCACATCACTTTTATATCTTTTCAATTCACAAGTCCTCGGATCAGGAATGCTATCCACCAAAGGTTGACCAGAATGTCTCAACCAGATTCCTACAAAAATAAATATGATAGAGATTGCAGAAATAGAATGACTCGACGAACTGACTAATTGAAGCGCAAGATAAATAATCAGAGATTTGTGAGCGCTGGATATAGAAAGACAATCACAGATGAGCATCAAGCCTGAAATGTACGGGCTAAAATACCGAAAACAATAGCTGTTTTGATTGTTTGTTTGATCGCTGAAGCTATGCCTTGAGGGAACCATACAGAGTCTTCAAAAGGTAATGACTCATGTGAACAGCACCCTCTACCTGCTGAGTCTGTATACCCTAGCAAAAGCTGTAGTGGAGCATAGACTTAGAATTTGGAGGTGCAGAATATTATTCAACAGTCTTCAGATGAGGAAAACTCCGCTTGGTTGTTTACATGTTTTGCCATAGATGATGGTTTTTGAACTAGCTAGAAGGACCATCTATGTTCTGTAACAATTACTATATGTATATCTCATGAAACCTGCATTGCATGGCTTTGACAAAAAAAAACAAGAAAAAAAAACAAGAAAAATGCAACTCAGCCAAAACTAACATTAAAAAGTCTCAATCATTATCAGGAGTTGAAAATCTTGCAACTGCCCAGTATTACTCATTTTGCATTCCCTGTCTTAGATATTGCGATACATTTTTATAGAAGAAGCCTGTATGTAGTTACTTTTGCAGGCTCTTGCCTAACTGGACGCTATCTCTGTGGGCCAGAGACCCCTTTGGTGCATTGGTTAATACAAACAAAAGACAGCTGGTAGTCCCTGTTGCGAACAGTAGAGCAAATAGTGTTGCTTTCCCTATATTACAAACATGACAGGGCCGGTGATGACCTTAATTTGACCAATGGTGACCTTACAATGTCATTAGTAACTTTTACTGGGCCATGGTCAAATAACTATCTTAGCCTGAAGTCATGAAAGTAGCTGTGAAGCTGCGGAAGGCCAAGCTTGCAACTTAGCTACCTCCAGATACCAAGAAAGATAGACACCAAGCTATGGAAATCCATAGGACTAACCAGTAGATCGGAACCCTTACCAGTAAACATTTCGCTTATTAAATGTAAAATGTAAAACGTAACAAAGTCAGCAACTTAGTCACATGAGGCAACGCAAAAAATTAAAAAAGCGTGTTGAAATGGAATTTGGTCTGGTTACCACAAAATTCCACTAATCTCAAGTATGATACCTTTCTTCAGAGGGGACACTATGCCGTACAACAGTGCCAACTATGCTTAGTACTGGCCAATCATTTGGCAAACACAGAGCCCATGGTTTAGACAAACTGCACGGAGTGTGGTTTGAACAGTGGCTTTATTCATCAACATCAAAGTCCTAGGGCAACTATGAACTAGGGTGATTGGCAAGACATGATTGAATGAATGCAATGGGTATATAGAATTCCAGCCCTTTTATAGGTAAGCTGGCAATAAGTGATTAGCTTAATATTACATAAAATTAAAAGTGCTGGAAAGTAGTAATATATGAGCAGATCTCCCTACCAAGTGTTTTTTTGTGGATCTGGTCTTGGAGTTTAGGCAATGGGTTACGATGTTGGATGAATTCGCCGAGTTTATATTGTATTTCATTTGAGGGGTACTTGAGTGGCATTTGAGTGGCATTTAAGTGGCATTTGAGTTTTGATTATTTTTTTACCTAATTTGAACTCATATGGCATCTAAATTTTGAATGTATGGCATTTAGGTTATGATAATTTTTACATAACTGTATACATAATTATAACTCATAGGGTATCTAGATTTTGAATGTAAGGCATTTAAGGTTTGATAATTTTCTGTAATTCCGACTCATATGATATCTTGAGAGAGAGGAGATATATCTACATTGAATAAATACAGTGATTAAAAATGAAACAATATGTGAATATATACATTTATTGTGTAATAAGTAGGGAAAATCTCTCCATATAATATAGCTAGAGTCAGTAAATACTAAGTAATAACAATTAATACATAGTCTTTTTTTACAATGATGTCTTTTATGTAGTGATGTTATATCTTAAGAAGGGAGACTTCTGTTTTATGTGCTTTTGAATTCATAATGAACTAAAATAAAAAGTTATGTATTAGTATAGAATGATTAAACAAAATTTTAAAATAATTACATGAATTTGAATTATAGTTTTAGTTACATTGGATAGTTTACATTATATAGAAAAGGGAAATAGCTCACCAAGTCACATTCTCCAACTTGTTTTTTGAATTAGAGACTATCCAACGCTAAAACACTCATCATTTTTTTCAGCAACATATCCTGTCTCAAAATCATCAAAGTCTCCACGTAGAAAATCTTCAAGTTCATCATCATCATCAATTTCTAATATTGTTTTGTTGTGCTTTGCTTGATCACAATATTGTTTCCAATACATTCGACTGAGACTGTATGGAGAGCAAAATGAAAGATCGTATTCTGTCTTAAATTTTCCGTGGGTTGTTTTTCCTCTGTAGATCATCACACCTGGAGTATATCGGTTAGCTTCTGAAGTATATTTGTCTGGTATGGCAAGCGTCTTCAACAGCGTTTCTCCACATTGTTCAATGCTATAACGGATACAAATTACATTCGACTGCCCTCCTTTAAATCGATGAGGAACGAATCTATCAACAACATCTTGGTAAGGGAAAATAGCGCCGGATTGAAAACTATTGAGGGTGTTGATGTTCAAGAAGCGTTTGAGCTGACCTTTAGTCAATGTACTAAAATATAGTGACTCCTCTTCAGCTTTCTTTTTGCTTAGAGGATGTCTGGTTATTATGTCTGACATCATACCAAAGAACGCTTTTATTTTTTGGTTTTCCCTTTCTACCCAAATATACAACGTTAAACGGAGGGGGGTAATTATCACAGTTGAAGTTTTTAGCTATTTCAACTGGACAGAGGAGTATTTTGGGTTCGAGTTCATTTATATCTGAAGGATCATGGTAGTGTACTTGAGAATATCTACACTTCTCTTTACTTGATGGGGGTATCACACCAGTCACTCGCATAATGCTTGGGATAGGAAGATCTTCAAATGTTTTGCAAATCGGAACTTTTGGTGAGTCAATCACTTGAGAACCTTTAGACTTTTCTAATTCCCTAGCTCTCTTTTTGTTGAGACATTCAACTGTTAAATGAGTTATAGCTGCACTCTCCATTGTTTGCTTATCAACGGAAGTAGTTTGTTTTCTCACTATTTGTTTTCGTTTCCTCACTATTCGCTTTTTTGGAGCAGTTTTCCTTCTCTTAGGAGTTGTTTTGCCGTTTTTCATTTTATTTTCTGTTGGATATGGATCTGTGCTAAGGAGCTCTTCAGAAAGAGCATCCATAACATTCTAAAAATAAAAGGGTAATATTTGCATGAGTGGCTAAGAGTGTATTTATTACTTAGAGTGTCTTATATATATATATATGTATTTATGCCAAAAGCAGTTAAGATCATAGAGTTATGGTAGATTGAGAATGTGCTTATTAAACTATTGGGATGTGGCGACAGACAACAAAGGATGCATTCAAATATATATATATATGTATTTACTTAATATCATACCGCTTTTAACATCTCAATTGGTAAGAAATAAAAATAAAATATAATAGTTTGAACAAAATATTGTAAAATAATAAAAAACAACTAAAAATTTTTCATAAATATGTATGAAACGCTTCTAACATTAGTTCTAAAATACCTACAGAAGAGGATAGAGCTTTATCTATTTGGACATAATTATAAATATGCTTTCTGAATTTATAAAAAGTTTTTTTGTTCCACGTCATGCTGTATAATTTTTTGAAAACTATTTGATTCCAAGCACTTCTTTTAATTTCATTTAAAAAATTATTAATATTAACGACTTCCACCATTGACAAAACGATTTCGAAACCGTTTTTTATAATTTCATCAAAACGTTCTGTAGATATATCATGTTTCTTACAACACATCCCCATACTCATCATGTGTTGAGTTATACAGAATATTATAACTTGAAATGTCAAACGTTCTACAGATTTTTCTTCAACAACATCATTATTTATCACATAGTTATGATACATTTCTGGAAGGAAGTCCTTTAAGTAGATTGGATTTGTTGTTGTATTGTTCTAAAATACAAGCGATAATTAGATAACTAAAATAATTAAAGGTTTTCAACAGGTGTTAAATAGTATTTTTTATTAATTCTTACCTTTTCATCAGGCTGAGATTCCGACTTTAGATACAATGGTTGACTTCCTACATCTTGAGTATTCATTCTGAAAAACAGAAAAAATTGGTTCAAGTCTTTATAATCAATTTAAAGATAGATATGTCATAAAGCCTTCAGATAGTTGTGTTAGCTAGGGAAAATAAATGAATTTAAGTTTTACCTTTATGAAGAGAGAACTCTTAGTAGTTGCAATGGAAGATGTAGTAGATAGATGTTGCTCCTTTGCTCACTGTTGTTGAACTGGATGCTCCCTGTCTGAAACCGTTGTCTCTTATATAGGTAAATGTGTGAAAATAAATGTTTTATTCCCGCGAAAGCATTGGTTTGTATTCGCGTGAAAATAAATGTTTTATTCCCGCGAAAGCATTGGTTTGTATTCGCGTGAAAATAAAATGCTTATTCCCGCGAAAGCAACGGTTTCCATTCGCGTGAAAATAAGTTATTTATTCCCGCGAAAACATTGGTTTGTATTCGCGGGAAAATAACATTTTTATTCCCGCGAAAAGATTGGTTTGTATTCGCGTGAAAATAAAATATTTATTCCCGCGAAAGCAACAGTTTCCATTCGCGTGAAAATAAGTTATTTATTCCCGCGAAAACATTGGTTTGTATTCGCGGGAAAATAAAATTCTTATTCCCGCGAAAGCAACAGGTTCCATTCGCGGGAAAATAAATTATTGATTCCCGCGAAAACATTGGTTTGTATTCGCGGGAAAATAAAATATTTATTCCCGCGAAAGCAACGGTTTCCATTCGCGTGAAAATAAGTTATTTATTCCCGCGAAAACATTGGTTTGTATTCGCGGGAAACTAAAATTTTTATTCCCGCGAAAGCAACAGTTTCCATTCGCGTGAAAATAAAAAGTTTATTCCCGCGAAAGCAATGGTTTGTATACGCATGAAAATAAAATTTTTATTCCCGCGAAAGCATTGGTTGGTATTCGCGTGAAAATAAATTATTTATTCCCGCGAAAGCATTGGTGTTCTTCCGTAAAAATAATGTTTCATTAATTTAACCTTATGATAAATTGCATGATTTTAGCTATATAAGAAGCACTGTTTTTACACAGAAAGCAGTCACTTCGACATTAGCAACTGAAGGAGCAAGATCTACTACAACATCATCTACTACAACTGCTAGAAGGACTTTTTTGTTTGGAGGTAAGTCAACTTGAATGAGTATAAATTTAATTTTTATCGATTTAGATACTAACAGCGGTATGATATTGAGTAAATATATATATATATATATATGTATATATATATCTTCAAATTGGTTTGAAAAAGAAATCAAAAAATCATAACATGGATTTTTACTTTATCTTTTAGAATGTCGACACAAGTCAATACAAAACAACTGAAGAATGAAGAACCAAACCCTTCACAAGATAAGAAGGTGATTGATGACAATGTACTTCTTCAACGCACTACGATTCCCTTTCAAAGCACCAGTCTGAATACTCTGGCAACTCTCATCATCAAAAGCGCCTCTCTGTTAAGTACTCTATCTCCAGCTTCCAGAAGAAACATTGAAAACATAGTCAAAGTTGAAGATTTACCAATACCTACAGTTATGCAGGTGTTAACCGTTGAGCTCCATGATGAAACAAACTGCATCATCATCTACAACTATAAAAAGGATGGAAAGGTAGTTAGAGTGAAGAGCACTATTCCATTAGCAGCAGGATTACTTGTCAATGAAGCTTCGCAAATAAGACCATTGGTTTTGATCTACATGGGTGTTGAAAAGACTGGAAAAGCAATTTTTCGTGCTGCTACAGAAACAGGAACTACTTTGAGGTGTAAGAATGCGTTTGATGTATTACCAGAAAAAAGTATGCGACAAATCAATGCTTATTTCGAAGTAGCTAATCTTCAGGACTTCCCAACAGATAGTGTCATATGTTTCCAAAACCCTGAAGTTATAACAAAATCTGACAGGCGATGGAATGGAAATGAAGAGACTCTTCTAGTTCAATACAGAAGTGTTGTAGATGAAGAATTACTGATCGGAGATATGCGCATTCCTCATCAAATAGCTTCTGCTGTGACATCGGAGAGATTTGGAGTGATTCTGTTCAAGGGTCTGAGTCGAAACGCAGACAATTCAATTTTCTACAACATCAGTGTACTCGCAGCTCATCAAGCCTTCGTCCAAGCCTCGGAACTGACTGATAATCCAAAATCTGAGGATTTTCTCAACCACTTCGATGATGCTGAAAAAGAAAACTGTGGGGAACAAACTCTCGAGAAGCTAATCTATAACTCAAGGGATTCATATCACTATAGGAAAGTTTTATTTATTTTTACCATAATTTTAAAAAAGTTGATTTGTGAAAATTTTGTGTATTCTTACAATAAAAAACCACTTAAAATGATAAATTTGTGAACATTTTTGTAAAACATTTTCAAGTTATATATATATATATTTCGAATTAAAAAAGGATTTTGTTGTGTCATCAGTGTATTTTTTACATAAAAGTTGGAAAAATAACAAAAGATGATAATTATTTTACAAAAATGTTCAATTTTTCACATAAATGATCAACTCATGAACATTTTTTGTAAAACATTTTTAAATTATATATATTCCGGATTAAAAAAAGGACTTTTTTGTGTAATCAGTGTATTTTTTTACATAAAAGTTTAAAACATAACAAAAGGTTATAATTATTTTGCAAAAATGTTTAGTCTTTCACATAAATGATCAATTCATAAACATTTTTTGTAAAAAATTTTCAACATTTTTAAATTATATATATATTTCGGATTAAAAAAAGGACTTTTTTGTGTAATCAGTGTACTTTTTTTACATAAAAGTTTAAAAAATAACAAAAGGTTATAATTATTTTGCAAAAATGTTTAGTTTTTCACATAAATGATCAATTCATAAACATTTTTTGTAAAACATTTTTAAATTATATCTATTTCGGATTAAAAAAAGAACTTTTCTGTGCAATCAGTGTAATTTTTTTACATAAAAGTTTAAAAAATAACAAAAGGTTATAATTATTTTACAAAAATGTTTAGTTTTTCACATAAATGATCAATTCACAAACATTTTTTGTAAAACATTTTTAAATTATATATATTTCGGATTAAAAAAAGGACTTTTTTGTGTAATCAGTGTATTTTTTTTACATAAAAGTTTAAGAAATAACAAAAGGTTATAATTATTTTACAAAAATGTTTAGTTTTTCACATAAATGATCAATTGATAAACATTTTTTGTAAAACATTTTTAAATTATATATATTTTGGATTAAAAAAGGGTTTTTTTTTGTGTAATCAGTGTATTTTTTTAGCTAGAATTTGAAAAAAAATCACAAAAGGTTATAATTATTTTACAAAAATGCTTAATTTCTCATGTAAATAACACGTTTTATCACATAAATGGTTTATTCATGAGTGTTTGTTGTAAAACATTTTTAAAATTATATATATATATATATATTTATATTTATACATTCCGAATCCGAATGAAAACAGGACTTTTTCGTGTGTAATCAGTGTATTTCTTTTACATAGAAGTTGAAAAAATAACAAAAGTTTATAATTATTTTACATTAATTTTAATCATGCTATACTAATACATCACTTTTTATTTTAGTCCATTATATCGTAAAAAGAAAACAGAATAAAGAACTTTCCCTAAAAAATAATGAGCTGAATGATGTAACTTAGTGAGTTATTTTCCTGTTATATATAATGTAAACTATCTAATGTAGCTAAGAGTAAAATTTAAATTCGGTAAAATTTATTTATATAATGAATAACTTTTGTATTTTAGTCAATTATTGGATCACAAAGAATACGGAATACAAGAATTCCTCTCTGGGTCTAATAATATGCCAGAAGAATATCAAAGAAGATATTGTTCAAGAAAAGCGCTTTGTAACCATTGATAGCTTTGTAACCATTGATATCGTAAGCTATAGTAGTTTGTATTACAGAAAATTTACTATAAAACAGTTTTATGAATGTAAAAACTAGATATGGTATTTTCTATTACAATTATTTACTTGTAAATTTTATTCATCTAGAGAGGTAATTTGGTGATTTTTTGACAGTTTTTTAAAAAAGTTAAAAAGTACAAAAAAATTAAAAAATATCGAAAACTATATATTTCAATGATTATTTTTTAAAAAGTTCAAAAAAATGTAATAAAGCTCTGATTTGAAACATACAAAATTTAAAAGGATTGTGTAGGATAAAATTCTCAATCAAAAAATTATTGAAAATTAAATGAAATAAAAGAATATTTTCCCAAATAGCAAAGTTTTGTAAATATAAAGTGAAAATCTATATATATATATTGTTTTTAAAATAATATCGAAAACTATATATTTCAATGATTATTTTTTAAAAAAATAAAAAAATCTAAAAGGAAGGTGTAGGATAAAATCCTCACTCAAAAAATTATTGAAAATTGAATGGAATAAAAGAATATAAAGTGAAAATCTCTATATATATTTATTTTTTTAAAAAAATATCGAAAGCTATATATTATAATGATTATTTTTTTTAAAAAGTTGAAAAACAAAAAAACCTTGTAATAAAACCCTGTTTTAAAACATAAAAAATTAAAAAGGATGCTGTAGGATAAAACTTTCGCTCAAAAAATTAATGAAAATTGAATGGAATGAAAGAATATTTTACCAAATACTGCATTTTTCTTGTAAATATATTGAAAAATTGAATGGAATGAAAGAATATTTTACCAAAATACCACATTTTTCTTGTAAATATATAGTAAACATTTCTAAAATATTGTTGGTGAAATTTACTGGAAAATGGTTTCAAGTGTGTCAAAGACTAAATATGACCCAGCGGGCAATCGACCGACGTCTACCTTAATTCAACGTTAGTAGTAATATATGAGCAGATCTCCCTACCAAGTGTTTTTTTGTGGATTAGACCTTGGAGGTTATGCAATGGGTTACGACGTTGGATGAATTCGCCGAGTTTATATTGTATTTCATTTGAGGGGTACTTGAGTGGCATTTGAGTGGCATTTAAGTGACATTTGAGTTTTTGATTATTTTTTTTACTTATTTTGAACTTATATGGCATATAGATTTTGCATGTATGGCATTTGATTTTTTTGATAGTTTTAACATTGTATATAAATGAAAACGTGATAAGATTGTATGGTTATTGGAAGTTAAGATGTCGACAGAGGATGATGTTGAGATGAGACCGATGAATGAAGTTGATACTATTGATGGTACTGAACGTGATATGATAGATGTTTTACCGAGTATGAAGCGTAAAGCGTTAATAATTATGATAATTTTGGTATTTGTCGTAGGGCTTTCCACTTTTGGAGGTGTTACTGAGTTTAGTATGTATGAAGAAGCTATGGAAAAAATACAAAAAGCGAGAAACTCTCCTGTTGGAACCATAAATGAAACTACTGTTGATTGATGAACATCTTTTTATGATGAATGGGAAACCTGAAGATTATGACCCGAGGATGCGATCTCCTTTTACAGCTATGATTGCAGGACCAACTGGATCGGGAAAGACGCAAGCGATTTTTCGAATGATTGAAGCTAGTCAGACTATAGCACACCCTCCACCAACAGAGATTCACTACTGTTATGGAGCCTACCAAAAAGCCTTTGATGATGTATCAGGAGTGATTTTTCATGAAGGCATGATAGATATAACAGTGAGTTTTCCCAGAGATGGTAAAAATCGATGGCTGATAATTGACGATCTCATGGATGAAGTTTCTGGTAAAGCTGATGCTAATGCTTTGTATACAAAACATAGTCATCATTTGAACATAAGTGTGTTTTTTATTGTTCAGAATCTGTTTTTAAAAGGAAATCGTACAATTTCCTTGAATAGTCATTATTTTTTTCTTTTTAAAAACCCTAGAGATGCTTCTTCTATTTCCTATTTGGCTCGACAATGTTTTCCATCAAAAATAAAATATGTACAAGAGGCTTTTGAAGACGCGACAAAGAAACCATACTCTTATTTACGAATAGATACGACTCAACAAACGAATGATCAACATAGACTATTGGGAAATTTTACATCAGTTCTCCCTATGATATTATATGTACCCAAGTAAAAGGATATAAATACAATTACTATTCACTTCACCTCAATCATATTTTGTTATTCAACGACGCAACACGAAAGCATTATAATGTCTAAAGCTTTGGAGAAAAAATTAACAAAAAATGCAGCTGTGTTGTTATCGCTCAACAATACAACCTTTGCTATTCAAAAGTCTGTTATAGCCAAAGCCAAAAAGGAGTTTATTATGACTCTAATGGAATGTGCTAAAGCTATTATAAATGGAACAATACCATTGACATCATCTCAGTATAATGAGTTGCAGCGAAACGTGAAGGATATTAGCGCTTTAGTAAGAAAATCAACGTTAGATGATAAGAAAGCTGTATTGCAAAAAGGAGGATTTTTAGGCGCTCTACTAGGACCTATCATCAGCAATATAGTTCCAGGGTTACTTAAAAGTGTGCTAGGCGGAGGGAGAAGATAAAGATGAAACTCTCAACACGAATGATGCGAAATAGAATGGCGATTTTAGCTCTGGATGATCTGAGTAAGAAAGGAAAAATCGCTATAGTCGAAAAGGCTAACTCAGATTTGTTTCAATCATTGATAGAAAGTGTTAAAAATATTATATTAGGTAATGTTCCTCTTGATTCTGAGCAGTTTATTGAGTTGCAGCGTTACAAGAAGGAGCTACATAAACTTAGTGGTAGAGGGAGAGTTGATGATAAGCGTAAAATTTTTATTCAGAGTGGTAGAGGGAATCTTTTGGACGCTATTATAACACCTATTGTATCTGTTTTATCATCAATAAAAAGATGAATCGACAGCCTTTAACATTCTCCAGACGTAATTTTATACTCACTGAAGATGAATACTATAGATTAACAGAAAAAAAGGATGATAAAACAGTGGTAAAGGAAGAGAAAGCCAGACCTCCATTGTATTATAATCCTATGGAAGCTATAACAGTGAGAAATATGAAGCGAAAGCGAAATGATCTACTGGAAACGGCTTATGATTCTGACTTATCCTCATACGAAAAGTTAGATGAAAATGTTGAAAACCTACGTAGGTATTTGTCTGATGTCAAAAAGATTAAAAATAACCAAAACCAGACACAAAAGGATAGTTGGAATCTCATTAAGAAAAAAAAGACAGAGTCTACTTTTCCTTTGGCCAATAGCACAGTTATTGATAATAAACCTAATGTCTTTTCATCAAATGTTGATAAAGACAATGAGTTAGAATCAGTGAAAGTGGTTGATGATGATGATGATATTGGGATGGAATTAATAAAAGGAAGGTTGTTTGATACTGAAGACACAACCTTACTAGGAAGTACATTTCTTACTGATGGAGAAGATGAGCACGATAGTGAAAGCGAAAATTTAAAAGATTTTGAAAAAAAAGCAGCTGATTTAACAAAAAAAAGAGTGATCAAACGATCGCTGTCAGAATGTTGAATAATCTGAGTAAAATTGGTAGATTCGACTCGGAGAAGGACAGACTGAAAATTGGAGAACATTGGTTGAATCCTAGGACTTCCAAAACTTTACTACGAGACGTTCTAACCGAAGGAGGTAAAATACAATCGGGAAATACCAATTACAGTAGATTTAAAAGCCTGCTAACTGATGAAGGAATCACAACTGTCAGAAAATCCCCGCATCGAACACGTACTCAGAAGAAAAAGTTGGTCGTTCCCGGTACTAATTCATGGACATCGACACGCTAAAAGAGTTGTATTACAATCCTGCATTACATACATCTCTACGAGGAGCTAGAGCTTTACTGCAAGCTCGTAGAAAACGAGAGGGAGAAAAAAGAATCCGTGAATGGTTGAGTGGTGAGGATGCCTACACGTTACATAAAAAAGTTGTAACCAAGTTTAAGCGTCGTCCTACAATTGTAGCTGGAATAGGGGAGCAGCTACAGGTAGATTTGATGGATGTTCGATCTCGAAGAGATGAAAATAATAATACAGCATTTTTACTGACTGCTATTGATTCTTTATCTAGAAAAGGTTGGGCTGTGCCGCTCATCAACAAATCAGGACCAGTAGTAGCAAGAGGATTGAGAAGAATACTAGAAGGGGAAAACTATAAAGCTTTACAATCTGATAAAGGTAAAGAGTTTGACAACGTCAATGTCAAGACTCTGCTGGCGGAAAAAAAGATCAAGCGCTTTACAACCGAAAATGAAACGATAAAGGCATCAATGGTGGAGCGTTTTAACAGAACTTTAAAAGAGAAGATATATAGATATTTGACATATAAAGATGACGATAGATACATTGATGCTTTACCAGAAATGGTTAATGCATACAACAACACAATTCATGGTGCTAGAGGTATGAGACCAAATGATGTGAATTTTCAAAATCAAGAACTTGTATGGAATCGTGTGTATGAAGGAGGTGAACATAGTTTAACTCAAGAAGCAAAACTAAAGGTTGGGGATTATGTGAGAATAAGTAAGGCAAGAGGAGCGTTTGAAAGAGGATACACTCCGAATTGGACGATTGAGATTTTTATAATCACTGATGTACTTATTGATGAAAAACCTGTTGTATATAGGGTAAAAGATTTAGCTGAGGAGATGATTGATGGCACCTTTTACGAAAAAGAGTTGCAAAAAGTAAAAAAACCCACGATTTTCAGAATTGAAAAGATATTGGGAAGAAGAATGAAAAGAGGTAAAAGACAGATTCTGGTCAAGTGGTTAGGATACGGAGAAAAGTTCAACGAGTGGGTAGATGAATAGTTTATAAGGAAAGAACGCTTGATATAATCATCATACGTTGGGAAAATGTCGATGCTGATAACTTTACCCTCAAACTCTAGTGGTGAAGAGTTTCCTGATAATAACAATTCCGAATTTACAGTGAGACTGTATAAATATTTGGTTATCAATGGCGGTAAATGGGAGGTAGCTCTGCTAGATATGTCTTATTCTAATAATTGGAAAAATGTTACCGAAGGGAAAATATATCTAGAAAAGACTAATGTCTCCGGTAAAAGCGAAAAGTCCTTTATTCTAATCGGTAATGGAAGATATGATAGTATAGAGGAGTTGGAGGAGATTATACGAAAGAGAATGAATGAAATGGATTTAGACAAGAAATTCGCCATCTCCTACAACAAGATCACCAACACCACTTTACTAACTAACAGTGATCCTTATACTGCCATAAGCTTTTCCAAAGATATAGCATATATTTTTGGATTTGAATCAAAAACTACATACCCTCGTGGTAGATACAATAATATCACACCCCCTGATATAAATTCCGGTTTAACATCCCTGTATGTTTATTCCAACATTGTTGATAATAGAATGGTAGGAGATACGAATGTACCTTTATTGAGAGTAGTTCCAGTTCAAGGAAAGAAGAATAGTGTTGTGTATCAAGAATTTAAAAATCCTCACTATGTTGACGCTTCATCACTAAATAGTGATATGATTAAAGTACTTATAACGAGTGACGATGGTCAACGAATACCATTTGATGGTGGAAAGGTTGTGTTGACGGTTCACTATAGAGAGAAAGAATTATAATGAGTTTGGTACGATACACCCCTGAAGATTCAAAAGATTTTTTTGATGAGTACTACAAGATGCAAGCTGGAAATGGAATTGGAGTGTATAGTGGACGACGAGTGATGCCTAATATGAGAGGAAATGGACTTGGTAGTATTTTTTCAAGTTTACTTAAATCTGCAGCACCAATGCTGAAAAGAGGAGCGATTAGTTTGGGGAAAAGAGCATTGTCTGTAGGTGGAAATGTAGCGCGTGATGTCATCGATGGTCAAAGTTTTGCAGCGTCAGCAAAGAAGAGGGGATTGGCAGAGTTGAATGATCTGGGGGGAGATGTGCTCAATGCAGTCCGTCCAGATAGAATGAAAAGGAGAAAAACAAGAGGTGGAAAGAAGAGGAGAGGTGTTGGTAATCGTGGTATATTTTAATAGCAGTAGAATCCGGTATAAAGACAGCTGAGCTTGATATCTATATTCATTAAGCGGTAACGCTTCAAGCATTCATCACTCGCAAAAGATGGCTAGCCTAAATGGAACAACAGGTAATAAGTTGGAAGGTTCTTCCTACAACATAAATCCAACGTTGGATGTATTTGCTACGGAACCAACAAATATATCGGTAGAAAGATCGGAATATGTTGTCATCAGACCTGATAGGTTAGATCCTTATGGTAGTATTGAGTTAACCTTGTCAGGGAGCACTGAACATTACACAGATCTTTACAACTCGTTTCTGCAAGTTGAAGCCACGGCTGTTCAAGATGATGGAGCCAATATTGCAGGTAATGATAATGATGCGGTTGTGTGGATGGGGGATTCAATGCATGCATTATTCAGTGAGTTGAAAATGTCGATAGAAGGAACCACCGTTGAATACGCTAACAACTACGGTTTACGCTCCTACTTTTCACAACTACTCAAAAACAGTGCAGAAAGAAAGAAATATCAAGGTAAGATGGAAGGATGGTTGTATGATGATTCAACTAGCAAAGATGGTACTGATCACAAAACCGCTGATAAGAAAAAGAGGAGAGCTCTAATCATAGGTGGAAAGACAATAGAATTAACTGGAAAACCTCATCTCGCATTATTTCAGCAGAAAAAACTAATAATACCAGGTCCTACTATGCAGCTGGAGTTTGAGCGTGCCTCTGCCAAACTAGCTTTGTTTGCTGCGAATGAGTTGCCTGCAGGAGGGGCAAAGATTAGAATTGATAAATTTGAACTTCATCTTTGTAAAGTTAAGGTGAATCCTACAATACAAAACTCCCAACTCAGTTTGGCATTGGAAGGTCACAACTACATTTATCCTGTTGATCGAAAACGGATAAAACTATATGGAATTCGTGTTGGTGTTGCGCAGATCGACATCACTTTGGAAGAAAACAAACAAAAACCTAAACAAATTTATTTAGGTTTAGTTAATCACAACGCAATGAACGGACGTTTCGCCTTGAATCCATATAGAATGCAGCATGCTAGTGTTGATAGTATTGTATTGAGAGTTGGTGATTGTCCAATTGGAAGGAGATTTGAACCAAATTATGCTAGAGGAATTTTTGGAAGAGAATATCATCAGTTTCTACACGCTACCGGAACTTTGCTTGAAGGCGATAGTCTCGGTATTACGAAAGAACAATACCTTGATGGTACTACACTTTATGGATTTGATTTGACTGGTGATTTTCTTAAAGAAGGTTTTCACTCTATGAAAAATGTCACAACAAGTGTGGAAATTCGTTTTAGCGCTAACACGACGGAT
Source organism: Cryptosula pallasiana (assembly GCA_945261195.1). Classification (NCBI taxonomy): domain Eukaryota; kingdom Metazoa; phylum Bryozoa; class Gymnolaemata; order Cheilostomatida; family Cryptosulidae; genus Cryptosula; species Cryptosula pallasiana. Next base: position 9,807,359 of record OX183134.1, on the reverse strand, counting down.
GGATTATCCCTGGTAGCATACTTTGTAAAAGACGGTGTGTTGGAGATGGATAGCATTCTTCAATTAACTATCGGAGGTGACGCAGTGCTTTAAACAGAAAGTTACAGATGAATACCATACAAATTCGTTCGATCTTATCTTCAGACGTTTTATGTCAAAGCGTAGGGATTCATGTTGGAGCTAGAGAACAGTTTTGGAAGCAAATTTGCAATTTTCCAACAGGGTGTTTCGTATTCAACACCCATTATTCTCATCAACCCGGAGAGCATTGGTTGGCTGTGTACGCTAATGATTCAGAGGTGGATTTTTTTGACTCGTTTGGACGTTCTGTTTCCTTTTATCCGGATGTAAATGAAATACTAAGTATTCATGGAGGATATGAAACAATACAAAGTAATGAAACACAACTACAAAATTTTTTGTCAACTGTATGTGGCGACTATTGTGTATACTTTTGTTTACTGAGAAGTAGAGGATGGAGTATGGATGAAATTGTTAGAAGTTTACGAGACATAGGAGATAGTGAGATGAGAGATCACTCAATACGGAGATTTATCATACAGTCCTATCCTAACTTCGAGTTCATAGAAGATAATACCGTAGAAGGAATAGATGGTGTACATATACAAGGAACTAATTTACTAAGTAAATTGTTAAAATAAATTATTATAATTGATTTTTATTTGATATAACAAATATAATGAATAAAATACAACTTATCTCATTATTTGTGCTAAACACTACAGAACCTATAAAAACTATTATTTTGTAATGTTTCAAGCAAGAAGTAAATAAGATCTTCTCATTTTCTTCCTCAGGAGCGCTCTTTAGTTATATCTAAAAGACATAGTAACTAATGACTCTATCATACATAGTTATATGAATTAATTTTACAAAAATACTTCAGATCTTTCTTTAAATAGATATGAAACTTACCATCATAGAAGACGAGTCACATCCTTTGTGTTATCGATTAAGACTCTGATATGCTGTTCTGGACAATTCTCTTTTCCATTTTCATCAAAGTAGGAGAGACAGGTGTGCTGCAGCGAAGTATCAAACAGTTCTGAGACTTGAATGAAAGCTTGAAGAGCTGAGAGTAGAATGATGTCGTAGGAAATCATGTTGTTCGTATTTTGTTTCAGTCCTCTGAATACGATTACACCACTTTTTTCCGCCACCACAGATGAAGCTAAGGGATGCTAAGATCTCCAATCAATAGCTCTCCTTTCACCATACATCTGTAATTAGCCACTATAACATCAGCAGTCTTGTTCCAACGAGTATCACATTTTCTTAGCATTCCAGGATTCTCATAAGCTATAACACTTCCTGTCGGAAAATCGTGTAGGTGAGCAACACTGAAATAAGCCTGTATTTGTCTCAAACTCTTGCCATACAATGAGTTGAATGGATCGTTGATCTTTCGATTACATCCATGAGATTCAGCAGTACGAAAAATCGCATCTCCTGTCTTTCCTTCTCCCATATAAATTAAAACAATTGGACGTGTTTGCTTAGCTTTATTAACAAGCAGCCCTATTTCGGTTGAAACATCGCTCTTCACCCGAGTTATCTTCTTATCCTTTCGGTAGTTATAAATCATGGTGATTATTTTTTTACCTAATTTGAACTCATATGGCATCTAAATTTTGAATGTATGGCATTTAGGTTATGATAATTTTTACATAACTGTATACATAATTATAACTCATAGGGTATCTAGATTTTGAATGTAAGGCATTTAAGGTTTGATAATTTTCTGTAATTCCGACTCATATGATATCTTGAGAGAGAGGAGATATATCTACATTGAATAAATACAGTGATTAAAAATGAAACAATATGTGAATATATACATTTATTGTGTAATAAGTAGGGAAAATCTCTCCATATAATATAGCTAGAGTCAGTAAATACTAAGTAATAACAATTAATACATAGTCTTTTTTTACAATGATGTCTTTTATGTAGTGATGTTATATCTTAAGAAGGGAGACTTCTGTTTTATGTGCTTTTGAATTCATAATGAACTAAAATAAAAAGTTATGTATTAGTATAGAATGATTAAACAAAATTTTAAAATAATTACATGAATTTGAATTATAGTTTTAGTTACATTGGATAGTTTACATTATATAGAAAAGGGAAATAGCTCACCAAGTCACATTCTCCAACTTGTTTTTTGAATTAGAGACTATCCAACGCTAAAACACTCATCATTTTTTTCAGCAACATATCCTGTCTCAAAATCATCAAAGTCTCCACGTAGAAAATCTTCAAGTTCATCATCATCATCAATTTCTAATATTGTTTTGTTGTGCTTTGCTTGATCACAATATTGTTTCCAATACATTCGACTGAGACTGTATGGAGAGCAAAATGAAAGATCGTATTCTGTCTTAAATTTTCCGTGGGTTGTTTTTCCTCTGTAGATCATCACACCTGGAGTATATCGGTTAGCTTCTGAAGTATATTTGTCTGGTATGGCAAGCGTCTTCAACAGCGTTTCTCCACATTGTTCAATGCTATAACGGATACAAATTACATTCGACTGCCCTCCTTTAAATCGATGAGGAACGAATCTATCAACAACATCTTGGTAAGGGAAAATAGCGCCGGATTGAAAACTATTGAGGGTGTTGATGTTCAAGAAGCGTTTGAGCTGACCTTTAGTCAATGTACTAAAATATAGTGACTCCTCTTCAGCTTTCTTTTTGCTTAGAGGATGTCTGGTTATTATGTCTGACATCATACCAAAGAACGCTTTTATTTTTTGGTTTTCCCTTTCTACCCAAATATACAACGTTAAACGGAGGGGGGTAATTATCACAGTTGAAGTTTTTAGCTATTTCAACTGGACAGAGGAGTATTTTGGGTTCGAGTTCATTTATATCTGAAGGATCATGGTAGTGTACTTGAGAATATCTACACTTCTCTTTACTTGATGGGGGTATCACACCAGTCACTCGCATAATGCTTGGGATAGGAAGATCTTCAAATGTTTTGCAAATCGGAACTTTTGGTGAGTCAATCACTTGAGAACCTTTAGACTTTTCTAATTCCCTAGCTCTCTTTTTGTTGAGACATTCAACTGTTAAATGAGTTATAGCTGCACTCTCCATTGTTTGCTTATCAACGGAAGTAGTTTGTTTTCTCACTATTTGTTTTCGTTTCCTCACTATTCGCTTTTTTGGAGCAGTTTTCCTTCTCTTAGGAGTTGTTTTGCCGTTTTTCATTTTATTTTCTGTTGGATATGGATCTGTGCTAAGGAGCTCTTCAGAAAGAGCATCCATAACATTCTAAAAATAAAAGGGTAATATTTGCATGAGTGGCTAAGAGTGTATTTATTACTTAGAGTGTCTTATATATATATATATGTATTTATGCCAAAAGCAGTTAAGATCATAGAGTTATGGTAGATTGAGAATGTGCTTATTAAACTATTGGGATGTGGCGACAGACAACAAAGGATGCATTCAAATATATATATATATGTATTTACTTAATATCATACCGCTTTTAACATCTCAATTGGTAAGAAATAAAAATAAAATATAATAGTTTGAACAAAATATTGTAAAATAATAAAAAACAACTAAAAATTTTTCATAAATATGTATGAAACGCTTCTAACATTAGTTCTAAAATACCTACAGAAGAGGATAGAGCTTTATCTATTTGGACATAATTATAAATATGCTTTCTGAATTTATAAAAAGTTTTTTTGTTCCACGTCATGCTGTATAATTTTTTGAAAACTATTTGATTCCAAGCACTTCTTTTAATTTCATTTAAAAAATTATTAATATTAACGACTTCCACCATTGACAAAACGATTTCGAAACCGTTTTTTATAATTTCATCAAAACGTTCTGTAGATATATCATGTTTCTTACAACACATCCCCATACTCATCATGTGTTGAGTTATACAGAATATTATAACTTGAAATGTCAAACGTTCTACAGATTTTTCTTCAACAACATCATTATTTATCACATAGTTATGATACATTTCTGGAAGGAAGTCCTTTAAGTAGATTGGATTTGTTGTTGTATTGTTCTAAAATACAAGCGATAATTAGATAACTAAAATAATTAAAGGTTTTCAACAGGTGTTAAATAGTATTTTTTATTAATTCTTACCTTTTCATCAGGCTGAGATTCCGACTTTAGATACAATGGTTGACTTCCTACATCTTGAGTATTCATTCTGAAAAACAGAAAAAATTGGTTCAAGTCTTTATAATCAATTTAAAGATAGATATGTCATAAAGCCTTCAGATAGTTGTGTTAGCTAGGGAAAATAAATGAATTTAAGTTTTACCTTTATGAAGAGAGAACTCTTAGTAGTTGCAATGGAAGATGTAGTAGATAGATGTTGCTCCTTTGCTCACTGTTGTTGAACTGGATGCTCCCTGTCTGAAACCGTTGTCTCTTATATAGGTAAATGTGTGAAAATAAATGTTTTATTCCCGCGAAAGCATTGGTTTGTATTCGCGTGAAAATAAATGTTTTATTCCCGCGAAAGCATTGGTTTGTATTCGCGTGAAAATAAAATGCTTATTCTCGCGAAAGCAACGGTTTCCATTCGCGTGAAAATAAGTTATTTATTCCCGCGAAAACATTGGTTTGTATTCGCGGGAAAATAACATTTTTATTCCCGCGAAAAGATTGGTTTGTATTCGCGTGAAAATAAAATATTTATTCCCGCGAAAGCAACAGTTTCCATTCGCGTGAAAATAAGTTATTTATTCCCGCGAAAACATTGGTTTGTATTCGCGGGAAAATAAAATTCTTATTCCCGCGAAAGCAACAGGTTCCATTCGCGGGAAAATAAATTATTGATTCCCGCGAAAACATTGGTTTGTATTCGCGGGAAAATAAAATATTTATTCCCGCGAAAGCAACGGTTTCCATTCGCGTGAAAATAAGTTATTTATTCCCGCGAAAACATTGGTTTGTATTCGCGGGAAACTAAAATTTTTATTCCCGCGAAAGCAACAGTTTCCATTCGCGTGAAAATAAAAAGTTTATTCCCGCGAAAGCAATGGTTTGTATACGCATGAAAATAAAATTTTTATTCCCGCGAAAGCATTGGTTGGTATTCGCGTGAAAATAAATTATTTATTCCCGCGAAAGCATTGGTGTTCTTCCGTAAAAATAATGTTTCATTAATTTAACCTTATGATAAATTGCATGATTTTAGCTATATAAGAAGCACTGTTTTTACACAGAAAGCAGTCACTTCGACATTAGCAACTGAAGGAGCAAGATCTACTACAACATCATCTACTACAACTGCTAGAAGGACTTTTTTGTTTGGAGGTAAGTCAACTTGAATGAGTATAAATTTAATTTTTATCGATTTAGATACTAACAGCGGTATGATATTGAGTAAATATATATATATATATATATGTATATATATATCTTCAAATTGGTTTGAAAAAGAAATCAAAAAATCATAACATGGATTTTTACTTTATCTTTTAGAATGTCGACACAAGTCAATACAAAACAACTGAAGAATGAAGAACCAAACCCTTCACAAGATAAGAAGGTGATTGATGACAATGTACTTCTTCAACGCACTACGATTCCCTTTCAAAGCACCAGTCTGAATACTCTGGCAACTCTCATCATCAAAAGCGCCTCTCTGTTAAGTACTCTATCTCCAGCTTCCAGAAGAAACATTGAAAACATAGTCAAAGTTGAAGATTTACCAATACCTACAGTTATGCAGGTGTTAACCGTTGAGCTCCATGATGAAACAAACTGCATCATCATCTACAACTATAAAAAGGATGGAAAGGTAGTTAGAGTGAAGAGCACTATTCCATTAGCAGCAGGATTACTTGTCAATGAAGCTTCGCAAATAAGACCATTGGTTTTGATCTACATGGGTGTTGAAAAGACTGGAAAAGCAATTTTTCGTGCTGCTACAGAAACAGGAACTACTTTGAGGTGTAAGAATGCGTTTGATGTATTACCAGAAAAAAGTATGCGACAAATCAATGCTTATTTCGAAGTAGCTAATCTTCAGGACTTCCCAACAGATAGTGTCATATGTTTCCAAAACCCTGAAGTTATAACAAAATCTGACAGGCGATGGAATGGAAATGAAGAGACTCTTCTAGTTCAATACAGAAGTGTTGTAGATGAAGAATTACTGATCGGAGATATGCGCATTCCTCATCAAATAGCTTCTGCTGTGACATCGGAGAGATTTGGAGTGATTCTGTTCAAGGGTCTGAGTCGAAACGCAGACAATTCAATTTTCTACAACATCAGTGTACTCGCAGCTCATCAAGCCTTCGTCCAAGCCTCGGAACTGACTGATAATCCAAAATCTGAGGATTTTCTCAACCACTTCGATGATGCTGAAAAAGAAAACTGTGGGGAACAAACTCTCGAGAAGCTAATCTATAACTCAAGGGATTCATATCACTATAGGTAAGTTTTATTTATTTTTACCATAATTTTAAAAAAGTTGATTTGTGAAAATTTTGTGTATTCTTACAATAAAAAACCACTTAAAATGATAAATTTGTGAACATTTTTGTAAAACATTTTCAAGTTATATATATATATATTTCGAATTAAAAAAGGATTTTGTTGTGTCATCAGTGTATTTTTTACATAAAAGTTGGAAAAATAACAAAAGATGATAATTATTTTACAAAAATGTTCAATTTTTCACATAAATGATCAACTCATAAACATTTTTTGTAAAACATTTTTAAATTATATATATTCCGGATTAAAAAAAGGACTTTTTTGTGTAATCAGTGTATTTTTTTACATAAAAGTTTAAAACATAACAAAAGGTTATAATTATTTTGCAAAAATGTTTAGTCTTTCACATAAATGATCAATTCATAAACATTTTTTGTAAAAAATTTTCAACATTTTTAAATTATATATATATTTCGGATTAAAAAAAGGACTTTTTTGTGTAATCAGTGTACTTTTTTTACATAAAAGTTTAAAAAATAACAAAAGGTTATAATTATTTTGCAAAAATGTTTAGTTTTTCACATAAATGATCAATTCATAAACATTTTTTGTAAAACATTTTTAAATTATATCTATTTCGGATTAAAAAAAGAACTTTTTTGTGCAATCAGTGTAATTTTTTTACATAAAAGTTTAAAAAATAACAAAAGGTTATAATTATTTTACAAAAATGTTTAGTTTTTCACATAAATGATCAATTCACAAACATTTTTTGTAAAACATTTTTAAATTATATATATTTCGGATTAAAAAAAGGACTTTTTTGTGTAATCAGTGTATTTTTTTTACATAAAAGTTTAAAAAATAACAAAAGGTTATAATTATTTTACAAAAATGTTTAGTTTTTCACATAAATGATCAATTGATAAACATTTTTTGTAAAACATTTTTAAATTATATATATTTTGGATTAAAAAAAGGGTTTTTTTTGTGTAATCAGTGTATTTTTTTAGCTAGAATTTGAAAAAAAATCACAAAAGGTTATAATTATTTTACAAAAATGCTTAATTTCTCATGTAAATAACACGTTTTATCACATAAATGGTTTATTCATGAGTGTTTGTTGTAAAACATTTTTAAAATTATATATATATATATATATTTATATTTATACATTCCGAATCCGAATGAAAACAGGACTTTTTCGTGTGTAATCAGTGTATTTCTTTTACATAGAAGTTGAAAAAATAACAAAAGTTTATAATTATTTTACATTAATTTTAATCATGCTATACTAATACATCACTTTTTATTTTAGTCCATTATATCGTAAAAAGAAAACAGAATAAAGAACTTTCCCTAAAAAATAATGAGCTGAATGATGTAACTCAGTGAGTTATTTTCCTGTTATATATAATGTAAATTATCTAATGTAGCTAAGAGTAAAATTTAAATTCGGTAAAATTTATTTATATAATGAATAACTTTTGTATTTTAGTCAATTATTGGATCACAAAGAATACGGAATACAAGAATTCCTCTCTGGGTCTAATAATATGCCAGAAGAATATCAAAGAAGATATTGTTCAAGAAAAGCGCTTTGTAACCATTGATAGCTTTGTAACCATTGATATCGTAAGCTATAGTAGTTTGTATTACAGAAAATTTACTATAAAACAGTTTTATGAATGTAAAAACTAGATATGGTATTTTCTATTACAATTATTTACTTGTAAATTTCATTCATCTAGAGAGGTAATTTGGTGATTTTTTGACAGTTTTTTAAAAAAGTTAAAAAGTACAAAAAAATTAAAAAATATCGAAAACTATATATTTCAATGATTATTTTTTAAAAAGTTCAAAAAAATGTAATAAAGCTCTGATTTGAAACATACAAAATTTAAAAGGATTGTGTAGGATAAAATTCTCACTCAAAAAATTATTGAAAATTAAATGAAATAAAAGAATATTTTCCCAAATAGCAAAGTTTTGTAAATATAAAGTGAAAATCTATATATATATATTGTTTTTAAAATAATATCGAAAACTATATATTTCAATGATTATTTTTTAAAACAATAAAAAAATCTAAAAGGAAGGTGTAGGATAAAATCCTCACTCAAAAAATTATTGAAAATTGAATGGAATAAAAGAATATAAAGTGAAAATCTCTATATATATTTATTTTTTTAAAAAAATATCGAAAACTATATATTATAATGATTATTTTTTTTAAAAAGTTGAAAAACAAAAAAACCTTGTAATAAAACCCTGTTTTAAAACATAAAAAATTAAAAAGGATGCTGTAGGATAAAACTTTCGCTCAAAAAATTAATGAAAATTGAATGGAATGAAAGAATATTTTACCAAATACTGCATTTTTCTTGTAAATATATTGAAAAATTGAATGGAATGAAAGAATATTTTACCAAAATACCACATTTTTCTTGTAAATATATAGTAAACATTTCTAAAATATTGTTGGTGAAATTTACTGGAAAATGGTTTCAAGTGTGTCAAAGACTAAATATGATGTTTTCATTGAAATGTTTATTTTTAAAAGATCCATATAATAACATTGAATCAATTAGTTAAATTTAACAGTCAAATTCTTTTTTTATCAAGTGGGCTTAATGTTTCTATTGTGATTAATTCTCAAATATTGTAAACTTGAACTATCTAGAGGAGTCGTTTGTCGATTTTGATGTGTTTTTTTCTTTTAAAAAAATTATCATGTAATACCACATACTTCAGTTCTAATTCGTTTTGAACAATTTCATGGGAGACAAAGAATAAAAAAGTTACATTGATTTAGTTTTTAGAATCAAAGTTGCTATCAAAAATGGTTTGTTCTTGAATGAGTAAATCCATAACCTCCTCATCATCATGACAGAAGTTTTCTGATGATTGCATTTTGAAAAACAATTTTTTTTCTTTTAAAAAAATTATTACGTAATACCACATACTTCAGTTCTAATTCGTTTTTAGAATTGAAGTCGCCATCGAAAATGGTTTGTTCTTGAATGGGTAAATCCATAGCCTCCTCCTCATCATGACAGAAGCTTTCTGATGATTGCATTTTGAAAAACAAATTACATTGATTTAGTTTTCAGAATTGAAATTGCCATTGAAAATGGTTTGTTCTTGAATGGGAAAATCCATAGCCTTCTCATCATCATGTCTAAGTTTTCTACCCCAATATCTCCAACCTCTCAGAGATAGAGATTGTTCTGTTTAAAAAAATAATGGAAATTGTATATATAAATGAATGTTTTTGAAAAAAATGGTAAATTTTTGAAAAAAATTCAAAAGGAAAATGCAGGATAAAACCCTCACTCAAGAAACTAATTTTGTATGATAGGTTGCTTACCTAATAATAAGAAAATAATGAATAACTTATATTTGAGCAATTATTGAAAAAATTAATGAAAATTGAATAGAATAAAGGAAATATTTTACCAAATAGCCTGTTTTTTGTTGTAAAGATATACAAACAGATAAAATTTAACCATTTAAAGGATGATTTCTTTTTTGCAAAAAAAATAATGAAGATTTAATGAAATGAAAAAATATTTTACCAAATACCCTGTTTTTTTGTAAATTTGTACAATTAGATGAAATTTAACCATTTATAGGATGATTTGTTTTTGTAAAAAATTAATGAAAATTGAATAAAATGAAAAAATATTTCACCAAAATAGCTCTTTTTTGTAGATGTAAACAAATTGATGAATATCTAACTTTATCCATTTTTCCCATTTGGGATCATGTTTTGAAGGTTTTCAAGATAGTTTTAGTAAAAGCTTATGCATTGATTGTCATTACAAGTTGTAGTGTTTGGTATTATTTAATATTTACTGACTCTAGCTATATTATATGAAATTTTCCCTACTTAATACACAATAAATGTATATATTCACATATTGTTTCATTTTTAATCACTGTATTTATTCAATGTAGATATATCTCCTCTCTCTCCTCTCTCAAGATATCATATGAGTCGAACTACAAAAAATTATCAAAAATTAAATGCCATACATTCAAAATCTAGATGCTCTATGAGTTAAAGTTATGTATATAATTATGTAAAAAATTATCAAAACTTGAATGCCATACATTCAAAATCTATAAGTTCAAATTAAGTAAAAAAATAATCAAAACTCAAATGCCACTTAAATGCCACTCAAATGCCACACAAATACCTCTCAAATGAAATACAATATAAACTTGGCGAATTCACCCAACGTCGTAACTCATTGCATAACCTCCAAGATCTAATCCACAAAAAAACACTTGGTAGGGAGATCTGCTCATATATTACTACTCTGGAAGTAATTAGAGGAATCTGAATAAGTATGTAAATAGTAGGCAAATCATACAGTGCATAAGGATTAGAGGTAATTGGTACCAAGTGTCCAATCACAGGTATCTGCAGGGCTCCAGGTCTACAGCTAGTTGGTGGTTACCGCATTTGTTGTTCCGAGGATGGGCACTTCCTGTTCTCGCTCTAGAATGGGATCCTAGATAGTTTTGCAGGTCCTCTACTATGGCGGCCATCTTAGACCGGCGCTGTGTCACCACACCGGGTTTGTTACCGGCCCTGCAGGGGTCAATACCGGCCATGCATGCCTTGCTACTGGTACAGTAAGGCTCTCCACTGACACAGCATCTTTCCTATGGCTGTGGGTTGAACTTTAGCACACTGGTATTGAGATTGGAGTGGAAAACAATCAGTTTATCTTTGCCTTTTTATCAAAATCTACCACAGTATATTGTAGTGGGATTTGGCGGAATGTTTCAGCTATCGTCCAATATATCTGGTACAGTCCACAAAGTGCAGCTCGTCGCACAGGCTAGTAACAACTCCCTTCAAGAGGCAGTGCATAACAGGTGGGACCTGAAGGGTACTACACACAAGGTGCTCACACTTTCAAATCACAGGGTGAGCCCACAGCTTAGGCCAACTAGACGAAGTTGAAATGTAGGATTATTTTAATTACTCAAATCTACAAAACAGTGCTCTCTAGATAGCCAATTGCCTAGATATGTGTACATCAAAAAGTAGGAGTGGAAAAATAGTTCACTGAACACATAAAGGAGCCAGGCTCATACAGGCTGGTATACAAGAAGTTATTGAATTACAAACCTCGTAGCTAAATGATATGTACAGAAAGTAGTACTAGCCAATGCATTGACGCATACTTATTTTTAATCATCAGTGCGTTCAGTTCATGTCGGTAAAATTTGCCTCAGCTTTGCCAATACATGAAATTAAAAAAACATTTCAAAGCAAAAGACAGATTGGCTATGCAGCAATTGTTTTCGTTGTTTTCTAAGCTGATATGTATGCATAATAAATTGAGTACTTGAAAGACTAAAGAGGTGTCAATACACAATACATGTTAGTTATTATACTGTCAGTGTTACATGGCAATGCTCATACAGGCTAGTGCGTGTCACTCAAAATCCCATCATCATTATTATTTTTGTATGTTGTGAAACACTGGTATTGTCCAAGCTCACAGGCAAAGATCTTAAGGCTTGGCGACACTGCGCCAATATTTTGGTCCGTATTTACTTTTGTGATGGATTGTTATCAAGTGGGAGTGGCTACACAGGCAGGCTTAGCTAGCCAATGTACAAGGGCGCATTGGTTAGCTGCTATTCACCTAGCAAATCATATGGCACAGAGCAGGGCTTTATCCCTGTTCATATCCGCCAAAGAGCTTTTTGTTTTTTGATAAAATAAAAATAATAACTGAAAAACACAGTACAGGGCCTGGATAACAATCGCTATTCATTTTTAGTAGTGTATTGTGCAGGCACTTGGGAGGTATTTATGACTCAAACCATCAGTCAGAGACACTTTTTGGATTACATAGGTGTATGATGGGGAAAACAGGATACTACATGACGCTAATATCTACCACAATAAATTTTTGGTCAGCTGAACAAAAATGCACTCACTTGGAGATTACAACATCAGCCAGCCTGTATGAATAACAGGTTATTTTGTATAACAGTATAAACATGCAATATATTACCAAGGCCAAATTGTAGGATCATTTGCGGGTAATAGATTAAATGTTAATTAGGTCACTGTTTGCCAATATTGCCTCATAGTCCGTTGACATTTATGAGGATTGGCAAAACGCCAAATGCCACCTCATCAGGCCATCTGAGTTATGCAATCTTGCTCATCAGTGTAAAAGCTGACTGTATCAGTTTACCACATGGATGCTTCCTCCTACGCTTAAATACATACTTCCTCCCAGTCAAAACAACTGCTTTCTTATCTATGATCAGACAATATTAATGCTCTCATGCTACACAAGAGTGGCTTCCAATTTTGATGCTACTCAGTAATGGTACGCTTCATACTGTAACCAGGATGTGACTATGTCAGGAACAATATGCCTGTCACTCAGTCCTCCATCAAGGGTTTATATTTTTGTAATGCTTGACAGTGGAGCCAACATAATTTGGTTTGAGATGAACAACTAGCTAATGTTATGTAGATTTGGTATCAAACAGTATAGATGAAAAAATTTCAACTATTAAAATGCATCTAGAATAACAAAAATTCAACAAAGTGTGTATTGCAGCTTTTAAAGCACCCATTCTCACAAATTCAACTTTAAATAAGGTGAGGACTCTTGTTTATCTTTCCACGGTTTTTTTTACCTATAATTTTACAATTGCTAAGCATTTACCGCAAAGTTTCTTATTCCTGTGTTCCATGAGGTTCAAGCTCATCTTATGTTCTATGGGCTGTGGGGTTAGGGGACATTCAACAACCCAGATAAGACCCCAAAAGTATGCTGTGTGTAGTTGCATGGATATAACAGAAATAAGTAAAATTGCACATTCATCTTGAACAAAAAATAATGCTGCTGTCCGTTATGTAAGACACTATTAGTTGCTCCAAATATAAACTCTTTGCAGACAATCAGCTGGTCTACTGAGATTGTTAAATTTTTTTATACAATCCTTTGAACTCATATTATTTTGTAGCAAACTTTGCTGCATGCAGTAGGTTATGTTTGAAGCACTAATAAACATTAACAAAGTGTTAATCTCTTTGCAAGAAGCAACAGGACCAACTATAAAATGAGCAAAATTTTACCTTTTTTCAATATTTCCTGTTCATCAGTGGATCTTCCGGTCGTATTTTTGCTTCCCTTGGCACCCATAACAAACTGTAGTTCTGTGCCGATAGGTTAACCAACACAAACATAGACCACAGAACTTCAATCAGTGCACCTGTCAACAATGAAGAAAAACTTATACCAACTTCTTCAAAAATATGTATTGATAATCAGTCAATGGTAACTGAAAATTTGATCGAGCTTAGAATGAAAATGAGGCAGAAACATCTTTCATTCCTAGAATGTGGCTCTTGGGCTTGTTTTATAATTTGGCTCTTTTTGCTGGCTCTGTCAAATTTTGAAAAACTTGTTGACAGCTATCAAAAAATTGAAAAGCCAATAAATCCATAACGCGTGCTCAACAAAAATGAGGTAAACAGTAATACTGTAGAGGATTTGGGAAAGCTCTACAAACACAAAATATTATTGATAATTACAAGACAACCTAGCCTTGTTTCTGGTCTTTGCAACCCGTTAGCTCTAAACAACCCACAAGACAAATCTTCTGTTTATCTTCTGATTTAGGTTTGCTCAATTATCTTTCTTTGTTACACACACCTATGTCCAAATTAATTGTTGCTTAGAACCAATCTCAGCTTCCCCACTACTGTTTTTGACAGCAGAATCAGCAGTTGTACTCCTAGATTATATCAAATGTCTCAAACAAATAAAACTGCTTTATGATATAGTAATAACTGTTTTCCATCGTATAAAAAAAAGTAACACATGAAATCCTATTTAGTAACCAAATCTAAACAACGATATGTAGACTTATGTAGGACTATACAAAAACAATAAGATAAAATACAAGTATAATCACAGTATTTTGCAAAAGATAAGAACTAATAATGACAATAAGGGTATTTGCAACGTGTGTTCACCGAAAAAAATCAAGAAACTTAATCCGAAACAATAATTTTTTTTAAACTTGTGGGTCAACAGAAAAGAGCTCACCGAATAAATAGAATAATCAACAAGCATCTATTAACATTGTTCGTAGGTCACGAACAGAATTGAACAATAAATGAATCATAAAAAACGAGTATACTTCGTTCCGTTTCATAAACCAGTCTTGTTGCCTTAAGAAATACTATGACAAAATTACCACTGCTGAAAAATTGGTAAATAATGCCATTCTTGCCTTTTTTTGTCTATTAAAAAATTGGCAGTGATCTTCTTTATGGTTTGTTTGGTAATCTAAAAGAATTTATTGAAGAATTATAGTGTTCTAAACTAATGTTTCATTCAATATGCAACGGGTTTATCTACCAACACCTATTAGTTTTTGTCATGAATAATGAAATGAATGAAAATGGAAATAAAATTCAGCCAATCAAGTTGCATCTAATTGCTTGTCACGTTCTGCCCACGACTTTTGTGGGTCCAACTGGTTCTGGAAAGACAGGGGCAATGTTACGAATGATTGAAGCTGGTCAAACTATAGCTTATCCTCAACCGGTAGAAATACATTACTGTTATCCTGTTATCCTGTTAGCCTATCAAAAAGCCTTTGACGATGTATCCGGAGTGATATTTTACAAGGGAATGATAAATATAACAAAAAGTTTCCCTAGAGGCGGAAAAAACAGATGATTGGTAATTGATGACTTGACAGATAAAGTTTTCAGTTAAGTCACTGCCAATGCTTTGTATACGAAACATAATCATCATTTGAACATAAGTGTGTTTTTATTGCTCAAAATCTGTTCTAGAAATGAAATCGTACAATTTCCTTGAATGGTCACTATTTTTCTTTTTAAAAACCCTCGAGATGCTGTTTCAATTACCTATTGGGCTCGCCAACGCTTTACCATGAGAACAAAACATTCGCAAGAAGCCTTTGATCTAGTGACAAAGAAGTCTTACTCTTTTCTACAAATAAACAGTACCCAGCGAACAGATGATCATCGCAGACTATTGGGAAATTTTGTATTGGACAACTTGATGCTATAAGTACTCGAATGGTGGCATATGATTATAATTAATATTCAATTAACCTTACACGCATTTTGGTAATTTGTTAATCGGATGTGTAACAAGTTAAGACAACGACTGCAAAAAAAGTTGAAAAATAAATGCGGTGCTGTTGTTTTCATTCAACAATGCAACTGCTTCAGCTCCAAAGTCTGTAATAGCTAATGCAAAAAATATCTATAATAGCTATTGTAAATGGAACAATACGATTGTCCACAGCTCAGTATTATCAGTTGCCATGAAGCGCAAAGGATATTGATCATGAAATCGATAATAGATGTAAAACCAGTTCTGTAAAAAAGAGGAGTTTTAACTTCCCTACTACGACCATGAGTCAGCACAGTAGTTGCTGGTAAACTGAAAACTGTATTAGGAAAAGGGCAAAGATGGGCGCCAATGACTTGAATAAAAGAAAACCAAAAACAGAAATAGCTGAAAAGGCCAACTCGTATCTGTTTCAATCTTTGATAAAAGCCATCGAAATTATTAAATTAGACAATTTAGTTCTTAGTTTGCATAATTTTTAACTTTATAAAAGGTTACTTCAAAGTTTGTATTGTAAAAAAACAAGAGAATTGTTTTCCGAAACTAGTTACTTGTAAACTTTTGCATTGTGATTTTCAGAACTTTCAAAATAGTTAATTTTAAACCCCGCACAGATAAATTTTATTTTTATCTTCCAGATAATACTTCATTCGGCAAATGACTGATGCTGAAAGAAAAAGAAAGATATGATACTGAAACATCAAGTATTGAACTAGATTGCAGCTGATGTACATCGGTTAAATGGGAATGGAAACAAAAAATATGTTGAGCATGCTGATTGCACTAATGTAGTAGAATGTTAGTTTCAAACTCGTACTAAATCTAATTTTGCGAGTTGTATACTTAACATTGAGAACTTGAAACTCTTAAGTTGGTAAAACAATAGCAAATTTTTAATTTTACTAGTTTGGAAGGGTTACTTCCTTCATAGTTAGCTAACTAATAACGCACAAAGATATCATTTGTTACTCAAAACTAGTCACTTGCTAACTTATAGCTTGTAAACTAACCATTTTTAACTTTCCCAATCCTTCAATTTGTTATATTTACTCATCATTATTACTCATATTCAATTCTCCCTTTCAAATAGTCAATGTACTATCATAACCGCTTTCCCTTTATTACATCATTTATCACCAGTTCCACTGGATTTTTTTTGTTTCCTAATGATCAAAAGCACAGTTTGTACGACTTGCTTCATAATCCACAATAAAAAATCTAGTATGAATCATCACCGACATGATGTTCATTGACAAAATCTTGGAAAAAACACAAACAAAAACAATAATTTCAAATATTATGAATGCCGCATATGCATAAAAGTACAAAATAATTTTAAACATTGCCAAAATATTCACATAAATAACAAAGTTAGCAGGTCTGTAGTGTTTTGTGATTGCATTTCTAGCTGAAGGTTTTTGGTACAATGAAATATATGTAAACGGGTACTCGTTCGCCTCAAATCACGGATTTTCCTTCTTGAATCCGGTGCGAATCGAAACTGAATCCAACATTTTTTGAATCCTAGCGAATCCATGATTGTTCGGCCTTTCATTGGTCAATTATGACTATAGTAAAAGCATATAATAGTAGTAATGCGCTGATCTAGTTATGTATGCTGCGTTGTGTCTATCGTTTCAATGAGAGGTGTCATTGCCTCAGTCATCCGATAGCTTGCAATCTGAGGAACGTCGGGACGCTGTGTATACTTTCAGCCAGTAGACTAGCAAACAAAAACACGCACGCACATCAATCACATGTGCTGATTGGTAGTCAAGAGTGCTAGTAGTAGTTGATAATAAAAATGTCAAAGAGAAGCTTTGTCTGGATTTAACTCTCACTGCTCACTCAACTACACGCTCAATCTAATAACTACCATTCATGACATACGCAACCAATTCAGTTGACTTGACCAGTTCACCCAAGCAAGAACACTCAAATTTTTTTATATATATTACTACTGCTTGATATTTACAACAACAATAATAATAATTAACACAAGTTAGTAAATGCAAGTTATTATTTATTATAGGTAAATATTTGTAGTTGTATTGATAATAAATGCTCACTGCTCAGTCAACAACACGCTCAATCCAATAATTATTATCTGTGACATACGCAATCAATTCACTTGACCTGACCAGTTCGCTTGACCAAGAACACTGAACTTTTAATATATTACTCTTTGATCATTTCAACAATAATTAACAAAAGTAAATTATACTTATTATTGATTATAGGTAAACATATGGAGTTGCATCGATAATAAATCAGCAAAACAATTAATTTTTAGTTATTGTAGACCCTAATTAGGATGTTTTAGTGTTGGCTAAATTTGGAAAAAAAAGAAAAATGCTGCTTGCTATTGTGAGAGATTTGTATGAAGTACCCACCCTCAACCCCACCCCCATCCCATACCCCCCACCCCATACCCCCCAACCCTTGCTGTCTACACCCCCTAAACATAACCTACAACCCCTTCTCCTTTACCCTACACGCAAACTACCCCCACGAAATCAAGCCCCAAAGACCTAGACCCTGTGTAGACACTATGCCACACCTAAAATCTACCCCGGGTTACCCGGGGTCTACTTCGGGTCAGCTACCCCGGGCCTGGGTAGAAAGAAAGTGGAAGAGGTAACCTGGATCTAAGGAACCTAATGCCCCAATCAAGATTCAAATCGGACAAATACAACGGCCAGGAGAGCAAGCTGAGTACCAGCATGTCCTAATAAGGACTGGAAGATTACCAGCTAAAGAAAAGAGCGACAAAGAGTGCCCAGAGCAAAGCACCATGTGCTCAAGACTTTAATTGGATAACTTTACAAACATTCTTGTATACCGCATTGTGATTTGTTTGTTTTTACTATTGTGTTGTATGGTTGGCTCACCCAAACAAGGGGGTGAGTTTTCCTCCCCTTCTCCTATAAAAGGAGCTTTCTTGCATGATATAAAGCAGAAGTCTTGTGGAGTTGCTAGATACCATTACATCTTGCTAAATGGATTGTGCATAAATAAAGTATTGTTAATTAAACCTTCGTCGTTGTGTGTTTGGGTCTAGGACCCCGTCAGTTGGTAGCGTTGATTCGGAGTGATTCCGAAGTAATATTCAGAAGTTGATGGAGTGACCCCGTTGTGTCTGGTAGCCAGTGTAAAAACTACTACACTATTATTACTTGGTAGTTGAGCGTTGCTAAATGTGTATTGATCATCAGGTAACCTAGAGACCGGTTTGACCCTCCGCAAAAAAATTGTTTGAACAAGTAGTTGTCTAACGTAAATAGGATTTAGACCAGACCGACTCAGACCGGTTTGATTTGAGTGGAAAGATTCGGAATCGGACCGAACCTGAATTTTTTTTGTCCCGTTCCATCACTAGTTCCTATAAACAGTTCAAATGTTGTCAACCTATCAAAGTTGATGGGAAAGTGTGGAATGTTGGAGAGCATTTGATTGGTTCGTTTTCACTCAGAGAATATTTGTGTGTGTGTGTGTTTATTTTATCACGAAAGCAAAACAAATGGAATGCAAAGAGCAACAAATCAGAAGGCAAAAATTTTTCCAGAAAGAAATGAATAAACGCTTGATGATGAGGTCCACGTGCGCAGTAGCACTGCAGCTAGTCGAGGCGCTGGGCCTGGAAAACCCAATTACTGTTGTTTCTCCCAACCCTAAAGCTTTAGCAGGTGTTCACTCTTAAATTTCTTCAAGTTTGAAGTTTTGCGCAAAAGCGCTGGTAAGTTGTTCCAATATGATGATCATCGATACTCAACTTTTTTTACCTGCAGCGGAGCTAGATTTGGGCAAAGGTGAATTTATTAATGCAGATCTTGTTTTATATTTACTGATACTTTTGCTTGATTTTTTTAAAACTTATTACGGGCCATTAGCAAAACTTGGCAACAGTACATCTTGTTTATTGGTAGCACTCTGAATTTAGTAAACAAGGGTAGAGATGGGATCAACGGTGGTTTTTGGAATATATTTTGGAATATATTGATTGAATTTATTTTGTTGTAACAGTAATATAGTTTCAATCAACTATTTTCTTCTTGTTTAGTTATTATGATTTGTTTATTACCATTGTTACAATAAGCACTCCAACTACAGTTTATGAATCTATTTTACATCCAAATGAGATTACATACTTTATTACATCATGCACAATATAAAAGCACTACAATATCAACCGGGATGGACACAAAAATACCTCAAAAGATTCTCATGGGCATCTGGTGCTTAAAAGGGCACTTGGAACCGGAAGAACCATTTTGTCCTTAAACACCATTATGCAGAACTGCTGATATTATGCTAAAAAAAGATAATGCATAAAAACATTAATTCAGTTAGAAAATCAACACAATCACATCAACCAGAAAAATCTATACAAGTCGCATTGAAAACGATGGGTTAACAACAAGTGTAACTTAGAGGTGTTCTCTGGAGGCTGACTCTAAATTGCGCCGCAAAAAAACATAGGGGGTTTCATGTGCTCCTGTTATATAAAAAAGCTAATGACATAGAGAACTCATGGGCCAATAGCGAAAAAGAGAATGAAAAATGTGATGAGAGCCCTTATGTCAATAGAGGAGGAAAACTGCAGCACATTTGTGGGATAGGGATCACTAAACAGCTCCATATAGCATGCAAATCTGCTCATATTGTACTACTAATGATAAGTGAAACTGAATGCAACAGACCACAGATACTCACTATCTGATAGAGCATCTACTAACGATCGCTGCATGAAGGGTGTAACATTGGCAAACCTGGTATATTTATTTGATGCAATAAAGCACTAACGTCACTGCAAATGGCTCAACTCCAAGTTTGAAAGAATGTTTAAACAATGTTGTTGCCTACATTCAAGTAAGCACCCAATTCACATGATCAATCATGCGCATCAAAGGCTGCCTTTGTTATTCACACTGTAGCTACAAGCTTGCATTAAATAAGTATTAAGCACACTGTTCTTGGCTTTACTTGCTGCGTTGAGCAGTCTGTGTAGGTGTATGGCCTATTTCAATTGTACAGCTGCTCTGGGTGGAGTAACATACCACAGTTTGACCAAACCAAAACCAAAACGTTTTGTTTTGGAAGTAGACTTTTGATCTGTTTATTATCGAATGCTTTACCCTTATCCGACTGTAAGACCTTGAAGTTTGTCCTCATCCAATACGTTTTTTAAACCTGAAACGATGATGTGTCTGGGTTTGGAGACTTGAGGCATAGCTCTACTCTTTACAGACAGCAAATCAACAGCAGTTAGTGAAAAGCAGTTATATTGTTTTCATTTTTCTTGAGGAAGCACATTTATCAAACTATCTTGATTCTGCTCTCATATTGTGAGAGACTTACATGAGATAGTCTACCCCCCCCCCCTTCCCACACCCCCAGATCCCCCTCCACCCACTTTCCTGTCCACTAACCAGCCAGACACAACCCCTGACCCCTTACCCTTCCGCTTCGATGCAAATTCCCTCACAAAAACGGATACCGAGGACCCCGACCTTGTATAGACCCTATACATTATACAGAACCTACCCCGGGTTACCCCGGGTCTACCCGGATCAGCTACCCCAGGCCTGTATACCAAGAAGTTGATTCAGATAGCCGGGGACCTAGGGAACCAGATGCCCTTCTCAGAGAGTGAATGGGAACAGTACAATAACCAGGAAAGCAAGCTAAGTGATTGGTGCTCTAATGAAGAGTGGAAAAGAACCAGGATGCCCTAACAAGGAATGGAAAAGAACCAAGCCAAAGAAAAGAGCGGCAAAAGATGCCCAGCACAAATTGCCATGCGCTCATTATTATTATTGGTTAAACTTGTGTATGAAATTGTATTGTGTATTGTGATTGCTGTATTTTTACTATCATGTTATATGATTGGTTCACCCTAATAAGGGGGTGAACCTTCCTCTGATTCTCCTATAAAAGGAGATCTTTCTGTGCAATTCAAGCAGAAGTCTTGAGGAGTTTGTTAAACACACTTGTACCTTCCTAAATGGATTATGAAATAAACATTATTGAAGCAAAACTCTGTCATTTGTGTCTGGGTGTCTGGGTCTAGGACCCAGTGAAAGTGATTAAAGTCAATTCGGAGTGACCCCGAAGCATATTGAAGAAGTTAGTTGGAGTGACCCCGTTGTGTCTAAGTAGATAGTGCAAAACTACTACAATATTATGCCGACAATAGTTGACAGCGTTTTAATTTTGTTATCACTTCTTTGTGTGGCATATAGGGATTCTCACCGCTTAAACATTCACAAATGTTCTTTTTACGTTTTTGCTTTCTCCGAGCTTTCAACAGAGCCTGAGCTTTCTAACAATGTATGAAACGCCGGATTGTCATCCAAGTTTTTCAATTCAAATTGACCGTTTTCTAGGTCCCATTACTTTCATTGGACGCTTAGTAGTTTTTACAATTATTTGGTAATAACGACAATCTACAACAATAATACTTAACGCTCAATGGCTAAGCCTGATGATTATCGGAGAAAACTGCTTGTTTTGCTTTTCGCTCCAATCAATAAATATAATATAATGACAGTATTAGTTAAATATTTTTGTAAAACACACAAACAACTAAAAGGCGCTTATAACTTTGCTTACTTTAATGTTTGCATTTAAATTTCTGAAGTCAATTTTTCAGTCTAGTTAAACACACGCACCAACTCAATCGCTTTCTATATTTATACAAAATGAAATATCAAGAGCCTGTTGACCGTTTGTTTTCAAACCTTGTTCCCTCGTAAGATGTTCACAAGTGCCGCTGAGATTAATTATATCTAGCAGACTCGACTCAAAGTAGAAGCCAAAACTAACCAATTATACATTGAAACAGACCTGAGATGATGCTAACCTGTACCCCAACAATTGAAAATGGCTATGATTTGTTTGAGACGACATATAACTTGATGGACCAGAATCAAATTCTCAAATGCAAAATATGAAATTAAAAACTATTTAAACTTGAAAAAAGCTGGGCTATTGTATAATAAATATCTATTAAATTGTATAATCAATGGCATGACTAGATACAGTAATACTATTTTTACTTGATGCTTGTATTACTTTAGCTGGATAACTTACTATATAGAGAACCGCTACATTCTGTAGATGAAACCACCCGCTAAGACTAATTGATAACCGTTGACCTGCTACAGCCAGGTCCTTTGTAAATACTACCTCTAGTACTACAACTACTCTACCCACACCATACCTATGCCTGATTGGCTGATTCATCAATCATGTGATACAAACAACACCACATGTCTTCTAATTTGATGAAGCAACAGTTTCAAATAACAGATTCAGTGTTACTGTTTGTTATTGGCATCACTTCATCATGTTTTCATCAATCATTGCGGTAGAGCGCATCTAAAGCATAGATAATACGTACCAACCTGTGATTAGAAAGATGAAGGGATTTTAATTAAAACTCTGCTGACAGAACAAATAGGAACCGCACCTCTTTACTAGATTCAGTTTAGTACCAGCTAAAAAGCATGCACCAGTTTTGCCCGCCTCGACTTACATCTACTCGCACACCTTTGGCATACAAAAAAAATAAGTTCCTCAGTAAATATTTTATCCAAAACATTGTGTTTATTCGTAAAATGTTATAAATTTGTACGCTCTTCTAGAGATCAATAAACTTGTGACATCATCAATAAAGTCAGTACTTTAATGCGTATGCTGTGATAGAGTGACTTTATCTTGTTACCCAATAGTCTCACATCCCACATCTCATTAGTTCCTTGTTTACTAACCCATCATGCAGATTGCAGTCCCCCAAATAGAACTTGACTGACTGCCAACAGGAACTGTCTACATGGAATTGTCACTGTGATTGATGCATGCTTTTAAAGCAATAGTGTAGTAGTTTTTACACTGGCTACCAGACACAACGGGGTCACTTCAACAACTTCTGAATATTACTTCGGAATCACTCCGAAACAATGCTACCAAATGACGGGGTCCTAGACCCAAACACACAATGACAAAGGTTTAATTAACAATACTTTATTTATGCATAATCGATTTAGCAAGATACAATGGTATCTAACAACTTCACTTGACTTCTGCTTCAAATCATGCAAGAAAGTTCCCTTTACAGGAGAAGGAGAGGAAAACTCACCCCCTTATTTGGGTGAGCCAACCATACAACACAATAGTAAAAACAAACAAGTCACAATGCAGTATACAAGATGGTTTATACAGTTATCCAATTAAAGTCCTGAGCACATGGTGCTTTGCTCTGGGCACTTGTTGCCGCTCTTTTTCTGTAACTGGTAATCTTCCAGTCCTTATTAGGGCATGCTGGTATTTTCCCATTCGTTATTAGGACATTCTGGTACTTAGCTTGCTCTCCTGGCCGTTGTCTTTGTCCGATTGAGTTCCTGATTGGGGCATTAGGTCCCTTAGATCCCAGGCTACCTCTTCCATCCTCGTTCTACCCTGGCCCGGGGTAACTGACCCAGGGTAGACCCCGGGTAACACGGGATAGTTTTTAGGTGTGGCATAGTGTCTACACAGGGTCTAGGTCTTTGGGGCTTGATTTCGTGGGGGTAGTTTGCGTGTAGGGGAAAGGAGAAGGGTTGTAGGTTATGTTTAGGGGGTGTAGACAGAAAGGGTTGGGGGGTATGGGGTGGGGGTATGGGGTGGGGGTAGGGGTGAGGGTGGGTACTTCATACAAGTCTCTCACAATAGATATGAGAAGTCAGCTTGCTTTTGTCAGTACAATTCTGTTTTATCGCGAGCCAGAAGGAATAGCGATGACAAAGATTTCAGTTCTTGCAATTTGTTGTCATACCCAGTTAGTTGATAACTTTTTCTAGCAGTTTTCAGACTGTCACTGTGAACAAAACTAAATTTGTTCTATGTTGCTGTCTACGACTTTTTTATGGAAAATTTGAGTTTCAGTAAGCCCAGGAGTGTCTTATTCAACGATATTAACTTCAGAAATTCGTTTCCCTTCGGTGTATTTTTTTTGGTGTATTACAGCATGTACAAGGGCTTACCCCAGGCCTGTAAGTCAACAGTAGGCATTTTCTGCTCAGTGAACGTGGAGAACTCGGCTTAGTCTTAATCATTTTCAAAGCTTGACGCACGAGAATTTGACAGAACAAGTAGCTGTGAAGAAAAATAAATTTATTGAGTTGTCTCCTCTTACAACAGGTATATGTCATACGTGTTAAAATGAAGTTTGATAGTAATAAAATATTATTTTCTATTAAATTATTATTATAATAAATACCTATTTCCACTAAAAAAAAACAAATAAAGAATAAATTTTGGCATAGCTAATGTATTGATACAGTGGCACACAGATGTTCGGCGTAATAAATTATTATAATTATTATGGTCTTGCATCAATGATTGTTGCTAGCATTGTTTACCCTGTTTTATTGCTGTATCCAAAATGGAAGTATTTATTACCGTAAAACAGCTGTTTTTAATAGCAAGTCATGAATAAAGAAAATACGACTCCTAATTTTGCAAACAAGCTTGGTTCTTGCACACACGCTTGTAATAAATTTACCGCGAAATCGCGCTATGAAGGAATGCTATAGTTTGCGCTTGTAAAAACAGGAGATATTTACTCATTCGTCACGATTGTGACTTCGCATTCACCTAGCGCCTAGTGTCTATCACTGGTGCTACCCGCTGGCTGCCAAGATACTACACAGTCAAGAGAAAGGGATAAACTGGCTTACCAAAAATTAAGTTCCCACACCTCCTTCTCTTGTTCCCGCGGACCCAGCCGAGAACACTCTCCTTCCCACAGGGTTTAGGATGTGGAAAAATAGGTCACCCCCAATTTTTCGGTCCTTCTAAAACCTGGTCTCTCTCCAATAAACTAGACCCGCACAGCCTAAGGAAACTAGCAGAGCTGGCAGTAGCTACAACATTCACCACTGCACATGGGCACCTTGGAAATATGAACAGCCAATAGGGAAACTAGAGACCCACAACCCAGTAACACCCCTAAACCCCGCAATAGACGACAACCACCTCAAACCAATCCTCCTCTTTGCAAAATAGCGAGCTAGAAGGAGGTGATCCTTCTACTCCCATTTCCTTCTTCCTAGGTTTACCTGGTCTCAAGCCCAAAAGAAGTATAAACCCACTGCCCAGCAAAAATACACAGCCAGTCATATTCTCTTTCACCGAACTAGTGGAGTGCACCTCGCGACGTAGGCAGAGAAGGTATCTTTTTAACCAACCAAAGTCAGGCATACTGAACTGTGAAGTACCCCTTTCAGAGTTATGTTTCCAACTGAGTTACTTTCTTCCTGGAAAACTCAAAGGGAGATTTCAATTCTTGCTAGGTGATACAGGATGTATGATCACCATAAAACATTTAATTGTTATAGGCGCTGTTAACATATCTGTATTTTTATCAAATAGGTTGAGTTTTATATAACTGATTAAATTCTGGTGCATTTTTTACTAGTTTGGACACAAAAATGACAGAAAACAATGACTAAACATTGTGTCAGATTCTCTTTAGTTTCCTAATCAGATTTTTTTAAACTTGAAACTTCAAATAGTAGATTAATGAAATGAGGCTTTTGAATGCATAGAGAACTAGTACCTAGTAGAAAACCATTTATCATTTGAGCACAAATAGCCGAAACAACTGTATGACAATGATTACTCTGTGATTACATTGGCTATGATGATTGGCCAACCCAAAGTTGGCAAACTGGAAAGTTATATGTAGCAATAGTGTAAAGTGCAACTTGCAGCATGGCCTGCAACCACCAGTTAGGTGCGGTCATGGTCACTTACCTGTAATCCACGCTCTGTATTTCTAATTCGTAGTTTCTTGTGAACCTTGTATTTTTGGTATGGCAAAGGTGTTATGTCAAAATTATGATTCAGCGCAGTTTAATTAAACAAGTAGTTCACTGATGAACAAATCGAAGTCTACTCAAACAAACAGGATACTTAATTAGGTAGCTAGGTTGTGGTGCTCTAGTCTAAAGCTTCCTGTACGAACTCCAATCAAGTATGTGCTGTCTTTCCCTTGATGTTATTGGAAGAATTTATACTGGACTAATCATAAATAAGTTTGCCTAGCACAGCTCGAACATAAACATGTACTGCATTTTAATGTTCAGACCAGTTTATTCCTATTGATGATACTGCTCTCCTTAGTTGAAGTCTTTTGTTGTACCAAAACTTGCCCAATAGTCAACAGGCTTAGCAGATGTTTATGAATTTGTATCAAAGATGATTATTTTAAACAAGTCATCCATTTTTTTATATGTATGTATTCTGACTAGCAATAGAGCAAGAAATTCTGGTTAGTAAATTTCAAAAAAGTATAACCAATATTCAGGACACTTTATGCAAAAAAAACAAATTTTCAAGTTTGCTTTAGGAGACTAAGTGCACACAACTCTGCATATTAAAGATGATGAAGTGCACACAACTCTGAATGTTACAGATTATGAAGTACACACAACTCTGAATGTTACAGATTATGAAGTACACACAACTCTGAATATTACAGATGATGAAGTACACACAACTCTGAATATTACAGATGATGAAGTGCACACAACTCTGAATGTTACAGATGATGAAGTGCACACAACTCTGAATGTTACAGATGATGAAGTGCACACAACTCTGAATGTTACAGATGATGAAGTACACACAACTGTGAATGTTACAGATGATGAAGTGCACACAACTCTGAATGTTACAGATGATGAAGTGCACACAACTCTGAATGTTACAGATGGTGAAGTGAACACAACTCTGAATGTCACAGATGATAAAGTGCACACAACTCTGAATGTGGCATATGATAAATTACATGCAGCTCAACCTGACACCAAATAGATTGTGTTGAGTTCTGCTCTTTTCCATGAAGGTAATGAGTAGACATGCAGTAGTTTTGTTCAGGTTATTTTGTCATCATGAGGAATACGCTAATACATAGGCATCAGAGGTGATCAAATATGCAGCATACTGCCATCTATTGACTTATAGGCCGCCTGAAACTCCAACAGTATGTTTGCTGGCATTCTCTTTTAATACTTAAAATTATTCAATAAACACATCAAGACAGTACATCATTATGTTCCCATAGTAAGAATTCGTTCAAGTTGAACTCATAAATCGTCATTCGGGTCATCGGAATTGTGACTTGTACGAGTTGGTTCAGGTTCATTCGTGTTGGCTCAGTGCGGTTCCTCAAACTGTACTCGTTCGGGTTGAGCGTTCATTAAGATCATGGTAATCATTCGTGTTAATGAATTTGAATTCGTTCGAGCTGCTCTTTTGAGAAAAGGGCCGCTAAACTGGTGATTCGGTTGTAAATCAGTGTTTGCTTATTTTCCAACAGCATTCATATAATAATAATCCTTTGCAAGTTTAACAACAGCTTAGTTATACATTATTTACTATTTGTTCGGGAAACTGAATCATAGCTCTGTTTGGTAAGTGGGCAAACTAAATCATTATTATTCTAGAATAATTGATCTATTTGTTATTAATAATTAAATATCATTTTTTATAGCTATCATTCACTTTATTTTTAATCATCTTTGATTATTAGCTATTGTTGCCTTATTAATAATCATCTACTTACCACTATTAATAGTTTATGCTGTGAACATTCAACAAATTTGGTTCGTATTACTACTTAGTAATACAAGCATGGTTGTTTACTATCTCACTACAGCAAAATAATTATTGCGCTTGCTACTCACTGTAAAGGAAGGACAATTCCTACATATGGTTCAATTTGAATTATCAATGCTAACCAACTCAAATGAACGTCCAATTCGAACAAGTTCGCACCATGAGAATATGGTGAATGACAGCTCTACAGTAAGCACAACAAAAGCGAAAGCTGTTTACAGACAATCGGCAAACATGTAAATGCTGCAAACAAAAATTAAGCATAGAGATGTATGAGACTAAGCTCGTCCAAATAGAACCAAGTCATGTTGAAAAGGTTATATCTGAAACTTCAAATAAAAAAATCCTCACATACTCAAAATCTGAAAAAGAGGGCATAGACCATGCAAAAATCAAGCATAATCATCCAAAAGATTATAAAAATATTGACGTTGCAGCTGCATATTCAAGCAAACACTGATACCTGCGGAAACCCATTTACATGTGAGCCCAATGAAAGAGAAATAAAAATTTACATGGCCGTTACAAGAGCACTTAGCTGCAAGAGTGGCAGTGCATTAAACTTCTCCATAGTATTAACATAAAAACCATGTGTGTACTATTGTTAACCATTAAATTGTCCCATTATTAATTATATTATTTATCAAACACATTGTTATGCTGATCGCTGACATATCGTGAAGGACTTGCACCAACCTTCACCAAACAATCTTAAATAGATGATTGTTGAAAGCGGTGACCATTCTGCTCTCAGTGACTATTCTGTGAGCCGTGATCATTTTGGTACCATGAGTTAGTGCCGAGGTAAAATCCGATATGTAATCAGTGAAGCAACCTGCCCGACTACCAAGCTTTAGTTACAAACATAATGTTAATGTATTTGCCTATACAACAGGGTTCACAACAAATTGCCAAGACAACTTCGCAGTATCAGCGCACTAAGAGTTCTGCCCTATCGATCAATAACAGCTATATTTATAGAGAAAATATTGTAATGAATAGGTGGAAAATACACGGATATAATTGGCTAATACAAGCAGGCTGAATAGTAACTAATAACTGTTACATATTCAAAACAGGTTTTCAATGCGACTGCTAGTTTGGTTGTCCAAGCCAGCCAATCAGGGGTGGGTGTTTATGATTAGTTGAGGGAGAGTCTTAGCATACTCTGGTAGCAAGGCAGTCAAGATAGTTGGCTTCCAGCCAACAAGTTTATATATTCCTCTGACATTTTATCCAACCAGCGCAATCAAATACCACTAGTCTCGAGTATTCTACTACCTCTCTCCAAAAGGGACACTGCTGTTATGGTCTGCGTTCTACAAAATACCACTAGTCTTGAGTATTCTACCTCTCTCCAAAGGGGGACACTGCTGTTATGACAGTGACAACTTGTGATCTTTGACTGCAAAATCAGTTGGCAAACACGGAGCCCACGGCTTAGACAAACTGCACAGAGTGTCAGCTTGTTAAATGACTTTATCAATAATCACCAAGTTCTAGGGAAGCAATCCTCTAGAGTGGTTGGCAGGCAGTACATGAATGAATGCCATGATTGTAGTGAAACCCAGGCTTTATATAGGCAGGCTGGCAGAAAGTTATTTACATATAATGTAGAGTGATACATTAACCATAGTCCAATGAGAACACATCTGACAATCAATGATAATGCAATAATGAGTTAAATGCGCAAGGCAATAAGTCACTAAGGGGAGGAGTCGTCTTTCCATTGACCGATAATAACCTTTCTACAGTCCTGGGGCTATTCACATCTTGTAGTTGCTGGTAACTCTTTTCTATGGAAGGGTAATTTCAGCATCTGGGGTGGTGAATCCTCTCAGGCTATTTTCAGGTTCTATGGCGGGCTACTGGTGCCAGCCCGGTATGGTTCACGCCTGCCCTGCAGGGGCCACTAATGGCTACTGCTGTATTATTTACAGAAACTGGAGTTGTCCTCTCCTTTATATACACTCACAGGTTTTGCCTTTCCTTATTTGTTTTGAACAACCAAACCTCTACACTTTGTGTGCGATGCAGTTTGTCTTGTTTTCGATGAATAAACCTTTCATGCTTTGATAATCTATAACATATCATAATAATATCACCAAACTACTAGTCTATATGGTGACACAACAGCTACCAGCACAGAAAGTTGTACTATTGGTACAACACCTTGTCTTAGGGATGGGGTAGCACTGCATACATGGCTGGTGCTTCTAAGATCTGTGCAGGTTTTTACAGGTCCAAGCACAAACTGTCTAGCATAATACTACACAGCTACGACACGTCAGCTAATGTTATACCTGGCATACTTATACTGCCAGTGGGAGGCTAGACTGTGCAGTTCCACTATTACATGTCGGTCGCTTCCACCTGTCCAAATCACCTTTTTGCGATAAGCATTTTGTTAGTTTCATTATAAGAAGCATTTTGTGACAGTGATTTAACTATGGGTGAGTGATGAGGTCCTAATGCTGAGTGTTAGACAGACTTGAGATAATAAAAATGAAGAAAGCACTGCATGCTACACCATAAACTGGTCTATATCATGAGTTTGCTTGTGATCACCAACATCATTTCAGAGATACAGAGAAATGCTTTGTCCCAGTGAGCTAAACAGGGATAGACTAACCGCAATAACTACTTATATGTAATAAAGTAGAAATCCCTCTACAATATGGACAACTTGTTTACATAAGAGTTGGTTTAAGAGGATTTCAGTTTTACATTAATCATTCGTTTGCTGCGTTGCATTTCTCTGTTTCTTCATTTATTTTAGAAAAGATTTTCTAAATCTGTAAGCTTTGTAAAATTGGCGTTTTTTAAGAATCATTTGTCTTAGCTCTGATTATAACGAAATGTAAACAAAAAGTTATGATGGAAACACGTAGCCTATTTGTTAGCAAGCGCAGCCTTGTTAAAAGTACATATGACCCTTTGCGATAGACCTATAAGTGCCAAAGAACAACCCAAGTCATACAAAGCCACTTTGATGGGTACCTGATGGCTCCCCGACCAATTGCTCACAATTTATGGCTCTCGACTATTACCTTTTCAACCCATTACTTCTTTCTTATCGATATGAAGTGAAACTTTTTTTAATAATAATAATTTTTATTTTGATGAAAACGATGTACAAACTTAAACTACATTGCCCATTAATGTTGTTGAAATTTTTGGTACTGATATTGTAGTCTGGATAACACAAAGCTGCCTTTCATTGAACATCTGAAAAGTTATAACTGTCGGGGATATAAAGTAAACCATACATGATGCAATGGTTGTATAACCTCATCATCATTTGGATTTGTTATTTTATTCGTAAGCTGAAAGCCAATAATAATACTAAGAGCAAACCAGTTGTAAATAGAAATTATTGATGATGCGGAATAAAAATGTTAAAATGTCTCACCAATACAAACAGCAATTTAGTTGTTGAATGTCACTAAAAATCAAAGCTAATACTCTAAACAATAGCATTGTAATAAGACAAGCAACTTTCAAACCAAAAACTACAGAGAAACTAGCCTAAAATTGTTATGCAAATTACCGTGAAAGGCATATCAAATGCCAACTTTTATGTTTCTTCTAGGAGAACTTCCTTGTTGACACAAACAGTAGCAAACTAGGAGTGTCGTATGTCACTTTACTTGGGATGTCACACTATGCATAGTACTGACCACAAAACTTTATACCTACTCAGTTACTTGACTAAAGTAAAAAGTTAATCACTTTGTTCTCCATCAGTGTCTACAGGAGACGCAATTGTGGAGGCATAACATGTGGCATTGCTTGCAAGATAATCTGGTGATGAACTGATACTATTGGCCAGCTCCAAACAGTTAGCAATGGATGAACAGTTTGGCGCTGAGGAGACAATTTGATTGTTTAAAAGAGATGGGCAAGTACGCGCAGTGCTATGACCTTCAGCAACATTGAATCTCTGGGTGCTAGATGAGGCCTGGTCTCCGATTGAGAGCGGAGGAGTGGAGGCAGTTTGTTCTCCAGAACAAGGCAGCTCTCTAAAACAACCATCTCCAGCTGCAGAGGGGCGTGCCAGCAATGAAGTTGATGGTATTGGTCCTTGTCCATAGGGTTGTGATTGACTCACATTGCAAGTTGGTGGAGCCTTGTACAGCTGTATCTCACCTTCATAAAGTCCATAGTCCTCTTCAATATCTCTGAACACTTGATTTAACACCACAGCTTTGTAAACTTGAATTCCAAGACCATGTAGTCTTGATGATCCCACAAGCATGCCCCAAGGTATATGCTTCATTCTGCCATCTTCTTTGTTGTCAACAAGGTATACAATGCTACCTGAATCCCCTTCCAACAAAGTGCTACAATTAAAAGCATGACTTTGAAAAAAGTGGATTTGTTGTTATCTAGAAATTTGCGCATATGAGTTTGAAAAAAAGGCTAGTTGATTAACAGATTAAACTTTAACAAAAGCATTTTTGAGATCGTAATAGGATGATGAATTCACATAACCTTGCACAATTTCTTTCAAACTCATGATAAAAGCTTTAGGGGATTTTCAACATATTTAACATGTTAGATATTCTGTAATTGACCCTACAATATGCTTTATTTTAAAAAAATACAATCCACTACCAGAAACAGGTAAACAAAAAGCATAAATTGCACTCACTGATAACTGCTATCTTCATTCTGAGAAGTCAACACAAATGTTAGATGAACTCCTATGCATGCTTTGATGTCTCTTTCAATGTTCACCGAGTTGTACAGCCGACCAGTGTAGCCTTGAACTGCAATCTGAAGCCTGTTCCAATGATCTCTTTGAATGGATCCTGGTGCGGTGTCTTCTCGAAGTTGTTCAAATCTGAGCAAGTTTGCACTACTCAACTCTCTCTGCACCTGAAAGGCTTTTCCAACATCAAACTTGAACAGTACACAATCATTCATGTACAACTTTGGTTGACTCAAGCGA
The DNA here is from genome assembly GCA_945261195.1 of Cryptosula pallasiana. NCBI lineage: Eukaryota > Metazoa > Bryozoa > Gymnolaemata > Cheilostomatida > Cryptosulidae > Cryptosula > Cryptosula pallasiana. Next base: position 9,774,114 of record OX183134.1, on the reverse strand, counting down.
TTGTCCATCTTTTTGTACTTGTATCTGTAACCAATCATTGGGGTTTGTTGAACTTCAACTTCAAGTTTGTGCTCAGACCTGATCTGTACAGTCCTCAAATGTGAACTGTCTTCTATTTCTCTCCTTATTTCCGCTATGCTGCAGCTATCTGTTTTAAACTTTGCATTCGCTTCCTTGCAGAACATCAAGTGGGCTGGTCCAACGACGAACACCTCTCTCTGAAACATTCTTGTAGTGTGAAAAAATAGCAGGACTTTTTCACTAATGTAAAACAGCTCATTGCAACTATAATAGTGCAACAAGTTGATTTGTTAAAAGTCTAGTCAGCAACGGTTCGCTTTGTGCTAGAAATTAATCTACAAACTTACTGCTTCAGTGCCTGCTTGAACAATCAGCTCACAGATAGCATTGCCCGCTGTTTTTGTTGTCCTGTCAAAGTTCAACGTCCTCTGCCAATGCAGCTGCTCTATTTCATCATCTCCATCATAGTCAACCAGACCAACATCGAACTTATCAAATTCTTTGTCACCTTTCAGCAACTCTTTTAGTGGTTCCGCAACCGTGTCTTCAACATTTGGTCCCACCACTACAACCTTGTCCCATTTATAGGGATCTTGAAAGATTTGAATATCACTAATTCGATGTTTTTTACACAACCTAAAAGTCAAACACAATTCAATCACTGCCTTATTTTTGCTTGTTCAAATCCCATCTATTGCATCTAGTTTATTCAATAAAATGATGAGCATAAGAGAATTCCACAAGGTGCAAGTCAAACAGAGTGGTTTGGGTAGCACTATCATTGCCGCTCAAATATATGTATAAGCTTTTCACTCTATTAAAAACTACTCACTCTTCAATTTTTTCTGCTAAATCTTGTGGAAAAAGAACATATTCACCACTCTCCATGTGTGCTTCACTAGCATCACTAGAGGTTGCATCGCCGCTCATCTCTTCATACTTGGTTGGTTCTGTCAACTGAATACCTGTCATGGGTTTTTTCGCGTCTGTTGTTGCTATTGGAAAAGTACATACACCTTAAATCTTTGAATGGAAGGAGAAAGGAGTTTACAAACTTTGGTCATCTGTCAGCTATTGAAGTTTTATTGAAAGCTGTATCTGCTGCGACAGTCTTTTTAATGAAGAAACAAATGCTCACATTCTAAATAAATATAGTGTTTTTTTGATTGTGTTAGATAATCATTTCAAACCCTGAATGGTGAAGTTAATTGATGGTGTTGTAAGATAGTACATCAACCTCTGGAAAACTTCTACACCCTCTATACACAACTGGTATTCTTACTAGGGATTGCCTCACCAACCACACTACCTCAGCAACTCTTCTATTAACTTATTTATCAATGATATCTAAACACAATATAACGTTATTAATGCAGATTTTTTCTCCATTTCTAGTTTACTAGTGAAATCACCCAATCAATGGAGTCTAACAATTAGTGTAGAGCCTGTGGCTCAGACAAACCAGACCGGTTTCAGTGTACAACAACATTTATTAACATCCTGTATTATCCTAAAGAAGCTATCCTTCATAGTAAAATGGCGAGCATCGCAGCAAATGCAAAGGTCATATTCAAGGTCAAGCGTTTCATAGGCTGGAGCCGAAGAAATAAGCATTAATATAACCAATGAAATGTCTGGAACAAGAGTTACAGCCAATGCTTCAGAAAGTTATTCTGCAATCTATACAAAAAAGTGCACAATCACTTAAATCGCAAAGCCTATAATAATAAGTGGAGTCTATAGCTTGAAGTTGTCTTGAGCAGCCTTTCCGTCTCATGGTAAGATCCTTGGCTCTTCATCGCTGGTTACCCGCATGTATTGACACATTGGGCTGACATTATGATAGATCAAAGCTCCTCCTTTTTCCAATCTGCCCATTAGATTCTCATACTAGGGGGGCATCTTGTGCCATTGCAGAGTCGCTGATACTGGCCTTGTGAAAGTCAATTCCGGCCCTGTGACGTGGTCAATGCTGCACTGATAGTGTTGGCCATTTCATCATTAACAACAGGGACAGTCACTAACCTGTTGGTGGCTTTGCTCAGTACATGTGACTGTCTTTGAGCCACGAAGACAGTCACTACTCATATAGGTGCCTGTAAAGGTAGGTTTCTAAATGCTTTGTTCATAAAAATCTACCACAATACCTGGTCTTTTTGGGGTAGACCTTTGCTTGTGAACACACCCCTACAAGCATTCGCATGAGTAGAAGTGTCTCGGTGGCTCAGCAACACCACCCTTGCTGCTAGCAAGTCTACCAGCAGGTGACTAACAGTTTCTGTTGTGAGTACTGAGACACCCAGCACTATCAGTACATTAGCGATTACTTAGCAGGGTCGGTCATGGACCCCTGCAAATCTGAGATAGAGGTCTCAGGGTGAGTCGTGGACCTCTGCTAATCCCAATGGGCCAGAGTATATGACCCTGGGCTGGTATGAGAAAAAAACTTTAGCTCAGAATTCTAAAAGATAGCTGTGGTATATCAGAAGCACAACTATAAGACTCAGTTGCCTCCAGATCCCAAGAACAGTACTCGTTAGGCTATGGAAATCCCAGGAACCTAACAGGAGATGGGACAGTGTGCCAACAGACAATATACCTACTAGCTCTGCCCCCTTACCTTGGGAGCTCAAGACCTCCAACTCTTTACAACTGCCCTTTTACTCGTCCCTATTTGTAAATGAGTATGCTTATTAATTTATGTTAATTCCTGTACGTGCTATTGACTGCACTGTTAACTAGGCCAATATAGATCTCTGTGCTACAATCTATTAAAGCTGGATTTGGTAAATAATCATTGCATTTGTTGATTGCGCTTACCCTTGCCACAATATACTTTGGACAATTGCCTACCTAGAGCAATATAGAATAAAAAATAAATGGATTTGTGTTTAAGCAGCAAGACTAATGTATTTGAGCTCTGGCCCCTACATTAGTTGATGGAGTCACTTGAACAAGTGGCTACTAATAAAAGATTTGTCAATCAAAGCATATGGTTTCCTAGTTGTGTCCCATTGCATAGATATCCAATAAGCTCCCTTTTGCTATGCACAGACTGATAAGTTGCAGGTGCTAGCTCTGGAGGCCTCTCAGACTATCTCGCTTATGGTGGCATTATTGCATCATACATGCCCAGCCCAGAGTCTCACCCCAGGTCCTATTGCGGAGGCTGCGGTTGGTCTTTATTTGTTCGATCCAGTGCCAGTTTAACTTATTTCCACTTTCTCATTCCTTTTGTGGGCCATAATGCACTGAATTGTGTGATTTATTAGTTATTGCTTGCAGAGAGTGTTCAAAACTGACAGCGGCCAAAATCCACCACATTATAGCTATAAGCTTATTATTCACAGATTCACTATAATGCTGTATTTTAATGCTCCGTGTGAAATATATATATCAAATACACATCCACATTACTAGCTACAATGTACAGCAGACTCTAGCGCCACACCCAACAGTGTAATGACGAAGAAGTTGTTACTTTCAACAACATGCCAGACATTTATAATAAGGCTGTCTAGTTTGTGAATCCAAATATTAGTTGTAGTTTCCATACCTGCAGCGTTCTCATTCATACATTGTGTAAGTGGTTGTAAGTCGCTGTCATCCTCTTTCCTTTTTCTGACTCCTTGTACGTTTACTTCATATGATGATTGAAAGTTCACTTTGTGCTTGTCAAGAATCAATCGATGTTTTTTATGTCATAGAAAAATATGACTGTACCCTACGACTCCATCTAAGTTTGGAAATTTTAGACCAGGGGGAAAGGTTAATGACTTTTTTCAACTTTCAATTACAATGTTCATTTTGTCAAGTAAATGTACATTTTGTCAAATAAATGTATTGTTTTACCAGGTTTTGTAAGTCAGGATAAAAGCAATCGTTTTCCCATTACTTCCATAACTAAAACACTTAATGTTGTCAATCCAAGATAGAGACCAATCGTTTTGGCATTACCTCCACAAGTAAAACGATTCATGTTGTCAACTTCAAAGATAAACTTCAACAGAAGTCGTTTAAGGGATAAAGCTTGAACACAATGTCTAGCCAGTAAATAAAACTAAATTGTCACAAAACGATTTTTAGCAACTTTTTGAATTAAAAAGGTTTTGGTGAGTTTTGTAATAAGTTTTCAGCGTGGCTGCCTCGTTAAAAGAATTTCGTCATGGCAAAGAAAGTTTTTTTGCTGTTAAATTTATGTCTGGTTACCATAGACATCCACTATTTTCAAGTATTCTGCCTCTCTCCAGAAGGGACACTGTACTGCTCGACAGTGACAACTGTGCAAGGTAACCGAATTACCCGGTAAAGCAAGATCCCATGGCTCAGACAAACAATACAGCGTAGTGCTTGTGTAAGTGGCTATATTCTCAAAGACAAAGTGCTAGAGGGTGTTTAGTCCTCTAGGGTATTTGTGGCAACATGAGAATGAATGCAAAGAGTAAGGCAAAAGTCTCTCCTTTTATAGGAGAGCTAACAGGTATAAAACATATAACAGCTAGAGCACAGGAAGTAAACTAGCCAATACAATCAGTTATATAAATAGGTAACCAATCAAGCAATGCAATAAGATTAAATAACGGAGGTGCCAAGTGGCTAAGGGCGGAGTCCTGTCTCCTATTGTCCAATCAGCGGTCCTGCAGGGCTCCCAGGCTGTAGATAGAGTATGTTCCACTAAGTCGGTAATCCAAGGAAGGGTATTTGCGGTTCCTGACCTTGACTAAGTTCCTACATGGTTTTGGAGATCCTCTTCTATGTTGGCCATCTTTTGCCGGCCCAGTATAGCTATCCTGGGTTGGTAAGGGGTCATATCGGCCCTGCAGGGGTCACTACCGGCCCAGCACATTATGCCACCGGCACAGTAAGACTTTCCACCCAAACAGCTGTTGACCGCATTGTCTCGCAAGGGTGGATAGTAAATGTCCCGTTTACTAACAGCTTCCACCAAACTCTACCACAATATCACGGGATATTTGGTAAATTTGTACTTGTATAGCTTTCATTACATTTCATATACTATCAGTAATTTTGCTGCGCTAAAACCAAACTCCCTTTTACCAATCATACTTTCTACCAGCCTCTCAACCCCTCCCCTTCCCTCTCAAAAGGAGAAAGTAATTAACTTTTAAAGCAAGTTATTTAAACCTTTCTTGTACGATAATCAATCATATTTATTCTTTAAAGTTGTTTTGTATGAATTGTGATGAGTTTTTTTAATATGTCTTAGAAAATTTTAATTTTCTGAAATGCATGAATGAAACTTAAACAAGTAAAACTGATGATACCAATAAAAATAGGCAAACTAACTATGTATTAACATGTTACTTTATTGGTGTCTTAATCATATTTTAACATAATTACTGATCTTTCCACATACACACAATCCTACCTGCTCACTCCCATGACTCACCTAACAGCCCACCCACCTGTCCATCTGTCAACCAGATACCTGTTTTCTTGATTACACACCTATTTGTCTATCTACTCTGTTTATGTGCAACAGCCTCACAAACCACCAGGCAGCAAACAATCTGTACTCTCGGGGTAATAGTCACTACATATCAGTTAAGGCAATATCAGTTGCGGTCAATGTTCATAAAAACTAGATAGAAGCTGCAAATGCTAATACCTGTAACATCATCAACCTTTGTTGTTTTGAGCACCTCTATTTCTGCTTTTAGCTTTTCGATTTCTTCATTTCTTTCTTCAAATTTTTTGGACAGTAACTCAAGTCTTTTCTCATGCTCTTCTTTTGAAATCCGTAATTGGGCTGCCAATTCCTCATTGTCTTTCATAAGATCTGATATAAATTAAGAAAACTGGCTTTCAATGCTAACAAATTGTAAATTCCTCAGCATAGATCTCACAAATCCATTGATGACCTGTAAATTCTAAATTCCACTAATTATTGTAGTAGGATCTGGCCTTATCATAAAGTGGCAGTGTTTCTGACTTCCTTCAAAAATATCTAAGTACGCCGATGGAAAATGAACAAAAAATTACTTTTTCATGTAGAAATAAAATGCACAATACTGGAACATTCATTGGGCTACAAAATAATAAATGAAATATAAATCTTTTATCACTGTCAAGTGCAGCTCAACAGCTCATAACTAAACTGACCTTAGGTAACTTGCTAGCAGAGAATTAGTGTTGGAACTTTTAACAGTCCCCCTTCCCCCTTCTAACTAAAAGTATTGTGCACAGGCTTGCTGGCTGCTAAAGCATAGCAACTCATACTTCCATTCATGGACTAACATTTTGAAGTTGCTAAGACGAATGTTTCTGCTGATGCTGATAAACTATCACTTGTGTTCTCATGGCTTGAATTCGTTTGGGTTGAACTTTGGTCTATGTTGGTGAGCATTCATTCGTAATTATTATTATTATCATTATGGTAACTCAAATTGAGATCATAAGCAGGAGTTGTCCTTATTTTACAGTGAGTAGCCAGAGCAATAACTATTTTATTGTTAATGAGAAAGTAGACAGCCACGATCGTATTACTGATTAAATCAAGCCAGTTTGTGGAACTTTTACAATACAAACTAATAATAATAGTAAGTAGACGAATGATGATAAAAACAGCGATTAATAATAATTATAAATGATTATTGATAAATATGGTAACCATAAGAACTGACAATTATTTAATGATAAATTAGTATGATAAAATAATTCTTATTTATCATTAGAAAAATAATAATTTAGTTGGCTAACGCATCACAGAGCTTTGATTCTCTGAAATCTGTCAGTTTCCCGAACAAATACAAAATATTGTGTAATTAAGCTGTTGTTAAACTTACAAAGAGTCATTATATAAATGTAAAAACTGCAGTTAAATAATAAAACAAAATTATTCACAGGCAAAACGCCAGTTTAATGCCTCCTCCACAAAAGAGATTCGAAAGCAAATTTGCCTTCATCCACACGAACATTTCCCATGATTTTAGTGAATGCTCAAACTTAACAATGCATTGAGCTAACACAAACAAACTCAAACCAACTTCTACGAGTCACAATTCTCATAAGCCGAATGGAGAAGTTTGGAGTTCGACCCAAACGAGTTGGAATTATTGGAACATAGTGATTGCTCACTGTTATTTCTCAAGTTGTACTTGCCATTTGACCTGAAAGAGATAACAAGCTCTTTTGGCTTGTTTATTGTGGGAACTGAGTTTTTATGCCTAAACATATTGAGGAGAAACTTTCCCAACTTTGCACACACAACTACTACATACTCCTGCGCACCAACACAATACACACTTGTTTTGTATACCACACTATGGCACACTCTCTTCTGAGAATCATAAAACCGTTCAACAATACACAAACCACCTAGAAACTGATTGTACTTGTAGATCAAGAGCTCTGTCAACTATCACTGGATTCTAAACAAACTCCTAATTTCTCTACATTGACTATATCTCCGGATTCCAACCTCCATTTGCTATAGATAACAGCTAACCGGCCAAACAGGTTAGCCAGTGTTCCAATGTAAAATATTCTATAATAATTGGCGGGGTGAACTTCTAGTAGGTGGCGATTTCCTGTGGCATAAGTTGCTAATTGTGGCGTTGTATTTCACTTTTTACTTGTTTCCAGCCATAGCATCTTGGAGAGAGGAAAAAAAATAAACTACACTGCTTGTGGACTTTGGAGTTTTTTTGCTGGATAGTGCTCGATTAGTTGACAATAATGTTTGTCTGTACAAAAGGGTGTTTGGAGGCAGGCAAGGAGTGTCAAGGGGCTAGGGCTGTACTGAATGTATGTTTGGTATGGGTTGCAGAAAAAGTCTAATTGCATTGATTAATTCACATCTTTGTTTCACAATATTATTCACTTAGTACCTAATAAGGGGAAATAGTAAATCTTTATGATAAGAATCTGAAAATTATATTCAGATTGGAATTTTTAATTTTTTGCTCATGGTATAAGAAAAACAATTAAAAAGTGTTACGTCATTCTTTGTCGCAGCTAGCACAGTGTTAATCTTTTCTACATGTACAAAATTTCACGCCAACTAAGCACCAAGGATTAACTACTTGTATAATTAAATGTTATAAATTAGTTTTTTGAGTATTTCCAACAAAAAAATACTTTAAAAAACAATCAACTTTCGATTGCACTATTCATATTACTTATGGAATCATACTAGTAAAATTCCCCTTCAGTTTCTTCGAACAAGTAGCCTAGTAAATGGTGGGCATTGGTATATTGTGTGACTCCCAAGTTAAAAGCTTCAAATACCTGTCTCTAGGGAAGCCCTCGAGGCACAGCAAAAACAAACAACTTAATAAATAAACAGCACTTGAAAAACATATGAAACACGTCTCATTCAACTTTTGAAAAAAGTTTTAATAACTTTTGAAACCAAAACACAGGAATATATCTACTTTACCTACATAAATTTTAATGTGAAATTGGAAAAATTAATCTTTTGAATAACTCTTCAAACTCTCTTGAGTATTATTTTCCGAAATAGGTTTTTTGCTCAAAATTCTGTCGCTTATTGCACACTTTGCAATCAGTAGAGCCAAGTGGTTAATGCATTTAAAATAGACTACTTTCGTTTTGCAATTAGATTAGTTTAATATGAAGTGGAGGATTTGTAAAGTAGCACCATTAAAAAATGAATATGAACGCCGTTCGAGGAACTTTTCAAGAACTAAATGATTTATGCAGTAAAGGAGCAACTAAGGCTCAAAATGGAAAATAATGGCTGAAAAGGATTGAAGGTAACTAATTGAAAAATGAATACCAGACATATTGTAATGTTTTCCGGTCTGTTACCACGGACATCCACTAATCTCGAGTATTCTACCTCTCTCCAGAGGGGACACTGTGCTAACCGACAGTGACAACTGTGTAGGGCAACCGAATTACCCGGTAAGGCAAGAGCCCATGGCTCAGACAAACAGTACCGAGTAGTGTCTGTGATAATGGCTTTATTCTCTAAGCTGTCCTGAGGGTAATTATTCCTCTAGGGTTTAGCAATATAAGAGTATATGCCATGGCAACATTGTAATGAATGCAAAGATTAACAGTGTGTGCTCTCCTTTTATAGGAGAGCTAACAAGCACAAAACATATAGCAGTCAATGCACAGGAAGTAGATTAACCAATTACATTGACTATATAAATAACAAACCAATCAACAATGCAATGTGAATAATAAAGGGAGGTGCCAAGTGGCTAAGGGCGGAGTCCTTTCTCCTGATTTTCCAATGAGTGATAGTAGTAATATATGAGCAGATCTCCCTACCAAGTGTTTTTTTGTGGATCTGACCTTGGGGTTGAGGCAATGGGTTACGGCGTTGGATGGATTCGCCGAGTTTATATTGTATTTTATTTGAGGGGTATTTGAGTGGCATTTGAGTGGCATTTAAGTGGCATTTGAGTTTTGATTATTTTTTTACTTAAATTGAACTTATATGGCATATAGATTTTGAATGTATGGCATTCAAGTTTTGATAATTTTTTACATAATTATATACATAACTCTAACTCATAGGGCATCTAGATTTTGAATGCATGGCATTTAAGTTTTGATAATGTTTTGTAATTCCGACTCATATGATATCTTGAGAGAGAGGAGAGAGGAGAAAGGGAAGCATTAGCTCTCTAGATGATTAAGATTTACAGTAAATTTTGTGTAATACAAAGTACTTTAACTTCATTTATTAACTTGAGACTACATATCATCAGCATTCGAGATCGAGTTTACATATAAGAATAATTGTATTTGTATACATCTAGAGAGGGGAGAGAGGAGAAAGGAGAGTAGTTAGAGGAGAGAGAGGAGATATCTTGAGAGAGAGGAGAGAAGATACCATTAGTCCTCTAGATGATTAAAATTTACAGTAAATTTTGTGTAATACATTTGTAATTTTGACTCATATGATATTTTGAGAGAGAGGAGAGAGGGAAAGAGGAGAGAGGAGAAAGGGGAGCACTAACCCTCTGGATGATTAAAATTTACAGTAAATTTTGTGTAATACAAAGTACTTTAACTTCATTTATCCACTTGAGACTACATATCATCAGCATTCGAGATCAAGTCTACATATAAAAATAACTGTATTTGTATATATCTAGAGAGAGTTTAGAGGAGAGAGGTTAGAAGAGAGAGAGAGGAGACTTGAGCATAAATATTTCTTTTGGTTATATATATATATATATTTACAGATATTATGTTTACCATACATGTAATCATCGTTAATTTTTGATTTTGTTTTAAAAATTATTATTATTTCTGGTAAAAAAAACTACATTAGTTAAGTTTTAAAATCATATGAATAAAATTTGTGTCAATTTAGTATCTACTGCATTATATATTTACAATATTACTTTGTAATTATTAGTGAAAGAAATTATGAAATACTGGCGAGTAATTAAGTAATTCAGTAAGGAAATTGGTTGGAATCGTAGTAATATTATTTAAATACAACATTGCTTTGCAACAACTATTAATAAAAGCAATTATGAATGTTGATGAGTAACTAAGTAATCTAGTAAAAAAAACTGATTGAAATCACGGTAATATTTGTTAAAAGATACTTGCGACATGTTTTATCAACGAAAAAATCAAACAATTTTCAAATAATTACAAGTAACTAAGCGATTCAGTAGGAAAAACCAACTGAAACACGCAATATCCATTTTGAAATATTTACAATAAACACAATTGGGTAATATTTGTTAAAAGATACTTGCAACATGTTTTATCAACGAAAAATTCAAACAATTTTCAAATGTTTACGAGTAACTAAGTGATTCAGTAGGAAAAACCAACTGAAACACGCAATATCCGTTTTTGAAATATTTACGATAAACGCAATTGGGATATTGCTGTTATCAAAGAAATCAAGCGAGTATCAAATGTTTACGAGTAACTAAGTGATTCAGTTGAAAAAAATCGATTGAGATCATGTGACATCCGTTACAAAATATTTTACGTCCAGTTAGCAACGAGAAAATAAATATTTCTTAGAATATCCACTATAGCGAGTTACGATAATTTTTACGCACCTTGAAGGTTTTCAGTCCATTTTCGGTCAGATCAAAATTTATGCGAGACGTTTTAGGTATTATTTCAGTCGACGTAATGTTACCAGTTCATTTTTAAAAAGTAATTAATTATAATATAACGCAAGTGTCACTTTACTAATAAACTCATTCCAGAAAAGTCATTAATCATCATCTCTCGCTTAATCCTATATGTTTTGATCTTTTTAATATTAAGTGTTATAAAGCCGCTTGAGAAAAGTCATTAATTACACCTAAGCACTATTTATTATCATGTTATTTCTATTTAAAACAAAACAACAAACGTCCATAGATGATGGAATTATAGGTTGAATTCAACCTAAAAAGGAAGAGAACTTGATTGCATCTATCTCCTGTTTTTTATTGTTTAATTACATATTAGTTAATACAGCTACAACCTTTCACCAAAACGGATTTGTGGTTTTACTTCTAATTCTAGTTATCTCCGCTATCAGCTAAAAAACATGAACAAAGCATGACTTTATCCACTTGTTTTGTTAGTTAGACTGTTACTTTTTTTAAAATATCTCATTGTTTTTTGTGTGAAATACAAACAATGTATCAACATACATAGTATATTTTCTATTTTTAGGAAGCTGTTTTGTCTAATAAACCAAGAGTTATATGTTACATATACATAATTAAATGCTATCAGATATATTTAAAGTGTTTATTACATTCCTAACTCATACTTAATGTTGTAAACTATAATTGAAGCTCTCACATTTTAATTTACTGTCTGATGATATAAAGATGGAGCTACACTACATCATTGTTTTGCTGTTGATGTGTCTATATGATTGTTTTTGGTAGTGTGTGTTATAGTAGACTATATCAATAAACTGCAATTGAACTAGTTGTTAAATGCTATCAGATACCTGTAAAGTATTTTATTACATTCCGAACTCATACTTAATGTTGTAAACTATAATTGAAGCTCTCACATATTAATTTACTGTCTGATGATATAAAGATGGAACTACACTGCATCAATGTTTTGCTGTTGATGTGTCTATATGATTGTTTGCGGATATCTTCAGTTGACTACATAGTTCAAAGTAGTGTGTGTTGTAGTATAGCATATCAATGAACTGCAATTGAACTAGTTAATCACACATCATATTTTTGCTATAAAAATATGTTTGAAGGATGTGAGTTGTCATTCAAATGAAATGTAAGTTTCATCCTAGCTAGATATATTTAAAAGAGTATCAATCTAGAGGTTGTAAAATTTGTTTATCCAATGCTCTACATTCAAAAATTTTAGCTAGGTAGAAAGAAAGTTTACAGGAGTGTATTATTAATTAATTAATTAAAATCAACTTTATTTACTGATCAATGTACAGTTTGTAAGCAATATACAAGGTACCAATGGATCATGTTTGACATTAGAGCTGAAATGAAATAACTAAAAAATGGGGTGGTCAGTCAAGAAAAATATGAAAATTAACAGAAAATTGCAATTTACTGTTTGAATCCGTTTATGGCAGTAAATAGTTAAAAACAGACTTGCTTTTCAGAGCAGTGTTGGAATGGACAACGTGGGTGTCACGGAGTCGGGAGCTGTGCCTACCAACGGCTGACTGTCGCTTGGGTATGAGCGAGTGCAGGCGGTGTGATGGATCATTCACTACTTTGTTTACATATTTAGTGCATAGCTGGATGAAAGTTTCATATGTAGATATGTAGTATGTAGATATATATATATATATATATATATATATATATATATATATATATATATATATATATATATATATATATATATATATATATATATATATATATATATATATATATATATATATATATATATATATATATAGATAACCGTCTTGAGTATGGTATATATATATATATAGATAACCGTCTTGAGTATGGTATATGTATATATATATATATATATATATATATATATATATATATATATATATATATATATATATATATATATATATATATATATATATATATATATATATATATATATATATATATATAATGAGAATTTGTTTATTTTGCTTGTAGATATTGATAACAAAAGGACAAGGTATTTTCTTTCAGTGCTTACGTTATTATTGATAGCATATTGTACAAAGACGCTGAGCGAAGCACTGAAAGAAAAAAAAGACAGTATTTTGTGTATATTTTGTGGTAAGAAGTTTAAATTAGGGAAGATGCATGAGCCTGGCCGAGTTCTTTCAAGACATTTTTTTGCTCACTTGCTTATTTTTTATTGTTTATGCGGAAAATCACATACAACTTTGAGAGAACTCCAGCAACATAGTTGTATTTTGAAAACTAAAATGTTTTTTATTGTTGATATTGCTAGTTATAATAATTTTGTTTTATTTATTAATAAAAAATATTCTGAGTTAGTTATGAACATTACTTTTCCAAAAAATGTTGCGTTAGTATATCTCTATCCAATAGAAGGTTATTTTTCTGGAAACATTGATTTAGATTTTGAATTACGGTGTAAATGGTTGGCAATAGCTAAAAAACCGGTTGCTGGAGATCGAAAGCTTTTACTTAAAAACCAGTGTAAAAAAATAAGAGCACTTATATCTTCAGATTCTGATCTTTCAGAAACTGAAGAAAGTAATAATGACTTAATTTCTGTTGCTAGTTCACAGTGCAGTCCAAAAACCAGTGTTTTAGAATCTAATACTGTAACAGATAACCCTCAAACTCAAGTAGATTTAAAACAAAGCCAAAAGATTGATGATAAGAAAATTGATTTAACTTCACTTAAATTAATTTTGAATATAAAAGATGGACGAAAAAAAAAGGGTTTTAATGATTGTGTTAAATTGAAATTAGCGTCTATTAGACAGAAAATGCAAAAAAATTCAGATTTTTCTCAAGAAGAAATTCTTGTATTAACTGCACTCTTAGGTGAGTTTTAAAATTTTTATTTCACTATATTTTTTAATATTATCATGGCTCTGGAATAGGCTTTATGCAACTGTCCTATTTTATAATTTCTTACCACAAAATATATAGTTAATAGGATGTATTTTACTCTCTATATATATATATTATATATACAGACAATAGTCTGTGTTTTTATGAATACTTTATTCATATGTATACACTTCATGTAAAAATGTTCTGTCATTAGTTTACCTAATGCATTATTTTATTTGTTTTGTGGTTGAGAACTCCATATGCTTCATTCTTACTGTATTACTTTGCATAATATTACAAAATAAATATTACATCAACTACCTTCATACTGCATCCAAGTTAGAAAACAGTGAATTCCACATCTGTATTACTGAATCTATAGCATTGTTATGAAAAAGACTATAATTACTTAATTATTGTGTCATATCGTGACAAACTATCAACACTCAATTCACAAAACTGTAAAACCTAAAGTATAATGCTTGTGGTTGTAAAAAAGTCTTCTACAGTCTTGGTTTCTCAAACAAATTATAAAACATTTTCACAATTTTTTGTGTAAAAGCGGAGTTGTCTTACCATTTTGACAAAATGTGCCGACAACTTTTACATATTTTTCAAAAAACGAAGTTTAGAAATTATAAATGGGAGTTGTCTTAACCTTTTTGAAAATGTGACGATAACTTGAAATATTTATTTTTGTGTCGGAACATTGAAATTTTGTAAAATTTTAGAGTTGTAACCCCGAAAGTTTTACAAATTGACTAAATTACTAATGTTATATATGAATAAAATACTTTATTACGCTAAATATATACAAATTATTGCACAATACAAATAATGTATAATTTAATGTTCATGAGTTGTTGCTGATAGATTTGGCGAGCCATCAGTCATTCACTTGTACACGTATTCTATCTAAAAGCATACATAGACGTCGTTATAACAACTACATTATACTATGGTGAAAAATACGGTTATTAGTAGTTACTTATTACTAGCGAAGATTAACATACCTTAATTAAATTTCCGATATCGAAATCCTGCTAGCTTCGCTTGAAATGTGATTGTTATCTTCATTGCTTTTCTCACTATCATTGTCGACAACTTCATCTTTTTCTTCAAAGTTTTTGTTTTCAGAGTCATCATCCGTCATATTATCATCTTCTTCGTCATCAGTATAAGCAACAATGTTATCATCATCATCATCATCATCAGCATCATCATCATGACTTTTCATCAGCTCAGCATCGTCAAATAGGGAAAATCTGAAAGCTTTTCCTTCTTTTGCACTTGAAGTAGATAGAAGCATTAAAGTTTCTTCAACACCCAGAATCGTGAGAATGTGTTTCTTTGTACCACTTTGAGTTGTCATCATACTTTTATAGTGGATCATACTGTGGGAGAATTTGCTGGCGAGTCGAGCTCACTGGGTACTAAGTGAGATAGTTATAGCTGACCATGATTGCTAGTAAAGGTTACACAAAGATTACAAGTTGTCTCCCCCCAAACAGTATCAAGAGTAGACGATTCTGGACAATTTAAACAAGCGATATTAAGGGGTCAAAGGTTGAACAGGAGCCCGCCCCTATTCTAAGTTGAGGACCAATAAGACATTGAATAAGCGTTATGCTTGAGCGACTTACCATATGCTTCATTATTATCGTGTAATCTGATTGGTGCTATATTATATCATATATACTATATTTTTGTATAAATATAAGGGACTGAGCCAGAGAGCTCAGTTTTATTCCTTGCAATAAAGCTCAAGCTTCAAGACTAGTCTTGTTGATGCCCTATATAGGGAGTTGCAGAATAATAAATAGACAAGCAGATTAGCAGTTGTGACCCAGTAGCAGCAAAAAGCACTACATTGGTGGCAGCGGTGGGATATTGCATTCAATACCCACAAGGTCACAACTGCTCAAAGAGACAACCACGCTACCAAGCTAACCATTACAGAGAAGCATGGCTACCAGGAGAACAAGAAATGCAGCTGCCCAGCCAGCTGCTCAGACAGCAACACAGCAAGCAGACCAGCCGGCTGCTCAAGCAGCTATACAGCAAGCAGTAGAGCCAGCTGCTCAGATAGCTGCACAACAAGCCATTCAACCGGCACAGCAAGCTGCTCAACCAGGCATACAGCCTACTATACAGCAAGCTGCTCAACCAGGCATACAGCCTGCAATACAGCAAGCTGTTCAACCAGCTAATCAGCAAGCCATTCAACCGGCACAGCAAGCTGCTCAACCATGCATACAGCCTGCAATACTGCAAGCTGCTCAACCAGTCATACAGCCTGCAATACAGCAAGCTGTTCAACCAGCTAATCAGCAAGCCATTCAACCGGCACAGCAAGCTGCTCAACCAGGCATACAGCCTGCAATACTGCAAGCTGCTCAACCAGTCATACAGCCTGCAATGCAGCAAGCTGCTCAACCAGTCATACAGCAAGCTGCTCAACCAGCTAATGATCAAGCATTTCAACCAGCACAGCCTGCTGCAGTACAGCCAGCCATTCAATTGGCAGCACAACCAGCTGTCGACCCGATTCAACTGTTGGCACAAGCGCTGCAAGGCGCCACTCAACATTGTGCTGCTCAGACTGCATTTAAAATACCGAAGTTTGAAGGGTCAGGAGACGTGGAATATTTTATTGCACGTTTCACAGAAGTTGCCGATGCCAATGACTGGGGACACAACACCACACTCCTGCATTTAAGAGAGGCTCTCAGAGGAGACGCTCTAGAGTGTGGCAAGCCTAATAATGTGCAGAGAGTATACACTGCTCTTAGGGCTCGTTTTGGCCTGACGGCCAGAGAAGCACTAGCCAAGCTGTCCAGCAAGCGTCGGTCGCACAAAACAACTTTACAAGAACACGCCAATGAGGTGCAACGCCTCGTGAATGTGGCGTATGATGATTTGCCACCCCGACAAGTGGAAAGGATGGTGCTAGATACCTTTTCCAGCACTCTGGGAAATGCGGTCTTACAACGCCACCTCCTCGCAGTTCAACCACAAACCGTAGAGGATGCAGTCCGAAGTGGCAGTGAATACTTGCAGATCAAGTCATTCCCAGAAGAATGACCCAACAGGGTTCGTATGGTGGAAAGTGAGGAAGAAGAAGAGGATGAGCTACAAACTGCTCAACCAACTTCACTCCCAGTCACTCAAGTCAAAGAATGTATGGAACAAAACATGTTGATGATGATGATAATGAAGACTGTACAAGGATTGTTGGAGGAGATCAAAACACAGAAACACACTCCACCTGCTCTCCAAACAGACAAGGAGGAGCTGGTCCCACCAAGTTGCTGGGGCTGTGGGAAGCAAGGACACTACCGCAGTGGCTGCCCCTCCAAGCCATGGAGCAGTAGGCCCAAGCAGACCAACAAACAGCCGGGAAACGGAAAAGGCCCGGTGCAGTAACTCCAACTGCTAGCCAACCACGGGCAACCCGGAGATTTGACAAAACAATTCAGCGCTTGGAACAACACAATCCTGTAGATGGCCAACCTACAACGCTGACAACACCAGTGGCCACCCAACTACACTGGGAAGTACCTACTTCCAACCGGTTCGCAATGTTACAAGAGGCAGATGAACTAGAGGCAAGCCCGGAGCTATGTGGCCAACCACACTGGCATATACAGTCGGCAAAGCCTGCTACCTCAACTGAACTACGTACCATACCCAAGCGAAGTTCCAGACAGACAACTCCTAAAGTACAACCAGCGGAGATAATGGAGGAACCCCTTGAACGCCCCTATACGGCGAGCTACTTTCTGCCGGGCAAGTTGGAAGGGAAAGCAATCTCTATCCTAGTAGATACAGGCTGTACTACTAATTTGTTGTCTCAACACACCTTTCGGCGACTTTCATCTGTTACTAGGCAAACTTTGCAAGAGAGTGACACGCACGGAATCATGGCCGACGGCTCCCGCATCCCCTTTTATGGCACGATTCGGCTTCCTCTTAGGCTCAGAGATGTCAAGACTGAAGTTACATTCGTAGTTAGCCACATAAGTGAAGATGCAATTGTTGGGATGCCTTTCCTACAGTCACACCAGTGTCAGCTCAAATTCGATGAAGCCATAATTGTTCTGGATGGGCAGGAACTTGCATGTACTGATAAGCATGGCAGAATGATGGTCAGTCAAGTGCTAGTACTCAGGGACGCCCAACTCCCACCATGCTCAGAAGCCATGCAGTGGTGTGAGCTGAACAACTCAAACCACCCTCCACTGGGGTTGATAGAGGGGCGGACAGATGGACCACCTTTGGCAGCTAGCTTAAACCACCCAGATGAGCAGGGCAGAATTCTAGTACGATGTCTGAGCCCCACGGACCAACCGGTACAATTAAAGGCAGGAAAAAAGGTGGGAAAGTACCTGGCTGTCTCACCAGATGAATGCATGGATAAAGATCCACCAGCCGAAAGAGCACCCTTACGTGGCACGACAGTACTCACCCACCCGGTGCCAGAACACCTGCAAGAAGTCTATGACGCAGCATTGCCAAACTGCAAGAATCAGGAAGAAGCCCAACAGCTAGCACAGCTGTTGGGACAATATCAAACAGTTTTCAGCAAGGGAGAACAAGACATGGGTCGCACAGACCTTGTAGCTCACAGCATGCCCTTACTGCCAGGCACCAAGCCAATAAGACAGCCCCCACATCGCCTGGGGCCTCAAAAAGAAGAGGAGGCAGAAAGGCAGGTGGTCCAGTTGCTGAAAAGAGGTTTGATTGAACCAGCCTCAGGGGCTTGGAGCTCGCCAGTGGTGCTGGTGAAGAAAAAAGATGGAAGCTGGCGATTCTGTATTGATTACAGAAAGTTGAATGCCGTAACCCACGTGGATGCATACCCACTGCCTCGGATCGACGAGAGTTTAGATGCACTCTCAGGTAGTAAATATTTTACTACACTGGACCTGGTCAGTGGCTACTGGCAGGTGCCGCTAGACGAAGAAGCCAGAGAGAAGTCCTCTTTTGCCACCAGAACCGGACTGTGGCGATGGAAAGTTCTGCCTTTTGGGCTGACCTCAGCTCCTGCCACATTCCTACGCCTTATGGAAAAGGTGCTGCACGGACTCCATTGGCAAACGCTTCTCCTATACCTGGATGACATTATTGTCATTGCTCCAAACTTTCAGACCCATCTACACAGACTGGCAGAGGTGCTACAACGACTCCAACATGCCGGCTTGAAACTCAAGCCGGAGAAGTGTGAGCTGTTACAGTCGCAAGTCAAATACCTAGGCCATGTGGTCAGTGAGAAAGGGGTAGCCACCGACCCAGCTAAAGTGGAAGCAGTTAAAGGCTGGAGACCTCCGAAGGACCTAAAAGGCCTTCAAGCATTCCTTGGAACTGTAGGCTATTATAGACAGTTTATTCCCGACTTCGCTACAGTCGCCAAACCACTAACCAGATTAACCAGCAAGGAAGCCACTTGGGAGTGGGACACTGACCAACAGAGAGCGTTCCAGCAACTCAAACATAGCCTGCTTACAGCACCCATTCTGGGCTACCCAGAGGCCAAGGGAACCTACATCTTGGACACTGATGCAAGTCAAGATGGCCTGGGAGCAGTTTTATCACAAGAGCAAGGAGGACGAGAGCGAGTTATCTCGTACTACAGCAAAACATTGGGTCCAGCCGAACGCAATTACTGCGTCACAAGGAAGGAACTGCTTGCTGTTGTTAAAGCTGTTAAGCATTACCGCCCATACCTGTACGGGCAGAAATTCAGACTGCGCACTGACCATGCCTCGCTCTTATGGCTGTGTCGAAAAAAGGAGCCAACCAGCCAGGTGGCTCGCTGGCTAGAAATCTTGTCAGAGTTCACCTACACTCTGGAGCACAGGAGTGGATTGCAGCACGGCAATGCAGACGGCCTCAGCAGGCGTTATGCTACTGATTGCCGACAGTGCACCCACATCCAAAATAGAGATGGTGGACCTACCAAGGCAGAAGTAGCTGAGGATGCAGGGGTAAACTTTCCGTGGACAGGAACACCCCTATCCAGCACCGCCACTGATGGAACCCAGGTCGCAGCTGTGAGCAGAAGCAATGCTGCACCCGCTGACAAAGACCTGGCTAAAGCACAAAAGGAGGGCAACCATCCCACAGCAGTTATCTATGCAGCCGTAGAGAGTGGGACCCTGTTGACTAAGGAGCAACTGGAGTTGGGTTGTCGGGAACTCAGACAGTTGAGCGCACGTCAACCATCACTCCGCATAAGGGCTGATGGCATGCTGGAAGTTCATATAGTGGTTGGCAATAGAGCCCGTTGGTGTGCCATCTGCCCACCCAGCCTTCGAGGAACTGTGATGTGGCAGACCCACTCACTAGCCCATGCAGGCATAAAAAAGACCACCAAACGAGTACAGTTGACCTGGTACTGGCCAGGAATGAATGCAGATGCGCGCCGATTGGTTGCAAGCTGTGAAGTTTGCCAGCGTGCAAAAAGTGGTAGCACGAAGCCCAACCCTGCCAGATAGCTAATGTATGCTGGTCGCCCCTGGCAAAAGCTGGCTGTCGATCTGGTTGGGCCCCTGCCTGAAACCGACAGAGGAAATGTGTGGATACCAGTGCTCACAGACCATTTTACCCGATGGCAGGATGCACTAGCTATTCCTGATGCAACTACGCCAGTGGTGGCGGCAGCTCTCGATGAGAGAATAATTTGTTACTTTGACGTCCCTGAACAAATCCACACAGACCATGGTGCACAATTTGAGTCAGGTCTGATGAAAGAGCTGTGCACCCTGTGGAATGTTGAAAAGACCCGAACAACACCCTATCACCCCCAAGCCAATGGAGTGGTCGAGAGAAATAATCGAGTGCTTGGTGACTCACTACGTTCTCTGTTACTAACAAGGAGGCCTGAAGAATGGGACTTGGTGCTACCTCAACTCATGAGGGCGTTCAGGGCTACTCCCCATTCAGTGACAGATGAAACACCCAACTACCTAATGTTGGGAAGAGAACTCAGACTCCCAGACCAAATTGATTACCATCCACCACTTACCGACCATATGCCAGTACACCAATATGCGCAGAACTTGAAAGAGCGTCTAGAGTCCGTACATGACACGTTAAGAGAGACGCAGAGACAAATCAGGAATGAAGAGGGGGAGGAGCCAACCCTTTTTGCTGTTGGAGACCAAGTCTGGCTCGAAAACAGAAGGAGGCGCAAGGGTGAAAACCTCAAGCTACAGCCAAAGTTTGTGGGCCCATTCACGGTGGAAGAAGCATACTCCAACCACACCTACTTGATCACACGCCATGGGCAGTCATCAATACAGAATGGATCACGCTTGAAGCCATACAAGAGCTGCCCGGATCCCAGAGGACAGGCCCCTGCTGCCGTAGAACCCAACAGGCGTCCCAACATGAGAGGAGCGGTAGCCCGGCGCCCCAAAGCAGCCCGTTCGGCTAAACCAGCAGAGCCTACCCCTCCTGCTGACTTATTAGCACCGGCACCCCAGCTAACAGAACCAATAATGGACAATCCTTCCCTGCAGGGAGAGGAAGTCACCACCAACCTCCCCTGCAAACTATATGAAGGTGGACCAGATATTCTACCAGCTATAGGTGAAAACGGTGCAGCAAGCGCTACACCCCTGCTGGCTACACCACTGACAGTCCAAGGGCATTGCCCTGTTGCAGGTGAAGAAGAAAGGGGATTACCCAAAAGAAATACAGGACCACCCATAAGATATGGCCAGGCTGTTTGCCATCAAGTAGAGAGGCACTTTCATGACAATGATGCAAGGTCACAATGGCAGACCGCGAGAAAACACACCTCACAAGAGAAAAAATTTATGCTAGCCAGAGAACCACTGGGAGGAGCACAGCCATTCTTGGTGTCAAATGAGCCCACGAGAGCCACTCATTCACCCAAAATACAACCTGAGACCAGAAGAAAAACTTTCCAGAATTCAAAAATGCTTCCAGTAGGTCATGCCAGACAGACGATGAGTCAACAATTTGCAGACTGGTGTGCAGTAGCGAGCAAGTTCACTTGTACACAACAGCCTGAGGTAGCCACACCTAATCCAACTGCTCTTCTAACTACAAACAACATGGCTACAAACTACTCTGAGAAGGATTCATCTGAGGTAGATGAAGAGGCGCTCCTACAGGAGAATCTAGACAGTTTCGACCCTATCCTACCGGAAGAAGAAGAAGCGTTGTTGTCCACAACTGTGATAGGTGCACCTAAAGGGGGGCAGACGGAGATGGTTGATCAAGAACGACCATCTAACGTTGCAGAAAACCACACTGAAAGCAAAGGAGAAAGGAGTAAGGGTAATGGTGATGAGTGTGACTATTATAGTAATTGGGTGATAGCCAATAGAAGTAGCAATGACCCACTGGCTCTTAAGAGCAGGGTGCCCTCGCCCACATTCTTTGAGGACGTTCCTCCGCTTCCTACGGGGAGAGCTGCAGTAAAAAATGACAGCAAAAGGGTTATTGAAAGTAAAACTTTGTATAGCCAATGCCACCTAAGGTTCCAGAACCCCCCGGGCCAGCCAGGAGTTGCCCCGGGCCGGAGGCACCCAACAGAGCCATCTAGCTTGTGTATACCTGCCCAAAGACTTACAAGAGGGTTTAAAAACCATACCATCAGTGTACCAACAGAACCACTGGCAGTGAGGGCTGTACAATCTCTATGTTGTAACACCGCCTCTCTGAATGATGCAGATCTCATCCCAAGCTGGGATGAGAGATATCAGCCTTTAGGCTATACTGTTGCAGACAAACAACTGGGCATTGGTTGTATGCTTTTAGGAAAAGAAAGGCGGATCCGATCAAAGGTAACTACTCAACCTAAACTGTCTGTAGGAGTAGTAAAAGACAGCAAGAAAAGTTTGGTGGGGGAACCACCAGCAAATGCTATATTATTGTTATTAGAGCCCACAGCCTCTAATGGGGCGGAGTATGTGGGAGAATTTGCTGGCGAGTCGAGCTCACTGGGTACTAAGTGAGATAGTTATAGCTGACCATGATTGCTAGTAAAGGTTACACAAAGATTACAAGTTGTCTCCCCCCAAACAGTATCAAGAGTAGACGATTCTGGACAATTTAAACAAGTGATATTAAGGGGTCAAAGGTCGAACAGGAGCCCGCCCCTATTCTCAGTTGAAGACCAATAAGACATTGAATAAGCGTTATGCTTGAGCGACTTACCATATGCTTCATTATTATTGTGTAATCTGATTGGTGCTATATTATATCATATATACTATATTTTTGTATAAATATAAGGGACTGAGCCAGAGAGCTCAGTTTTATTCCTTGCAATAAAGCTCTAGCTTCAAGACTAGTCTTGTTGATGCCCTATATAGGGAGTTGCAGAATAATAAATAGACAAGCAGATTAGCAGTTGTGACCCAGTAGCAGCAAAAAGCACTACAATACCGCATTCATGATTTTTGATCTTCAAAACGTTCTCAAAAGGGACAACAATCTTCCCAGTCATCAAAGATCCATCATTCATCATGTATCTGTAAGTGACAGTGTGAGTGATACGTAGAGGCGTTGTATCTTGTTTTCGTTTTCGCTGCTTCAACTTCAAATTTTTCCAAACTGAAAGTCTAGTGAATGTCAGAAGAGTGTTGACAGGAATATTATCGAAAGTGATGATATCAAAGTATGCTTGCAACTGTTTCAATGATTTTTTTCTCAAGATTTTGGCTGTAACTCGTTGTTCTAGCCCTTGATGATGATTATCTCCTACAATACGCAGATCGGGTTGATTTTCTTCTAGCTTTCCCCATGTACAGTAGGATTTGTGAAGAGCTGGGATCGAGTTCCTGTAGCTTCACCGTAAGTTCTTTGTCAATCAGTGACTTGACTCGAACTCGATGATTGTTTGTTGAAACATATTCGTAATCCAATATACCATAATCTTCAACGTAATTGACATCGAAAACTTCCAATATTGTAGGAATTGGTAAATCCAACAAACTCACAAAATTTCCGATTTCCAACATTCCTTTCTGCATAGCTCCTGTCATTATTCCAGCCATCTCGAGCAATTCGAACTCTCTAAGTTTGTTTACGGTATTATTCTTGGTGTTGCTGAATAAAAAGGAAATTGAAGCTCGAGATAATGTCCCTGTCGGTTTTTTTTAATCCTCTGTTTGTTTGACTTCACTGTTCTCATGCAGATATGTGTAGTCCGGTGTGGGACTCAAAGGAGAGTCAGCTGAAACTACATGATGTTTCATTGCTATATCAGCAGGAGTATTGATGTTTGAGCGAGAAGATGTATCATTACAGGTGTTAGGATTGGGTCTTCTATCATCAATGTGAATGCCGTTGGTGGTGGAATTGATGGTTGTAGTGGAGATAGCGTTAGTGTTGTTGGTAGCTGTGGTTGGTTCAATATGGAGCTTAGAAAGTGCTTTGGAGTGTGATGTCATCATACCTGCAAAAAGTAAAAGAACTTAGTTTAATGATGTAAATATACTGAAATTATTGTTTTATTAAAAGATTGTTTTTAAAAACTAAGATTCAAAAACCTAGATGTTTCAATTAATTAAAAACAAATAATTATTTTAGCGCTTCTTACCTTGTTGCTCTCCTAATAGCTGTAGTAGATGTTGCTTCTCTGTTAGCCGTTGTAGAACTGGATGCTTTCTGTGTGAAAACGTTGGCTCTTATATAGCTAAAGTTGCACTGATTAAACCCTATGAACACCATCTCGTGTCAATCTCTATAAATCAGCATTTTTTCGCGCGAAGGAAATTCAATGCTTTCGCGGGAATAAATGATTTATTTTCACGCGAATACAAACCAATGCTTTCGCGGGAATAAATACTTTATTTTCACGCGAATACAAACCGTTGCTTTCGCGGGAATAAAACTGTTATTTTCACGCGAATACAAACCAATGCTTTTGCGGGAATAAATAATTTATTTTCACGCGAATGGAAACCGTTGCTTTCGCGGGAATAAATAATTTATTTTCACGCGAATGGAAACCATTGCTTTCGCGGGAGTAAATAATTTATTTTCACGCGAATAAAAACCAATGCTTTTGCGGGAATAAATGATTTGTTTTCACGCGAATGAAAATCATTGCTTTCGCGGGAATAAATAATTTATTTTCACGCGAATGGAAACTGTTGCTTTTGCGGGAATAAATGATTTGTTTTCACGCGAATGGAAACCATTGCTTTCGCGGGAATAAATAATTTATTTTCACGCGAATGGAAACTGTTGCTTTCGCGGGAATAAATAATTTATTTTCACGCGAATGGAAACCGTTGCTTTCGCGGGAGTGAATAATTTATTTTCACGCGAATAGAAACCAATGCTTTCGCGGGAAATTAAATCATTTATTCCCGCGAAAGCATTGGTTTCTATTCGCGTTAAAATAAATTATTTATTCCCGCGAAAGCAACGGTTTCCATTCGCGTGAAAATAAGTTATTCATTCCCGCAAAAACATTGTTTTCTATTCGCGTGAAAATAAGTTATTTATTCCCGCGAAAGCATTGGTTTGTATTTGCGTGAAAATAACAGTTTTATTCCTGCAAAAGCAACGGTCTGCATTCGCGTGAAAACAAAGTATTTATTCCCGCGAAAGCATTGGTTTGTATTCGCGTGAAAATAATTCATTTATTCCCGCGAAAACATTGACTTTCCTTCGCGTGAAAAAATGGTGATTCATAGAGATTGACACGAGATGGTGTTCATGGGGTTTAATCAGCACAACTTTAGCTATATAAGAGCCATCGTTTTCACACAGAAAGCATCCAGTTCTACAACGGCTAACAGAGAAGCAACATCTACTACAGCTATTAGGAGAGCATCAAGGTAAAAACTTAATAAATTACAGTTTTACTCACACATTTTTTATTATACTATAACAACTGAAAAAAATTAATCATCTGTATTTTTTTAGATTCAACCACAAAAAATGGAAGTAGTTAACAACACAGAATCAGAAACTCAGCCTAAACCTTTGACTCAAGAGGACTTGATACTTCTACAAAACCTATGCAATAAAAAAATTGAAGAGAGAGTGCAAATTATCTCAAACAATTGTAAATTCATCCAGAAAGACTTGATAGAACAGCTAAATAGTTTTCGAACTGAATCTTTTCTAACATTAAAGCTCTTAGGGAATGATGTTACATCAGACATTCAGAGGTTACATTGTGTATTACAACAACGACAATATCAACTAGATCAGGTAAACACACCAATTTCTATCGAGTGTGCTCGTAAAGATCTTGCTTTAAAAAAAAAAAACATGCAGCGACAGTCCGCTCAAAGACAAGCTAGAAGGGTAAGGACTCAACAACGTAAGGCACGACAAGCTACAAAAACATCTGATTAACAGTCGATTTTTGATGATAAGGTAATAATTAATAAAAACGCTATTTAGTAAAAGTTTGTAGTTGTTTTAAATTTCTGTTTAACCATTCTATACTAATACATAACTTTCATTTTTGTTTAATCAACCTATGCTAATACATAACTTTTTATTTTAGTTCATTATGGAATCAAAAGTACATAGAACAGAAGTCTTCCTTCCTAAGATATAACATCAGTACATCAAGTACATCAATGATGACATTGTAAAAAAGATTATGCATTGATTATCATTACAAGTTGTAGTGCTTTGTATTACTTAGTATTTACTAACTCTATGTATATTATACAAGGATATTTTCCTACTTATTATGTAATAAATGTATATAATCATATATTGGTTTAATGTAGGTATATCTCCTTGTTCTTCTCTCCTCTCTCTCTCAAAATATCATATGAGTTCGAGTTATGTAAAACAATAAAGAAAAAGACTTTGCATTAATTAACATTACAAAAGCTAGTGCTTTGTATTACTTAGGTTTTACTGACACTAGCTATATTATATGGGAAGGTTTACCCCTGCTTATTATGTAATAAATGTATATAATTATATATTGATTCATTTTTAATCAATGTATTTATTCAAGCTAGATATAACTCCTCTCTCCTCTCTCAAAATTCTATATGAGTTTGAGTTATGTAAACAATTATCAAAAACTTGAGTGCCATACATTCAAAATCTATACGCCATATAAGTTCAAATTTTGTAAAATAATAATCAAAACTCAAATGCCACTCAAATGCCACTTAAACGCCACTCAAATACCCCTCAAATAAAATACAATATAAACTCGGCGAATCCATCCAACGTCGTAACTCATTGCATAACCCCCAAGATCAAATCCACAAAAAAACACTTGGTAGGGAGATCTGCTCATATAATACTACTAGTGATCGTACAGGGCTCCCAGGCTGTACATAGAGTTAGGTCCATGGAGTTGGTAGTTTAAGGGTGAGTACTTCCTGTTCTCGACCTTGACTAAGTTCCAAGACACTTTTGAGGATCCTCCTTTAAGGCGGCCATCTTGTGCCGGCCCAGTACAGCTGTACCGGGTCGGTAAGGGTCACTACCGACCCTGCAGGGGTCAATACCTGCCCTGCTCACTATGCCACCGGCACAGTAGGACTTTCTACCCAACAGCTATTAGCCAAACGCTGTGGGTAAAAGCCTAGCGCATTGTCTCGCAAGGTTTTTAGCGTAAACGACCTGTTTACTACTAGTGTGCACTAAAATATACCACATACCTCTCTCCATTAAAGTCATAGCCTGGCTTTAATAACAAAATATCAAGAGCAGATATGTGTGGGGGTAACACCCGTACCCAGATTATATATTTGATTATATATATAGTTGAGTGCTATGCCATGAGATGACATAGCACCTCTCTCCAGAGAAGGTCGCCCTTGCAGGTGACCTCCCATTACTCAACTCCTCCTGGATCATAGGGGAAGCTAGTAATCAGCTCCTTCTCCTCCTCTACGGGAGGGCTTGATGCTTGTACCAATCGTATGGTAAGCTTGGGCGTCACGTTCATTTGTGAGCGTGAGTCTACAGCAACACGTGCATTACCAGTTTTATGCAACATGTCAATGGGCTGCCTATATTGCAGCGGGGCTTGCTGTACCATAGCGTCATGTATGGGTGTGAGCAGTGGCCCTGGAAGTTCTAGTGCTGGCAGAACCTTCCTTATCTCAACTTTAGGAGACCGCCGTTCCTTTTCCAAGGAAAGCCAGCGCCTTCTCTCCTCTTCCCACTGTACCGTGGGGGTGCAAGCAACATCCCGTGCCGGGGTGTGGTGCACTGTGCTGTGTGGCACCAAGGTTGGTGGTGAAGACGTCGTGGGGCCTTCACCCTTAGCTGCCACCACAGGCTTTCTCTTTCGGTAAGCTCTACAAGGGTAACTACTGCCTTGTAACTTCTCAGTCTTCCCTGACTGAATCTCTGGAGGACCCCGGGCCGGTAGGGAGTCATCCCGGGCCGGCAGGCAGGCAGCATCAAGCGGTGGGCACTTGATCTCCCGCTCTTTCTTATCTACTGCCCTTATGAGGGTGTCAGCAGTCCCAACTTGTGGGAGAGCGCTTACTCTACTGTCACCAGCGCATGGTGAGTCTAGAGGTACAGGTTTAGCATAGCTAGGTGGGCTGCCACTCCGTAGTGCTAACGGATCTCGTGGTGTGCAGTTCTCAAATAACCATTTTGAAAATGCTGCATTTAATTGCTCACCCTCTTTCTCTTTCCCTGCTAGCTTGACCTTCTCTACTTCGGTATACAGCTCTGCCGTTGGCATCGCTTCCAGTACTTCTGTGTCTGCACAGTTGGCTGATGGACAATTATCAAGGCCTGCATCCTGCAGCAAATCTGCCTTTTGGTCCTCAAGCTCTATGCATTGATCAGCCGCCATGGCTAGTTGGGGGATGGTCCTGTCACTGTCAAGCTGCTAGGTACGAGTGGCTGGTCTGTGCTGCAGAGTTGTTTACAACTTTGTCTCACTCTGCCCGGCTTAACAGGAAGGGTTCGAGTACTGGGAGGTTTTGGCCACTTCTCCAACATCTTTAGACGGTCAGCCACAGTGATTCTGTTCACCGGAGGTTGTCGGGGAGCTCCTCGGGGTAGTCTACTTTTCTTTGTAGGGGTTGGATGGCTGAAGGGTGGCTGCCTCTTTCCAGCGGTGGGGGTCTCCTCTCTCCATCGCGTGGGTGTAGCCAACGGGGGGGGGGGGGGGGGGGGGGGGGGAAAACACTGTTTTGCCTATAGCTCCTACAGTTGTTGTTCGATCCGGCTCAAGTCTTCTGCCATCTACCTGTGGCGGGGGGCTCTTCACAGCCTGGTACATTCCACCTGTAGTTCTCTCTACAGCGGGTGGTTGTGTGGGGACGTCCTCTTCTTCAGGGGTGTAAGGGGTGTACTCCGTCAGCTCTGCTTGCGCTAGACGGACACTGTCATTAAGTGGCCGCCCGTGCTTGTCCGTGCAAGGTAACACATGTCCGTCAATGATGACATGGGAGTCTGGAAACCTTAGGGCACACTCGTGTAAGGTGAGAAACGGCATGCCAATTATGGCATCTTCATTGATGTCACTAATGACGAAGTTAACGCTCGTTCTCAGTTTACGAAGCTGCAAGTTTACTTGCAGGATACCGTAAAAGGGAATCCTAGACCCGTCAGCCATGAGTCCATGTGCCTCGCTGCATTGCAGCGTGTCCTTCACTGACTGTGGCAATTGCTGATACAGATGCTTCGACAGCAAGTAGGTGGTGCAGCCTGTGTCAATCAACAGGGAGGCTGGTCTACCGGCTAACCTTCCAGCCAGGAAGTAGCTGGCCTGGTAAGGTCGCTCCAGCGGTGGCGCTGCCATTTGTGTTCTCCTGGGGGTTTGTCCACTCTCTCCTAGAGTTGCAGGACTGTAAGGGGGTTGATGAGCTTTCCGGCTACTGTCAGTCTGTGTTCTCCTGGGGGGTTGTCCACTCTTCTTCAGAGTTACAGGACTAATGGGGGCTTGTCGAGCTGTCCGGCTGTCCTCAGCGGGCGTCTGTGCTCTCTTGGGGGGTTGTCCACTCTTCTTCAGAGTTCCAGGACTGTACGGGGTGTCAGGAGTTGTTTTGCTTGTCCAGCGGTGGTTGGTTGCTGTCGGTTGTATCTTGGGAGGTTGTCCACTCTCTCCTAGAGTTCCAGGACTATAAGGGGTTGTGGGTGTGGTCCGGCTTGCCCAGCTGCAGTCAGCTGCCGGTGGCGCTGCTGCGGGCGCCGGCCGTTTCCCGTCTGTCTGGGGTTGTTTGTAAAGTGAACTGCGCGCTGAGTTCGGGGGCAGGTACCCATCATGTGGCCTGGTTGTCCGCACCCCCAGCAGCGTGTTGCAGGCGCCGTCTCCAACTGTGGAGGGGGAGCTGCTTGTCTGGCCGCTCTCAGCGACCATAGCTCTTCTGTCAAGAGCTTTAGGCTGTCCATGACTGTTGTCATAGGATCCGGTATGGCAGGTGTAGGGGTGTGGTGTGTCTGCTGTACGGCAGTAGCGGTGGAGACACGTTGAGACGGGCCCTTGGCAACCGTCCTCATCCATTCCTCTTCCTCCTCGTCGGCATACTCTTCCAGCATCTGTACGTGAGCCTGGCACTCCTCAAACGGTGTCTTTATCTGCATATACTCGTTGCCGGCCCGGACTGCTTCAGCAATGTCAATGGGCTGCATGGCCAACAAGTGCCTTTGCAGGTAAGCATTACCAACTGTGGTGCTGAAGATGTCCAGCATCATCCTCTGCATGGGTCGGTGAGGTAGATCTGCGTAAGCAACGCGCACTAGGCGCTCTACTTCACTTGCATGCTCTTGGAGCGACGTCTTGTGTGGCGGCGTAGGCTGGTCAGCCGGGACATAGCTTCCCTTTGTGTTAGCCCAAAACGTGCTCGTAGTGCAGCAAAGATACCCTGCAGATGTGGAGGCTTTCCACAGTCCAATGCTTTACCTCGTAATGCATCCCTTAGGTATAACATGGCCGTGTTCTCTGGCCACTCATTCATTTCGGCTACCTCAACGAATCTGCTGATGAAGTACTCGACGTCTCCTTCGCCGTCGAACTTCGGAGCCTTTAGCCTAGCTGGTGCATTGTCTTGGTTGGGCCTCATCATAGCCGTCAATGCTTCGGTCAATCTATCAATGGCTGTAGCTTCTGGGTTGCCAGCGGGTGCTCGACCAGCGCTGCGTGCTCTCTGGGTGGCCATTCTTTGCAGATAGAGGAGTGATCTCAACTCAAATCTAAGAAATGGTCAGTACAACTGGCCGGTATAGGTGAGATCCGGGTCGGTAGCTGTGTTTCCAGTGGCTCTAGCAGATCTAGGGGTTGGTCCAATGGATACTGTGGCAGTATCTGGCACTCCGTCGCTTGTAACAACAGTTACGAAACTTCTTGTACTGCTGCAGGGCGGAGCGAAGCTCTACGGGCCTACAGGCAGTAGTGTAGTAACACTGTAAATGGATACAGTGCCGGGGTCACTGTTACCAGCTGAGTAGCACTCCAAGCTGAATAACCTCTGGTAGCTGAGTCTGTACAGCTGATACACGACTCTCTCTTCTTTTCGCACAGTGCCGGTATCTCTATGTCCAGGTCGGAGCGAACTCTACGAGCGTGTAGAAGATACGGTAGCGTCTGTACTGGACTGTTGCAAACGGAGCAAGCTCTACGGTTGATGCAGACAGCCTTTAGTAGTGGATACTGTGCCGGGATAGCTGCTGCAGTTCGGAGCGAACTCAAACGAACCTGCAGAGAAATCCGGTAGTATCTTGTGTCAATTGCTTCTTCAGATCTACTCCCGGTAGATATATTTCTTCTCCTCTCTCCAGATCTACACCCGGTAGATCACTTCTCCTTCTTCAGTGGTAGCTGGCCTGCAGTGCATTCGCAGGGCCAGAGGGTAGCGTGAAAGAGCACAGCGTGGGAAGGTACCGTTTATCCCACTGC
This sequence comes from Cryptosula pallasiana, assembly GCA_945261195.1. Taxonomy (NCBI): domain Eukaryota; kingdom Metazoa; phylum Bryozoa; class Gymnolaemata; order Cheilostomatida; family Cryptosulidae; genus Cryptosula; species Cryptosula pallasiana. Next base: position 9,742,296 of record OX183134.1, on the reverse strand, counting down.
TGCCACCAATGTAATGGATTCCGGTCTGTTACCACGGACATCCACTAGTCTCGAGTATTCTACCTCTCTCCAGAGTGGACACTGTACTGACCGACAGTGACAACTGTATAGGGCAACCGAATTACCCGGTAAGGCAAGAGCCCATGGCTCAGACAAACAGTACCGAGTAGTGTTTGTTATAATGGCTTTATTACAAAGCTGTCCTGACGGTAATTATTCCTCTAGGTGTTTAGCAATATAAGAATACATGCCATGGCTCATTGTAATGAATGCACAGATTAACAGTGGGAGCTCTCCTTTTATAGGAGAGCTAATGAACACAAAACATATAAGAGACAATGCACAGGAAGTAAATGAACCAATTACATTAACTATATAAATACTCAACCAATCACAATGCAATGCAAGATAATAAAGGGAGGTGCCAAGTGGCTAAGGGCGGAGTCCTTTCTCCTAATTGTCCAATGACGGCTCCTACAGGGTTCCCAGGCTGTACATAGAATTAGGTCCACTAAGTTGGTACTTTAGGGGTAAGCACTTCCTGTTTACGACCTTGACTAAGTTCTCTGACGTCTTTGCAGATCCTCGTCTAAGGCGGCCATCTTGTGCCGGCCCAGTACAGCTGTACCGGGTCGGTAGAGGTCACTACCGACCCTGCAGGGGTCAATACCGGCCCTGCTTACTATGCTACCGGCACAGTAGGACTTCCTACCCAACAGCTATTAACCAAATGCTGTGGCAGAAGTCTAGTGCATTGCTTCGCAAGGTTTCTAGTGTAAACTACCTGTTTACTCCTAGAGTGCACTGAAGTCTACCACAATAGGAACAAAAATTAATTTTTAGTTGATAACTTGACTTCTCATTTATCCTTGTTTACATATTTTCTTTATACATATATGTAAAGGTTTGAAATAAATCTATATGAATACATGTGCCTCTGTCCACAGGGATGTCCACAGGGATATCCACAGGGATGTATACCTAACCCACTACACTGAGAGATGCTAAAACTGCAGTGAAAACGACATATTAGACTAACATGTTGTATGGCTGGGGCTTAGATTTGCCATTTGTTATCAAACCAGACACATTTGTGGATTTATTATTTCAGTAATAATGTGAGCGGGGCGAATCATTGATCTAAAACTCGGCAAATTTGATTATGCAAATTCTCAGACTACTACGCTGCAATAAATAAAAAAAATGCTATAAAAAGAACCAGCTGTACCAGTTTGTTGGATTACGGAGCGTTTGAAATTTCAATTTGTTCTCGAATTTGAGATGTTTCATACTTTGCTATAGTAAGCACACTGCCTTCGTAAAAAAGGGAGACAGAGAGTGTTACGGAGGGAAAGATGGAAGATACTAGAGTGGGACAGGGATAAAGTGGACAGGGGTAGAATGGGACAGTGTAGAATGGACAGCGATAGAGCAAAGTAGAGAGTGAGAAGCAGAGCAGGGCAGGCTCAGGGCGAGGGGGAAGAGCGGAGTGGGAACAGAGTGGGCTGAAAGAATGATATTTAAATATGACGGATAATGCGGCTAGATTGTAATAGAAAAGGGCCACTTGCTCTAAACTCTTGTGAGCGTCAATATTTATACAAGGTTAATCTCTATGTATGTTGTAGGGTTTGTTGTTTCTGCGGAATATTGCACAGTTTCCTATATTACTCAATATTTATTGAGATGGTTGATCTTAGAATTTTTGAACATTGCTAGTGTTTGGGCAAAGTGGGGGAAAAACTAAACCATGTTTTACCTCTTCCCAATTTTCAGGATGCTCACAACGTAGCGGTTTACTAAAAAATGGTATCAATAACAGACTCTATCATGGGATAACTTGATTTATTTGTCATTGCTTACTTCTCGCAACCATGTTATGTCTTTTAGGAAATGAAGTCAGAAATTTTTTTATTTTCTGACTATTTATGAAAGAAACATTAGACCAGTTTATTTTTTGTTACTGGGCATGTAATCAAGTTGTTTATGGTTGCATGTAAAATAAGCTTAAGTTTGCCAAGACCCCTCACGATCACCAAGCGTGGGCGACTCCAAACATTACTGGTGTGTTGTATAAGCTTCTATGATATCTATGGAGACCAGCCTTAAGTAACTCAATTTAGAACTTTTTAGTGCTATGTTAGGCAGTTTCAAATAAAAAAAACCTGAAGGCAATGAAACATTTTTAAAAAGTCAAGTGTTTTACCTGTAATGATCCCAAGTGTGGGTTGAGGTCCTTTGGGTTTGCTAGCCACACCAGCTTGCTTGGTGCTTGGTGAAGGTGCTTCTCTTGTGTCTAGCAATCAGTAAATGAATAGCATGTGTGAGCTAGCTCTGACAGTGCTAATGTAGATAAATGAAGTCTGAGAATGCGGGTGCAAAAAATGCTAAATACGAGATTGATAAACATCTTATAGAAATAACTGAAGGGCTAAGATCAAAAGCTAAATCTAAGTCACAAATTTGTAAAAATGAAAGCTCTAGCAATTGTTGGGTTAATGGTGACTGGTGAAGTTTTTTGCCAGAATTTCAAATATAAGGTGAATTTAACCCAATTAGTATTTATGATAATTATAAGCACACCCTCAGAACTGATTGACATTTCCACTTCATGTTTAGAGGTAGCACCCCGCGGATATCCAGGAAAGAAGTAAAGTCTTCTGTAGTGAGTGAAAGTACAGGTACTGGTTGGCACATTTCCTCCAAAGTAAGAACCACCGTCTGTATATCTGGTAGACATACTCGTTTGTCTCACTCTACTCTGTATCTACAAGTAAAATAATTATTTATGTACTGCAGTAACAACTAAGAACTTAATATTAATTACAATTTTTATTATTATTATCGGAGCAGTGAAATAAAATCATATATGAGTAGTAATATATGAGCAGATCTCCCTACCAAGTGTTTTTTTGTGGATTAGACCTTGGAGTTGAGGCAATGAGTTACGGCGTTGGATGAATTCGCCGAGTTTATATTTTATTTCATTTGAGGGGCATTTGAGTGGCATTTAAGTGGCATTTGAGTTTTGATTATTTTTTTACTTAATTTGAACTCATATGGCAGCTAGATTTTGAATGTATGGCATTTAAGTTTTGATAATTGTTTTCCATAACTCGAACTCATATGATATTTGGAGAGAGAGGAGAGAAGAACAAGGAGATATAACTACATTAAACCAATATATGATTATATACATTTATTACATAATAAGTAGGAAAATATCCTTGTATAATATACCTAGAGTTAGTAAATACTAAGTAATACAAAGCACTACAACTTGTAATGATAATCAATACATAATCTTTTTTACAATGTCATCATTGATGTACTTGATGTACTGATGTTATATCTTAGGAAGGAAGACTTCTGTTCTATGTACTTTTGATTCCATAATGAACTAAAATAAAAAGTTATGTATTAGCATAGGATGATTAAACAAAAATGAAAGTTATGTATTAGTATAGAATGGTTAAGCAGAAATTTAAAACAACTACAAACTTTTACTAAATAGTGTTTTTTTTATTAATTATTACCTTATCATCAAAAATTGACTGTTAATCAGATGTTTTTGTAGCTTGTCGTGCCTTACGTTGTTGAGTCCTTACCCTTCTAGCTTGTCTTTGAGCGGACTGTCGTCGCATGTTTCTTTTTTTTAGAGCAAGATCTTTACGAGCACACTCGATAGAAATTGGTGTGCTTACCTGTTCTAGTTGATATTGTCGTTGTTGTAATACATAATGTAACCTCTGAATGTCTGATGTAACATCATTCCCTAAGAGCTTTAATGTTAGAAAACATTCAGTTCGAAAACTATTTAGCTGTTCTATCAAGTCTTTCTGGATGAATTTACAATTGTTTGAGATAATTCGCACTCTCTCTTCAATTTTTTTATTGCATAGGTTTTGTAGAAGTATCAAGTCCTCTTGAGTCAAAGGTTTAGGCTGAGTTTCTGATTCTGTGTTGTCAACTATTTCCATTTTTTATGGTTGAATCTAAAAAAACACAGATGATTAATTTTTTTCAGTTGTTTTAGTATAATAAATAATGTATGAGTAAAAACTGTAATTTATTAAGTTTTTACCTTGATGCTCTCCTAATAGCTGTAGTAGATGTTGCTTCTCAGTTAGCTGTTGTAGAACTGGATGCTTTCTGTGTGAAAACACTGGCTCTTATATAGCTAAAGTTGTACTGATTAAACCCTATGAACCTCATCTCGTGTCAATCTCTATGAATCAGCATCTTTTCACGCGAAGGAAAGTCAATGTTTTCGCTGGAATAAATGAATTATTTTCACGCAAATACAAACCATTGCTTTCGCGGGAATAAAACTGTTATTTTCACGCGAATACAATCCAATGCTTTTGCGGGAATAAATAATTTATTTTCACGCGAAAGCATTGGTTTGTATTCGCGGGAATAAATAATTTATTTTCACGCGAATGGAAACCATTGCTTTCGCGGGAGTAAATAATTTATTTTCACGCGAATAGAAACCAATGCTTTCGCGGGAATAAATGATTTAATTTCCCGCGAATGAAAGTCAATGTTGTCGCGGGAATAAATACTTTATTTTCACGCGAATATAAACCGTTGCTTTCGCGGGAATACAAATTTTATTTTCACGCGAATGGAAACCGTTGCTTTCGCGTGAAAATAAATTATTTACTCCCGCGAAAGCAACGGTTTCCATTCGCGTGAAAATAAATTATTTATTCCCGCGAAAGCAACGGTTTCAATTCGCGTGAAAATAAATTATTTATTCCCGCGAAAGCAACGGTTTGTATTCACGTGAAAATAAAGTATTTATTCCCGCGACAACATTGACTTTCATTCGCGGGAAATGAAATCATTTATTCCCGCGAAAGCATTGGTTTCTATTCGCGTGAAAATAAATTATTCACTCCCGCGAAAGCAATGGTTTCCATTTGCGTGAAAATAAATTATTTATTCCCGCGAAAGCATTGGTTTCTATTCGCGTGAAAATAAATTATTTACTCCCGCGAAAGCAACGGTTTCCATTCGCGTGAAAATAGATTATTTATTCCCGCGAAAGCAACGGTTTCCATTCGCGTGAAAACAAATTATTTATTCCCGCGAAAGCAACGGTTTGTATTCGCGTGAAAATAAAGTATTTATTCCCGCGACAACATTTACTTTCATTCGCGGGAAATGAAATCATTTATTCCCGCGAAAGCATTGGTTTCTATTCGCGTGAAAATAAATTATTTACTCCCGCGAAAGCAATGGTTTCCATTCGCGTGAAAATAAATTATTTATTCCCGCGAAAGCAACGGTTTCCATTCGCGTGAAAATAAAGTATTTTGTCCCGCGAAAGCATTGGTTTGTATTCGTGTGAAAATAATTCATTTATTCCCGCGAAAACATTGACTTTCCTTCGCGTGAAAAGATGCTGATTCATAGAGATTGACACAAGATGGGGTTCATAGGCTTTAATCAGTACAACTTTAGCTATATAAGAGCCATCGTTTTCACACAGAAAGCATCCAGTTCTACAACGGCTAACAGAGAAGCAACATCTACTACAGCTATTAGGAGAGCAACAGGGTAAGAAGCGCTAAAATAATTATTTGTTTTTAATTAATTGAAACATCTAGGTTTTTGAATCTTAGTTTTTAAAAACAATCTTTTAATAAAACATTAATTTCAGTATATTTACATCATTAAAATAAGTTCTTTTACTTTTTGCAGGCATGATGACATCACACTCCAAAGCACTTCCTAAGCTCCATATTGAACCAACCACAGCTACCAACAACACTAACGCTATTTCCACTACAACCATCATTTCCACCACCAACGGCATTCACATTGATGATAGAAGACCCAATCCTAACACCTTTAATGATACATCTTCTCGCTCAAACATCAATACTCCTGCTGATATAGCCATGAAACATCATGTAGTTTCAGCTGACTTTCCTTTGAGTCCCACACCGGACTACACATATCTGCATGAGAACAGTGAAGTCAAACGAACAGAGGATAACAAAAAACCGACAGTGACATTATCTCGAGCTTCAATTTCCTTTTTATTCAGCAACACCAAGAATAATACCGTAAACAAACTTAGAGAGTTCGAATTGCTCGAGATGGGTGGAATAATGACAGGAGCTATGCAGAAAGGAATGTTGGAAATCGGAAATTTTGTGAGTTTGTTGGATTTAACAATTCCTACGATCTTGGAGGTTTTCGATGTCAATTACGTTGAAGATTATGGTATATTGGACTATGAATAGGTTTTAAAAAACAATCATCGAATTCGAGTCAAGTCACTGATTGACAAAGAACTTACGGTGGAGCTACAGGAACTTGATCCCAGCTCTTCACAAATCCTAGTGTACATGGGAAAGCTAGAAGAAAATCAACCCGATCTGCGTATTGTAGGAGATAATCATCATCAAGGGCTAAAACAACGAGTTATAGCCAAAATCTTGAGAAAAAAATCATTGAAATAGTTGCAAGCATACTTTGATATCATCAATTTCGATAATATTCCTGTCAACACTCTTCTGACATTCACTGGACTTTCAGTTTGGAAAAATTTGAAGTTGAAGCAGCGAAAACGAAAACAAGATACAACGCCTCTACGTATCACTCACACTGTCACTTACAGATACATGATGAATGATGGATCTTTGATGACTGGGAAGATTGTTGTCCCTCCTGAGAACGTTTTGAAGATCAAAAATCATGAATGCGGTATGATCCACTATAAAAGTACGATGACAACTGAAAGCGGTACAAAGAAACACATTCTCACGATTCTGGGTGTTGAAGAAGCTTTAATGCTTCTATCTACTTCAAGTGAAAAAGAAGGAATAGCTTTCAGACTTTTTCTATTTGACGATGCTGAGCTGATGAAAAGTCATGATGATGATGTTGCTGCTGATGATGATGATGATGATGATGACGATGATAACATTGATGCTTACACTGATGATGAAGAAGATGATAATATGACGGATGATGACTTTGAAAACAAAAAATTTGAGGAAAAAGATGAAGTTGTCGACAATGATAGTGAGAAAAGCAATGAAGATAACAATCACATTTCAAGCGAAGCTAGCAGGATTTCGATATCGGAAATTTAATTAAGGTATGTTAATCTTCACTAGTAATAAGTAACTACTAATAACCGTATTTTTCACCATAGTATAATGTAGTTGTTATAACGACATCTATGTATGCTTTTAGATAGAATACGTGCACAAGTGAATGACTGTCGGCTCGCCAAATCTATCAGCAACAACTCATGAACATTAAATTATATATTATTTGTATTGTGCAATAATTTGTATATATTTAGTGTAATAAAGTATTTTATTCGTATTTAACATTAGTAATTTAGTCAATTTGTAAAACTTTCGGGGTTACAACTCTAAAATGTTACAAAATTTCAATGTTCCGACACAAAAATAAATATTTCAAGTTATCGTCACATTTTCAAAAATGTTAAGACAACTCCCATTTATAATTTCTAAACTTCGTTTTTGAAAAATATGTAAAAGTTGTCGGCACATTTTGTCAAAATGGTAAGACAACTCCGCTTTTACACAAAAAATTAAGAAAATGTTTTATAATTTGTTTGAGAAACCAAGACAGTAGAAGACTTTTTTACAACCACAAGCATTATACTTTAGGTTTTACAGTTTTGTAAAATGGGTGTTGATAGTTTGTCACGATATGACATAATAATTAAGTAATTATAGTCTTTTTCATAACAATGCTATAGATTCAGTAATACAGATGTGAAATTTACTGTTTCATCACTTGGATGCAGTATGAAGGTAGTTGATGTAATATTTATTTTGTAATATTATGCAAAGTAATACAGTAAGAATGAAGCATATGGAGTTCTCAACCACAAAACAAATAAAATAATGCATTAGGTAAACTAATGACAGAACAATTTTACATGAAGTGTATACATATGAATAAAGTATTCATAAAAACACAGACTATTGTCTGTATATATAATATATATATAGAAAGTATTTATAAAAAACATCCTATTAACTATATATTTTGTGGTAAGAAATTATAAAATAGGACAGTTGCATAAAGCCTATTCCAGAGCCATGATAATATTAAAAAATATAGTGAAATAAAAATTTTAAAACTCACCTAAGAGTGCAGTTAATACAAGAATTTCTTCTTGAGAAAAATCTGAATTTTCTTGCATTTTCTGTCTAATAGACGCTAATTTCAATTTAACACAATCATTAAAACCCTTTTTTTTCAGTCCATCTTTTATATTCAAAATTAATTTAAATGAAGTTATATCAATCTTTTGGCTTTGTTTTAAATCTACTTGAGTTTGTGGGTTATCTATTACAGTATTAGATTCTAAAACACTGGTTTTTGGACTGCAATGTGAACTAGCAACAGAAATTAAGTCATTGTTACTTTTTTCAGTTTCTGAAAGATCAGAATCTGAAGATATAAGTGCTCTCATTTTTTTACACTGGTTTTTAAGTAAAAGTTTTCGATCTCCAGCAACCGGTTTTTTAGCTATTGCCAACCATTTACACCCTAATTCAAAATCTAAATCAATGTTTCCAGAAAAATAACCTTCTATTGGATAGAGATATACTAACATAAAATTTTTTCGAAAAGTAATGTCCATAACTAACTCAGAATATTTTTTATTAATAAATAAAACAAAATTATTATAACTAGCAATATCAACAATAAAAAACATTTTAGTTTTCAAAATACAACTATGTTGCTGGAGTTCTCTCAAAGTTGTATGTGATTTTCCGCATACACAATAAAAAATAAACAAGTGAGCAAAAAAATGTCTTGAAAGAACTCGGCCAGGCTCATGCATCTTCCCTAATTTAAACTTCTTACCACAAAATATACACGAAATACTGTCTTTTTTTCTTTCAGTGCTTCGCTCAGCGTCTTTGTACAATATGCTATCAATAATAACGTAAGCACTGAAAGAAAATACCTTGTGTTTTTGTTATCAATATCTACAAGCAAAATAAACAAATTCTCATTATACATATATATATAGATAACCGTCTTGAGTATGGTATATGTATAAAAAGATAATGCATATCACTTACACTTGAAGCACTCCTTATCATCTTTTATTTCCCCATCTATAACACTCATGTTCCTGTATTGTTTTAGTTGCTGGTTCTCTGCTTGAACTAAAATAGAAAATACGAATGTAATTATATTAGTTTTTGAAAAAAATTTATTAAAATTGAATGAGTATGTAGTAAATAATATTTTCATCATACTCACATTCAAATGTATGACGGTCGTAGGAGAGAAAGGATTCATCCTTCCCTATATATCCTCCGCTTGCAATAAAGCGTGTAGATGTTTTCTCTACAAAAATAACGTAGTAAATGTAGAGTCGTTATTATTTTACCTACAGAAAAATTTACATTTTTCACGATACAGAAAAATACTTACTCATAGCAATGTGCGTGGTAGCCCTGGTCTTTTTTACCTCCTCTTCTTCACCAAAGCATTCCTCAATCCATCTCAACGTTTCATCATCCGTAGAGCTTAATAAAACAATAAATCAAGATTGTGATTAATTAAAAACTCTATATAATACAGTTGAATAATAAAGTTTCAATAATATACTTACATAGCACTGAAATCTATTTCATCTATGTTTACATCTAGTGCATCATTTGAGGTTGTAGACCTACAAGTAATATATATATATATATACATTTGTATAAATTTATAAATGTGACTGCAACAAAATTGTAAAAGATAGTATAAAATAACTTACTCATTTGTTGTAGGAATATTGCTAGCCATTTTTTGTAGTTTCGCAGACTAATACTTGAAATGAAGTACAAATGAAAACTGATACTGTTTAGAAAAAATAGTTTCTCTTATATACAAAACATTGAAGTCATTTATCAAGATTAATTTGTAGACTGATTTTCTGATTATTACTACGATAAATGATATTGTTTTTTAAAGAAAGTGGAAGTCAATTAGGAAGTTGGTTAAAAAAATAGGAAGATAGATATTAGATAGATTAATAAGCTTAAGCACCGCATACACCCCTGTAAACTTTCTTTCCACCTAGCTAAAATTTTTGAATGTAGAGCATTGGATAAACAAATTTTACAACCTCTAGATTGATACTCTTTTAAATATAACTAGCTAGGATGAAACTTACATTTCATTTGAATGACAACTCACATCCTTCAAACATATTTTTATAGCAAAAATATGATGTGTGATTAACTAGTTCAATTGCAGTTCATTGATATGCTCTACTACAACACACACTACTTCGAACTATGCGGTCAACTGAAGATATTCACAAACAATCATATAGACACATCAACAGCAAAACATTGATGCAGTGTAGTTCCATCTTTATATCATCAGTCAGTAAATTAATATGTGAAAGCTTCAATTATAGTTTACAACATTAAGTATGAGTTCGGAATGTAATAAAACACTTTACAGGTATCTGATAGCATTTAATAACTAGTTCAATTGCAGTTTATTGATACAGTCTACTATAACACACACTACCACAAACAATCATATAGACACATCAACAGCAAAACAATGATGTAGTGTAGCTCCATCTTTATATCATCAGACAGTAAATTAAAATGTGAGAGCTTCAATTATAATTTACAACATTAAGTATGAGTTAGGAATGTAATAAACACTTTAAAGATACCTGATAGCATTTAAATATGTATATGTAACATATAACTCTTGATTTATTAGACAAAACAGCTTCCTAAAAATAGAAAATATACTATGTATGTTGATACATTGTTTGTATTTCACACAAAAAACATTGAGATATTTTAAAAAAAGTAACAGTCTAACTAATAAAACAAGTGGATAAAGTCATGCTTTGTTCATGTTTTTTAGACGATAGCGGAGATAACTAGAATTAAAAGTAAAACCACAAATCCGTTTTGGTGAAAGGCTGTAGCTGTATTAACTAATATGTAATTAAACAATAAAAAACAGGAGATAGATGCAATCAAGTTCTCTTTCTTTTTAGGTTGAATTCGACCTATAATTCTATCATCTATGGACGTTTGTTGTTTTGTTTTAAATAGAAATAACATGATAATAAATAGTGCTTAGGTGTAATTAATGACTTTTCTCGAGCGGCTTTATAACACTTAATATTAAAAAGATCAAAACATATAGGATTAAGCGAGAGATGATGATTAATGACTTTTCTGGAATGAGTTTATTAGTAAAGTGACACTTGCGTTATATTATAATTAATTACTTTTTAAAAATGAACTGGTAACATTACGTCGACTGAAATAATACCTAAAACGTCTCGCATAACTTTTGATCTGACTGAAAATGGACTGAAAACCTTCAAGGTGCGTAAAAATTATCGTAACTCGCTATAGCGGATATTCTAAGAAATATTTATTTTCTCGTTGCTAACTGGACGTAAAATATTTTGTAACGGATGTCACACGATCTCAATCGATTTTTTTTAACTGAAACACTTAGTTACTCGTAAACATTTGATACTCGCTTGATTTCTTTGATAACAGCAATATCCCAATTGTGTTTATCGTAAATATTTCAAAAACGGATATTGCGTGTTTCAGTTGGTTTTTCCTACTGAATCACTTAGTTACTCGTAAGCATTTGAAAATTGTTTGAATTTTTCGTTGATAAAACATGTTGCAAGTATCTTTTAACAAATATTGCCCAATTGTGTTTATTGTAAATATTTCAAAACGAATATTGTGTGTTTCAGTTGGTTTTACCTACTGAATCGCTTAATTAATCGTAATTATTTTGAAAATTGTTTGATTTTTTCATTGATAAAACATGTCGCAAGTATCTTTTAACAAATATTACTGTGATTTCAATCAGTTTTCTTTACTAGATTACTTAGTAACTCATTAACATTCATAATTGCTTTTATTAATAGTTGTTGCAAAGCAATGTTGTATTTAAATAATATTACTACGATTCCAACCAATTTCCTCACTGAATTACTTAATTACTCGCCAGTATTTCATAATTTCTTTCACTAATAATTACAAAGTAATATTGTAAATATATAATGCAGTAGATACTAAATTGACACAAATTTTATTCATATGATTTTAAAACTTAACTAATGTAGTTTTTTTACCAGAAATAATAATAATTTTTAAAACAAAATCAAAAATTAACGGTGATTACATGTATGGTAAACATAATATCTGTAAATATATATATATATAACTAAAAGAAATATTTATGCTCAAGCCTCCTCTCTCTCTCCTCTAACCTCTCTCCTCTAAACTCTCTCTAGATATATACAATTACAGTTATTTTTATATGTAGACTTGATCTCGAATGCTGATGATATGTAGTCTCAAGTGGATAAATGAAGTTAAAGTACTTCGTATTACACAAAAATTACTGTAAATTTTAATCATCCAGAGGGTTAATGCTCCCCTTTCTCCTCTCTCCTCTTTCCCTCTCTCCTCTCTCTCAAGATATCATATGAGTCGAAATTACAAATGTATTACACAAAATTTACCGTAAATTTTAATCATCTAGAAGACTAATGGTATCTTCTCTCCTCTCTCTCAAGATATCTCCTCTCTCTCTCCTCTAACTACTCTCTTTTCTCCTCTCTCCCCTCTCTAGATATATACAAATACAATTATTCTTATATGTAAACTCGATCTCGAATGCTGATGATATGTAGTCTCAAGTTAATAAATGAAGTTAAAGTACTTTGTATTACACAAAATTTACTGTAAATTTTAATCATCTAGAGGGCTAATGCTTCCCTTTCTCCTCTCTCCTCTTCCCCTCTCTCCTCTCTCTCAAGATATCATATGAGTCGGAATTACAAAACATTATCAAAACTTAAATGCCATACATTCAAAATCTAGATGCCCTATGAGTTAGAGTTATGTATATAATTATGTAAAAAATTATCAAAACTTGAATGCCATACATTCAAAATCTATATGCTATATAAGTTCAAATTAAGTAAAAAAATAATCCAAACTCAAATGCCACTTAAATGCCACTCAAATGCCACTCAAATACCCCTCAAATAAAATACAATACAAACTAGGCGAATCCATCCAACGTCATAACCCATTGCCTAAACTCCAAGATCAAATCCACAAAAAACCACTTGGTAGGGAGATCTGCTCATATATTACTACTTATATACAAGACTCGATAATTACCAACATTTATTCAGCTGTTGATAATAAAGTAAGCAACTTTAGTTAATCAGGAAAAAGTTTGATATGTTTTTCGTTCGCTTCCATGACAGCTTGCCATTAATGCAAGACTTCTAAAATTAAAATTTCCAAGTAAATAGTCCAGCTTCTATTGGGTGCAAATTTTCTACAACTCTTGGATATTACTTACTTCATTCTAAAGTTAACAGCAAAGGTAACAATGATGAAAACGGTATTTCGATTGTTAAATCTGACGGCGGTAACCAAATTATATAAGTTGTGGTAAACTGGGGTTTCATGTTTTAAAACAGAATTGGAAGTTGTAAATGAGTTGACTATAGCTTACAATTTTGAAGAGAGACTCAACATCCCTGTGACAAGCGTGTTTGTAGAATGTAGCCACCAGCACTCTGATGAACCAGGAGCCATGAGTAGGTGACCTTGTAGCCAGGTATGCTGCAAAATAATAACATTTAATTTATTCTTGGATTAAAAAATTTACAATTTAGAAAAGACAGTTAACATTTCTGTTTGTTTGCTTTGTTGGTTTGTTTTAATTATTTCAACACGAAAATGTAGTAATGGAAAAGAGTTAGCAGCAGAGGAAATTTTGGGGCACAAGGCGCAGTAGCACTGCATCTAGTCAAGGCCCCAGGCACGGTATGTTGGCACTCAGCAGTCATCTCTACATCAGGTTGAGTAGATGACGCCTCGGAGCTTGCTTGAAGCAATTCTCCCACTACTAGATCGAATCAAACTCCGCAGCTCATTCCACATAGAAGCACACTAGTAACTCACTATGTGATGTCCTGCAGCAGTGGTTGATTTTGGTAGAAGTGAATAAGTTGGGAAGCACGAGTCAAGTAATTGTGATGCCAGTGACATTGGGAGGAGTAAAAAGTTTTGCGAGCAAGTACTAGTAGTTTGTATTTGTATATTGAATGAACAGGTAAATTAATTAGTTTTGGAAAAAAAGTATTTTGGGAGATTTTTATGATAAAGAGACATTCTGACATTTACCCCCACCTTCACCTTACCTTAGATTCCCCCACATCCCTTCACCCAATTCCTAACACCAGTTATAAGTGGACCCGGGATTCTCCCTTTTATATCATACATGATCTATACCTGGTTGAGAATACCTGCTATACCGGGTCTATACCAGGTATGTGCTGACCCTGTATCTGCCCTATATACCATACAGGACCTATACCGCGTTATCCCGGGTTAGTACCAACAAAAATGGCTGGAATGGATCACCTGAGACCAAAGGAGTTGGCTGCCCGCCACCAGAGAAGAATCTAAGAAGTTACAGACTATAGGAACAGAGACCAAGGAAGTAAAGGCCCTTTCCATTACTCAAGAATGGGGGGGGGGGGGGGGAACAGCCCAGAGCAGTTTCTCCATGTGCTCACCCTTGCCATTGGCTTGTATTGTTTGTCTGAATTGCAATATGAGTTTCATTTTGTGCATTATTTCTCTTGTTTTGTGTGATTGGCTCACGCCTAATAAGGGAGTGATAGTTCCTGGTTTTCTCCTATAAAAGGAGCCTTTGTGTAGCCGTACAAACGTAAGTCTTGTGGCTTGTGTTCAAGTATCCTTACGCATTGCTAAATAGAAGTGGATAATAAAATTTTTGTTCATGTGAACTCTGTTGTAGTGTGTCTTGGTTGTCGACCCCGTGGAGTTGCTAACGCCTATTCGGGATAGACCCTGAAGTGTTGGAAAGTAGGAGATTTGATACCGTAGTGTCGGTAGTAGAATATGCAAATCCATTGCAATATTGTGTGAGTAGTAACAGACTTTTATATATTAATTGTATTCATTTTTTTACAGGAGGTAGATTTGATTAAGATAAGTGGTTCCAACATTTCCCCAGGATTCAACGCAATAACTAGTTTTTGAATTAATGAAACGGTTATAAATTGAAAGCAATATTTTACTTTGTCAAAAGCTCGAGCATTTAAACAGCATTCATATGTTAGGTCTCAGTTTTTTGCAAAGTTTTTCAATTTGTAAGTAACAATATGAATTTTTGTCAATTTCAACTCTTTAAATTATATTGAGGATTTGTCTTCCAAATAAAAATCACCTATTTTACTTAAAATGCTTTTTAATGAGAGTGTGTTTTGGTGAGTTTTTAATACAATATAATCGATTTTATCTAGATTTGAAGTTCAACGTACTTGTCAGCAACAGAGATGATGCTATCAAGTACATGTGAAGTAAATTTTTCCATGCTACCAGTTTTGTTTCAGTGTAAAATCAGAAGTAACTTGTAATCTAGTGTATGTGATAGTGATAATAGTCATTTTGCGTTGTAGATGAATCTAAAGAATTATTAGCGAAAGAGACACTATGGGTTACGAAAGATGACTTCAACATTAGCATTGCGCATTCCAGTCTGGCTAGATTTCATTTCTTACAAGACCTCAGTTTTTATATCAACTTCGTTTCTCGGAGTTAACAAATACTGTTTAACATGGTATCTCTACAGCTTGATTTTTAAATCAATATTTTTTAACACTTCTTCAATTAACTTGGGTACACGTTATTAAATTTCTTTTTTTAGAAAAAAATATATCACAAAATACATTTACAAATGAGTACATATGTCCTTACATTCACTGCTAGCTTTCATAATGAAGAAGTCATCAGCATTCAAAACAGAGGGAGCCCTCGCTGCCTCTGGGCTCTTGGCAACAGCAAACAAAGTTTCATCAGTGGCTGCAGTAGTTAGTATTTGTGTAGCGGCATTTGCACCAGAAGATGTAGCATACGGCACATTAGCAGCCACACTGGGTACATCACCGCTGTCTCCATAGTCATGCCGTTCTGTAGTACAAAAAATTGAATCTAGTTTCAATCCGGCATTAATTCAACTTGGAAATGGTTGGCAAAAGGATTTACCTAACTTCAGAGTAATGAATAATTCAAGTGTTTTCACTTTTTTGTAGCAGCAATGATACTAACATCATGTTTGGAAAACTTGTTACTTCAAGGCTAAGTTGAAAAATAATCTTTTGGCAAGAATAGTAGATAACAACTAACCTCCAGAGCAGGATTGAACAATCACAAGCTTTGGTTTACCCTTCATTGCAGGAAACTTGCGAGCAGAAAGCAAATCTTGAATATTAATGAAGGGTACTGGTTTTTGGTGGCAGTCTAGTATCACATCTGCCATCCCTCCGTAACTCATGATAACCAAAACGAACATTCCCAAGCTTCTGTGTTCTACTCTCTTAGTCTCTATTTCTATCTCTCTGTATATCTCCTAAAAATAGGAAGTGAAGTGGAGAAGATTGTTTTACTATATTTGTTTATCCATAGACAAAAATAGTCAGATCTGTCTTACTTCTTTGGTTAGATCAGTCAGCTCTTCTTGTGCCTTTGCAATATCAAAATCCAAATCTTTGAACAACCTACTGAGGTTTTTGTAGTCAATTTCAGAACCGCGTCTTGTCGGTTTGGTGTCGTTGAAGGACTTGATATTTATTATGAGTACTCTTCCCCTAACTCCGTCACTCATCGGGTACACCTGCAGGCGTTAGAAAGACTCTGTAGTTTGGGGTGAATGAATGAGTTCATAATTGAGTATAGATTTACAATCAATGTTTATTCCTTCGAAAGGCTCTGAAAAAAATTATTAATTAAAAAAAAATATGAAAGAACGGTTTTAAGTGATCACAGAACATATGCTATAAACAAATTTTGAGTTTCAGATTATTTTATGTTTTTTTCAGCTTCTGTTATTTTGTTTAAGATTGAACATAGTTTGCACCTTCTCTGTGTTGTGATACAACAATTTCATGGTACTACTTTTGACAGGTCTTATTCTCATAATCATTTCAGGATCTCCATCAGTAGAGCAGTATTCTTCTTCTCCAACATCAGACAAGTCACTGTCTTCATCACAGGTTGCAAGATGATCTATCTTTGGCTCTTCTTCACTTCTGATATCTGTGCAATGTAAAGTGATCAAAAGTTGGATAGGAATGTGAGTATAAAATGCATGAATGACTCAGTGAGGCGAGAAGAAATCATCTGATTTTGTTTATCGTTTCAAAATAGAGTTGTTTCGAAAAATGATTTAACTAAATGCACATGCAGTGATTTTTATGATAAACAAGTAGAAATCTACAAACAAATAGGCACAAGTATAATATTTATTTTTTTTATTAAACATGGAACATATACTCTGTGTTTTATCACAGACAGGCTTGTAAAAGTCACTTGCTTCCTTAACATTTATATTTGATGTGTCTACTAGATTCGCTAGCTCAAAACTCACCTCCATAATCAAGTGAAGAGCTACACTCCAGGTCTTCTAAATATTTTTGAAGGTTTTTCGCTTCACGTTCGCCGAGCTGAAAACCTAAAATATTACATTCAAAATTTAAAACTTCACATTAAAGTTCTTGGAAATTGAGATTAGAAAAAAAAATGTAGCTGCAATCATTGAATTTGATTTTAATTGGTCTACCGAATGTTCTGTCACTCATAAATGTCACAAATCATCAAATGTATAAGCAGCTAGCATATTCTTACATGGTCTGAGCAACGCCTGTGGTACTGTGGGTAACAGAACATCGTCAGATGTATCACATCGAAGGCATGCAGCCAGCTCCATTGGTAAACCAACGATTGCTCTGTTGATGTCATCTAAATTGGTTGATCGAAACCAGTGTGGGTTGACATCATATGCTGGATTTGGGTCTCTTTTAAACAAGCAGTGAGAGCAATAGACAAGTGTTTCAAAATTAATAGCCTTTCCGACATTGGACAACAAACTGTGAGCAGCAAGTGCACTCTCCAGTAACAGCTTCCATGCTTTGACTAGCTCATCGACTGCCGTTGAGACTTGAAGTGTGATTTTTCTGTCACAGCTGTTATGAACTACATGAGTAGTGCATTTTCCTCGGCGAATAGTAGCACCATTTCTAGCTACTTTAACTACGGCATTTTGATCGGCTGCCTGATTTAGGACAGCTACTGTAACAAGTTGAAAAACATACTCTGGCACAGGCAACCCTCTCAACTCAATCTCCATTCTTAGCTGGAGAGAGCCATCTGTTTTCCATGCATTGTTTAAGAAGTTACTGCTGAGCGATGGAATTATGTAGGTACTGCCATTTTTTTGCTTTATGGGCCCATGAACAATGAAGAGGTGCTTTAGCAGTTCAATTGCTACCTCTGCAGGGAGAGAGGATTCCTTTTCAAAAAGGTGATGGAGTAGCACTTCATCAATTGCACCTGTCATCAAAAGTCGATTGACAAGTTGTTTATATTCGCGTGGTCCAATCGATTGTTGTTCATATCGAAAACTAGTAAACTCTGACAACCTTTTTTCCCATGAAGTGTTTGAGGAATGATCAAACAATAGAGCAATGAGGTCCGTCACGACAGCTATTCTGTGAAATATGTAGCTACAAAGACTGCCTGAGTTTTCATACCAAATGACTTTCCCAGCATTCCGCAAATACCGCAAGATGACTTTTGAACCGTCATTGGAGAATCGAGCTACAACATCGGATAGGCTGACAAAAGGTTCATAATCTTGGCTTTCTATGTACTCAGAGACTCTTTCCCAGCTCGCTGGAACCAATTTGGTAAAACTCTCTAAGCGAACAGCGATGCGCTGTTTCATGTGTTCAATGCTCATGGTTTCAGTGATGTCATTATTGAACTCTACTATATCCTGCGCATCAAAAAGAGGCATAGCAAGGTTGGAAAAATGCCGTATAGGGACTGCTTTTTTCATAGAGTTCTCTTTTGACTCTTGAATAATTTCTTGTCTGATGATTTCAGTGTTAGACAGCAGTTCTTCCTTGCACTGCACAAGTTTATCAGCTGATAACTTGTCCGTATGAGTGAGAACAAGAATGGGAGGACCCAGACTCGGACTAAAAACACATAAATGCCCCAGCCAGTCAACACAAAATCTTCTGGCTGCTTCCTTTGCACCTCGGAAAACAGACAATTTGTGAAACTCTTCCATGTTGACTACCACAACTGGAATACATTCTCTATTTGGCACCAGGTGATAAGCGACTTGGTATATGGAGTGTCCACCATAGTCTAAAAATTTTACTGTTGAGCTCTCTAACTTCAAATCTTCAATGTGAAACACTTTAGTAGCTTCATCCAATGCTGAACTAAGGCATCGATATGTAAGCATTCTTCTTCCTCTCTGTAGGCTTTTAATCACGCTGCTTTTCCCTGAGAGGGACATACCAACAACTGCAACTGGTACAACTGTTACCTCAGTACCTCGTGCATCTCGGAGATCTTGAAAATACTTTCTCACAGCAGGCCAACCTTGTTCACACACAGCATAAGGTGGACTTGTTAACGACTCAGAGCGTTTGCACTCCAACATTTCAAGCTCTTCCAATTCCAAAAGCACTTCTTCCAAGCTGACCAACCTTTTGTTTTCACTCAAGTCTAGTCTTCTTAAGTGCACCAACGTGCACACAACAGGCGGGAGTGTAGTGAAGTTGTTGTAACTGATGTCCAAACTCTTCAACTTTGTCAAATTTTCCAAACTGAAAATACAGATTCCATATGTTAGTGAGACTTCTGCAATTAAGACTGTTTCCTCTTCTGTCATACAAATAGGTTTGTGAATCTCACCATTAAACTATTATATCAAAAAATTATTTAAGCGGTGTCGTGAGTATACTTGAATGTGTGCCAGTTTTTTAACAGTGCTCTGCTAGCCGAAATAGTTCAAACATGAAGTCACAAAGTAAGGTAGTGTATGTTACAGCACGACATAATATACCAAGCTTTTGTTACTATTAAAAGTATATCTCGTGCTGAAACAATTTTTGCCTACAGGTTGCTGTCACCCAGTTAGGGAACATTGAGTGTTGATACATACACTGAAGTAGCCTGGGAGGGCTTGAGCTTACCCACAGTCTCAGGGCATCTTAATGCTACATATTTGAGGCTTTCTTTGAACACATGTTTAACAGACTTTATGGTGTAGGCATTCTTGTTAGTACAAGTACGCAAGAAGAAATAACGCATGGTTGAAAAAGCAGAACCTATGAAAAATGCCTTTTGAACAACTAAATAATTAAGAAAATAATTGATTACACAATGGTTTAAGTTACGCCAGGCATGACAATTTGAATATATTGTAATTATATGACTATTTCTAAATTTTAATTGTTTCGAGAATTGTTATATAAGTCAGACATTTACTGTTACCACTAGTTTTCTCCTGTCAACGGGAGAACCTTTTTTGTTTGGGCAGATTCTATTTACATTTCTATTTGAACATTTCTGTTTTGTTGTTGCACTACTTGATTTTTAATGGATGAAAAATCAGGTGTTTTATTAAAATTTCAGTTTGTCAAAACTGTTTGTTCTAGACGAGACACTGCCGGTATGACAGTGACAATTAGTGATATTCTATTGCCGGATTAGTTGATAAGCATGTAACCCTCAGCTCAGACAAACTACACAGAGCGTCATCTTGCTAAAAGCCTTTATTCATGCTCACCAAGTTCTAGGGGGTCAACCTTCAAAAATGGTTGACAGTGTGTGAATGAATGCAATGAGTTGAGGAGATCAAATTTTTATATAGACAGGCTGGCCGGAATTTATATATATTTGAGATATAGCAATACACATACCTGAAGTAATTAAACCCATGGGAACATATATATAAATAGTACAACAATAACAATACAATAAATGTTTACATAAATAAGGCGCCAAGTGGCTATGAGGAAGAGTCACGTCTCCCATGTCAAATAGGATGCTCCTGTCTAGGGCTATAATTAGCCTGGAATTTTCGATTTCATCCATCTGAGAGAAGGTACTTCCAACATCAGGGTTGGTGAAGGACCTTTCTCTATTTTTTGGCTCCTCTACTAAGGCAACTATCTTACCCGGCCCGGTATGGTGCTTACCGGCTCTGCGGCGGTCACTACCCGTCCTGTAAAAGTCAATGACAGCCCTGCAGGCTGTGCCACTTGCACAGTAAGAAGTATCACCAACCCTTGATCCTGTTTTTAGACTGGAGTGGCACTTTACTTTCTGTATCGTACTCAGGGATGGTGCTATCAAAGTAAGCACAAGTTTCCCGCTGGTAATCCATCAAAATTCACCCCATAGACTGAACAAAAGGTTCCTCCACTATGTTTAGTCTTAGAAAACAAGCGTGTGATGAAATGCTTATGTCTATGTAATAGTCAGTTTGACAGGATTAGTAAATGTTGCTAAAACTCAACAGACAGGTGGCTTTGAATCAGCATTACAAATAGTTCATGTAACTGCAATGGGTAAAGTAACCAAGATTTATTACTTGTGGAAAGAACGATGGGGGGATGATTCCTATAAGATCCAAATCTCAGCAGACCTAATGAGTTATATGGTTATGAATGAGGCAGCAAAGTTTAACTTTCTAGGAATCGGTTTTGTGTGTACAGGTTTGATATGAAAATAAGTCTGAGGGTGGGTAGTGAAGGACAAACTGAGACTGAAGAGATGGAAGTAATAGAATAAAGAAAAATTTGGAAAGAACAAAGAGTTGTTGCAAAGTCCAAGTAATACAGTTTAAGCATTCCGTTTAATAACTATGAAAAATGTCATGACATCCAAGTAATAGTCTCTGGTTATTGAGTGAAAAGGCTGATATCCTGCATGACCTTCTAAATTGGCTAGAAGGAAGGTGGGGGTAGAAAACACATTTAATCTTCAGTGAAACTGTGGACAGGTATTGTAATCGATTTGAGTCCTCTATTATCCACACAACGGCATCCACTCTCCAACCTCAGCAACACTTTGGGGGTCTATCCCAAAGAAACGTTACCAACTCAATGGGGTCCACGACACAGACACACTACACCATAGGTTACAAGAGTAAATACTTTATTCCATGAATCTATTTAGCAATGTATAAGGGTACTTAACACAATCCACAGGACTTCTGCTTGTAAAGCAGCGCAACAACTCCTTTTATATGAGAAAAGGAGGAAAATTTACCCCTTATGAGGGGTGAACCAATTACCCATAACAACAGAAATCATGAAAAAATAGAAACATATTGTGGTAGACTTTAGTGAATGACAATAGTAAACTCGGTGTTTGCTACACTGTCTCCACACCAAGTGCGCTAGAGTTTCACCCACAGCTATTGGTAAAATGCTGTGCCGGTGGGAGAGCCTTGCTTTGCCGGTATCACACTGTGCAGGGCCAGTTTAGACCCCTGCCGGGCGGGTATCGACCCCTACTGACCCGGAATGGTGACTCAGAGCAAGTCAAAGATGGCCCCCATAGTAGAGGACCTCCAAAACCGGCTAGGATCCTGCTCTAGGATAGGAACAGGAGATACCCTTCCTCATAATCGCAGTTATCAATACCACAAGCTAACCAGAGCCTTGGGACCCTGTAGGAAATTTTGATTGGACAATAGGAAATATGAATCTGCGTCTATCTACTTGGCACCTGTTGCGTTTAAACTTTATTGACTGTATGATTCTTCAGTTATTTACATTTGTAATCGCATTGGTCTAGTTACTTCCCGTGTCTTTACTCTTATATGATTTTATGCTAATTACTTCCTGCCAGCTACCTATAAAATGGCTGGAACTGTTCATATTCTTTGCATTCATTTCTCAGGTCTTGCCAATAACCCTAGTGGATTGCCACCCTAGGACTTTGGTTGTTGAGAAATAAAGCCAATATTCAAACTGCACTCTGGGTTGCTTGTGTGAGCCTTGGACTCTGCCTATGTCGGAGGATCTGGTTGTGTTACCTAGTTGTCACCTTCAAGCAGCACAGTGTCCCCTCTGGAGAGAGGCATAATAGTAGAGAATAGTTGATACTCGTGGAAACTGGACCGAAATCCATTACATTGGTGGCAGCAGTGGGATAAATGGTACCCTCCCACGCTGTGCGTTTTCACGCTACCATCTGGCTCTGAAAATGCACTGCCGACTAGCTACTATTGAAGAATTGATCAAAGGAGTGTAGATCTCAGGAAACTTTTGGAGCAGTGTACTACCGGAGTTCTCTGCAGGCTCGTTGAGGCCCTCCCCCTGGCAGCGGCTATTCCAGCACAGTATAGCCAACTAAAAGCTGTCTGTATCAACCGTAGAGCTTGCTCTGTTTGCAGCAGTTCAGTACAGGAGCTTACAATATTCCCTAAAAGCTCGTCAATTTCGATCTGCCCTGAAGTAGAAATATTGGCGCTGTACAAGAGAGAGAAAGAAAGAATCCTGTGTCAGCTATACAGACTCAGCTACTGAGGTTACTTCACCTTGGAGTGTTACTCAGCTGGTAACATTGACCCCAGCACTGTATCCATATACAGTGTCCCTACACTACCGGACACCCTTTATACCATCTTCTCTTCCTGCAACTCTGTTGAGTGGAGAACTCCCCAGGAAACTACAGATAGCAGAAGCACAGCTGGAACGACCTTACCAAGCCAGCTACTTCCTAGCTGGATGATTAAGCCAGAAGGCTCGCTGCTTTGCTGTGTGATACCG
Organism: Cryptosula pallasiana; assembly: GCA_945261195.1. Classification (NCBI taxonomy): domain Eukaryota; kingdom Metazoa; phylum Bryozoa; class Gymnolaemata; order Cheilostomatida; family Cryptosulidae; genus Cryptosula; species Cryptosula pallasiana. The sequence continues at coordinate 9,718,583 of OX183134.1, read as the reverse complement.
GTTGTACTACCAACCTGCTGCCTAAACACACTTACAGGCAGCTACCACAGTCTGTGAAAACCACGCTACAACATAGCGAGTCGCATGGTCTGACGGCGGGCGGATCTAGGATTCCTTTCTCTGTTATAGTGCAAGTCAACTTGCAGCTATGTGGGTTCAGGGCGAGTGTAAACTTCAGGATTAGTGACATCAACGAAGATACAGCTATGGTATGCCGTTCCTCACCATATATGAGCGTGCTCTGCGATTCCAAGATTCGAAGGTCATCATAGATGGGCATGAGCATCCATACACCGATAAGCATGGGCGACCGCTAAGAGATAGCATCAGACCTACACGTGCAGAGCCAGTAGAGAACCCCTTTTTCACCCCAAAAGAAGAGATACGCCCATTTGAGATGGAGAAAGTCTGCATACAGACACCCAGGATGGAGAAAACCATATGGGATAATCACCAAACTGTAGAGAGTACTCACCACAAGCCTACAGCAACAAGTTTCAGTCAAATCAGACTAAAACCGTGGACGCTAGAGACAAAACAGTATTTTCCCCCACGCTGGCTACGCCTCTGTGATGGAAAGAGGAGAGCCCTGCTGCTGGAGAGAGGCAGCTGCCCTTCATCCATCCAATCCCTGCAAGCAAAGAAATACAAAGCTGCAGCAAGCAAGCAAAGTACAGAAGCATGCCATGAGAGCACTCGACTGTGCCCAACCACAATTCCTGCAACCAGTCTGATAGGAAAACTAGGAATGTAGGAAAAAAAACACTCACAAAACCTGCAAGGGAGCTGCAAACCATGGCGTGTTTGGTTGCAAAAGAACCCCCAGGACCGCCCGTCAACTTCCAATCAACAGATTGATGATTCCAAGCCCCGAGAAGAGAGATAGAAAAATTGCCAGAACTCCCTAGTACCTCAACACTTCCTGTGTTTCCTGTGGGAGTAGACAGAGCGAGCCAAGGTCGTGAACAACCTTGCAGCATTGAACAGCCACTCATACCCACGAAAGACAGGAGAGGGGACACACCTATGAACAAGATTCTAACCAACTGCTTAGAACTAGAAGACAATGAAGAGAATCTGCTGCTTGATGCAGATTTAGACAACTAGCGGCTTGACCTCTAGACAGAGCTACAGGCAATGCCTACAGCAGATTTATACAAGAAACCTCCAGCAGAGAAATCATAGAAGGTGGTGGTGGTGGAAAGTGGGGGTAACTATCAGAATATGCTTTAGTATAAAAATCTCCCGCAGTATTTGCACTTTGACAACAGCTTGTAGGATTGTTTGACTTGTTTTTTTCTCTTTTGCTCCTAACAAAATAATCCCATATTTCCTGTCATTATAAAACAGCAATAGCTCAAGCCACCATCCCGCTGAACAGTCTAGCTGATTGCAAAACTTTTATTATTTTGAACTAGTGATGTGAAGAAAAATTGTCTCCGAACACATTTTCATTTACTACAAAGGCGGCAATAAGATAACTTCTCTCACTAAATTCAAAGTTTTTTTTAGTTTCAACTTTACTGAAACAGTTTTATCTCTAAAAAGATACGCGAGTTTGTTTAAACTCGTACTTGAAAAAATAAAGACCATACCTTGTTGGTAGACTCTTAATGTTACAGCTCGACAGTGACAGTTCTTCCAGTGAAGTCAACCTATTTATCACTTCTAGTCGTCCTTCATTGAAGTCATTACCTCCAAGGTATAGCACTTTCAAGTTACTCAGAGTAGACAAACTACAACATGTGAAGGACTCATATAAACGAAAAAATTAATAGAAAAAATCACTAAAATTAAATTTTCTTCAATTGCAACTTTCCTGAAACAGTTTTATCCCTAAAAATATATGCGAGTTTGTTTGAACTCGTACTTGAAAAAATAAAGACCATACCTTGTTGGTAATCGCTTTATGTTACAGCTTGACAGTGACAGTTCTTTCAGTGAAGTCAACCTATTTATCACCTCTAGTCGTCCTTCATTGAAGCAATTACCTCCAAGGTTTAGTACTTTCAAGTTACTCAGAGTAGACAAGCTACAACATGTGAAGGACTCATATAAATGAAAAAATTAGTAGAAAAAATCACTAAAATTAAATTTTCTTCAATTGCAACTTTCCTGAAACAGTTTTATCCCTAAAAATATATGCGAGTTTGTTTGAACTCGTACTTGAAAAAATAAAGACCATACCTTGTTGGTAATCGCTTTATGTTACAGCTCGACAGTGACAGTTCTTTCAGTGAAGTCAACCTATTTATCACCTCTAGTCGTCCTTCATTGAAGTCATTACCTCCAAGGTATAGCACTTTCAAGTTACTCAGAGTAGACAAACTACAACATACCATAACCAGTTGACCTTAATGAAAACTTCAGCCATTTAAATAACTATATATCACTTTTTTATTGACAGACTATAGACTAGATTAAAAGTTTGTAAAAGTTGTTTGCCAATTTTAATAGCATTGCGGAAACTCAAAAAACTCAGGACATTTTCAAAATGGTTGTTTTAAAAATGCTTTCTCACAAGATCCGTTGGCCTTATGGAGTGGCAGCCCACCTAGCTTTGCTGAAACTATATCTAGAGACTCACCAAGTTCTGGTAACAATAGATTACATGCGTTGCTGAAAAATAGAACTGCTGATTCCCTTATCAGGGCGGTAGATAAAAAAGAACGGGAAAATAAGCGTGTACCACGTGATGCTGCCTGCCGGCCCGGGAAAACTCCCTACCGGCCCGGGGCATCTCTCTGCCAGCCAGAGGTAACCCTCCATTGGCCCGGGGTCCTCCAGAAGTTCTTTCAGTGAAGACTAAGAGTACACAAGGCGTTTACGACACTTGTAGGCCTAACTGGCAGAAGAAGCCTGTTGTGGCGGCTAAGGGCGAAGGTCCTACTACCTCCCCCACCACCAACGTTAGTGGCTCACAATACAGTACACTACACCCCGGGTCTAGCAGTAGCTGACACACCTGTGGCATCCAGGAAGAAGAATAAGTCCTTGCATTCCCCTAAGAAGAGACAACACTCTCTGAAAGTAGAAGTGCCGGAGATCGTACCGGGAGTGAGACTTCCAAGGCTACTGTTGTCCACGATACACAACAGTGCATCACCACATGCCTTTCCGTTGTGTCAGCAATCAATTAACACGCTGCATCACACTAACCGTGAACATGTTGTTGTACAGTCACAGTTCCGAGTGGACACGAAGCCGATGCTGACTGTTCGGTTGGTGAAAGCTGCTAAACCTTCTGCAGTGGAAATCAAAAAGGTGAAGGAATAAGTACCGACTTCACCCACAGTGGATGATGAGCCCACTACGTCATGGGCAGAAGACGGACGCAGAAACCCCACGAGATGGAGAATGCTGCGGTGAGTGACAGCTGAGACATAGGAGAGTGCAGTGACCCTACGAGGGGCAAAGAATTACTCCTGCGCAAAGTGTACGTACCGATCGAAGAACAGTTCGCAGCTGAGAGTACATATCCTCCAGCATTATCTAAGCCACTATTGCTGTTGTCACTATGCCAGTGAAAGTCGAGATGCAGTGTACTCGCATCAAAGCAAGTTGGATGCTCCAGAAGACACCACCCAGTACTTGAAGCCAGGAATAGTATACACTGTCGACCGGCCTAGCACCACTAGGTTCTGTCAGTTTATTCGATGGGAAAACTCCCCAAGTTTTGCCAGTGTCAGCCAACACGCCAAAGGGAGCTTTACCCCCACCAGAACTTCAGCAAAGAAGGATTGAAATCTCCGGTACAGAACAGTGCACCAAAGTAGATGCCAGTTAAGAGTAAGCAGGCACACTCCATATCAGGGTACAAAATCCCTAATTGGGCAGCCAGTCCCCCTTGTACAGTGTTCATGCCACCACTAGAGCCGCATGAGACAGTAACGGAGTCTACGGAAGAAAGAGTCGTGCCGAGACCCTTGCGGACTTTTCTACACCAACAGTGACCGCTTGGCCACTACCATAGAGACTCACGCCTCCATCCTACAGTGACAGTTGGGAAAGTTGAGAAGGCTGCTCATAAGCCAGACGCTCACCAGTAAGCAAATTGAGACAGCTAAGGTAGAAGCAAGGCTTGTGACTACCAAGATAGAGTGGCTGTGACAGCAGGCCGCCAGCTTGAGTGGTGCTCTCTTCTACAGACACCGGGAATGTACGTACATGTATATCTATGTAAATTACTGTCTGTACATCTGTATGTACAATCAAATATATATTTAATTTGGGTACAAGAGGTACCCCTACGCATATTATTCTCGATATGTTGGAAATAAAGACAGGGTGTGTTTTTAATGGAGAGAGGTATGAGGTAAATTTTAGTGAATTAAAATAGTATACAGGGTGTTTGCTACACTATTTTCTCACCAAGTGCGCTAGAAGTTCACCAACAGCTATCGGTAAGATGCTATGCCAGTGTTAGAGCCTTACTGTGCCAGTAGAACAGTGTGCAGGGCTGGTATTGACCCTTGGAGGGCCGGTATTGACCTATACCGACCCAGTATGGTGACTCAGAGCTGAGCAAAGCTGGCCGCCATAGTAGAGGACCCCAAAAACCAGCTAGGATCCTGCTGTAGGACAGGAACAGGAACTACCCTTCCTACTATTCACAGTTATCAAGGACGCAAGCTAACCAGATCCTACGTACCCTGTAAAACACACTGATTTGAAAATTGTAGATAGGACTCAGCCTTTAGCCACTTGGTGCCTATTACGTTTAAACCCTATTAATTACATGATTTGTCAGTTATTTATATATTTAATGGCATTGGTTTAATTACTTCCTGTGCCTTTACTCTTATATAACTTTATGCTAATTACTCCCTGCTAGTTACCTATAAAAAAGCTGGAACTGTTCTTATTCTTTGCTTTCATTTCTCATGTCTTGCCAATCACCCTACTGGATTGCCACCCTAACACTTTGATTGTTGAGAATGGAAGCCAATATTCAAACTGCACTCTGAGTGGTTTGTGTGAGCCTTGCGCTCTGCTTATGTCGGAGGATCTGGTTGTGTTACCTAGTTGTCACTGTCGAGCAGCACAGTGTCCCTTCTGGAGAGAGGCCTAATACTCAAGAATAGTGGATATTTGTGGAAACCAGACCGAAATCCATTAAAATCTGATACAATGCAAGTAAACAATACAAGCCAATGGCAGGGTGGGCACATGGAAAAACTGCTCTGGGCTACATTCCCGCCCGTTGTAGAAACATGGAAAGTCTCCACTCCTTTTCAGGGCTTTCACTTCCCTAGTCTCTGTCCTTGTAATCTGTTGCTTCTAAGTTTCTCTTCTAGTGGTGGGTAGCAGACTCCTTTGGTCCTAAGCTATTCATTGCAATCATCTTTGCTAGTTTACCCGGGCTACTGACCCGGGGTGGATCTTATATGGTATGTAGAGCAGAGTCAGGGTCAGCACAAGCCCCGGATAGACTCAGTATAGCCGTTATCCTCAACCCGGTACAGATTATATATGTTATTAAGGGAAGAACTTTGGGTGCACTTATAGCTGAGGTTGGTAGATAGGGGAACGAGTGGGGGGGGGGGGGGGGGGGGAATCTAAGGTGGGGAAAGTGGGGGTAACTATCAGAATATGCTTTAGTATAAAAATCTCCCACAGTATTTGCACTTTGACAACAGCTTGTAGGATTGTTTGACTTGTCTTTTTCTCTTTTGCTCCTAACAAAATAATCCCATATTTCCTGTCATTATAAAACAGCAATAGCTCAAGCCACCATCCCGCTGAACAGTCTAGCTGATTGCAAAACTTTTATTATTTTGAACTAGTAATGTGAAGAAAAATTTTCTCTGAACACATTTTCATTTACTACAAAGGCGGCAATAAGATAACTTCTCTCACTAAATTCAAAGTTTTTTTTAGTTTCAACTTTACTGAAACAGTTTTATCTCTAAAAAGATACGCGAGTTTGTTTAAACTCGTACTTGAAAAAATAAAGACCATACCTTGTTGGTAGACTCTTAATGTTACAGCTCGACAGTGACAGTTCTTCCAGTGAAGTCAACCTATTTATCACTTCTAGTCCTCCTTCACTGAAGTCATTACCTCCAAGGTATAGCACTTTCAAGTTACTCAGAGTAGACAAACTACAACATACCATAACTAGTTGACCTTAATGAAAACTTCAGCCATTTAAATAGCTATATTTCACATTTTCATCAATAGACTATAAACTAGATTAAAAGTTTGTAAAAGTTGTTTGCCAATTTTAATAGCATTGCGGAAACTCAAAAAATCAGGTCATATTTGGCCGTCAAACAAAAGAGAAATATTATTAGGTGTTCATCAAACGGAAAATTAGGTTAGAACATCATAATTTTCAATAAATGTTCATGGATTACCAAAAAACTCATAAAGCAAATAACTCCAATTTCTCAAATAATCACAAAAAGATGCAAATAGCACCGTTATAAACAAGAGAAGCGTGTTGGATGGCCAATTTTGTTTAGTTCCGTTTCAGCAGTTGTGATTGTTTTGGAATACTTTTATGGGAAGAAACAGGTCGAAGAAAATGACTTAATTAGACTCGCTTGTTATAATTTGTTTATTGTTCAATTTCGTTTGCAACCTACGAACAATTTGAATAGATACTTTTTGGTTTTTACTTTTATTCAGTGAGCTACTTTTGGTTGAACTCTGAACTCTGAACAAAATGAATACTTACATATTAAGTTTATTGCCAATCTGATTGCATATCTTTCATTTTGTTTGGCAAGCATAAGTCACAGATACTCTTATTATATGTGGCAAATATAACAACTTACGTTGGAGGGAGGGCAATCAAACCACAACTTGACAAACGAAGAACTTCCAATGATTTTAACTCGCTGATTACCTTTAGCATTCCATTACTTAGGGCAATACTTTCAAGGTCTAACTCTCTCAGGTGGGTCAAAGAAGATATGCTGCAAAACAGATACATAAATTTATCATTCGCAAGTGTTGTATAAAGCCTGGTTCACATACATCGTAGATGGCTCGCAAGTGATCGTAGATCCCTCGTGCGGCGGATCCGCGATACATGCTCACATAAACTTGGCAAACCCACGATCGCAAGAATTATAATCACTCTCTTGACTGGGAGGTAAGAAAATCTCGAAACACGTCTTCACTGACCAACGACTAGATACATACTAAATGAATTATCGTTGTTCAATTTACACCAAATAATTTATTGTTTTTAACAGTTATAAAAATTTTTTACATTTTTGCTGATATTATCATTGAATGTTATTCCATATTTTTCAATTAAATTTTTAGCTGTTGCTCAAGGTTGCATTATCATTTTTTACCATCTCTTAAAATAAAATTTTGACTCTCAATTTATAATAATATGCTAATTATGCTATTATATAAAAATCTAAAGAAAATTTATTTATTTACACATTTAAATCAACTATCACAATATTTCACTCAGAAAATTAATAATAAATACTAATCAATACTTGTTATATACGTGCATAGTGTAGCTGTTGGATTAGTGTAAGGTTAAGGGTAGCTAGAGGATTATGAATAGCTGGAGGGTATTGAGAAGCTGAGGAAACTTTTGGAGAGACCACACTGGGAGGTGGTTGTGCTGCGCTAGAGCTACATTATACCTAGTGAGTGATACAACAATATTTATAATTAAACAATAATAATTCTATTATTTATTATAATTTTCTGATGGCAGTCATTTTTACATGAGTAACCTTGACCTGAATGTGGTTTTTGAAAAATAAAGTAAGAAAATTTACTCTCTATCGTACGACGGTCGCGCAAAAGTTTGTTCAGCTGAACTTTTCTACGAGCCTCTACGACGTCGTACGAGCCACAGGAAATCCAGGTTCACATACATCGCAGATGGCTCGCAAGTGATCGCGGATACCTCGTGCGAGCCATCTACGATGTATGTGAACCAGGCTTTAGAAGAATGCTGCTTGTTTGAAAAAAGCTATTTTTAATGCAGATACAAACTGACTTTTAGCGCTTACACTGATTTACCAAACTCATTGTAATGTAATTGACCTCAACTCAACCCAGATTCACTCTCTCTACTCGTTATGTCGTAAGAGCTCAACTGATTTGTGCATACTTCAACAAATTTTAAACCTTCTCCTTTGGTATAGTGCAAGAAATTGATGAAGACATACAATATTGCAAGAGATTTACACACCGACCTTTACCAACACCACTAAAGAGGTAGCGCTGGTCAACAGTATGCCCATGCTGGCTACTACCACACTATCTCACAGTGTTTCAACCAAGATCTGTGTTGGACCCACACTATGCAACCCCTAAGGCAACCTGTCAACCTCACAAGATACCTTGCATGTATCGAAGTATCTGTATTTCTCTATGCGATGTAGGTTTTACAATAAAGTCAATGCACACAATGCCAATCAAATTTTCGCTGCTTGGACATGATCGAGAGTTGTGAAAAATACAACTAGCATGGGTGCAGGTCTAACTACTTCTTAACTACTTCTGATAGGCACAGCAAATGCATGCTATATTTTCCAAATCGAAGGCACAAAATATGCAAATGCGCAGTAGAAAATACTAGAATAGGATAGGCTGAAACAAACAGGCTGAACTCTAGTAAACACAATTTCAAATTTAAACATGTAGGCGCATTGATACCTAAAATAACTGCATGAAATGTCGGTAGATGATTGGGTGGCTCCACAGCAGTAGAGGGGAAGCCTTTCTATTATTAAGTAATATATTGGCAGCCTGCCAGTTAGCGCAGTCAAAACTGCCACCCAGCCAACAGATCAATAAAAAAACTAGCACTAGCTATCAGGCGGCAGTGAACTAGCACACCGACTAGTACTAGAACATGATTTATTCAGCTAACCGCTGACTGCAAGTGCACGTAGTAAATAACGAATGAATGTGGTTTCACCGTCAGGTATTGTCCACATTCTGCCAATCCACTACATAGACCACTCCAACTAATAGCACTAAACATACTCTTAGTTAAACAATCACAGGTTGGCCACCAACCAAGTCAGGGCTGATTAAGTAGAAGAGGTAGGGGAAGTGGTGAAACTCTGATAAGTAGATAACGATGTTGCACACAACTGTGCAGTGGAAGAGCTGGTACATGCAACCGGCATGACTGATCTGCAGAGCACAAAAGCTCGTGCAACTGATGGGAAGGTGCACACAACCAATGCGACTGACTAAAGGGTACACACAAAGCTACTTGACTGACGAAGGAGAGGGAAGCACATAAAACCATGTGACTGATTGAAGGGAAAAAGGCAGTGAGGAAGGAAGACCAGCTTTTGAAAAAAAATGTGCTCATACTACATGAGCGGTATAATTGAGGCTATTGATCTCCTGTTTTAGCTGTTCAGACTCTACTCGAGCCTTAGCGCCCTCATCCTCTGACAAGGCGTCGGTCACTACTTTCATCTTGAAAGCTCTCAAATGCTACTCGAGTTCAATGGCTTCTTCCACTATAGCCCCTGCCCACCGCTCTTTATTTTGTAGGATCAGGACTGGCAGGCCTACCTTGGGAGGAGGTGGAGTACACTGCCATGAGGGGAGGGAGCTGGTGGTAGCTGCTGTCGTCTGTGTGAGCTGACATGTACCAAATGGGTTGGGCCTTTACCACTTGTAATGGTGGCAGAAGGAGGGGTAGCCATCTCTGTATACAGCATATACATAGTCAATGCACTAGTAGGAATCGTCTTCCGGGGTGCACATCTTGTGCTGACGATAGTATACTCTGTCTCTGCTACAACTATGTAGCATCAACTGGAAAAATACTTCGCATAGTGCTGATGGAAATGGACCGACAGCTTTGTCATGCTCTTAGCTGTTTACCAGCACAAGAGACACAGGTGCTCTTTCGCCTGCGTTATTTTTCATTTGATAGCCTAGGATTGCCCCACAAAACATGGGTGGAGAAACTGGTAGGGGCTAGGGTAGGTGTGGCAAAACGCTTCCTTCTCAAAAGAAGAGCAGCAACTGGCATCTTGCCAGCTGGTATTGACAGATCAAGGCTGGAAACACCTGTGATAGCCACTGTAGGAGGTAGAAGGCAATGGAAGAGGTGGATGGAAGGGGTACACTTCCATGCTTAGACGACCCAGAAGAAAGGTCAACTCTTCTAATTTTACTGGCTCTAATCTTGTGCAGAGTAAGCATGTTCTCTTTAGAGACTGTATAATGCAGTCTACGAGTGGCTGAAGAGGGTGGGGACAACTACTGAACTCTGACTCAGCTCCAGGCTATCTTGTGTTGAAGACTATTGTCCCGAGTTTGAGAATGGGTACTACCCTAAAGCATGGGAAATACTCAATGACCTGGCTACAAGAGAAGATGGAGATCAGAGATCAATGAACAAAGAGCAGAGTGCTGACAAATCTTCAATTTATCAGACGAGCAATTGCCACTCTATGATTAGAATAGATTTCAGGACAAAACTTTGCTACTGCTAACGAGGACCATAGGTAGAAAAGTGGACACACGCAGCATATTTGTTTTTTAGTTCAGTACCTGTGGAGAAAGAAGCAAATCCAGGGATTGTAATTGCCAACATCTAATACACTAGAAAAAGTCACTTGCACAATGACAGCTGACAAAACCAAATAACATGGTAAACCAAACTGCTAGCCAAGACCTGGCTGAATGCATGAAATTGACACAGCCGCCACCCTTAAGCATATAAGCCTCAATTCGAACTGTTAAGAACAGACTAGCAACAAAATTAGCATCAACATGAGCACCTGTTTTGAGCTCACAGTGACCAGCATGCAAACTCATAACAGCCAGAAAGGTGAAACAGATTTGGCCAAAACGTATAGATTTAACACAGACAACAGATGCACAATCAGATGATAGGACCCTTGAGCATTAAAAAGAGTACGTAGTAAATGCAATTACAGCCCTTCAAACACAGCCATATAAACAATATTGCAGTGGAAAAAGATAATTTATTTTTGTGTCCCTAGACACTTACAACCTACAAGAAAGAACAAACATCCTAATAGGAGTTTTGTGAACATAAACTGAAGCTGGGCAAGTAAACCATGCGCAATACACTGATGGAAAAGACTGGTCCGGTGCCAATCAGGTATCTATTGTCCGTTATATTTTCACTTTGTCTCCCGCATATTTTAACCGAATGTTTTATTGTACTTACTCATCATAAACTTACCCATGAATAACTAACTGCTGCTTAGAGTAAGCATTTACTTTATACAGGTTATCATTTGAAATTTCCCTTTTTTTAGTTATGTTGGTAATTCTTGCTTTTGATATTTGCTTCGGTATCTTTCTTTTATTTCTGTTATAGTCATTACTAGAGTGAAGTATGTAAAGAGATTTATTTGGGTGTTTACATTACACAATTAATAATCATTACCTACAGTGTATTAGCAAGAGTGAATAATTGTTACCTGCACTGTATTAGCAAGAGTAAATAATTATTACCTGCACTGTATTAGCAAGAGTAAATAATTATTACCTGCACCGTATTAGCAAGAGCAAATAATCATTACCTGCACTGTATTAGCAAGAGTAAATAATTATTACCTGCACTGTATTAGCAAGAGTGAATAATTATTACCTGCACTGTATTAGCAAGAGTGAATAATTATTACCTGCACTGTATTAGCATGAGTAATGCCCTGGTCACACGAGACCGAATTTCTGACGAAACTATAACGAAACTATTTTTTTCAGGCCCAGCGAATTCGTTGCTCAGCAAACCGAGCGAATAATTCAGTTTCGTCGTGATCAAGCAATGCTAGGTTTGGGAAAATCTTCGGTTGCGATGCTTGCATGTGATTGAACCATTCGACCAGATAAGCTCATTAATAGGTTTATTTTCTATGTTCTGTTATTGGCTGGTCTCCAATGTCAGGGTCATTCACAACGAACGCATGGTTTCCATAGTAGTAGCACATTTGTTTTTTGAATAAATAATTATTTATTATATTATATTCATAATGAGTTTTAAATAAATGAAAGGTAATAATAATAATAAAATATAATCAAACAATTGGAATAGTACTGGCTGGTCAAACTTAGCTATTTATTAAAATAATCTATTCCAAACATCAAAAATAATAATAATTCTTCCATGCTTTTACATCACGCAGTAAAGTATGAGTAGGCCCGCGCACAAAACACAATCCTCTGTCATTGGATGAAACTAGTGTTCGCTAGGCGTAACGAACTAATTATAGTTCTCGTGTGACCAGTACAACGAAACTAATATCGTCGCACCTGGGCGATTTTCTAAAATAGTTTCGTTATAGTTTCGTTTATCAGTCTCGTGTGACCAGGGCTTTAATAATTATTACTTGCACTGTATTAGCAAGAGTGATTAATTATTACCTGCACTGTATTAGCAAGAGTGAATAATTATTACCTGCACTGTATTAGCAAGAGTGAATAATTATTACCTGCACTGTATTAGCAAGAGTAAATAATTATTACCTGCACTGTATTAGCATGAGTAAATAATTATTACTTGCACTGTATTAGCAAGAGTGAATAATTATTATCTGCACTGTATTAGCAAGAGTGAATAATTATTACCTGCACTGTATTAGCAAGAGTGAATAATTATTACCTGCACTGTATTAGCATGAGTAAATAATTATTACCTGCACTGTATTAGCATGAGTAAATAATTATTACCTGCACTGTATTAGTAAGAGTGAATAATTATTACCTGCACTGTATTAGCAAGAGTGAATAATTATTACCTGCACTGTATTAGCAAGAGTGAATAATTATTACCTACGCTGTTTTAGCAAGAATAAGTTTGCCATGCTGCCAGTCAACTATGTATTCTATCAAATGCATTTCATTCTTACGCTTGCTGTTGAATTGTGAGCATATTTTATTAATTATGGTAAATAAACATTAATTTTACTGGAAAACAGCACACATGTAAACCAAATGCAGTCATAGCTTTTTATCAGTCACCTACAGCTCTCATCAACACACTTGCACAAGCAGTTGCTACGAAATGCAGTGGGGTGGCACAAAAGTGACAGTGATTGTGCTTGAAAGCTGAAAGACTGGCAGCTGGTGCCTAATCAGCAGCAACCGAATCAGGAAAGATTAGGCCGACTTTCAACTACCCGTCGCATGCATTGACAAAAATTATTTTCTTGGCAGCGTGCACAGGTGCACCCTCGTTACCATTGCAATAAACTTCTGCAACATTTTTGGCAATAAATGAGGCAATGTAAAATACCACTCAATAACTTAATAGGCCATCGCTGGTATACCGTCTTGAAGGCTACAAACAGCTGACAACAATTGTCACTGATGTCCAGCCAATGGAAGCTAGGTGCAATATTAAGGGCTAATTTGCAGCTGAATAGCTTGTAAAAACAGACTGAAAGCTTCTTGTCAGGGATTGTGGGTGTAAACACCAGCTACTTTGTTATTGTAAAGGATTTTGTGGCTGACCTTTACTGACACAGCCGGAATTTTTTTCACTAAAAGCAAGGTGCTCACTGCCTCCTATTATAAATACGCTGAAATGACTTCCAGTAAATTCCAAGTTGGATTCTATCAGTAGCCATCAGAATGACACATTGCCAGATAATAAGATTTGCGGTGGTAAACTGCTAATGATTGTATTTGCCTGCATATGCTAGGGCTCGCAATACCAATACAAGAACCACACAGTCACATTTACTTGTACTAGTGGCTACACAAAGCAAAGCAATATCTGACTCATTATATACATTCAGTTATAGTTATACGGTGAAACATGTCAGGAAAAAGGTTGAAATGTAGCAATTTCTATGTTTCCACATCATAGCAAATTGGTGACACTGCCGGCGATAAAGGAAAGTCCTGTTGGAAATACCATTGTCGATAAATTTGTTGGGAGACGTTTTTCGCCCTTTGAAAGCAAAAATTGGCGATTAGCCAAATTCCAGATGTTCATTGCTATTGGAAACGCTAATGTTGCCAAAGGCCATAAAACCAGGCATGCGTAATAAAGCAGGAAGCCACAAATTATCTATTGTAATCGCATGGCATCGCTGGCTTGAGTGTGTTATATTGTGGTAGATTTCAGTGCACTCTAGTGGTAAACGGGTAGTTTACACTAGGAACCTTGTGAAGCAATGCGCGAGGCTTCTGCCCACAGCATTTGGTTAATAGCTGTTGGGTAGGAAGTCATACTGTGCCGGTAGCATGGTAAGCAGGGCCGGTATTGACCCCTGCAGGGTCGGTAGTGACCTCTACCGACCCGGTACAGCTGTACTGGGCCGGCACAAGATGGCCGCCTTAGACGAGGATCTGTAAAGATGTTCAGGAACTTAGTCAAGGTCGTAAACAGGAAGTGACTACCCCTAAAGTACCAACTTAGTGGACCTGATTCTATATACAGCCTGTGGACCCTGTAGGAGATGTCATTGGACAGTTGGGAGAAAAGACTCCGCCTTTAGCCACTTGGCACCTCCTTGTATTATCTTGCATTGCATTGTGATTGGTTAAGTATTTATATAATTGATGTCATTGGTTGCATTACTTCCTGTGCATTGTATCTTATATGTTTTGTGTTCCTTAGCTCTCCTATAAAAGGAGAGCTCCTACTGATAATCAGTGCATTCATTACAATGAGCCATAGCATGTATTCTTATATTGCTAAACACCTAGAGGAATAATTACCCTCAGGACTGCTTTGTAATAAAGCCACTATAGCAAACACTACCTCGGTACTGTTTGTCTGAGCCATGGGCTCTTGCCTTACCGGGTAATTCGGTTGCCCTATACAGTTGTCACTGTCGGTCAGTACAGTGTCCCCTCTGGAGAGAGGTAGAATACTCGAGACTAGTGGATGTCCGTGGTAACAGACCGGAATCCATTACATTGGTGGCAGCGGTGGGATAAACGGTACCTTCCCACGCTGTGCTCTTTCACGCTACCCTCTGGCCCTGCGAATGCACTGCAGGCCAGCTACCACTGAGGAAGGAGAAGTGATCTACCGGGTGTAGATCTGGAGAGAGGAGGAGAAATTGATCTACCGAAGTAGTAGATCTGAAGAGCAATTGACGCAAGATACTACCGGATTTCTCTGCAGGTTCGTTTGAGTGCGCTCCGAACTGCAGCAGCTATCCCGGCACAGTATCCACTACTAAAGGCTGTCTGCATCAACCGTAGAGCTTGCTCCATTTGCAGCAGTCCAGTACAGACGCTACCGTATCTTCTACAGGCTCGTAGAGTTCGCTCCGACCTGAACATAGAGATACCGGCACTGTGCGAAAAGAAGAGAGAGTCGTGTATCAGCTATACAGACTCAGCTACCAGAGGTTATTCAGCTTGGAGTGCTACTCAGCTGGTAACAGTGACCCCGGCACTGTATCCATTTACAGTGTCACTACACTACTGCCTGTAGGCCCGTAGAGCTTCGCTCCGCCCTGCAGCAGTACAAGAAGTTTCGTAACGGTTGTTACAAGCAACGGAGTGCCAGATACTGCCACAGTATCCATTGGACCAACCCCTAGATCTGCTAGAGCCACTGGAAACACAGCTACCGACCCGGATCTAACCTATACCGGCCCGGGATCCAGTTGTACTGACCATCTCTTAGATTTGAGTTGAGATCACTCCTCTATCTGCAAAGAATGGCCACCCAGAGAGCACGCAGCGCTGGTCGAGCACCCGCTGGCAACCCAGAAGCTACAGCCATTGATAGATTGACCGAAGCATTGACGGCTATGATGAGGCCCAACCAAGACAATGCACCAGCTAGACTAAAGGCTCCGAAGTTCGACGGCGAAGGAGACGTCGAGTACTTCATCAGCCGATTCATTGAGGTAGCCGAAATGAATGAGTGGCCAGAGAACGCGGCCATGTTATACCTAAGGGATGCATTACGAGGTAAAGCATTGGACTGTGGAAAGCCTCCACAACTGCAGGGTATCTTTGCTGCACTACGAGCACGTTTTGGGCTAACACCCAGGGAAGCTATGTCCCGGCTGACCAGCCTACGCCGCCAACACAAGACGTCGCTCCAAGAGCATGCAAGTGAAGTAGAGCGCCTAGTGCGCGTTGCGTATGCAGATCTACCTCACCGACCCATGCAGAGGATGATGCTGGATATCTTCAGCACCACGGTTGGAAATGCTTACCTGCAAAGGCACTTGTTGGCCATGCAGCCCATTGACATTGCTGAAGCAGTCAGGGCCGGCAACGAGTATTTGCAGATAAAGACACCGTTTGAGGAGCGCCAGGCTCATGTACGGATGTTGGAAGAGGATGCCGACGAGGAGGAAGAGGAATGGATGAGGACGGTTGCCAAGGGCCCGTCTCAACGTGTCTCCACCGCTACTGCCGTACAGCAGACACACCACACCCCTACACCTGCCATACCGGATCCTATGACAACAGTCATGGACAGCCTAAAGCTACTAACAGAAGAACTACGGTCGCTGAGAGCAGCAAGACAGGCGGCTCCCGCTCCACAGTTGGAGGCAGAGCCTGCAACACGCTGCTGGGGCTGCGGACAACCAGGTCACATGATGAGTACCTGCCCCCGAACTCAGCGCGCAGCTCACTTCACAAACAACCCCAGACAGACGGGAAACGGCCGGCGCCCGCAGTAGCGCCACCGGCAGCTGACTGCAGCTGGGCAAGCCGGACCACACCCACAACCCCTTATAGTCCTGGAACTCTGCAGAAGAGTGGACAACCTCCCAAGATACAACCGACAGCAACCAACCACAGCTGGACAAGCCAAGCAACTCCTGATGCCCCGTACAGTCCTGGAACTCTGAAGAAGAGTGGACAACCCCCCAAGAGAGCATCAATACCCGTTGACTGCAGCTGGACAACTCCTGACACCCCATACAGTCCTGGAACTCTGAAGAAGAGTGGACAACCCCCCAAGAGAGCACAGATGCCCGCTGAGGACAGCCGGACAGCTCGACAAGCCCCCATTAGTCCTGTAACTCTGCAGAAGAGTGGACAACCCCCCAGGAGAACACAGACTGACAGTAGCCGGATTGCTCGTCAACCCCCCTACAGTCCTGGAACTCTGAAGAAGAGTGGACAACCCCCCAGGAGAACACAAATGGCAGCGCCACCGCTGGAGCGACCTTACCAGGCCAGCTACTTCCTGGCTGGAAGGTTAGCCGGTAGACCAGCCTCCCTGTTGATTGACACAGGCTGCACAACCAACTTGCTGTCGAGACATCTGTACCAGCAATTGCCACAGTCAGTGAAAGACACGCTGCAACGCAGCGAGGCACATGGACTCATGGCTGACGGGTCGAGGATTCCCTTTTACGGTACCCTGCAAGTAAGCTTGCAGCTTCGTAAACTGAGAACGAGCGTAAACTTCGTCATTAGTGACATCAATGAAGATGCCATAATTGGCATGCCGTTTCTCACCTTACACGAGTGTGCCCTAAGGTTTCCAGACTCCCATGTCATCATTGACGGACATGTGTTGCCTTGCACAGACAAGCACGGGCGGCCACTTAATGATAGTGTCTGTCTAACACAGGCAGAGCTGACGGAGAACACCCCTTACACCCCTGAAGAAGAGGACGTCCCCACACAACCAACCACTGTAGAGAAAACTACAGGTGGAATGTATCAGGCTGTGAAGAGCCCCCCGCCACAGGTAGATGGCAGAAGATTTGAGCCGGATCGGACAACAACTGTAGAAGCTATAGGCCAAACAGTGTTTTCCCCCCCGTTGGCTACGCCCCTGCGCTGGGGAGAAGGGAGCCCTGCTGCTGGAGAGAGGCAGCTGCCCTTTGACTATCAACCCTCTGTTAAAAGATGCAGAGATGAAGCAAACCAGCACCACACAGAAGCAGGCTATCAGAGCGCTCAACTGTGCATAGATGGGAATTCCCACCACCCGCCTAGAGGAAAGGCAAGGAAAGCAGTAAACAGACCCAAAAAGGCTGCAAGGGAGGTGCGGACCACATCACGCTTGATTTCAAAAGAATCCCCAGGAGCTCCCCGACAACCTCCAGCAAACAGGATCACTGTAGCAGACCGTCGGAAGAAGTTGGAGAAGCGGCCAAAAACCCCCAGTACCCAAACACTTCCTGTGGAGCCAGACAGAGTGAGTCAGAGTTGTGAACAACACTGCAGCTTCAAGAAGCCACTCATACCCGCGAAAGTCGTCGACAGAGTAACACTTGCTCACAAAATGTCCAACCACTGTCTAGAACTAAGTGACGCAGAGGATCTGCTACTGGACTTAGACGACTACCCACCTACCCAGAAAGAGCTGGAGACCATGCCCACGGCAGAGCTGTTCACCAAGCCTGACCAAGGAAAAGCTGAGGAGAAGGAGATCCAGCTGGCCAAGAAAGAAACAGAAGGTGAGCAATTAAACGCAGCGTTTTCGAAATGGTTGTTTGAAAACTGCACGCCACGAGATCCGTTAGCACTACGGAGTGGCAGCCCACCTGGCTATGCTAAACCTGTACCTCTAGACTTACCATGCGCTGGTGACAGTAGAGTATGCGCTCTCCCACGAGTTGGGACTGCTGACACCCTCAGAAGGGCAGTAGATAAAAAAGAGCGGGAGATCAAGTGCCCACCACTTGATGCTGCCTGCCTGCCGGCCCGGGATGACTCCCTACCGGCCCGGAGCACCTCTATGCCGGCCCGGGGCAACCCTGTACCGGCCCGGGGTCCTCCAGAGATTCAGTCAGGAGGGACTGAGAGGTTACAAGGCAGTAATTACCCTTGTAGAGCCTACCGAAGGAAGAAGCCTGTGGTGGCAGCTAAGGGTGAACGTCCCACGACGTCTTCACCACCAACCTTAGTGCCACACAGCACAGTGCACCACACCCCGGCACGGGATGTTGCTTGCACCCCCACGGTACAGTGGGAAGAGGAGAAACGGCGCTGGCTTTCCTTAAATAAGGAACGGCGTTCTCCTAGGAGTAAGATACGGAAGGTTCTGTCGGCGCTAGAACTTCCAGGGCCACTGCTCTCGCCCATACATGACACTATGGTAGAGCAAGCTCCGCTGCAATATAGGCAGCCCATTAACACATTGCATAAAGTCTATCATGCACCTTGTGTTGTAGATTCACGCTCCCAAGTGGACGTGACGCCGAGGCTCACCATCCGGTTGGTGCAAGCGCCTAGCCCTACTGCAGAGGAGAAGGCAGAGGAGACCGAGGAGAAGGTGCCGGCCCCAGTCACCCCTACGTTGGACGATGAGCCAACCACCTCATGGAAGGAGGATGGGAGAAGAAATCCCACGAGATGGCGCATGCTGCGCTGGGTCACCTCGGAGACAGAGGAGCAGGTGGAACACCTGTTGCGAGAGGCCACGGACTACACTTGTGTTCAGTGTACCTACCGAGGCCGAAACACTCGGCAGCTGAGAAAGCACCTTCTGCAGCATTATGAGAAGCACTCCTGCCGAGTACACAGCGCTCTCTATTGAACGAGACGCCGGACATTGTATATATGCTATTAAATATATACTCTTGTCTATTATATATCTGTTATGTAATCAAATATATAACCTGGGTACAAGTGTTACCCCCCACACATATCTACTCTTGATATTTTGTTATTAAAGCCAGGCTATGACTTTAATGGAGAGAGGTATGTGGTAGATTTCAGTGCACTCTAGTGGTAAACGGGTAGTTTACACTAGGAACCTTGTGAAGCAATGCGCGAGGCTTCTGCCCACAGCATTTGGTTAATAGCTGTTGGGTAGGAAGTCATACTGTGCCGGTAGCATGGTAAGCAGGGCCGGTATTGACCCCTGCAGGGTCGGTAGTGA
Source organism: Cryptosula pallasiana (assembly GCA_945261195.1). NCBI lineage: Eukaryota > Metazoa > Bryozoa > Gymnolaemata > Cheilostomatida > Cryptosulidae > Cryptosula > Cryptosula pallasiana. The sequence continues at coordinate 9,698,824 of OX183134.1, read as the reverse complement.
CCTCTACCGACCCGGTACAGCTGTACTGGGCCGGCACAAGATGGCCGCCTTAGACGAGGATCTGTAAAGATGTTCAGGAACTTAGTCAAGGTCGTAAACAGGAAGTGACTACCCCTAAAGTACCAACTTAGTGGACCTGATTCTATATACAGCCTGTGGACCCTGTAGGAGATGTCATTGGACAGTTGGGAGAAAAGACTCCGCCTTTAGCCACTTGGCACCTCCTTGTATTATCTTGCATTGCATTGTGATTGGTTAAGTATTTATATAATTGATGTCATTGGTTGCATTACTTCCTGTGCATTGTATCTTATATGTTTTGTGTTCCTTAGCTCTCCTATAAAAGGAGAGCTCCTACTGATAATCAGTGCATTCATTACAATGAGCCATAGCATGTATTCTTATATTGCTAAACACCTAGAGGAATAATTACCCTCAGGACTGCTTTGTAATAAAGCCACTATAGCAAACACTACCTCGGTACTGTTTGTCTGAGCCATGGGCTCTTGCCTTACCGGGTAATTCGGTTGCCCTATACAGTTGTCACTGTCGGTCAGTACAGTGTCCCCTCTGGAGAGAGGTAGAATACTCGAGACTAGTGGATGTCCGTGGTAACAGACCGGGATCCATTACAATATTTAGCTAACGATAACCGTTTGTGGTTTACTACACGGTTGTTAATGAAACAACAAAACTGATTTGAAACAAACAAATATTAGTTGCTGGTAATTAATCATTGCAGTAATGAGAAACAAAAGCCAGTTTTTTTGGCAGAAATTCACTTGGTTCTTTTTTTATTATCATTTATTGTAATAAATAATAATAATTAATAATGACCAATACGCTACTAAAATCCTTTGTCACCACACAGGTTCCCTAGCTAGCCAACAAATCTGTGTTTTTTTTAATACATTTATTCCCCAATATAAGAAAATAATAATAAAACAGCCTGCAACGCTAGGCTAAATTGCACTCAACAACTTACTGACTGCAATTGCCTTTGTTGGCGTGATTTAACCAACGGCGATAAACTTTGAGTCGTGGAAATATATGCCTTTGTCGCCAATTATTTGTGGTGGCAAACCACAAAGATTTGGGAATATTTTGTCGTGATAAGGAAACATGATTGGGCTCCACAAGCAGTGAGAAAAGTGATGAGGAAGCGAAATACTGTCAATACGTCTCAAGTCCATCAACTAGTAATTTTCTTTTTTAGGCATCAATGCACCAGCTTTCAAGTCCTAGTGCACACGTAGTTCTGCTTGGGGATACTGTCTCTATCATAAATGCCTCACACAACGTGGTACGGCCAGCAGACAGTTCCCCTAGAGTATCTCTCTCTCTCTCTCGTAATAAACACTTGGCCAACTTATGGCCATTACGCAAATCCGTTGCATAAAGACAGGTAACTCCGAGCCGTTTTGGATATCATAAAAAGTAGGTTTCACATTTCCATTAAAACAATTAGATAAAATATTCTAATAACTACAATGCATAAGTTGTTTTAGGAGAAAAAACTTTACTTAGCTTTTTCAAATTTGAAAATCTGTGTTGGACTATGTTCCTACTGATACAAAAACAGTCAGGTAGCCAGCAAGTCTTTTATTTTGCGTGAAGGTGGGATGTTTTCAATTTAAAACAATTACACAAACCGATTAGTGGCTCCAAAACTTTATTGTTTTAGCTTTCTTCCAAATAAACACTCTTCTTTTAATTGTTTTAAGTATTTCAATGACAATTGCGAGTTGCATATACCTCATCAACTTTGAAGGTTGATTTTTTAATGCATCTTTTCCTTGTATTTTCAACGCTGAGATGTAAGGGGATACAATGCTGAGATTTGGTATGTCTGTGTTGTACACACACATATGTGTAACATGATGTGTGCCAATGTCATTTAATATTTCCTCATCACTTTTATATCTTTTCAATCCACAAGTCCTCGGATCAGGAAGACTACCCACCAAAGGTTGACCAGAATGTCTCAACCAGATTCCTACAAAAATAAATATGATAGAGATTGCAGAAATAGAATGACTCGACGAACTGACTAATTAAAGCGCAAGCTAAATAATCAGAGATTTGTGAGCGCTGGGTATAGAAAGGCAATAACATATGGGCATCAAGCCTGAAATGTATGAGCTGAAATTCAGAAAACCATAGCTATTTTGCTTGTTCATTTGTTTGTTGCAGCTATGCATCGAGGGAACCATACAGACAGTCTTCAAAAGGTAGTGGCTTGTGTGAAGAGCACCCTCTACCTGCTGTGTCTGTACACCCTAACAAAAGCTAACATGCTGTAGTGGAGCATAGACTTAGAATTTGAAGCTCAGAGTATTATTCAACAGTATTCAGATGAGGAGAACTCCGCTTGATTGTTAACATGTTTTGCCATAGATGACGTTCTTTGAACTGGCCAGAAAAGCCGTGCATGTTCCGTTACAATTACCCTATGTATTTGTTATGGAACTTGCATTGCATGGTTTATACAAAGGAAAAACAGAAAAAAAACAAGTAAAATGCAAATCAGCCCAAACTCCCACTAAAATGTCTCAATCATTATCAGGAGTTGAAAATCTAACAATTGCCCATTATTACTTATTTTATACTCCACATCTTATATATTGTGGTACGTTTTCATAGAAGAAGCCTGTACACAGTTACCTTAGCAGGCCCTTATCAAACTAGATGCTGTCTCTGTTGTCCAGAGACCCCTCTGGTGTTGGTAAAATATTATCAACAGGCAACTGGATGTCCCTGTTGCAAGCAGTAGAGCAATTAGTGTTGCTTTCCCTGTATTAGAAACATGGCAGGGCCGATGTTTACTGTTACTGGGCTGGTAGTGACCTTACTGGGCCAGTAGTAACTTTTACTGGCCCAGGGTCAGTAACTTTTAGCCTAAGGTCATGAAAGTAGCTGTGAAGCTGCGGAAGGCCAAGTTTGGGACTTTGCTACCTCCAGAAGCCAAGAAAGATAGACAACAGGCTACGGAAATCCCAAGGACTAACCAGGAGATGGGAACGCTTACCAGCAGCCATTTCACTTATTAACTGGACGCTTATTCTATTTAACTACTCGCATTCATTCTATTATTTGTTGTCATAAATGACCATGTATTACTATTTACCCATTCTACTTCCTGTACACAAAATTGGTTATCCTGTGCATTCTGAAACTTTTATTGGTTTATGACACTGTGCGCTTCCTGTGCTGCAGCCTATAAACGGCTGGATTCGGTATAAATTATTCAAATTTGTTCCATCGCGTTTACTCTTGCCGTGGTGTTCTCTCTGGAGAAAGGCAGAATACTTGAGCATGGTAGCAACTATTGTACCAAACCAAAATCTACCACAATATTGTAATTGATTTGCATAATCGAGCCACTAGCTTACAGTGGAGAAACTACACTTACTGGCATGTACAGCACTGATCTAACAGCTGAGCAGCTAGCTGTATGTGCATGATAAAGTGAGGACCGCTGTTTATCTTTTCACGAGTTTTTTTTATCTATAATTGTGCAATTGCTAAGCATTTATCAGCAAAGTTTTTTATTCCATGAGCTCCAAGCCCATTTTATGTTCTATGAGCTGTGGGGGCTGGGGACATTCAACAACCCAGATAAGACACCAAAAGTAGGCTGTGTGTAGTTGCATGGATATAACAGAAAAAAGGAAAAATGCACATGCATTTTTAACAAAAAATAATGCTGCTGTCCTTTATGTCAGACACTATTAGCTGCTTAAAAAATAAATTCTTTCAGAAAGTTAGCTGGTCCGCTGAGATTGTTAAATTATTTTTCATACAAGCCTTTGAACGCATATTATTTTTTAGCAAACCTTGTTGCATGCAGTAGTTTATGTTTGAAGCACTAATAAACGTTAACAAAGTGTAATTTTTTTGCAGGATGCAAAGGGACTTACTAAAAAATGACCAAAATTTTACCTTTTCTCAAATTTTCCTGTTCATCAGTGGATCTTTCGGCTTTATCTTTACTTCCCTTGCCACCCATAACAACCCGTAAATCTGTGCTGATAGGTTAACCAACACAAATATAGACCACAGAACTTCAATCGGTGCAACTGTCTACAATGAAGAAAAATTTGCACCAACTTCTTCGAAAATATGCATTGATAATCAATCAATGGTAACTGAACATCTGATCGAGCTTAGAATGAAAGCGAGACAGAAATATCTTTCATTGCTAGAATTTGACTGTTGGGCTCGTTCTTAAATGAAAAGCCAATAAATCCATAACGCATGCTGAACAAAAACAAGGTAAACAGTAGAGGATTTCGGCAAGCTCCACAGACACAAAATACTATTGATAATTACAAAACAAACTAGCCATATTTCTGGTCTTTGCAGCCCATTAGCTCTAAGCAACACACATAATGAATCTTTTGATTTAGGTTTACACAATTCTCTTTCTTTGTTACACACTCCTATGTCCAAATTAATTGCTGGTTGGTATCAATTTCAGGTTCCTCACTACTGTTTTTGATAGCAGAATCAGCAGTTGTACTCCTAGACCGTATCAAATGTCTCAAACAAATAAAACTGCTTTATGATATAGTAATAACCGTTTTCCATAGTGTAAGAAAAGTATCACATGAAATCCCATTTAGTAACCCAATCTACACAACAAGATGTAGATTTATGTAGGACTGTAGCGGATTTTCTCGTCCACTACCTTCCGCTAGTGGGTTGTGGTGGTAGACGCGCAGTTTTGTTCAGCCACAATAATACCGTCAGCCACTTCAGGCCTGGCAATCTACAGTCTACCTCAACTCAGAGGTGACCCTGTGAGGGGATGGCACAAACAAAGTGTTGCAAAGTAATCGACCGACTTTAACAACGGTAGCGAGTCCTCTGCTCAGACATACACTGTGTTTAAGTAGTGTATAAATATTATATCCTTTATTCATCACAGAATGAAGTGGCAATCCATGCAAATACAAAAGGTACTGTTCATGCTATGACATATCAGGTAATGCAATGAGTTTTGTAAAATCTCTGCCTCTTATAGGCAGAGTTACAGTGGAAAATCTCCAGCCATGCACAGGAAGCATGGCAGGAAGTTATACAGTATATAGTAAGCAATATGATATATTGTGGTGGATTTTTGTGACCACTATCATTGTGCAAGGTCCCCCTGACAACTGCTGGGTGTCAGGCACGCCTAAGCTGAGTCTGGCACAGCCAGAACACAAGCAAGTAAGCGGGTAGAAACACTACCGACCCTGCAGTATTCACTGCCGGCCCTGCAGAGGTACCATCGGCCCTGCTATCCTGGCATGTCTATCTAAGACTGCCGCTGAGTGTAAGGAGTACACTACAGAACAGTGAGCCACGTGGGTTGATGGCTCGAAAATTGCTTTCTACGGCAAGGTGAAAGTGTCCGTACAGATCTGTGGGTTACAGACCAATGTCAGCTTTGTGATAAGTGACATAAATGAGGACATCATCATAGGGATGCCGTTCCTCACCGCTCATGAGTGTTTACTCAAATTCCAGGACTCCGTTATTACTATAGACGGACATGATGTGCCATGTACGGACAAACATGGGAAGCTGTTAAAGGACAGTGTGATGTGGATAGACGCCACGCAGAACGATGCTATGTCACTTGGTGGTTAGGATGGAATTCCCCCAACAGCACATGCAAAGAGTGAACAAGTAGCCTGCAGGACCTCCCAAACGATGGAGAGGGGGAGAGTAGCCAGCAGAGAAAATTTGAGCTCAAAGGGACAAAAACTGAGGCCGCCAGAGGGAAGAGCGTGAAGTTTACCCCTATGCCCCTGTTGGCTACGCCCCTGGACCAGCAGGAGGATCACCAGAAGAAAAAGAAGGAGGAGTTACGTAGTAACCACCCACAGGCGGTGAAAGGGAATGAAAAGAGCTGTTGGTTGCCAGCATCGAAGACAGTGGATAAAGCCACTCATGATGCAATAACCGGAAAGTCCGGGGAACGCGCCAAAACAGCTATAGCGGCCAGAGAAACTGCACCAAGGTGGTCATGTTTAGTTTCAGAACGATTGCCAGAAGCTGTTCTACCAGATGTAGCAAGGCCCCAACTGACCCCTTCCTGTGAGAGCTATCAGGAGCCACAAAAGTTTGCTCCTAGTACCCCTGCTTAGTAGCCTCCTGCAAGCACAGACAGAATGAGTTGGGAGTCTGAGAAAGCAGTTGACAAAAAGGAGACGGTCATTCCCTCTCAAGACAGTGACCAGGGCACTACGTTTACTGTCTCAACTAAAGAAAGCCTCCTGCTACAGGTTAGCACTATAGCTGCTTCCAACTGTTTGGAGATAGAAGTGAAGAACGAGAGCTTACTGTTAGAAACTGACCTAACAGCCTACCACCCTCCAGGACTTGGAGAAGAGGAGTTGTTGGCCATGCCAGCGGAGGAGTTGCTACGGACAGAGACTTCAACTCCCCAGCCAACCCCTATTGCTGCTGCCGCTGATACGGAGCTAGCACCTATAGATAAAAAAGATGCTGACTTGCAGTCGACTATTGGTGTGAAGCCAAAGTTAGAGGTGAACTTGATGCAGATCTTGTCACCCCCAATGCTGGAAGAGGAGGTTCCCGGAGAGAAGCTGAGGCTGAAGAATGAGTCGGCCACCACGTACACAAAGGGAGAAGAGAGAAACCCTGAAGACTCTTTCTCTGCTTATGCATCAGATGCTATGGTACCAGTCTGTGCAACAAGAGATGTTCTCGACTTCCCCTATGACCCTGGGGGATCAAAACAGACATGGAAAGCCGCCCCTAGAGATGCTATGAGGCAGTAGGATGCTCTTCCCATAAACCTAACCGAGCACAGGTGTTGCTCGCCACTTTTATGCTCTTTGCTAAATTATATAATTAAAGACAAAGAGACACTGTCTTTAATGGAGAGGGGAATGTGGTGGATTTTTGTGACCACTATCATTGCGCAAGGTCCCACTGACAACTGCTGGGTGTCAGGCACGCCTAAACTGAGCCTGGCACAGCCAGAACACAAGCAAGTAAGCCGGTGAAAACACTACCGGCCCTGCGGCATTTACTACCGGCCCTGCATTATTCACTGCTGGCCCTGCAGAGGTACCATCGGCCCTGCAGCACACACTGCCGGCCCTGCAGCATGCACTACCGGCCCTGCACTGCCACTACCGGCCCTATACTGGGTCAGTGAGGGAAGAACGACTATAGCCTGAGAGCCCAAAATGATACCAAAGATGCAGGAGCCCGTCTTTGCAGCTTAGCTGTCCTCAGACAAGACCAAAGACATGGACCACAAGCCATAAGGGCCAGGAACTAGAGCTACTCATTGCACCATCATGAATCAGCAATATTGACTGATAAGCTCCGCCCCCCCCCCCACTTCTGGGCGCCTTGCGTATTTAACTTTATATTAGCCAATGTTGTACCATATTATTTATATCTCATGTTTTGATTAGTGCAATTACTTCCTGCTATTGCTGATTTTTTGCCTCCATATTTGGGCTTATGTTTTCCCCTGTTCTGCCTATAAAAGGCAGAACACTTTTCATTAGTCCTGGTACTGTATTGGGATTCTGCTTGTGATTGAGCCAAGTAGCATAATACTTTACCATTGTTATACCTTGCTGGGTTATGCTGTATAATAAACCATGATATACACATTGAAGCATTGAGTTGTGTGTTTGAGCCGCGGGCTCTGAGAACAGTTGTGGAGTAGGTACACTCCTCTGTTGGAAGTTGACCTCTGGAGTGAGGTGTTGTTGGTGGACGTTTGGTCGGCCCACAAAATTCCATTCCAATATATATGGTAAGCGGTATTACCAATAAGATAAGGCTAAATGACTTAAAGAGCATTGACGCCCATAGGTAAGGGGCGGAGTCCATAGTTAACTTGGCCAGTGATTGGTAGATATAGTCATTGTGAGTTATTTAGCTTTGGGTTCCCATTTCTCTACATCTAAGGGTAGCTAGCTTCTGGAGGTGGCATCTGGAGGCTCTTAGGCTAGGTTTCGTCACTCTGGTCATGGCGTCCATCTTGTTGCCGACCCGGGATAGCTACCCAGGGTCGGGGTAGTAAATACCCTGGGTTGCTGTAGTAATATTCGAGGTCGTTGTAGTAACACCCAGTGCCGGTATGATTAATTATGAGTAATAATCATTTGTTAGAGCAATATAATCATTACAATAGGTTCTGGTCTTTGTCTACTGCATTCATTGGAGGCATGCCTGTGGTAGCCACCAACAGGGGGACTTCTATGCAGTGGTGGTCACTGTATGTAGCCAGTAAAATCCATTACAGGACTATACCAAAACAATAACATAAAATACAAGTATAATCACAGTATTTTGCGACAGGTAAGTACTAATAATGACGATAAGAGTATTCGTGACCATGTTCGCCAAAAAAAAGCAAGAAGTTTAATCAAAAGACAATCTTTTTTTTCAACTTGTGGGTCAACAGAAAGTAGTTCACTGAATTAATAGAATAATCAACAAGCATTTATTACCATTGTTCGTAGGTCACGAATAGAATTGGACAATAAATGAGTCATAACAAACCAGTATACATTGTTTCGTTTCATAAACCAGTCCTGTTGCTTTAAAAAATATTATGAAAAAATTATCATTGCTGAACAATTTGCAAATAATGCCATTCTTGTCTTTTTTTGTTAATTCAAAAATAGGTAGTGATCTTCTTTATGGTTAGCTCGGTAATCTAAAAGAGTTTATTGAAGAATTATAGTTTTCTAAACTAATGCTTCATTCAATATGCAACCCATTTAACTACCAACACATATTATTTTTTGTCATGACTAGTGAAATGAATGAAAATGGGAAATAAATTCCAGTCAATCAACCTGTATCTAAATGCTTGTCACACGCTGCTCATAACTTTTTCATCATTTTTGGCCAAATAATTAATAAAAAATATCATTCTCCCTTTCATCTTCTGATAGTACACATTTTTGGAATAACCTTTTATACGACTACCAAAATTCTTTTCCATCATAGTCAAATCTCATTATGCCAGCCAACTCTATCCCGTCCTTTCAACCTTTCATGCTTTGCCCGCCCTTCTCTACTTATTTATTATAAAAGTATTTATTGCGCAGGGGCTGTTAATATCAGGGTTTGTATCACAAGTTTGATTGTTTGTTTGACTGTGTTTAAAAGAGAAGAGCTGTATTATTATAATACTATTCTTAGGCAAGACATTGGGAGAAGAAGATTTGGAGATGAGAGCGATGAGTAAAAACAGTATGGTTGATGGTGGTGAGAGTAAAAATGCAGATAATGTATTGCCGAGTCTGAAAGGAAAAGTGATAAAAGTTATGATGATACTGGTATTTGTCACAGTAACTCCCACTTTTGGAAGTGTTACCGAGTTTAGTTTTTTATGAAAGTGCTATTGGGAAAATGCAAAGGACAAGGAACTCTCTCGCTCGAATCATAAATGAAACTAAAGGAAGATGACAAGCATCTAAGATAGGCGGATGATGAATCTTTAATTCATCATGGATGATATTGCTGAAGGATTTGATGCGAGGATGCGTTTGCCTTTTACGGAAATGATTGCGGGCCCAACTGATTCTGGAAAGACGGGGGCGATGTTATGAATGATTGAAGCTGGTCAAACTATAGCTCATCCTCCACCGGTAGAAGTAAATTTCTGTTAAGGCGCCTACAAAAATGCTTTTGCTGATATATCCGGGAGTAGTAATATATGAGCAGATCTCCCTACCAAGTGTTTTTTTGTGGATTAGACCTTGGGGGTTATGCAATGAGTTACGTCGTTGGATGAATTCGCCGAGTTTATATTGTATTTTATTTGAGGGGTAATTGAGTGGTATTTGAGTGGCATTTAAGTGACATTTGAGTTTTGATTATTTTTTACTTAATTTGAACTTATATGGTATATAGATTTTGAATGTATGGCATCTAAGTTATGATAATTTTTTACATAATTGTATACATAATTATAACTCATAGGATGTCTAGATTTTGAATGTGAGGCATTTAAGGTTTGATAATTTTTTGTAATTCCGAGTCATATGATATCTTGAGAGAGAGGAGAGAGAGGAAATGTATCTACATTGAATAAATACAGTGATTAAAAATGAAACAATATGTGAATATATACATTTATTGTGTAATAAGTAGGGAAAATCTCATATAATATAGCTAGAGTCAGTAAATACTAAGTAACTGAAGTTTGTAGCTATTTCAACTGGATAAAAAAGTACAGTCACTCGTATAATGCTTAGGATAGGAAGATCTTCAAATGTTTTGCAAACCGGAACTTTTGGTGAGTTAATCACCTGAGAACCTTTAGACTTTTCTATGAATTATTATATGATTATATACACTTATTGTATAATAAGTAGGGAAAATCTTTCCATATAATATAGTTAGAGTCGGTAAATAGTAAGTAATACAAAACAGTACAACTGTAATGTCAATGAATACACAGGCTTTTTTTATACATTCATTATCCGCTTGAGACTACCTGTTGTCAGCATTTGATATTGAGTTTACATACCATCAACACCAAGCTGTTCATCAAAATCTTGTAATTCGTTTTCTAGGAATTCCTTAAGAACTTCATCCTCATTATTCGTTTTTGTTAGCACCTCATTGGAACTTGTTTGTGTGCAATATTGCTCCCAATCACTAGCGTTGGTTGAAGAAATGAAGACAACATTGTGGTATGGAATAGGATTTCCATTCTTACTCTGTTTTTTTCCTTTGTAAATCATCACACCAGGTGCACATCTTTTAGCTTCCTCGTTATATCTGATTGGTAGTAAAAGCGTTCTCGTCTCTCTTTTTCCATTCTTTTCAGCGACATAGCGAATGCAATTTACAATGGATTCTTCTCCATTGAATCGGAAAGGAATGAATCTTTCTAGAACTTCGATGTAAGCAAAAATGGAACAATCTTTGAAATTACTGAGATACTCGATGTCGTAAGCGAGTTTGAGTTCTTCTTCACTCATTTTTCTCAGTTTTTCAGCTTCAGCAGTAGCTTCCATTGTGGTTAAGCGTTTTGTACTGATACGTTTGACATTGTAGTAAGTAGTCTCTGGTTTTTTTGAGTTTTCCATCTCACCCAAGTACAAAATGTTGAAAGGTAATGGGTAGTTATCAACATTGAAGCTTTCAACTACTCTACTTGGACAAACAACTTTCTGAAAATTCGCTCCAGTTGAATTATCAAGATAAGTGAGAATGTAGTAGTTTCCGTATGCACCAGTACTCTGTTCAATAGAAACGATTTGCAAAACTGATGGAACAGGAAGTGATGCTAGTGTAAGAAACCCTCCAATCTTTTTCAAATCACATGCCTTCCATTTTTGGAGAGATTTGGCCATCTTGAGAGCTCTGTCAGCATCAGTGAGCAATTCTTTCTGTTCCATATTGTTTGATGTTGTGGGTAAAACCAGTTTTGGAAGAGCTCGTCTCTTTATTGTTGCTTCTTTTGTGACAGAGTTAGAGTTTTTTCTTTTTGAGGGTGTTTTGAATGTTTTTTGTTTGTTTTCGACTGGCTTTAAATCCGTGTAAGAAGTAGAAAAATCCTCCATAGTGTTCTAAAAAAAGAAAGAAATAATATATAATTCAGCTTTTCATGTGGAACTAAAAGATTATTTTTTTCATACTTTACATTATAGCTGAACTAATTTTGATCTTTGCTAGGTAGGGAATAATAAGTTTTTTAAATTTTACCTTTTATAAAGAGAAAGTTTCTAGTAGTTGCAATGGAAAGTGTAGTAGATGTTGCTCCTCCGATCACTGTTGTAGAACTGGATGCTTTCTGTGTGAAAACAGTGGCTCTTAAATAGCTAAAGTTGCACTGGTTGAACTCTATGAATACCAACCTTCTTTATAATATAACTATGAATCAGAATTTTGTCCACGCGAAAACCAATGTTTTCGCGGGAAGAAATAATTTATTTTCATGCGAATAGAAACTGTTGCTTTCGCGGGAATACAAATTTTATTTTCACGCGGATACAAACCAGTGCTTTCGCGGGAATAAATACTTTATTTTCACGCGAATGGAAACTGTTGCTTTCGCGGGAATAAATAATTTATTTTCACGCGAATAGAAACTGTTGCTTTCGCGGGAATACAAATTTTATTTTCACGCGGATACAAACCAATGTTTTTGCGGGAATAAATAATTTATTTTCATGCGAATGGAAACCGTTGTTTTCGCGGGAATAAATAATTTATTTTCACACGAATAGAAACTGTTGCTTTCGCGGGAATACAAATTTTATTTTCACGCGGATACAAACCAATGCTTTCGCGGGAATAAATAATTTATTTTCACGCGAATAGAAACTGTTGCTTTCGCGGGAATACAAATTTTATTTTCACGCGGATACAAACCAATGTTTTCGCGGGAATAAATAATTTATTTTCACCCGAATGGAAACCGTTGTTTTCGCGGGAATAAATAATCTATTTTCACACGAATAGAAACTGTTGCTTTCGCGGGAATGCAAATTTTATTTTCACGCGGATACAAACCAATGCTTTCGCGGGAATAAATACTTTATTTTCACGCGAAGGGAAACCGTTGCTTTCGCGGGAATAAATATTTTATTTTCACGCGAATGGAAACCACTGCTTTTGCGGGAATACAAATTTTATTTTCACGCGAATACAAACCAATGCTTTCGCGTGAAAATAAATTATTTATTCCCGCGAAAGCAACGGTCTCCATTCGCGTGAAAATAAAATATTTATTCCCGCGAAAGCATTGGTTTGTATCCGCGTGAAAATAAAATTTGTATTCCCGCGAAAACAACAGTTTCTATTCGCGTGAAAATAAATTGTTTATTCCCGCGAAAGCAACGGTTTCCCTTCGCGTGAAAATAAAGTATTTATTCCCGCGAAAGCATTGGTTTGTATCCCTGTGAAAATAAAATTTGTATTCCCGCGAAAGCAACAGTTTCTATTCGCATGAAAATAAATTATTTATTCCCGCGAAAGCAACGGTTTCCATTCCCGCGAAAATAAAATATTTATTCCCGCGAAAGCATTGGTTTGTATCCCCGTGAAAATAAAATTTGTATTCCCGCGAAAGCAACAGTTTCTATTCGCGTGAAAATAAATTATTTATTCCCGCGAAAGCATTGGTTTTCGCGTGGACAAAATTCTGATTCATAGTTATATTATAAAGAAGGTTGGTATTCATAGAGTTCAGCCAGTGCAACTTTACCTATTTAAGAGCCACTGTTTTCACACAGAAAGCATCCAGTTCTACAACAGTGATCGGAGGAGCAACATCTACTACTACATCCACTGACTATTAAAAGTTTTTCTGTGTGAATTTGAAAATTTTCATTGAACCTAAGACTTAATTATCTGACTTAATTATCTCACTTAAATTTTTGTCTACTTAAAAAGTAATGCTTTCACACAATAAATCACTCGTTCTAACAACAGTAACTGAAGCCTCAACATCTACTATATAATATACCAACTGACTACTAGGAGTTTTATTCACAAGGTAAAATTTATTAGCTGAGACATTTAACTTACCTTTTTATGTGCTATTGTCACTTCTATTAAAAAGTAATGATTTTATTGTTATTATAGTGCTATGGAAACAGAAGAGGATGATACTGATGTAGACATACATAAGGAATGGGAATGGCTCATGAAAAATCAAAATGATATCAGTTTTTCAAACGCTGATAATGAATACATGAATGATGAATGCGATGCTGAATATGAAAATGAAATGGAGATGGAACTTGAAAATGCTTTTCAAGACAAACCTTCGACTTTTCAAGTTTCAGCAACTACTGAAAATACAATAGCCTTTGATAAGCAGTAAGTTTTTAAAATCATAAATTAATAACGTTAGTAGAGTAATTTTTTTTGCTGTTTTTTTTATAGTCATCTCATGAATCAGCAAAAATAATGCGTTATCTCTTTATTGTAGACAGGACTCAGAATATCAGAGAATTAATGTAAAAGAGGGAGTTGAGAATTCATGTCATAGTACACAGTAAGTTTTTAAAAACCTAACTAATAATAATGTTTGAGCCTTTTTTCCTAATTCCATTTTAAAAATTAATTGATAATGGTGTTTAAGTCATTTTTTCTTCTGTTACATTTCATACAAAATGTATATGAATTTTTTATAGAACAACTATTATGTGTTAACATTTCTATTGTAGACAAAGTTTAAATTATCAGGAGGAGAATGTAGAAGAAAAAAACCCTGAAATTTCCCCTAATTGGAAATGGTTAGAAGAAAATCTCATTTGTTTTCGTTTACCTGATGAAACATCAATCAAATAGGATTTGGTGCTGAGCCTTCACCACCAAAGACAAGCATAATAGCTCAAGATATAGAGCCGGTTGTGGAGGAGATAGTTGAAGAAAATGAGAATGATCCAATGATAGAAAATGAAGAAGAAGAAGAAGAAGAAGAAGAAGAAGAAGAAGAAGAAGAAAAAGAAGAAGAAGAAGAAGAAGAAGAAGAAGAGGAGGAGGAGGAGGAAGAAGCACAAGAGGAAGAACAAGAAGAAGAAGAAATGGAAGATTTAAATTTTGAAACACCTACCCGAGCATCAACCCTAGGTATTGTTGATGATAGCACAGCTCCAACCTTCCAAGATGAAGAATGGGATGATTTGATAGCTAGATATTGGGGAGCTATGAAAACGAAACATAGAGCTGGAAAAGTCATAGAACTTTTAAATGTAAGACTTTGGGATGGGATTCCAAGAGACCAAGCTGATACCTACCAAAATGACTATCATGATTCAAGAGTGTTAGAATTGCTAAAAAAAGTTTGGAGACAATTGAGCTCGAGAGCAAAATTCAACTGTAGCGTAGGTTGTATACTAGAAAATAAAAATGATGGTGAGCTCCGATACTTTCACTCATCATCAAACAATGCTACCGTATATCCAAAAGCTAAACTGATTGAAAGTAAAGGAGATCTTGATGACTTTTTTGTTGATGTTATGGAGACTGATCATCGTACAAATAGCTTGAGACGGAGACCAAATACGACTTGGAGATTGATGTTAATCACAAACATTTCGTTTTATTTCTACAAACTACTTGGAATGGGAAAAGTTGGATCACCACCAGAGCATTTACCCTCTCACCTCATTAACAACAGACACATACGAACCATGTTAAAAAACACAAAAGGAATACGAATTACCGACAATCTTTGTTTTTTTAGATGTCTAGCATTATACAAAGAACTACAAAAAAATGGTGGAATTGCAAAAGATCCAACAATGAAGGAGGTGAAGGAGTACCAACAACAACACCATAGTTTCATCTATGGTGATAGTGCTAAAAGTTGTGATGAGGAATGAGTAACAGAAGCTGATTTATTGCTTTTGGAGCGAGCATTTCAACTGAAGATAACGGTGTTTTCTTTAAATGATGATATGACTTCAACCGTTATTTGGAATTCAAACTCCAGTTATAAGGAGAATCTATATTTGGATCTTTATATCAATCACTTCAGTCTTATTACAAACTTGGAAGGATATGTCAGAAGCTACAGATGTCCAACGTGTTCTACTTGTTATGACAGATTGGGGAATTTGAAAAGACACAGATGTTCAATCTCAGACGCAACAAATCTGGAGTTTTCTGCAGGCCAATACAAACCTACCGCTACAATATTCGACAAACTGAAGATTCAATTCGGGGTAGATATCGGGTCAGATGATTCCTTGAGATACTTTCCGTTTTTTGCAACATTCGATATAGAGTGTTTGTTACCTAATTGCGAAAAAGATCGAGATACAGACAGAACCATTTACACTAACGAGCATCAACTTTTAAGTATTTCAATTTGTTCAAATGTACCGGGCTTCAACAACCCACGTTGTATTGTCAATAACGGGGATGATGATGAGTGTGTTGGAAAGTTCATTGAATACTTGGAAGATATTAGTGAAGAATCATATAGCCGATTGGAAGAACAATTTTCACAAATCATAAAACAGATAGAAGGTGAATTACAACGATTGGAAAAAGCTGAAGAAAAGTTTCGTACTGATTATGAACAAAATCGTTTCAGACGGAGATTAGGAGCTGAAAAAGCTCTGGATGATTTGTACAGCTATATGAAAAAACTTCCTATTCTAGGATTCAATTCACAGACTTATGATGTTAATGTGATGAAAGGAAAACTGCTTCAAAAATTGAAAGATGTCTCCGGCAAAGATTTTGATTTTGTTATAAAAAAAGGAAACAAAATGCCTGTTATCGGAATAGGATCTTTTTTGTTTTTAGATTGTACAAACTTTATCGCTCCTGGATATAGCTATGAAATGTATCTCAAAGCATACAAATGTGAAGCCGGAAAAGGATTTTTTCCTTATGAATGGATGAAAGACTTGGAACAACTTAATCAAGAACATCTACCTCCAAGAGAAGCTTTTTACAGTTCTTTAAAACAAAAGAACATCAGTGAAGAAGAGTACATAATTTGTCAAGAAGCATGGAAAGATAACAACATGAGGACAATGAGGGATTTTTTAAAATGGTGCAACAACTTGGATGTAAAACCATTTGTTCAAGCGTTGGAAAGACAAAGATCGATCTACAGAGAGCATGGGATTGATATGTTAAAAGACGGTATATCTTTACCAGGATTAGCAATTCGATGGATGTTCAACAAAGCTCCTCAACCACCTCCTCCATACCTCTCTACACACTTGGATTTCCATGAACTTGGTAACTCGTTTCGACAGACTCTCCCAATTTGTCTGATTGACAACAGCAATGCAGAACGTTATCCTCTAATAAAGAAAAACATAGTTGGTGGACCAAGTCTAGTGATGCATAGATATCACGAAAAAGGTATAAATAAAATTGGAGAACATTGGTTGGGAAAAGAAGCAAAAGTTTGTTATAGAATCTATGGAGTTGATGCAAATGCGCTCTATTTATGGTGTATGATGCAATCAATGCCTACTGGTTATCATCGAAGAAGAAAAATCGAAAACTCCTTTGTTGCTGAACCAGTAAAATTTAGCAAGGTAGCTCATAGTTGGTTACAGTTCCAAATGTTTTCAAAAAAAAATCAATATTAAGCATCAGCTCAATGGAGGAGAAGTTGCTCTTGGACAGCGAGGATTACCAGTTGACGGATTCTGTGTTGAAAATCGACATGTCTTTCAATTCCACGGGTGTTTTTGGCATGGACACGACTGCTCTTATAACAATGCTAAAGAACAAGAGCTTCAAGCTAGTGGAAGAAAATCAAAAGCAAATCTGTTTAAAACTACGATGGAAAATGAAGAATATCTTCGAGCGCTAGGTTACACTGTAATCTCGATTTGGGAGTGTGACTGGATGAAACGTGTAAAAACTCATACAAATTTACAAAAATTTGTCAACACGTTTTACGATTCTTTCTACCCTAAAATACTTGAAAAAAAACTAAATCAAGAAGAAGTGTTGTCGAGAGTTCAATCAGAGGAATTCTTCGGATTTGTTGAATGTGACATCGAAGTTCCTGAGGAAGAGGAAGAAAAGTTCTCCGAAATGCCTCCGATTTTTAAAAATACGATGTTAACCAGAGAACACTTGAGCGAAGAAATGAAAGTCTTTGCTGAAGCCGAAGGGTTTTTAAAGACTCCTCAACGCTCATTAGTTGGAAGTAGGTTCGGAGATAAGATATTGCTAATGAGTCCTTTGTTAAAATGGTACTTGAAACAAGGATTGAAAGTCACCAAAGTTTATCAGCTAATAGAATATATTCCTAGAAAAGCTTTTGAAGCTTTTGGAACATCAGTTTCAGACGCTAGGCGAATGGGAGATGTAGATCCTAGTCAAGAATTACTCGCTACTACTAGCAAGTTGGTAGGAAATGCTGCTTATGGAAAAACAATCACTGATAAAGAAAAACACACCACCATCAAGTTCATCGAAGGGGCGAGAAAAGCTTCATTTCGTATCAGAGGGAACAAATTCATCTCCATGGAAGAGATAGCAGATGATTTTTATGAAATCGTAACCTGTAAACAACTAGTAAGTTTTAAAAACAATTATTTTGCAATTCAAAATTTATATTCTCCAAGTTTACTTTGCTAATCAGTATCACCATCATTTCAGCTAACTATGAACGTTCCAGTACACTTGGGTTTTTCCGTGCTACAGTATGCTAAACTGAGAATGCTACAGTTTTACTACGACTTTATGGATAAGTAAGTAAAACCTAATTCCCTACCATTATTATGTGTAAGTAAGTAAAACTTCCAAATAATTGAAATCGAAACAATCTTTTTATTTATAGATATATTGACAGAAGTGATTTCCAATATGTTGAAATGGATACAGATAGCGCATACATGGCGTTGAGCGGAACATTAGAAACACTGGTAAAACCAAGTATGAAAAAAGAGTTTTACAATGAATATGGTGATTGGTTTCCACGCCCATACTGTGACAAACATAGGGATGAGTTTTTAAGAACCAAAACAATGGGTTTAGAATGGAGCATGCAAGACTGTTGTGAAAAAGTACTAAAACACGGAAAAAGAGCACCCGGGTTGTTTAAGGAGGAATTTACCGGAGATGGAATTGTTGCACTTAACTCTAAATCCTATTATTGCTGGGGAGAAAAAGGAAACAAGTTTAGCTCAAAAGGTTTGAACAAACGAATTAATCAATTGAACAAAGACAGTTATCTAAATGTATTGAACACAAAAAAGTCGTTTATGGGTAAAAATCGAGGATTTGTAGTAAAGGATCAAAAAATGTTGACATACAACCAAATAAAACGAGGACTCACATATTTTTATGCTAAAAGACGAGTGTGTTCTGATGGAGTATCTACCGAGCCTACTTTGGCTTAAATAAAAACCTTCATAATAGACTTCTTTTACCACAGTTACTATAACTATATATATATATATAAAATACAAAAAATCTTTCATCATCCTTATAAATATCGATAACGAATAGATGAATATTTAACTTTATCATCCAATATATTTTATAGCATTCAATGTATATATGAGTTCGAATTATGTATCTAGCTATATTATATGAGGAGATTTTGCCCCTACTTATTATGTAATAAATGTATATAGTCATACATTGATTCACTTTTAATCAATGAATTTATTCAAGGTAGATACATCTCCTCTCTCCTCTCTCTCAAGATGCTATATGAGCTCGAGTTATGAAAAGAAAATTATCAAAACTTAAATGCCATACATTCAAAATGTATATACCATATAAGTTCAAATTAAGTAAAAAAAATAATCAAAACTCAAATGCCACTTACATACCACTCAAATGCCACTCAAGTACCCCTCAAATAAAATACAATATAAACTCGGCGAATTCATTCAACGCCGTAACCCATTGCATCACCCCAGATTATGACCCCACAAAAAAAACACTTGGTAGGGAGATCTGCTCATATATTACTACTTCCGGGGTGACAGTTCACAAGGGAATGTTAAATATAGCAGCCAGTTTCCCCAGAGATGGACAAAACAGATGGTTGATAATTGATGACTTGACAGATAAAGTTTCCAGTAAAGCCGATGCCAAGGCTTTATAAAACCTATTCATCATTTGAACATAAGCTCCCTTTTCATTGTCCTGTTGTTGAAATGAAATTGTACAATTTCATTGAATAGTCACTTTTCTCTTTTTAAAAACCCACTCGACGCTTCTTCGATTACCTATTTGGCTCGCCAATGCTTTCCCAGGAGAACAAAATATGTACATGAAGCCTTTGAACCAGTGACAAAGAAATCTTACACTTTTCTACAAATGGACACTACCCAGCGAACAGGTGACCATCACAACTGTTTGGAAATTTTGTATTGGACAATTCGATGATGTTATAAGTACTCAAATGATGGCATATAAATACAATTAATATTCGATTCATCTCACATGCATTTTGGTATTTTGTTAATCGGATGTGTAACACGTTAATAAAATGACTGCAACAAAAGATGAAAAAGAAATGCGGCGCTATTGTTATCTGCTTCAACTCAAAAGCCTGTAATAGCTAATGCGAAAAAATATCTTATAACGACTTTGATGGAATGCGCTATAACTATTATAAATGGAACAATACCATGGTCCACTGCTCAGTATAATCAGTTACAGTGAAGCGAAAAGGTGTAGTGGATTTTGGGGGCTGAAGCCCACTAGCTGAGGTTTGTAGCATGCTGCCACCAGTAGTAATATATGAGCAGATCTCCCTACCAAGTGTTTTTTTGTGGATTAGATCTTGGGGTGATACAATGGGTTATGGCGTTGGATGACTTCGCCGAGTTTATATTGTATTTTATTTGAGGGCTATTTGAGTGGCATTTGAGTGGCATTTAAGTGGCATTTGAGTTTTGATTATTTTTTACTTAACTTGAACTTATATGGCATCTAAATTTTGAATGTATGGCATTTAGGTTATGATAATTTTTTACATAACTATATACATAATTATAACTCATAGGGTATCTAGATTTTGAATGTAAGGCATTTAAGGTTTGATAATTTTCTGTAATTCCAAGTCATATGATATCTTGAGAGAGAGGAGAGAGAGGAGATATATCTACATTGAATAAATACAGTGATTAAAAATGAAACAATATGTGAATATATACATTTATTGTGTAATAAGTAGGGAAAGTCTCTCTATATAATATAGCTAGAGTCAGTAAATACTAAGTAATAACAATTAATACATAGTCTTTTTTACAATGATGTCTTTGATGTAGTGATGTTATATCTTAAGAAGGGAGACTTCTGTTTTATGTTAAGAAGGGAGACTTCTGTTTTATGTGCTTTTGAATTCGTAATGAACTAAAATAAAAAGTTATGTATTAGTATAGAATGATTAAACAAAAATTTAAAATAATTACATGAATTTGAATTATAGCTTTAGTTACATTGGATAGTTTACATTATATAGAAAAGGGAAATAGCTCACCAAGTCACATTGTCCAACTTGTTTTTTTTTAATTAGAGACTATCCATTGCTAAAACAAAAAATTATTTGAGGTAAAAATAACTACAACTACATTTAAATTGAGTTGAAGTATTATTTACAATGATTAGAGAAAAACTCTCACCGAGTTTTATCATGTATTTCATCCTTTTTTTCAGCAACATATCCTGTCTCAAAATCATCAAAATCTCCACGTAGAAAATCTTCAAGTTCATCATCATCATCAATTTCTAATATTGCTTTGTTGTGCTTTGCTTGATCACAATATTGTCTCCAATACATTTGATTGAGACTGTATGGAGAGCGAAATGAAAGATCGTATTCTGTCTTAAATTTTCCGTGGGATGTTTTTCCTTTGTAGATCATCACACCTCGAGTATATTGATTAGCTTCTGAAGCATATTTGTCTGGTATGGCAAGCGTCTTCAACAGCGTTTCTCCACATTGTTCAATGGTATAACGGATACAAATTACATTTGACTGCCCTCCTTTAAATCGATGAGGAACGAATCTCTCAACAACATCTTGGTAAGGAAAAATAGCACCGGGTTGAAAACTATTGAGGGTCTTGATGTTCAAGAAGCGTTTGAGCTGACCTTTAGTCAACGTACTCAAATATAGTGATTCCTCTTCAGCTTTCTTATTGCTGAGAGAATGTCTGGTAACACGTCTGACATCATACCAAAGAACACTTTTATTTTTTGGTTTCCCCTTTCTACCCAAATATACAACGTTAAACGGAGGGGGGTAATTATCACAGTTGAAGTTTTTAGCTATTTCAACTGGACAGAAAAGTATTTTGGGTTCGAGTTCATTTATATCTGAAGGGTCATGGTAGCGTACTTGAGAATATCTACACTTCTCCTTACTTGATGGATGTATCACGCCAGTCACTCGCATAATGCTTGGGATAGGAACATCTTCAAATGTTTTGCAAATCGGAACTTTTGGTGAGTCAATCACTTAAGAACCTTTAGACTTTTCTAATTCCCTAGCTCTCCTTTCGTTGAGACATTCAACTGTTAAATGAGCTATAGCTGCACTCTCCATCGTTTGCTTATCAACGGAAGTAGTTTGTTTTTTCACTATTTTTTTTCGTTTCCTTACTATTCGCTTTTTTGGAGCAGTTTTCCTTCTCTTAGGAGTTGTTTTGCTGTTTCTCATTTTATTTTCCGTTGGATATGGATCTGTGCAAAGGAGCTCTTCAGAAAGAGCATCCATAACATTCTAAAAATAAAAGGGTAATATTTGCATGAGTGACTAAGAGTGTATTTATTACTTAGACTGGCTTTTATATATATATGTATTTATGTCAAAAGCAGTTAAGACCATAGAGTTATGATAGATTGAGAATGTGCTTATTAAACTATTGGGATGTGGAGACAGACAACAAAGGATGCGTTCAAATATATATATATATATATGTATTTACTTACATAGAGTTATGGTAGATTGAGAATGTGCTTATTAAACTATTGGGATGTGGAGACAGACAACAAAGGATGCATTCAAATATATATATATGTATTTACTTAATATCATACCGCTTTTAACATCTCAATTGGTAAGAAATAAAATATAATAGTTTGAACAAAATATTGTAAAATAATAAAAAACAACTAAAAATTTTTCATAAATATGTATGAAACGCTTCTAACATTAGTTCTAAAATACCTACAGAAGAGGATAGAGCTTTATCTATTTGGACATAATTATAAATATGCTTTCTGAATTTATAAAAAGTTTTTTTGTTCCACGTCATGTTGTATAATTTTTTGAAAACTATTTGATTCCAAGCACTTCTTTCAATTTCTTTTAAAAAATTATTAATATTAACGACTTCCACCATTGACAAAACGATTTTGAAACCGTTTTTTATAATTTCATCAAAACGTTCTGTAGATATATCATGTTTCTTACAACACATCCCCATACTCATCATGTGCTGAGTTATACAGAATATTATAACTTGAAATGTCAAACGTTCTACAGCTTTTTGTTCAACAACATCATTATTTATCACATAGTTATGATACATTTCTGGAAGGAAGTCCTTTAAGTAGATTGGATTTGCTGTTGTATTGTTCTAAAATGCAAGCGATAATTAGATAACTAAAATAATTAAAGGTTTTCAACAGGTGTTAGATAGTATTTTTTATTAATTCTTACCTTTTCATCAGGCTGATATTCCGACTTTAGATACAATGGTTGACTTCCTACGTCTTGAGTATTCATTCTGAAAAACAGAAAAAATTGGTTCAATTCTTTATAATCAATTTAAAGATAGATATGTCATAAAGCCTTCAGATAGTTGTGTTAGCTAGCGGAAATAAATGAATTTAAGTTTTACCTTTATGAAGAGAGAACTCTTAGTAGTTGCAATGGAAGATGTAGTAGATAGATGTTGCTCCTTTGCTCACTGTTGTTGAACTGTCTCTGTCTGAAACCGTTGTCTCTTATATAGGTAAATGTGTGAAAATAAATGTTTTATTCCCGCGAAAGCAACGGTTTCCATTCGCGTGAAAATAAATTATTTATTCCCGCGAAAGCATTGGTTTGTATTCGCGTGAAAATAAAATGTTTATTCCCGCGAAAACATTGGTTTGTATTCGCGTGAAAATAAATTATTCATTCCCGCGAAAGCAACAGTTTCCATTCGCGTGAAAATAAACTGTTTATTCCCGCGAGAGCATTGGTTTGTATTTGCGTGAAAATAAATTATTCATTCCCGCGAAAGCAACAGTTTCCATTCGTGTGAAAAGAAAAAGTTTATTCCCGCGAAAGCAATGGTTTGTATACGCATGAAAATAAAATATTTATTCCCGCGAAAGCATTGGTTGGTATTCGCGTGAAAATAAAATGTTTATTCCCGCGAAAGCATTGGTTGGTATTCGCGTGAAAATAAATAATTCATTCCCGCGAAAGCAACGGTTGGTATACGCATGAAAATAAAATGTTTATTCCCGCGAAAGCATTGGTTTGTATTCGCGTGAAAATAAAATGTTTATCCCCGCGAAAGCATTGGTTGGTATTCGCGTGAAAATAAATAATTCATTCCCGCGAAAGCAACGGTTGGTATACGCATGAAAATAAAATGTTTATTCCCGCGAAAGCATTGGTTTGTATTCGCGTGAAAATAAATTTTTTATTCCCGCGAAAGCAACGGTTTCCATTCGCGTGAAAATAAATTATTTATTCCCGCGAAAGCATTGGTTTGTATTCGCGTGAAAATAAAATGTTTATTCCCGCGAAAGCAACAGTTTCCATTCGCGTGAAAATAAAAAGTTTATTCCCGCGAAAGCAATGGTTTGTATACGCATGAAAATAAAATGTTTATTCCCGCGAAAGCATTGGTTTGTGTTCGCGTGAAAATAAATTATTCATTCCCGCGAAAGCAACAGTTTCCATTCGCGTGAAAATAAATTATTTTTTCCCGCGAAAGCAACGGTTTGTATACGCATGAAAATAAAATGTTTATTCCCGCGAAAGCATTGGTTGGTATTCGCGTGAAAATAAAATGTTTATTCCCGCGAAAGCATTGGTTTGTATTCGCGTGAAAATAAATAATTCATTCCCGCGAAAGCAATCGTTTCCATTCGCGTGAAAATAAATTTTTTATTCCCGCGAAAGCAACAGTTTCCATTCGCGTGAAAATAAAAAGTTTATTCCCGCGAAAGCGATGGTTTGTATTTGCGTGAAAATAAATTATTTATTCCCGCGAAAGCATTGGTGTTCTTCCGTAAAAACAATGTTTCATTAATTTAACCTTATGATAAATGGTATGGTTTTTAGCTATATAAGAAGCACTGTTTTTACACAGAAAGCAGTCACTTCGACATTAGCAACTGAAGGAGCAAGATCTACTACAACATCATCTACTACAACTGCTAGAAGGACTTTTCTGTTTGGAGGTAAGTCAACTTGAATGAGTATAAATTTAATTTTTATCGATTTAGATACTAACAGTGGTATGATATTGAGTAAATATATATATATATATATATATATATCTTCAAATTGGTTTGAAAAAGAAATCAAAAAATCATAACATGGATTTTTACTTTATCTTTTAGAATGTCGACACAAGTCAATACAAAACAACTGAAGAATGAAGAACCAAAACCTTCACAAGATAAGAAGGTGATTGATGACAATGTACTTCTTCAACGCACTACGATTCCCTTTCAAAGCGCCAGTCTGAATACTCTGGCAACTCTCATCATCAAAAGCGCCTCTCTGTTAAGTACCCTATCTCCAGCTTCCAGAAGAAACATTGAAAACATAGTCAAAGTTGAAGATTTACCAATACCTACAGTTATGCAGGTGTTAACCGTTGAGCTCCATGATGAAACGAACTGCATCATCATCTACAACTATAAAAAAGGATGGAAAGGTAGTTAGAGTGAAGAGCACTATTCCATTAGCAGCAGGATTACTTGTTAATGAAGCTTCGCAAATAAGACCACTGGTTTTGATCTACATGGGTGTTGAAAAGACTGGAAAAGCAATTTTTCGTGCTGTTACAGAAACAGGAACTACTTTGAGGTGTAAGAATGCGTTTGATGTATTACCAGAAAAAAGTATGCGACAAATCAATGCTTATTTCGAGGTAGCTAATCTTCAGGATTTCCCAACAGATAGTGTCATATGTTTCCAAAACCCTGAAGTTATAGCAAAATCTGACAGGCGATGGAATGGAAATGAAGAGACTCTTCTAGTTCAATACAGAGGTGTTGTAGATGAAGAATTACTGATCGGAGATATGCGCATTCCTCATCAAATAGCTTCTGCTGTGACATCGGAGAGATTTGGAGTGATTCTGTTCAAGGGTCTGAGTCGAAACGCAGACAATTCAATTTTCTACAACATCAGTGTACTCGCAGCTCATCAAGCCTTCGTCCAAGCCTCGGAACTGACTGATAATCCAAAATCTGAGGATTTTCTCAACCACTTCGATGATGCTGAAAAAGAAGACTGTGGCGAACAAACTCTCGAGAAGTTAATCTATAACTCAAGGGATTCATATCACTATAGGTAAGTTTTATTAATTTTTACCATAATTTTAAAAAAGTTGATTTGTGAAAATTTTGTGTATTCTTACAATAAAAAACCACTTAAAATGATAAATTTGTGAATATTTTTGTAAAACATTTTTAAGTTATATATATATTTCGAATTAAAAAAGGATTTTGTTGTGTCATCAGTGTATTTTTTTACATAAAAGTTGGAAAAATAACAAAAGGTGATAATTATTTTACAAAAATGTTCAATTTTTCACATAAATGATCAATTCATAAACATTTTTTGTAAAACATTTTTAAATTATATATATTTCGGATTAAAAAAAGGACTTTTTTGTGCAATCAGTGTGCTTTTTTGTGCAATCAGTGTACTTTTTTGTGCAATCAGTGTGTTTTTTTTTACATAAAAGTTTAAAAAATAACAAAAGGTTATAATTATTTTACAAAAATGTTTAGTCTTTCACATAAATGATCAATTCATAAACATTTTTTGTAAAACATTTTTAAATTATATATATTTCGGATTAAAAAAAGGACTTTTTTGTGCAATCAGTGTGCTTTTTTGTGCAATCAGTGTACTTTTTTGTGCAATCAGTGTGTTTTTTTTTTTTACATAAAAGTTTAAAAAATAACAAAAGTTTATAATTATTTTACAAAAATGTTTAGTTTTTCACATAAATGATCAATTGATAAACATTTTTTGTAAAACATTTTTAAATTATATATACTTCGGATTAAAAAAAGGGTTTTTTTTGTGTAATCAGTGTATTTTTTTAGCTAGAAGTTGAAAAAAAATCACAAAAAGTTATAATTATTTTACAAAAATGCTCAATTTCTCACGTAAACAACACGTTTTATCACATAAATGGATTATTCATGAGTGTTTGTTGTAAAACATTTTTAAAATTATATATATATATATATATTTATATTTATACATTCCGAATCCAGATGAAAAAAAGGACTTTTTCGTGTGTAATCAGTGTATTTCTTTTACATAGAAGTTGAAAAAATAACAAAAGCTGATAATTATTTTGCATTAATTTTAATCATGCTATACTAATACATCACTTTTTATTTTTGTCCATTATATCGTAAAAAGAAAACAGAGTAAAGAACTTTCCCTAAAAAATATTGAGCTGAATGATGTAACTCAGTGAGTTATTTTCCTGTTATATATAATGTAAACTATCTAATGTAGCTAAGAGTAAAATTTAAATTCGGTAAAATTTGTTTATATAATGAATAACTTTTGTATTTTAGTCAATTATTGGATCACAAAGAATACGGAATACAAGAATTCCTCTCTGGGTCTAATAATATGTCAGAAGAACATCAAAGAAGATATTGTCCAAGAAAAGCGCTTTGTAACCATTGATATCGTAAGTTATAGTAGTTTGTATTACAGAAAATTTACTATAAAACAGTTTTATGAATGTAAAAACTAGATATGGCATTTTCTATTACAATTATTTACTTGTAAATTTTATTCATCTAGAGAGGTAATTTGTTGATTTTTTGACAGTTTTTAAAAAGTTAAAAGTACAAAAAAATTAAAAAATATCGAAAAACTATCTATTTCAATGATTATTTTTTAAAAAATTCAAAAAACATTAAAAATTTAAAAGGGTTGTGTAGGATAAAATTCTCACTCAAAAAATTATTGAAAATTGAATGAAATAAAAGAATATTTTCCCAAATACCAAAGTTTTGTAAATATAAAGTGAAAATCTCTCTATATATATATATTGTTTTTAAAATAATATCGAAAACTATATATTTCAATGATTATTTTTTTAAAAAAAATAAAAAATAGAAAAAAGTCATATAATAAAACCTTGTTGTGAAACATAAAAAATTTAAAAGGAAGGTGTAGGATAAAATCTTCACTCAAAAAATTATTGAAAATTGAATGGAATAAAAGAATATAAAGTGAAAATCTATATATATATTTATTTTTTTAAAAAAATATCGAAAACTATATATTATAATGATTATTTTTTTAAAAAGTTTGAAAAACAAAAAACTTTGTAATAAAACCCTGTTTTAAAACATAAAAAATTAAAAAGGATGCTGTAGGATAAAACCTTCGCTCAAAAAATTAATGAAAATTGAATGGAATGAAAGAATATTTACCAAATACTGCATTTTTCTTGTAAATATATTGAAAATTGAATGGAATAAAAGAATATTTTACCAAAATACCACATTTTTCTTGTAAATATATAGTAAACATTTCTAAAATATTGTTGGTGAAATTTACTGGAAAATGGTTTCAAGTGTGTCAAAGACTAAATATGATGTTTTCATTGAAATGTTTATTTTCCATTTCTAAAATATTGTTGGTGAAATTTACTGGAAAATGGTTTCAAGTGTGTCAAAGACTAAATATGATGTTTTCATTGAAATGTTTATTTTCAAAAGATCCAAATAATAACATTGAATCAATTAGTTAAATTTAACAGTCAAATTCTTTTTTTATCAAGTAGGCTTAATGTTTCTATTGTGATTAATTCTCAAATATTGTAAACTTGAACTATCTAGAGGACTAATTTGTCGATTTTGATGGGTTTTTTTCTTTTAAAAAAATTATCATGTAATACCACATACTTCAGTTCTAATTCGTTTTGAACAATTTCATGGGAGACAAAGAATAAAAAAGTTACATTGATTTAGTTTTTAGAATTAAAGTTGCTATCGAAAATGGTTTGTTCTTGAATGAGTAAATCCATAACCTCCTCATCATCATGGCAGAAGTTTTCTGATGATTGCATTTTGAAAAACAATTTTTTTTCTTTTAAAAAAAATGATTACGTAATACTACATACTTCAGTTCTAATTCGTTTTTAGAATTGAGGTCGCCATCGAAAATGGTTTGTTCTTGAATGGGTAAATCCATAGCCTCCTCCTCATCATGACAGAAGCTTTCTGATGATTGCATTTTGAAAAACAAATTACATTGTTTTAGTTTTCAGAATTGAAATTGCCATCGAAAATGGTTTATTGTTAAATGGGAAAATCCATAGCCTTCTCATTAACATGTCTAAGTTTTCTACCCCAATATCTCCAACCTCTCAGAGATAGAGATTGTTCTGTTTAAAAAAATAATGGAAATTGTATATATAAATGATTGTTTTTGAAAAAAATGGTAAATTTTTGAAAAAAATTCAAAAGGAAAATGCAGGATAAAACCCTCACTCAAGAAACTAATTTTGTATGATAGGTTGCTTACCTAATAATAAGAAAATAATGAATAATTTATATTTAAGCAATTATTGAAAAAATTAATGAAAATTGAATAGAATAAAGGAAATATTTTACCAAATAGCCTGTTTTTTTGTAAAGATATACAAACAGATAAAATTTAACCATTTAAAGGATGATTTCTTTTTTTGCAAAAAAGATAATGAAGATTTAATGAAATGAAAGAATATTTTACCAAATACCTTGTTTTTTTGTAAACTTGTACAATTAGATGAAATTTAACCATTTATAGGATGATTTGTTTTTGTAAAAAATTAATGAAAATTGAATAAAATGAAAAAATATTTCACCAAAATACCTCTTTTTTGTAGATGTAAACAAATAGATGAATATCTAACTTTATCCATTTTTTTCTATTTGGGATCATGTTTTGAAGGTTTTCAAGATAGTTTTAGTAAAAGCTTATGCATTGATTGTCATTACAAGTTGTAGTGTTTGGTATTATTTAATATTTTACTGACTCTAGCTATATTATATGAAATTTTCCCTACTTATTACACAATAAATGTATATATTCACATATTGTTTCATTTTTAATCACTGTATTTATTCAATGTAGATATATCTCCTCTCTCTCCTCTCTCAAGGTATCATATGAGTCGAATTACAAAAAATTAACAAAACTTATGTAATAAATGTATATAATCATATATTGATTCAATGTAGTTACATCTCCTCATTCTTCTCTCCTCTCTCTCTCAAAATATCATATGAGTTTGAGTTATGTAAAATAATTATCAAAACTTGAATGCCATACATTCAAAATCTAGCTGCCATATGAGTTCAAATTAAGTAAAAAAATAATCAAAACTCAAATGCCACTTAAATGCCATTCAAATGCCACTCAAATACCCCTCAAGTAAAATACAATATAAACTCGGCGAATTCATCCAACGTCGTAACCCATTGCCTCAACCCCCAGATCAAATCCACAAAAAAACACTTGGTAGGGAGATCTGCTCATATATTACTACTGCCACCAGTTGCTAGTTTAACCTGTTACAACAACAGGGACGGTGATGTACCGAACAAATGCAAGATAGACTATCTCCACTCTACAACCAATAGGGAGCCCTTAACTCAAAACTCAGTGCTGTTGAGTATCTATACATTTATTTATCAAGAATAAAACGAGTTAGTGAAAGGCACATTACAACTGACTCCTTAGGACAAAGTTCTGTCTTTTATAGGCGATGCACAGGAAGTGGTTATCCAATCACATAAAAAGATTACAATATGCACAAATGAATACAAGTATATAAATAAAAATGAATAGGATTAACAGTATGGGCTTAAAGGTAATAGACGCCCTATGGTGGTAGGTGGAGTCGGAGGCTAATACACCAATCACAGTCATTCCCACTTCCTGCCTGTAGTCCTTAGTCTTTCTAGCTTTGGTACTCAATCTTTCCTTAGGGTTATGGGTGGTAATCTCCGGTAGATGACTCTCTATTTCTCCCAGACTAATTTTGGCTCCCCAGTCTATACTGACTCACTTTCTGCGGGCCTTGTGAGGTCGGTATTGCTCTATACAGGGTCGGTATAGGTCAATATAGGTCGGTATTGCTCCATACAGGGTCGGTATAGGTCAATATAGGTCGGTATTGCTCCATACAGGGTCGGTATATGTCAATATAGGTCGGTATTGCTCCATACAGGGTCGGTATAGGTCAATATAGGTCGGTATTGCTCTATACAGGGTCGGTATAGGTCAATATAGGCCGGTATTGCTCCATACGGGGTCGGTATAGGTCAATATAGGTTGGTACAGCTCCGTACAGGGTCGGTATAGGTCAATATAGGTCGGTATAGCTCCTTACAGGGTCGGTAGAGATATATTTATAGTTTTGGTCAATTCAGTATGACCGTTTCTAGTCATTCTGGACATCTAATGGCTATTATAAGGATGCCAGAATGCGGTACAATGTGTGCGCAGACTTAGTGAACACTAAAATCCACAACAAAGGATATTGCTAGTTGGATCAAGAAATCGACAATAGACGAAAAACCAGTTCTGCCAAAAAGAAGACTTTCAACTTCCCTACTAGGACCCATCATCAGCACAGTAGTTCCTGGCATACTGAAAGCTGTGTTAGGAAAAGGATAAAGATGAGTGCCAAAGACGTGAGTAAAAGACAAAAAAAAACAGAGATAGCTGGAAAGGCCAACTCGGATCTGTTTCAATATTAGATAAAAACCGTCAAAAACATTAAATTAGACAATGCTGTTTTGGAATTGGAACAGTTTATCGAGTTGCAGTGGTACAAGAAGGAACTGCATGAACAAACTGGCAAATGAGCAATCGGTTATAAGCATAGAATTTTGACTCAGACTGGCAGAGGTAATCTTTCGAACGTTAAAATCACTCCCATTCTAACCGTTTGATCATCAATAAAACTATGATTCTCCCTCCTCTGTCATTTTCTAGATGCTATTTCTTAGTGTCTGAAAATGAGTAAAGTAGAATAGGGAGAAAACTTGGCAATGATAAGCTGCCAGTGAAAAAAATAGTTGCATCGCCATTGTATTACAGCCTCATGAATAATATAACAGTGATAGATATGGAAAGAAAGCGAGATGTTTGTCATAGTAGGAAAAGGTGGGTGAAAACGTTCAAATCATGCAAAGCTATTTAAGCGTTGTGAAGTAAACTAAGAAAGACCACTAACGTCTGAATAACTGGACTCCAACTGATAAGCCAAAGCCACTGCCTAAATCACCCTTTACTTTGCTAATAGTATGATTACTGATGACAAACCTGCTTTCGTTTCGCCCATTGCTGCTACTCTCTCTAGTCCAGTGTCAGATGTTAAAAGGAAGACACAGATAAAAAAGAGATTGTTTGACAGAGAAAGGTGGAATGTGTATGATAGTGAGGATTTCGATGGTGATGGTAGAAAAAGGTGTCCTTCACGACAAGGACCAAAAGAAATGTAGTGACTGGTGTCAGAATGTTGCGCAAGTTGAACGAAAGTGGGAAATACGATTTGAATATTGACAAATACTAAATCGAAGAGGGCTGGCTGAATCCTCACCCTTTCCAAATCCTTGTTGCAAGGCATTGTAAACCGCGTGGGTTCAATAACATCCAAAAAAAAAACTACAGCAAACTTAAAAGTATGGTTTCCGATCAAGGAATTGCAACTCTCAGGAACCCACCATGACAAACATGTAAGAGAAAACTTATGGCTGTTGTGGAAAGGGGAAAACATCGAAGAGTTAAAATAATTGTATTACAATCCTGCATAGCACATATATCTGCAAGGAGCTAAAGCATTACTGCACGCTCGTCGAGAAAGATAAGAAGAAAAAAGATATCCGTACAAGCTGCACAATAAAATAATGGCAAAATTCAAATGCCTCCCTACCATTGTCACTGGAATAGGAAAGTAGCTTCAAGTTAAGTTGACGGATGTGCGATCTTGAAAAGAAGAAAATTATGGCAGAGCGTTTTTACTGATGGCCATCGATTCTATATCCAGAAAATGAAAAAGAACGACACTTTGTAGCAAGAGGTTTGAAAAGGATATGGGATGGAGAAAACTACAAGGCTTTACAATTGGATAAAGGTGAAGAGCTCAAATTAAGAGTATGCTGGTTGAGAAAGAGATCAAGCCTTTTACACCCAAAAACAAAAACATAAAGGCTTCGATGGTGGAACGTTTCAATAGGACTTTGAAAAAGAAGATTTAAGAATATCTGACAAATAAAAACTACGAGAGGTACATTGACATTTTGCCTCTGATGATCAGCTCGTACAATGACACTAATAACAGGGTTGTAAGTATGGGACCGAATTACATAAATTTCCAAAGCTAAGAAAGCGTGTGAAATTGAGTGTACGAAGGAGGTGAGCACAGCTAGGCCAAAGAACAGAAGTTGAAAGTTGAAGGTTTTGTGAGAATTAGCTGGCCGAGGTGAGTATTTGAGAGAGGTTCCGCTCTGAATTTGACCATCAATATTTTTATAATCTCCAATGTGCTGGGCAGAAAAAATCTATTTTTTACAAGGTGAAAGAACTCACTGATGAAGTGATTTAGGGAACCTTGGACGAAAAAAAATTGGGAAACCTAAGACAGCCAATGATTTACACACCAAAAAGATGTTGGAAGAAGAACTCGAGACGGCAACAGACAGAGTCAACAGGCAACAGTCAAGTGTTTGGGCTACGGAAAAAGTTCAACAAATGGGTGAAGGAAAAGGCTATAAGATGTGATTGCCAGCTTTTACAATTATACAACTTTGAAGTGCTGATGCTGGCGACTTTATCCTTAAACTTTAACAATGCTGACTTTCCGGGCAATACCAACTCAGATTTTTACAGTGAGGCTGGATAAATACCTGGATATTACAGGTGCTAGATGGGAGGTGACTCTAGTGGGCAAACTGTACTCCAACATTTCGCAAAGTGTTGCCAATGGTAAAATTTATCTGGAAGCAACAACTGTCTCCACCAAAAGCAACAAATCATTTATCGTAATCTGCAACAGCAAATACAATAGTGTAGAAGAGTTGGAGAAGATTATTCAAAAGATAATTTGTGAAATGAGTTTGGATGAAAAGTTTACAATCTCCTACAACAAAGGGACCAAGAGAAGTTTTCTGAGAAACTGCTATTCCAAAGAGATATCCTACATTTTAGAAATCGAACCCAATAAAAACCTACATATCCCTGAGGTAGATATATCAATGTCACACCACCCGACTTAAATTACGGCCGAACCTACTCATTAATTTATTTCAACATTGTCGACTACAAAATGGGGGGGGGGGGGGGTGGTACGAATGTCCCTTTTCTGAGAGTGGTGCTGGCTGAAAAGAAAAAGTACTGTTTACCAAGAGTTTAAAAACCTGCGCTGCTTGATTGTTGACTAGCAATCTGGCCCAAGTGCTTATAACAAAAAACAATGGTGAGCGAATATTGTTTAAGGGTGGAAAGGTCGTCCTCTTGGTACACTTTAGAGAAAGAAAACTGCAAGGTGTATGGTTCGATACACCACTGAAGACTCGAAGAAAGCTTTCAAGGATTATTACAAAATGCAAGCTGGGCAAGGGACCGGAGTGTATAAAAAGCGATGAGTTATGCCCAGTAAGAGCGGCAACCGATGCAGTGATATTTCTCAGCCATCCTCAAATTGGCAAAGCTCTGGCTGAAAAGAAGTGCATTAAGTCTTGATAAAAGAGTGCTGCGTGTTGGCAGCAACGTGGGGGGTGGAATTATCGACAAACACAGTTTTGGCACTCTCGTCAAAGAAGAGAGGACCGAAGGAAGCTCCGTGATCTCAGATGGAATGTGATTAGTGCGGTTCTTCTCCTTGAGTCAGGAGGAGGAGAAGATTGGCTCCTGGGAGAAGAGGTTCAGGAAGATGCAGCCATTTGATAGTTTATAGAGCAGAGTGGCTAGAAAAATAACAATCGGGTGAGATTCGACCTCATTCCATGTCATCATCTTGGTCAATCCTTATTTGAAAGAGATGGCAAGTCTGTATAGCATGACGGGTGACAATATGGAAGGTTCTCCTACAATACATTATCCCAATGGATGTGTTCGTGATAGAGTTTACAGATATCTCAGTAGAGAGATCAGACTACGTCATCATAAGATCCGACAAGTTGGATTGTTACAGTTGGGTCGAGTTGACCATGACAGGCAGTAATGAGCATTATATGGACAATCCTATGCAACTCATTTTTGCAAATCAAAACTACGGTTGTCTGAGACGACTGGAGTGAAATTGCTGGCGCCAATGAAAATGCACCTTTGTGGATGAGAGACTCCCTTCACTTGTTGTTCAAGGTTGTCAAAATGTCTATATCAGATTAACATATTGAGTACACCAACAAATACCCATCGCGGGCATAATTTTTGCAACCTTTAAAAACTAGCGTCAAAATTAAAAAATAGCAGGGGGTATTGGAAGGTTGGACATACAATGATTTGACAAGCAAGGACGATGATAAACACAATACTGCAGCAAAAAAAAGAGAAGAGAGGATTTCATCAGGAAAGGTCAAATCATGGATTATTCTAGCAACCCCACCTGGTGATTTCCCAGCAGAGAAAATGTATAGTTCCTGGTCCAACCATTCAACTGGAGTTTGAACCAAGCCAAACTGGCTTTGCTCACTGCCAACAAGTTACTGGCCGGTAGAGTGAAGATCAGATCCAACAAATTCAAATTGCATAGTTGTGAGGGCAAAGTAAATACCTCGATGCAAAACTCTCAACGCAGCTTGGCTTTGGAAGGTCACAACTACGTTGAACTAATTAAGCGAAGCAAGTAAAGTTGTACGGGATTCGCAGTGAAGTGAGTCAGATCGATGTAACATTGAAAAAACAACCCAAACAAGTCTATTTAGGATTGATTGATCACAATACTCTGAGTGGACCCTTCACTATTTACCCCTGTTTAGGATGCAGCACGCCAATGTCAAAAGCATCATACTTAAAGTGGACGATTGCCCGATTGAAAATAGATACGAACCAAACTATACTAAAGAATATTTTGGACAGGAATATATAAACTCCTAAACACTACTGGTTCTTTATCCAACAGTGAAAGTGTAAGCATTACGAGAAAGCAATATCTAAATGGGACTATGATTTAGGGATTCGACTTGACAGGTGATTTTGCCAAAGAAGGATTTGACTCGATGAAAAATTCCATAACAAGCATGGAGAACCAGTTTAGCAGCGGAAGGTTTGCCCCTGATTGCCCACTTTGTAAAGAACAGTGTATTGGAGATGGACAGCATTCTCCTATTAGCTGGCGCTGGTGAGGTCGTGCACTAAACGATAAGCAAGAGATGAACACCTCGAAGATTCAATCGATATAATCTCTGGGTGTAATCTGTCACACCAGTGGGATCCACATTACAGCTACGGATCAGTTTTTAACGCAGGTTTGCAAGTTCCCAATGGGCTTCTTTGTGTTCAACACCCATTGTTCCATCAACCCAGAGAACATTGGTTAGCAGTGTACTCGAATGATTATAAACTTGTACATTTTCAAACGCTTCAAGTTAAAAACTTGCAGTTTATTGATTTACCAAAAGATACAAGTTTGTATTTCGGTACTTTATAATTTACAGTTTTACAATTTACTGCTTTAAAAACTGTTATATGTTGACAAATTTTTTAGAATGTTTTGAAAATTTTACAATCTGTAAATTTAAAAGCAATGCGCTCACAAATGGCTAATGTTGAGAAAAGAATGATTAGTTTTTACAAACTATGAAATAAAACTTTACAAACTTGTACATTACACATGTACGTATAATGTAGCCTTAATGGGACACTGATTAAAATAGTAGGGCAGAAAAATAGAGAAATAACTGCTTAGTTCTGGTGAATGAATGCATAAATAAAATATGCAAAGGAAAAAAGAAATAGTGAAAAATTGAAATAGCTGAATAGTAAAATGGTAAAACTGTTATAGTAAAAATAATAGTTACACTGATAATGATAGAAGCCATACTAACCAAAAACCGCGCACAAACTACCCGAGTACAAATATTAATGAATAGATTCTTCTAGCGCAAGCTACATACTTGAGTACAACTCTGAGAATGATTCACTATAACTTTTTTGCTTCCATAACAAAACCGTATTTGTCAGCACCAAAGACTTGGCAGTTTTAAAGCCAACCCTTTTTGAGTTGGTAGCGTCTATTCGGATTAGACTCCGAATTGTTGAAGAAGCTGGAGAATGGATACCGTTGTGCCGGTAGTAGATGACGTAAAAATACTACATTGCTGGCAGCGGTGGGATACAGGTGAACAGATGGACACAACGGAGAGAGAAGAAAGAAGTTGGAGCTATACAGTGTCAGCCACTTCACTGTATTCATTCCTTCCTACCCCGAAGCTATACAGTGCCAGCCACTTCACTGTATCCATTCCCTTCCTACCCCGAAGCTGTACAGTACTAGCCATTTCACTGTATCCATTCCCTTCCTACCCCGAAGCTGTACAGTACTAGCCATTTCACTGAATCAGTCCCCCCCCCCCCTACCCCGAAGCTGTACAGTACTAGCCATTTCACTGTATCCATTCCCCCTACCCTGAAGCTATACAGCGTCAGCCATTTCACTGTATCCATTCCTTCCTACAACGGAGCTATTCAGTGTCAGCCATTTCACTGTATCCATCCCTTCCTGGTTATACTATGCCAGCCATTTCACTGTGTCCAGCCTCCCCCCCCCCCCCCCTTAGCCCAAAGCTATACAGTGCCAGCCATTTCACTTTATCTGTTCCCTCTTACCCAGAAGTTATACTTTGCCAGTATCACCCTGTATACTACCTTCCCCTCTTGCCCCGACGCTAGACCTAGCCGGTATCACCCTGTATACTGTTTTTCCCTTCCTTAAAGAAATTATCCAGTGCCAGTATCAAGCTATATACTAACCCCTCTCAGAAGTTAACCTGGCCTGGCTGGCGGCCTTGCTAAATCAACCACTCCATACCCCATAGCTTGCAATTGAATAGATATGGCCACCCAAAGAGCTAGGCCGGCGCTACCAGAATCCTGTTGGAGCTCAACACCTGGTAGCATTAGAGCAACTTACTGAAGCCCTGCAAAGGTTGGTGCAACTTCCGCAAAGACCAGCATAGACGCCTTTCAAGGCCCCCAAGTATGACTGCACAGGCGATATCAAATACTTTATCAGTCAGTTTCTTGAGGTTACAGACGCCAACAACTGGGGTCAAGCAACTGCTTTAATGCACCTCAGATAAGCATTGAGAGATGATACCCTTGAAAGTGGCCGCCCCCCCACATAGAAGGTATTTTCTTTGCCCTACATGCATGTTTAAGGCTTACCCCTAAAGAAGCGCAAGCCAAATTGATTGTGCTACGACGCTCCTCCAAGACCTCACTACAGCAACATGGAAATGAGGTAGAGAAGTTGGTACGCATAGCATACGATGACCTCCCTCTAAGAAGAGTAGATAGGATGGTTTTAGAAACTTTTGCCAGTACTATAGAACACGCTTACCTGCAATGACACTTTCTGGCTGTGCAACCCCACAATCTCGAAGAAGCCATCAGAGCAGGAAACGAATACCTACAGATAAAAACTGGGGTCGAGGATAAACCCTAAAGAGTGAGGCTGGTGGGAGATGATGACAAAGAGTCACTCCCACTCAAAGATGGGCCCTCTCTTACTCCCTCCCTTAACCAGATTCATCAAGCGGCCAACATGCCTGAAGACGCTCTAGCACTTTTACTGAAAAATATGCAGACGCCAACAGAGGCCGTCAAACTCCAATGAGAAGAGTTACAGAGAATGCATCGGCAACCAAAATCCTCCCTTGCTGCCACTTCCCCAAACCCCATCTGCTCCCTTCCAGTATGGGGGGTGCAGTGCCATTGGCACACACAAAGGAGTTGTCCGTTAACCCTTGGCCATCTACCACAACTCCCCCCAAACCTTCGTCAAAAAATGGGCATCGCTCGCAGTAGGGAGACCAGCCTCCAACTGCCCCAGGGCACCCCGGAACTACAGAAGAAAGTTTGCAAAGTTGGAACAACATAACCCTGTGATGCTAAAATCCCCTCCCCAAAGAGAAAAAAGACCTGTGGTGCAGACTCAGAGCCCTGGTAGCTGCCTACAACCAGCCGGTAAGCTCCCTTGCAATATTTAGGGGATTTCGAGTTTTAACTAGCTATACCACATATCAGTGATGAAGCTCCACCAGCTTGCTTTCCTGTGCCACTGCCACTGCACACTGCACACCCTCTCCATCTTTATAGACAACATCCGCTGTTCAAACTGATCATGGTCACAACATGTACCATCCCATCCTCACCCCCAGCCCACACCCAACCCCTCCAATAAATGTGCGGCCATTTGACCCATGAGAGGAACCCCCCTGCCCCAAGTCCTCAGCTGTCAAGCCAGCCACCCTCCTATATCTCTACTGGAGCGCCCCTACCAGGTGAACTATTTACTGCCTGGTAGAGTAGAGGGAAAACCAGTGTCAGTGCTTATTGACACCAGGCGCACCACTAATCTGTTGTCGCAGCACTTACTCAATCGGTTGTCTCTTGCCACTTGAAACTCCCTCCAAGAAGGGAACTCCCAAGGTGTCCTGGCAGATGGATCACACATCCCTTTAATCGATACAATCCACCTACCCATTTGGCTTCGAGGCATTAAGACTGAGTCTACATTCATAGATGGGCAGATAAATGAAGATGCCATTCTGGGCGTGCCTTTCCCCACCTCTCACCAGTGCGCAGTGAATTTTGATCAATCGGTTGTTGTAATTGATAGCCAGGAACTTTCATGCACCAACCAATAGGGCAGGACGCTCACTACAGGTGTACTGGTGATAAGAGATACCCACATCCCCCCACATCCCACATCCCCACACATCTTCCCCTTGGCATCGTAGAAGGTAACCCAGACTGCCCACCATTAGCCACGAGCCTCAACACCCCGAATGCCAAACAAAACTTGTTGGTGCAACACCTCAAACCCACCGACCAACCGCTGGACCTGAAGGCTTGATAAGCCATCAGCAAGTACACTAACGCACTCATCAGTGACATAGAGTTACCTGCAAGAGAGAGAGAGAGTGGACATACTCCCCTGTCCCCTTGCCTCCTTCCCTCCCCTGTGCCATAACACTTGCAGGAGTTATACCTGAAGGCTCTAGACAGCTGTCACACTCCAAAAGCATTCCAGTTGGGCCAACTCCAACACTCTTACGAGTCAGTGTTCAGCAAGGGAGACCACGATATGGGTCGCACAAACCTTGTGGCGCACAGTATCCCCTTGAAACCTGAAACCCAACCTATCAGG
Source organism: Cryptosula pallasiana (assembly GCA_945261195.1). Lineage (NCBI taxonomy): Eukaryota > Metazoa > Bryozoa > Gymnolaemata > Cheilostomatida > Cryptosulidae > Cryptosula > Cryptosula pallasiana. Next base: position 9,658,772 of record OX183134.1, on the reverse strand, counting down.
CAACCCCCTCACAGACTACGCCCCCACAAGGAGAAGGAAGTGGAAAAGTAAGTAACCAAGCTGCTTGAGAAAGGACTGATAGAACCTAGTACTGGCGCCTGGAGTTCCCGGTGGTGTCAGTTGAAAATAAGGACGGCTTATGGTGGTTTTGTATTAATTACCAACGCTTGAATGCTGCGACACAACCGGACGCCCACCCCCTCCCCCAGATAAACGAGAGCCTGGAAGCTCTATTAGGTAGACGCTACTTCAGTTCCTTTGACCTCATCAGCGGGTATTGGCAGGTCCCTTAGATGCTGATACTAGCAGCAAGTCTGCATTTTCTACTAGGTCTGGCATGTAGAAATGGAACATCCTCCCGTTTGGATTGACCTCCGCCACCGTCAATTTTCAGAGGCTCATGGAATGGGTATTCCATGGCCTCCATTGGAAGTCACTCCTTCTGTACCTGGATAATATTATTGTAATCTGCCCTGATTTCTACACTCACCTCCACCGGCTAGCCAAAGTGCTACAACGGCTAAAGGCAGCCAACCTCAAGCTAAACTCCAGCAGGTGTGAGCTCTTGCAATCATAAGTTCGCTACCTGGGCCACTGGGTTAATGAACGTGGTGTATTTACAGACCATGAGAAAATAGCAGCAGTCCGAGACTGGCCCACTTTTACCTGCCTGAAAGAGTTACAGGAGTTCCTCAGCACTTTCGGGTATTACCGACAATATATACCCCAGTTCTCCACCGTGGCTAAACCCTTAACCAAACTTACCTACAAGGACGTCCTCTGGGAATGATATGCCCCTCAGAAAGAAACTTTTGTACAGCTTAAGACCAGGCTACTCTCCGTCCCCATCATCAGTTACCCTGATGCAAACAACCCCTACATGCTGGATGCCGACGCCAGTGACCACTCGTTGGAGCCGTCCTCTCTCAACTACAAAACTGTGAAGAGCAAGTAATAGCATACTAAAGTAAGATGCTGAGTCCCCCTGAACACAACTGTTGCATCACCCGAAAATAATTACTGGCCATGGTCAAAGCAACCAAGCACTTTAGACCCTATCTCTATGGACAGACCTTTCGGATAGGGACAGACCACGCCTCTCTCAAGTGGTTATGTAAAAGTAAGGAACTGTCCAGTCAAGTAGGTCGATGGCTCAAGGCCCTGTCCGAGTTCCAGTTCACAGTTGAGCATCGCAGTGAACATCTGCATGGGAATGCAGACGGGCTAAGTAGGTGGTGTTCCTCAGATTGTAAGCAATGTGGATACATTGAGGCCAGAGATGGTGGACCTATGAAAGAAGAGATAGTCCAAGCTCTCCCCAATCTTCCCCCTACCCCCTATTCCCAACCTACACTATCAAACCCCGTTCCCGCAGTCCTTGAGTAGATGCTGTTGCTCGCTCACGCCCCCTCCCCTGATACCAACTTAATGGAAGCAAAGAAGACTGGCCACCACCCAGCGGCAGTCTTCCATGAAACAATCAAGAATAACTTCCCCATAGATCCATCCCAGCTAGAACTTGGGAGCAACCAGTAACGCCAACTAGAGAAGAGTCGACATTCCATGCGGCTCCCGCCGGATTGTGTCCTGGAGATACACCAAACCAAACTACACAGATCACACTGATGCGCTGTATATCCCCCCAGTCTCGGAGGCAAGGTGGTATACGGGACTCATGTCATGGCTCACCAAGGCATCCAAAGTACCTTCAAAAGGGTTAAAATTAATTGGTATTGGCCGGGTATGACCACTGATGTACAGAAAGCAATCAACTGCTGTGAGACTTGCCAGAGAGCAAAGCACGGTGGAATAAGACCCAACCTGGCCTCGCAACGAATGTATGCTGGCCGGCCTTAGCAGAACTTGGCCGTAGTTTCAGTCGGCCTTCTCCTCGAAACAGATAGTGACGACAAGAGGATCCTTGTATTAACAGGCCACTTCAGCCGCTAGCGAGATGCCTTTTCCCTCACGAATTCTACAGCCCCAGTAGTTGCCAGAGCTCTGGATGAGCACGTATTTTGTTACTTCTGACTGCGTGAACAAATGCAGACTGATCAGCGTTTCTCAGTTTGAGTCTAGCCTCATGCGTGAATTGTGTACCCTCTGGTGTGTCAAAGAGGCCGGGACTACTCCTACCACCCCCAAGCCAATGGATTTGTAGAAAGCAAACAATCGGTTGCTTGGAGATACACTGCGTTCCGTACTACTGAAGAGCTGGACGGAAGAGTGGGACCTGATCCTTCCCCAGCTAATGAGAGCATTCTGACATTCCACGACAGGAGAGAACCCTAACTTCCTCATGCTGGGGAGAAAACTGCGTCTTCCCGACCAATTGACTTATCATCCCCCCCCTAGTTGAGTATGCACCGGTGCATGAGTACGCTCAAGCACTACCGCAGAGGCTCGAAGAAGTACACAAAAACCTCGGATCCAAACAAAGGCAGATAAGAGGTGATGATGGTGTAGAACCCGATCTATTTGAAGCAGGCGATGAGCTATGGCTAGAGAACAAGAGGAGACGGAAGGGTGGAAACCCCAAACTTCAGTCTAATTTTTCAGACCCTACGTAGTCAAAGATGCCTACAGTAATCGTACTGTAGGCCTCAAGACATATATGGCCTGTCTGGAACCATATGGGCAAGCCCCTGAAGCCCTAGAGCCAGAGCCCTAGAGCCAAAATGTGTGGTTCTGCTCCCTGGAGGCAAAGAAGTCCCCCACCATCCCTCAGGACATCCCCTCCCATCCTCGAGTTACTCTTGCCCCAAGACTTCCATACCACGTTGCCTTCCCCTCAAAGGCCATTGGATGAAGAAGAAGCAAGACCCAGTCTACAACAGCTTGTAGAGGAGACCCCTCCCCCCCTTAACACCTCCAGCAAAAGTCGTCCAAATCAGACAAGAACTGACCAAATTGGAGGCCCTGCAATGAACGCATAAGTTGACCCCTCTCTTGTCACACGCCCATGTACCATAGCCACAGTACCTACAGGCCGCCCTAGGTAAAATGTTGGACCACCCCAACGCTATGGCCAACCCTTGTGTCACCAAGTGGCTGCAAAGGATGACTCGGTGTGGAGGGAGCAGTACTGCGAGAAATTGAGGTTACTGGCAAAAGTAAAGGCATTTACCACCAAGCCTGAGGACACCGGACACCCATGCCTATCCCTAAAAGAATTACCAGGATGTCCTTTACTTACTCCCTAAATTTCATCCCCAACTCTTGATTCTCCGCTACCTCGAGCCCACCAAGAACAACTCTATTTTAACCAAATACTAGAGAGGGTGATAAAGAGATTGAAAGAGATTGTCAACCGGATAGCCAAAAGGCAGCAACTGCCCCACTTCTAAAACTGGTTCTGGACATGCTACGCCAATAAATAGAAGGTAATGCAGCTGCCGCAAATCTCCAAGATGGAGCAGACAATCTTGACTGCATTCTGTTGATGTCACCCTAAGTGGAACAGCAAACCAGTGCAAAATAGTTGTCGCCTGCACCTCCAGGTGTGACAGTACCATCAGCAACCCCCACTGAGGACTCAGAGCCTACTACGTGTTTCGGTGCAAAAGAAACAACTCTGACTGATTGCAGATGGACTCTACAGGATGACACTCATGAAGAACCTGCAAAGGCAGCCCTCCGAGAGCCAGGCCCCCCCCCCCCTTGAGCAGTTTTAGTGAGTTTACCTTCCCCCCTCTAAACATCACCAATCAAAGATGACTCTGAAATCCTCCCCTATTCCCCCGCCCTTTTCCACACACGCAAGCTATAGTCATTGTCCGAAAAGCCCCCCTACAGAACCCCTACCTACCAGAAGTGGCAACCAGCAGACCAAAATGGCGAGCCCCACCGCCCCCACCTGGCATAAGTTGATGCCCTTGAAAAAACATCTCTCCTCTTTATCACTCCCTTCCCATAGAACCACACACACTGGTGATGAGCAGCGTACGAGATATGGATGTATAATTTAGAGACTACACCGCTAATGAAGCGGGGTATGCGGGAGATTTTCATGATAGATAGTCAAGTCAGGTGTGCTTTTTAGGGCTTGGCCACAATGTGAGATATGTATGACTTACAAAATAAAAAACTCTAAAAACTTTTAAGCATTTTGTGCACCAATTTTAATCGCTCGTTGGGAAAAATTATTGCTCGTGTTTTACAGCTGTTAATCAAAATTTATCATATAGTTGCATTGAGAGCTAAAAATCACTTATTGTTTCTGAGTTACTTTGCGATAGTTCTGCAAAAGTAAAAACAAATGCATTTCATCTTCAACTGCATTACTTTTGTAGCAGAAATCTGCAAGTGAGTTGGGTGGGGTAGAGTGGAGTGGGGGGGGGGAGCTAGAGGGGTGAGAGAGCGAGTGAGAGGTGTTAGTTGGGTGCTATTGAAAACGAAGACCATCAAAGTTTGTCAACAGCACCAGTTCGTGGAAGTGATCAGTGCCCAATGGCTGGTACAATTATAAAAAGAATCTACCCCTAATACAGAACAAGCAGGTGAGAGCGTTGCAATGGCAAGCGTCTGGTAGGAACAACTACTGTGAGAGCTTATCTATCTAAAGGTTAGCAAGAACAAACGAAGTGTAAGATAAAACACTCTAGATCACATGCTAGCTTTATTAACCCTCCATACTAGGGCTGATAAATGCCTGAAGTGCTCGTATCCCTACATGAGCCCAGCTTAGTTCTGATGATTGATAACATATCTATTGCATCACCATAATGGTACACTACAGCTGCTTACACAAGGTTATATCCAGTGGAAATACATCTTACACTCTTTATTGTACCATAATAAGTGCAACTGAATCATAAAAGTATATTAATTTAGACTCAAACAAGCTAGTTGCCGGAAACCCTTTACGACCATCCACTAACAAACCATCAGTTATGGGAATTCAAAATGACAGGCTGGTCAGTGTCTCTTTACTTCACATAGACACTTTCAAAAAGTTCCAAAAAACTAAATATTATGGCAATATAATTGTAGAAATTATTATAATCAAACTTTACAGTTGATTGCTAAGCTGTTATTGGTAAATTATACAACTGTTCATTCTGGTTTTTGAGCAGGATAATAAACGCAATTTGAAAAAATAATAATAATGGAATATTATTATTAGCCAGATAACAGCTAAGGAAATTTAATAAGTTTGCTTTTTAGAAGCCCGTATTTACTATTTGCACATATATGTTTTACTTAAATGAAACAAACATATTATTCATGCAGTATAAAATGTCTGGAGCAAGCTGAGTATTTAGCCGTTCACAGCTTGTTTCAATGCATTATGCTCCCAGGAGCCTATAAAATCAAACACATCTACCTGACTCAACTCTAAGAACCCAACAAACTCTACATTAAAATTGAGATGATGTTTACTAGTAGAAAAAACTGGAAATGAAGATCATTTGCTCAATTGTAGCTAAAACTCGACAGACGAGTTTTAAATTTTCAATGGCCAAATATAAAAGAAAAAACTAATTAAACCGGTAAAAGACATTGGCTGTTGTGTATAATAGTAGACATTAAACTGTCTAAAAACAGACACAGTAATACTATTTTTACTTGATGTATGTATTACTTTAGCTAGATAACTTACTAGATGACGAAACATCTACATCCTATAGATGAAACTACCCGCTATGACTAGTTGATAACGGTTGACCTGAGTACAGCCAGGTCCTTGCTCTAACTACTACTACTACAACAATAAGCCACATGACTACATTATCCATGTGTGATTGGATAACTTATCATCATGTGGTACAAACAACACCTCGTGGTTCCTGATTGGATGAAGCGACAGTATAACATTTTTCAGTGCTTGATTAAGGCTAATATTCTTTATCTGTTCTCATCACTCGCCATTTATCAGTATGCTGGAGTGTACTCAAAACATTGGTGACACACACCTTATTTTATGTTTAATGTTCTAGTTTGGTATAATTGGCGTAATACCATTTCACTTTATGTGCTTCTGCCTATAAAAGGCATAGTCATTGCTATCTGTTGTTGTACTGTATCAGGATTCTACATGAGCCTTGTTAGAGAGATACAGTACAGCTGTTACTTTGTATGAGTGTTATACATGAGCCTTGTTAGAGAGATACTGTACAGTTGTTACTTTGTATGAGTGTTATACATGAGCCTTGTTAGAGAGATACTGTACAGCTGTTACTTTGTATGAGTGTTATACATGAGCCTTGTTAGAGAGATACTGTACAGTTGTTACTTTGTATGAGTGTTATACATGAGCCTTGTTAGAGAGATACTGTACAGCTGTTACTTTGTATGAGTGTTATACATGAGCCATGTTAGAGAGATACTGTACAGCTGTTACTTTGTATGAGTGTTATACATGAGCCTTGTTAGAGAGATATTGTACAGCTGTTACTTTGTATGAGTGTTATACATGAGCCTTGTTAGAGAGATACTGTAAAGTTGTTACTTTGTATGAGTGTTATACATGAGCCTTGTTAGAGAGATACTGTACAGTTGTTACTTTGTATGAGTGTTATACATGAGCCTTGTTAGAGAGATACTGTACAGCTGTTACTTTGTATGAGTGTTATACATGAGCCTTGTTAGAGATATACTGTACAGCTGTTACTTTGTATGAGTGTTATACATGAGCCTTGTTAGAGAGATACTGTACAGCTGTTACTTTGTATGAGTGTTATACATGAGCCTTGTTAGAGATATACTGTACAGTTGTTACTTTGTATGAGTGTTATACATGAGCCTTGTTAGAGAGATACTGTACAGCTGTTACTTTGTATGAGTGTTATACATGAGCCTTGTTAGAGAGATACTGTACAGCTGTTACTTTGTATGAGTGTTATACATGAGCCTTGTTAGAGAGATACTGTACAGCTGTTACTTTGTATGAGTGTTATACATGAGCCTTGTTAGAGAGATACTGTAAAGCTGTTACTTTGTATGAGTGTTATACATGAGCCTTGTTAGAGATATACTGTACAGTTGTTACTTTGTATGAGTGTTATACATGAGCCTTGTTAGAGATATACTGTACAGCTGTTACTTTGTATGAGTGTTATACATGAGCCTTGTTAGAGAGATACTGTACAGCTGTTACTTTGTATGAGTGTTATACATGAGCCTTGTTAGAGATATACTGTACAGCTGTTACTTTGTATGAGTGTTATACATGAGCCTTGTTAGAGATATACTGTACAGCTGTTACTTTGTATGAGTGTTATACATGAGCCTTGTTAGAGAGATACTGTACAGTTGTTACTTTGTATGAGTGTTATACATGAGCCTTGTTAGAGAGATACTGTAAAGCTGTTACTTTGTATGAGTGTTATACATGAGCCTTGTTAGAGAGATACTGTACAGCTGTTACTTTGTATGAGTGTTATACATGAGCCTTGTTAGAGAGATACTGTACAGTTGTTACTTTGTATGAGTGTTATACATGAGCCTTGTTAGAGATATACTGTACAGTTGTTACTTTGTATGAGTGTTATACATGAGCCTTGTTAGAGAGATACTGTACAGCTATTACTTTGTATGAGTGTTATACATGAGCCTTGTTAGAGATATACAGTACAGTTGTTACTTTGTATGAGTGTTATACATGAGCCTTGTTAGAGAGATACTGTACAGCTGTTACTTTGTATGAGTGTTATACATGAGCCTTGTTAGAGATATACAGTACAGTTGTTACTTTGTATGAGTGTTATACATGAGCCTTGTTAGAGAGATACTGTAAAGCTGTTACTTTGTATGAGTGTTATACATGAGCCTTGTTAGAGAGATACAGTACAGCTGTTACTTTGTATGAGTGTTATACATGAGCCTTGTTAGAGAGATACTGTACAGTTGTTACTTTGTATGAGTGTTATACATGAGCCTTGTTAGAGATATACAGTACAGTTGTTACTTTGTATGAGTGTTATACATGAGCCTTGTTAGAGATATACTGTACAGCTGTTACTTTGTATGAGTGTTATACATGAGCCTTGTTAGAGATATACTGTACAGCTGTTACTTTGTATGAGTGTTATACATGAGCCTTGTTAGAGATATACTGTACAGCTGTTACTTAGTATGAGTGTTATACATGAGCCTTGTTAGAGAGATACTGTACAGCTGTTACTTTGTATGAGTGTTATACATGAGCCTTGTTAGAGAGATACTGTACAGTTGTTACTTTGTATGAGTGTTATACATGAGCCTTGTTAGAGAGATACTGTAAAGCTGTTACTTTGTATGAGTGTTATACATGAGCCTTGTTAGAGAGATACTGTACAGCTGTTACTTTGTATGAGTGTTATACATGAGCCTTGTTAGAGATATACTGTACAGCTGTTACTTTGTATGAGTGTTATACATGAGCCTTGTTAGAGATATACTGTACAGCTGTTACTTAGTATGAGTGTTATACATGAGCCTTGTTAGAGAGATACTGTACAGCTGTTACTTTGTATGAGTGTTATACATGAGCCTTGTTAGAGAGATACTGTACAGTTGTTACTTTGTATGAGTGTTATACATGAGCCTTGTTAGAGAGATACTGTACAGCTGTTACTTTGTATGAGTGTTATACATGAGCCTTGTTAGAGAGATACTGTACAGTTGTTACTTTGTATGAGTTTTATACATGAGCCTTGTTAGAGAGATACTGTAAAGCTGTTACTTTGTATGAGTGTTATACATGAGCCTTGTTAGAGAGATACTGTACAGCTGTTACTTTGTATGAGTGTTATACATGAGCCTTGTTAGAGAGATACTGTACAGTTGTTACTTTGTATGAGTGTTATACATGAGCCTTGTTAGAGAGATACTGTAAAGCTGTTACTTTGCATGAGTGGTATAAAATGATAGATGTATTACACTCTGAAGCATGGAGTATTGAGTCTCAGCCGTGGGCTGATTACAGCTATGGAGTTTGAGTGAGACTCCTTCATAGCGCACTTGGTTAAACAACCTCTCGATAGAGAGAGTTTTGGTGAATTTCGGCTGATACCACAAATTTACACCACAATACTTATGAAGTGCTATGTATTTTATGGGCCTTTAAAGTTATAAAAAGAGCTACATAAAGTTAAACAAGTGTCCTTAAACATGACGTATCACCCCTGTCATCTGTTCTGCCAATCAGGAAATGCTGAGTGAGGGAAGTGGTAGCACCAACTAAAAGAGCCAACAATACCATTAGACAATCTTCAGGGGATACACTTATGAGCAGCCCCGATAGCGCAGCAATGGTGTAAAGGTTTTTGCCTTTAGTAGTTTGGTGCGACTGTATTGAGGGGAAGATGGCAGCACAATGCGGAGTGAAGGATATTGTTTTACAACAGGAATATCTGACTTTTTGTTATTCCTTGATCAAAATCCAAGTCCATTCAACCGAAATCTGGGTGTTCGATCAAAATCTGGGTACTTGACCGAAATCTGAAAATTTTATCAAAATTTGAGTACTTGGCTGAAATCCATGTTACTCGACTAAAATTGTTTAATGTTGACCTACAACAGATTTTGTCCGACAACTAAATGACCCTACCAACTAACACTGGAACTTGGCTATGACAACCTACCGGACACCACATAGATATAAAGCTAAACCCAGTTTAGTGTTCACAATAAAAAAAGTACAACACATTTAACAGTTGGTAGTAAGTCTAACTTTTACTATGTTTCCATATAACAACAAAATATCGCCAAATCTCTGTGGTTTGCTACCACAAATAATTGGGGACAATGACATATATCTCCACGACTCAAAGTTTATCGCCATTGGTTAAACTACGCCAACAGAGGCAGTTGCAGTCAGTGTGCTGTTGTGTGCAATTTAGCCGACTAGCGTTGCAGGCTGTTTCATTGTTATTTTCTTATATTGTGGGATGAACATATGAAAAAATATCACAGAGTTGTTGACTAGCTAGGGAAGCTGTGTGGTGACAAAAGATTTTAGTAGCACATTGGCTATGATTCAATAAATTATATTATTTATTATTATCATTAGTAGTGGTTAGTAATAAGTAATAATAAAACAAGAACCAAGTGAATTTTTGCAAAAAAGAATACTACCATTTGTTTTTCATCGATGAAATAATTAACTACCAGCAGCTAAGATTTGTTCATTTTAAATCAGTTGTATTGTTTCTTAAATAACCGTGTAATAAACCACAAACGATCATCGTTAGTTAAATATAAACACACACAAACTAATGATATCATGCGGTTACAATGAATAATTTGTGGCTTCTTGTTTTATTACGCATGCCTGGTTTTATCGCCTTTGGCGAGATTAGCGTTTCTAAGACCAATAAACATCTGGAAGTTGACATATAGCCAATTTTTCGTGAAAGTGACAAATGTTTAAGTCTCACGACAAATTTAGCGACAATGGTATTCCAACGGGAATTTCTCTTCATCGCTGGCAGTATCGCCAATTTGTAATGATATGGAAACCTAGTATTAGGCTGTACTGGACGACCAGGATGTCACCTTACGCTAGAACTGTACTGGGGACTTGGCCCAATCAAAATTTTAATGCCCTGCTGGAGCTCTATGTCAGAGAAGCCGAAAACGCTAGAGTCGTTTTGCTGCAGATCCTGCTTCCACAAAGAAGTCTTGAGCAACTTGGTACATACACTGAAATAAAATCCTTGATTTTATTGCTCTTTGATATGTTAACTTATTAATTTCCTTGATGCTTGACGAAATCTTGCTTCTTGATTACTTTAACTCAGTGCAATCTATACTTTATTAGCTATAGAGACTTGTGAACTGGTCTACAGTAATCAAGATGAATGGTAGAGTTGATTAGATGTGTATTGTATGCAAGCATAAAACGTAATGAACAGTAAATTGCTTGTGTTCACTTATATGCCCTAGCCCACACCCCTTTACAGTAGGTGGACCTTTACATGGAATAAAAAAGAGGGCAACTCCAAATAACTATCATGAGCGCACAATCCAAAGTTATAATGATTAATAGGCTGGTCCAGTTTTGCTGTCCATATCAAGGCTAACCGGATGTAAAACTACACTAACGAATGTTGTTGAAATAGTCCGCTTTGATTTTGTTTGTGGTAAGCCTTTTCTTCCCTTTAATGTTCAACTATATCTGTACCAAAGCTGTTGACTTGCCTGTTTCCTTTAGGCTCATATGTACTACAGACTTTGAACTTTCTTGTAATTTTTATCGGGGAGTTATCATCTATCTGTGAGCTGAGGGAACACGACCTCCACTCAGCAATCAGCCTCCTGATATGTTGCATTCATAAAAGTAGTAATATATGAGCAGATCTCCCTACCAAGTGTTTTTTTGTGGATTTGATCTGGGGGTTGAGGCAATGGGTTACGACGTTGGATGAATTCGCCGAGTTTATATTGTATTTTACTTGAGGGGTACTTGAGTGGCATTTGAATGGCATTTAAGCGCCATTCGAGTTTTGATTATTTTTTTACTTAATTTGAACTTATATGGTATCTAAATTTTGAATGTATGGCATTTAGGTTATGATAATTTTTTACATAACTATATACATAACTATAACTCATAGGGTATCTAGATTTTGAATGTATGGCATTTAAGGTTTGATAATTTTCTGTAATTCCAAGTCATATGATATCTTGAGAGAGAGGAGAGAGAGGAGATATATCTACATTGAATAAATACAGTGATTAAAAATGAAACAATATGTGAATATATACGTTTATTGTGTAATAAGTAGGGAAAATCTCTCTATATAATATAGCTAGAGTCAGTAAATACTAAGTAATAACAATTAATACATAGTCTTTTTTTCGTTTCATTCAATTTTCATAAATTTTTTGCAAAAAGAAATCATTCTCGAAATGGTTAAATTTCATCTAATTGTACAAATTTACAAAAAAGGAGAATGTGATAAAATAGATATCATAATAGAATGTAATAAGTTGAATATATAGAGTTAAAGTCTATAAAAACTTTTTAATTTGTAAAGTATTTGATGACTTTACAAGAAATATCATCACATTCAGGTTCAATGATGATGAGAAGATTTTCTTCAAGCTTAATTTTACTATTTTCCGATATAGACAGAGAAAGTTTTGAAAAACCCTCCAAATCATTATAAATAAAAACTCTATAAATCGACGGTGTTGAATTTGTAATTGATACTGAATTGTTTTCGGATATGGTGTATCTATCACACACACAATCAGTAGTAGTTTCGATTTCTTCAGAATTGTATATAGTAGAGTTTGTAGGGCTTGGTTGTTCCAAAATTAAATCGACTAAACCCAGAGCTTGTGGAAGAGATGAAATTGATGGTGATAAAGCTGGAACTACTGGCTTGTTTGTAGTGGTTGTCGTCGGGGTTGTTGTCGTCGTTGTCTGTGGAGTTGTGGTGATTGTTGTCGTTGTATGTGGAGTTGCAGTGGTTGTTGTTGGAGTTGTTCTTCGAGTCGTAGTTAGTAATCCTTCATCGTATAAACGAATGTAATTTAAAGCTTCATCGGTTTTGCAAACAAAGTAGTGTTGAGGCCACATATCATAAGTGTCACAGCTTCTACGTAGGTGAGCAGGTTCCATGAAACATGTGAGTCTAAACATACGATATTTTAAGTTTTTTCTTAAAATACGAGTTACTGAATCAACCGCTTCCATATTAAGAATTCCCCGAAAACATCCAGACGCTCTATGAGATAAAGTGAATGGTTTAAACTCTGTTACAAGACAATAACCGCTTAGGATTGGGAATAATAGGAGATAGATGCAATATCTCATTTTTTTATTCAGAGAGAGAGACTTTTAACCTAGTTTATGCTTTCATCATCTAGAGTTAACTGTCTTGCATTTCGGTGGTCTTTGGTTAATATGCTTCAACTAAAGCTCTATATTTATAACCTTGGGATTGCATTTGTCTTTGGTATCTCCTTGACATGTGATACTGATGATAATCTTGTTTTGAACAGACTTCAAACTTTCAAAACTCGAAAATGACAAATTTACACCTTCAATACCATTGATGTTAGTGATGATAGTAGCTATTTTTGGCTCCTTGTTGGTCAAACGATTGCATTCCACACATGCAAAGTTGGTTGTCTCAAACTCTTCTGTTGGTGGACAAATCAAACGTGAGGTGTTGTATTCAAATACACATAATTCATCATTCCAAAATAGTTTTGTATTTTGAGTAAGACCTTCCGTATTATTTTTAACCCCTATTGCGCATTCCTCCTGATTCAGAGTGTATTTTGTTGGTGTATCACAAGGCGCAGAATCTGTAGAAGTTATGTCCTTGCAGATCCAAGAAGCGCTTTGAGGGATGAAAAAACCACAATATAATAAGTCGGGAGGGTAGAGTCGCACACAGTTTTTTCCATTTTCATCTTTATATCGTATAGTCCTTTCGAAAGGTGAAAAAAACAAGACATCATTTTTATCCATAGCTCCGGCTATACATTCATCAATTTCGTTGGTATAGAATACTCCACTAACATTGGGAAATGTTAGTGCCAGTAGCAAGATAAATACGCGGCTCATTTTTTAAAATGTTTTCGCTTTCAGTGTTGAAAGTTGAATACTTTCTTTCTTGATGTTTTTTCTATTTATACGTAAGAGGCTAGCGGCTTGTTCAGCTCTCTCAACCGATTTTGAAGATGTGAAACAATCTCATCAAAGTGGTTACCAAAATGTAAGTATGGTTCCAATCGAGATTGAGACAAAAGAACATGTGTTTCTGTCCAGCGAAATGAAGTCAAACCTCTTAAAATCGAAATATCTATCAAATCACCCAGTTCAGCATCTTTCAAACATTGCTTTATATCAATCAGTTCGATCGCTCTTTTGAGATCTTCAAAATCTATCAACTTGTCTTGCGGACAGCATACTTTTGGATCAAAGCTCCTAGAACAGTTTAAGCATTCGAGAGGATTTGCTCTTGAAATACAATTACAGCTCAAAAGCATGCTTTGTATTGATTTACGAACTAGATTGAATCCTAACACAAAATAAAATACTTCTTCGGTGATGAGTTGAACAAAAAGAGGATTCGAACGTTCTAAAGGAATGTGTTCAAAATGGGTCCTTATGAACTTAGGAACAAAATCAGCCAATGTACCAATTGACTTGAATCCTTGAGTTTTTCCACTCATGTTTCTGCTGTAGTTCAGAGATAAATGAAGCAACATTTTTTGTAGCAGTTCTTTTATGAGTCTTCAGATACATTTGTCGAATCAATAGTTATTATCGGGTTGACTGAGTCTTCTTTTTCATCAAGAGTGTAAGCGTATGGATATCCTTCTGCTATCGCAAGTAATTTATCCTTTAGTCGTTGATAAGCCAGTTTGCTCTGACTAGTAGGTAATAGGTAGGGATTTAATCGTGCTCTCAAATTTGTTAACAAAAAAGGAGACTTCAAATCATCAGTGGAAAGATCCAAAAAAGCATTAATCCATTCATCATGCACCAAAAAACCCATTTTAGCATTTTTCAAAACTTGTCTTCTATCAATCCAGTCGATAGCATCACCCAATTCTTTTTTGGTGGGTGTAGCGCCTTCAACCATTTCAGCATATCTTTTACAAGTGATACATTTGTCATCAACGTGTGAACAGTAACAGTTTAGTAGCGACAGATTGGTTGCTTGCTTGTAAAAACTTCCTCCTAGTACACAGTATACACATTCCTCCGTAAAATAAATCCTCAACATTTCATCAGAAACCTCAGCCAAAAAAGTCTTAGGTCCTATAGCATCGGAAGCTTCTTGGTGAGCAAAGTCTTCAACACGTAACATATTTGTTGTTATTCCGTTAAATTACAAAACGCGAATGATACGTTTTCAAATTGAAGCACCTATTTAATCATTCATTACTTTTTCTTTTTTTTGAGGTTAATTGTTATGGTAGCTCATGTAGATCTTCATAAATGCTTTAATTTCAACCTGACAACCATCGATTGGGCAAGGTTTTACTTCTGATGAGCATTCAGTAAGCGCTTTTTCCTTACACTCACTACAGTAAATGAGATGACCACATGGAAGAGAGATATGATTTGCAATTACTTTTTTTTCATGCGCCTCAGACACACATTGAGCGAGTTTGCTTTGCTTAGTCTGATCTTTATCTTTTTTTAACGAATCAATTGATTTAGCATCATTTTTTAACAGTGGATCTTTATCTTTTTTTAACGAATCAATTGATTTAGCGTCATTTTTTAACAGTGTTGACGAATTCTCAACAGTTGTGAAATCATTTTCAAAAATATGTAAGGCTTCAATCATAAAACCTATTCGCTCAAAAGGTTTTCCATTTAACACTAAAACTTGTTCGATATCGTTTTGACTGTATCCTAGTTTTTTGCAAATAAGTTTCATTTCTTCGGTGTCATTGTTGTGCGTTATTTGTTTTACTTTTTCTCGATATTTTTCAACCCGTCGCTTACACCTTTTGCCTTTTTCCGTTCGCATGTAAACATCCTCAACATACTCTTCACCTTTACTCCCGAGTAAAAAATAACAGTCTGGGAACCATCGACAGTGTTCCTCCCATGGTAGATCACTCTCTTTCCATTCTTTAAGTTCACCTGAGCAAAAGAAGCATTTTACACTATCTCCGAACTTAGTATAGTAGAAACCTGCATTGGAAAGGAGTTTCATGGAGACTTTACCCTTCCATTGTTTGAAACTGTCTTCTCTAGATGTTTCAGTAGCAAAACGTGGTGTATCAGCACGATCAATTGATATACCTAGAGGTAATACTTCTGCAGTTAAATCTCCTCTTCTGGTCTTTTGTTCTTCCATCGTATAACTTTTGACAATTGAGATGTTTTTCATTTCATCTGCAAGTAGTTTCCTAGGTCTATACAGACGATTGTGAGTGTTAAACCCTCTAACAAATCGACAAAACGGAAAACTTTTAGCGTGTTCTTTCATCGGATGTTCATCTTCATCCTTCCAGTTTAGTAATACACCTTGGCAAAAAACACATCGAACAGCGTTGTCTTTTTCAAGGTTATAGAAACCAGCTGCAGCCATGTTTTCACCACAATGTTTACCTACTCGTCTCCAATTTGTAAGAAATGATTTTCTTCGATAACTTTCATCAAGCATTAAAGCCTCTCTTTCATAAAAAGAAAGTTCATTGTAAATGAACTTGAAAAAGTCCGATGGGGAAAGTTGCGCAATAGTTTTTTGTAATTTTAATGACAAAAGACTACAGTGATTATCCGGATAAGTTGCGACGACATAAGTTATTGCAGTGGTATCAGGAAAAGTTCGTTGTAAAAACAACGATGAAGTAACGAGTAAACTATCATCTATCCATTCAGCGCGGTCTTTAGTATTTTCAAAACAATTTCGAGTTTTTTGCATTTCTCTTTTTTCATTATAAATAGTGTTTGCTACATATCTGTTGTTTGTTACTCGACACATTATTTATATATAATATAAGTAGTAGCTTCAGTTATTACTCAAGTTGAAGTTTTGTTGGAAAGTTCTTTTCCTTTGATCTAGTTCGTTGTTATTCTAAAAAAAAAAATGATAATGCTTTAAAGCAAAAAAATAAAAAAAGACTAAGGTTTCAATTTTTTTTCAATATACTTGAATTGATTACTATTATAATAGAACGTAAATACTTACATCAGAAATGAAGACTTGTCTTTCTTTTGAATTAAAATGAATGATATTCCTAGTAGTTTGAACTTGAGAGCTGCTTTCTATAAAATTCGGATGAAGAAGGAGTACATTTTTCATTTTGAAGTCCTGAAATAATAAGAATAAACATAATTAAAACTTACATACAGCATTTTTTTGTTATCTTAAATAGTGAATAATCTTGTTTTTTGTTCAGAAAATGTCTTCACGCTTAAATCGATTACAATTAAAACAAAATATAAATACTTACATCACAAATGAAGACTTGTTTTTCTTTAAATTAGATGAATTATATACATAGTTGTTTGAACTTCAGCTGTTTCCTATGTAACTCAAATGATGAAGAAGGAGGGTTGTAGTAGATGATGATGTAGTAGATCTTCTTCCTTCAGTTTTAAATTAGATGAAATATATACATAGTTGTTTGAACTTCAGCTGTTTCCTATGTAACTCAAATGATGAAGAAGGAGGGCTGTAGTAGATGATGATGTAGTAGATCTTCTTCCTTCAGTTACTAACGATGAAGTGAATGCTTTCTGTATGAAAACAGTGCTTCTTATATAGCTTAAGTTGCACTGCTATGAATCAGAATTATTTTCACATGAATGGAAAGCGTTGCTTTCGCGGGAATAACAAAATTATTTTCACGCGAATACAATCCAATGCTTTCGCGGGAATAAAAAATTTATTTTCACGCGAATGGAAACCAATGTTTTCGCGGGAATAGATAATTTATTTTCACGCGAATGGAAACCCTTGCTTTCGCGGGAATAGAAATTTTATTTTCCCGCGAATACAAACCAAAGCTTTCGCGGGAATCAATACTTTATTTTCACGCGAATGGAAACCGTTGCTTTCGCGGGAATAAATATTTTATTTTCACGCGAATACAAACCAAAGCTTTCGCGGGAATAAATAATTTATTTTCACACGGATGGAAACCCTTGCTTTCGCGGGAATAGAAATTTTATTTTCCCGCGAATACAAACCAAAGCTTTCGCGGGAATCAATACTTTATTTTCACGCGAATGGAAACCGTTGCTTTCGCGGGAATAAATATTTTATTTTCACGCGAATACAAACCAAAGCTTTTGCGGGAATCAATACTTCATTTTCACGCGAATGGAAACCGTTGCTTTCGCGGGAATAGAAATTTTATTTTCCCGCGAATACAAACCAAAGCTTTCGCGGGAATTAATACTTTATTTTCACGCGAATGGAAACCGTTGCTTTCGCGGGAATAAATATTTTATTTTCACGCGAATACAAACCAAAGCTTTCGCGGGAATCAATACTTCATTTTCACGCGAATGGAAACCGTTGCTTTCGCGGGAATAGAAATTTTATTTTCCCGCGAATACAAACCAAAGTTTTCGCGGGAATCAATACTTCATTTTCACGCGAATGGAAACCGTTGCTTTCGCGGGAATAAATATTTTATTTTCACGCGAATACAAACCAATGTTTTCGCGGGAATAAATAATTTATTTTCACACAGATGGAAACCGTTGCTTTCGCGGGAATAGAAATTTTATTTTCCCGCGAATACAAACCAAAGCTTTCGCGGGAATCAATACTTCATTTTCACGCGAATGGAAACCGTTGCTTTCGCGGGAATAAATATTTTATTTTCACGCGAATACAAACCAATGTTTTCGCGGGAATAAATAGTTTATTTTCACGCGAATAGAAACCATTGCTTTCGCGGGAATAGAAATTTTATTTTCCCGCGAATACAAACCAAAGCTTTCGCGGGAATCAATACTTCATTTTCACGCGAATAGAAACCATTGCTTTCGCGGGAGTAAAAAAATAATTTTCACGCGAATAAAAACCAAAGCTTTCGCGGGAATATCGCGTGAAAAAACTGCTGAGTCATAGATATATTATAAAGGTTTCATAGGGTTAATTAGTACAGCTTTAGCTATTTAAGAACCAGTGTTTTCACACAGAAAGCATCCAGTTCTACAATAGCTAGCAAGGAAGCAACATCTACACACCAACTACTACATTTACTTGAAACTCAATAAGGTGAGAATCACTAAATAATTCTTTAACATATACTGATAAAAACTTCAACTAGATTTGCTATAATGCTTCAGAAAGTTAATTTTATGTTTTAATATTTTGTCCTTATTAATAAAAGATCAAATAGTTTCACCATAACGCATCAGAAAAATTATTATGGTTTTGATTATGTGTTTATTTTATAAATATCTAGTTAGTTTATTCTTTTCAAAATATTTTTCAAATTCCACCCATTTGTTACATATTTTTTACTCTCTTTTCAGTTCCAACTTCCGACTGAACGCTCTGAATATGAATGAAGACCGTAATACCTCATTTCTCTCAACATTCGAACCATACTCTGATGATAAAGAAAATATCCCTCCTGATTCACATATAATAAGAAGGAAACTGAACACAATTCGACCAAAGCCATGGGATTCGGATAGAAATAAAACGATTGACTATACTTGGACTTTGAAAGCACCATCTCCTTCTCATCTTTCCTGCTTGTCAAAAAATGCCGCTAGTTTGCTCAATTCTTGCGATACCAATGACAGAGTAATGATTGGAAGGTTTCAACCACTTCACTTAAATCAAACGCCATCACTTCTCGAGATAGTCTCCATCGAACGTCCGACTGAGGATGTATATAAAAACTTATGCATTATCCGCTACAATGTCGAAACATTTGGCAACAGACGACAAGTGAGGTCTATGGTGAGAAATGAGGATTACAACAAATTAGCTCCAACACAACCAGATGTTCCAAAACTGGTGGTTTTTATGGGATTCGATTCAGACAAGCATCCAATCTTTCACCCTATCAACTTCCCATCCAATATTTCCCTTGAGGAAGCTAAACAGCTAAGTAGATTAATAAAAAAAAAACACCTACTCAGTTGATCAGTATGGTTCGTATCGCAACGCTCTCGCAATTTGCTGTTGGAAGTGTAATCAGTTTTGAATCTCCTCAAATATCAACTCAGTTAACATTACCTAATGGAGATGTGGTGATGAATGCCCTACTGGTAAACTACAGATGTTTGCAATATGATGGTTTGATGATGGGAGTTCTATATATACCTGAAAAACACGCTAGCAACGTCAAACAAATTGGAACAGGAGTCATACTTGTAAGAAATCGTGAAGTTAGTAGATTTGGTTATCATCGACATGATATAATCACATTCACAGCATTACAAGCGATAGAAACGGCTCAAAACCTATCCAACAAACTTGATGATTCCAACCAGATGAAGTACTTTACTACAGATGAGGTTGTTGAGAACAAGGTCTTAGTGCTTTCAATGGGAGTGGGAAACACATCTTCTACATCTTTGAGAGAACCAGCGCCCCCTGGTGAAAACTATATTCAAAAAGAGCATGTCAGACAAGACAACATAGTGAGTATTTTTTATTTAATGTAAACTAACTGATATTAGTAATACTTCCGATTAGATATTATTTATTTGTAAAGCAATTATTTTTTGTTTTGCTTTAGATAGAAGAGAGAGAATCAAAAACACTTGATGAAAATTATGCTCAAGAAAAAACAAACCGAACAATATAACTTGGTGAGTTACTTCCCTTTACTATATAATGTTAACTAACCAATGTAAAAAGAACTATAATTCAAATTCATGTAATTATTTTACATTTTTGTTTAATCATCCTATACTAATACATAACTTTTGATTTTAGTTCATTATGGAATCAAAAGTACATAGAACAGAAGTCTTCCTTCCTAAGTTATAACATCAGTACAACAATGACAACATTGTAAAGAAAAAGACTATCAACCATTGATTGTCATTACAAGTTGTAGTGCTTTGAATTACTTAGTATTTACTAACTCTAGCTATATTATACAAGAATATTTTGCTACTTATTATGTAATAAATGTATATAATCATATATTGATTCAATGTAGTCTCCTCATTCTTCTCTTCTCTCTCAAAATATCATATGAGTTCGATTTATGTAAAAAAATTATCAAAACTTGAATGTCATGCATTCAAAATGTATATGCTATAAGTGTATATAATCATATAATGATTCATTTTTAATCAATGTATTAATTCAATTTAGATATATCTCCTCTCTTCTCTCTCTCTATGTAGATATAAATATACCCATAAATATGCACATGATTGACCATATATACATTAATTGCTAGAAAACTAAAAGATTTCTCTCTCCTCTCTCTCTTTCTCTCTCAAGATACCATATGTATGTATGTATGTATGAATGCATTGATTGTCATTACAAGTTGTATTGCTTTGTATAACTTAGTATTTACTGACTCTAGCTATATTATATAGGAAGATTTTCCCTACTTATTATGTAATCAGGTATATAATCATATAATGTTTCATTTTTGATCAAAATATTTATTCAATGTAGATATATCTCCTCTCTCTATGTAGATATAAATATACCCATAAATACGTACATAATTAACCATATATACATGAATGTATAGAAAACTAAAAAATCTCTCTCTCCTCTCTCTCTCCCTCTCTCCTCCCTCTCTCTCCTCTATCTCTTTCTTTCTCTCACGTATGTATATAGTTATGTAAAAAAATTATCAAAACTTGAATGCCATACATTCAAAATCTATATGTCATATAAGTTCAAATCAAGTAAAAAAATAATCAAAACTCAAATGCCACTTAAATGCCACTCAAATGCCATTCAAATGCCCCTCAAATAAAATACAATATAAACTCGGCGAATTCATTCAACGCCATAACCCATTGCCCCACTCCAAGATCAGATCCACAAAAAAACACTTGGTAGGGAGATCTGCTCATATATTACTACTCATAAAGGCTGGGGTTCATCAGCCTGAATGGTTAAACTTTCGACTTACAGATGAGGAAACTGGTGTTTTAGAGATAGATTGGAAGAATGAGAGGGATGTGAGTGGGGTAACTGATAACAAGAGAAGAGAGTATGCAAGGAGACCACAACTTCATTTGACTTTCTGCCAGGAGAACGGGAAAAGGAGCAGTACTACAAATGGCTAGACAATTGGTAAGCAGAGGATTTGTGAGTGGGGGTGGATATTTACATACAGGGTTTGGTGGGGGTGGATATCTACATAGAGGGTTTGGTCGGGGGTGATGAGTGGCTGGGTGGATACAGGAGATCCTCAAAACTAGTTGCTCACGGAATTTTACCACAACAATAGAAAATGAATAAAGCGCTTCTGTGATTGATTTGTATAAATTTCAAAACATGAATTTTGACTTCTCGTAACTACTATGACACGCATGAAGACAAAGAAAAGGCAATTTCTACTTAAATCCAACTTCACTTCAATTTCAGTTGACTTTATGAAGTAAATGTTATGGCAATATTTTATCCTAATAAGTATTTAAGAGACTTATAATTGATACTTAATAGATAATTGATGAATATGTTGTCCTGCATGTTGTACTCTCAAATGCTTCAGATAACCCAGTTCACATAAGAGAGTGTCTTGCTACATGGCATTTCTTAAACTTTTCCACCAACAATTGTGAAACAAACACTCATAAAATGTACCTGACTCTTCTGTGGTTCGCTTAAAGTCATTTCATCAAGAATACAAGCTTTTGTATTATATTTTCTGTAACAATTGACTCTGGACTTTTCAAACTTCAGTAATCCTGCATTAATGCAATTGTCCTCGGTGCTGTTCAAATTTTAGAAAAAACTGCTTGGGCCGTAAACTTTTTTACTAATTTTTTTTACTATTTTGTGTGACTGTTTTCCCTTAGATTACATTAACTTAATATCTGATGTTAAAATTTACATTTTGTACTCATATATTTATCAAATGTTTGACTAACTTCAAATAAACCCTTTGTTTTCCCAACAACTGTTTTTATAAATAATCAATTAGCAATAACAACGCAGTCATCAATAAAAAGTCAAAATATATTTTAGTCAGGCTATTAAATAGAAATGATTTATTTATTGTGTTTGAATTGTAGTAATATCATCGTCGCTTAAAAAACATTACATTGTACCAAGGTGCCTTGAAAGGCTGTAAAATTGAGGGGATAAACAGAGACGTGCTTTCATTGTAAAAACAGTTTCCGCAATAAATCAAGTCTGTATGGCAAGAGTAGGTTAATTTTTTAGGTTAAATTGTACAATTTAGTTAATTTAAATAATTATTCAACCAACGAAAAATAAATTATTATTCATTATTTGCATCACAATTCTTAAAATTAAATTGTAAAGTAAAAATATGCAACTGTTTTGGTTAAATTAAAAAGCTACCAGCCCACAAACCACCAGTTGTGGAAGCTACAAAGTCAATGAAGTAATGTAGTGATTTCATCATTTTATTAACATGGAATGAAGGCTGGTGGTGAGAGTCCATCTCATAAAACAAATGAAACTGCTTGTATTCCGGCATCAGAAGATTCGTCTCTTGCCACTTCACCTAATAAAATACAAAAATAGCACGTATTGACAACTAGCTTGCACTTTTTATGTTTCGTAACCGCTAGTGAGTTTGCATGATGCGAGTTTGAAACAAATAACTGCAATTTTTATTTTTATAGAGTTTACACACACTGTCGCCAAAAATATGTAAAAAAGTAAGTTTTTTGTCATTGCAATGGGCTCCGTTTGCACAAATTTTACAAATTAGTTAAAAATGTTGAAAAAATTCATAAAATAATAATTTTTCAATGCAATGGATCGCCGGGTTGATGGAATTTAAACTATCCATTTAAAATATTTTCATTGAAACTTTCTGTTTTGCGATGAACTTTTAAATGTGTCATAAAAACTTGCATGTTAATTGTTTTTTTTAGTCACAAGATAACGAAGTTTCTCTACCTGAAGTTAACTCTATGCAGCTTGGTTTTTGAGGAGCTGGCAATAAACAGGGCTCTGATGAGTTTCAGTGTTGACAACTCCTTTCTTAGTGCAGCAACAAAAAAATCAAATTTGAGGGAGAGAAAGTGATGGATTCTTTGTGATAGGGAAAAAATATGGCATCACACTATTTTAGTAATAAAATAAAACATGTGTGTGCCATGTTGGATTTCAATCATTTTGGTTCTTTCTTAGACTCCGTAAGTGTTTTGTGTGTTCATATTTATTTCAAAATCGATCATTTTTGCAAAAAGAGAAAATAATTTCAGTCAGATGTCTTGTCACTACACCACATTAAATGTGGGGTAGTAACTTACGATTACTGAATATTTTGTGATTTGTTATGTATTTTTAGGGTGATTGACTATTACTATGTTTCCACATCATGACAAAATATCGCCAAATCTCTGGGGTTTGCTACCACAAATAATTAGCGACAAGGGCATATATTGCCACGACTCAAAGTTTATCGCCGTTGGTTAAACCACGCCCACAGAGGCAGTTGCAGTCAGTGTGCTGTTGAGTGTAGTTTAGCCGACTAGCGATGCAGGCTGTTTTTATTATTATTTTCCTATATTGCCAAAATATCAATGAGTTGTTGGCTAGCTAAGGAAGCTGTGTGGTGACAAAGAATTTTAGTAGCACACTGGCTATGATTCAATAAATTATGTTATTTATTATTATTAGTTAGTAATAAATAAATAATAATAATAAAGAACCAAGTGATTTTTTGCTAAAAAAATACTACCATTTGTTTTTCACCACTGCAATAATTAATTACCAGCAGCTAAGATTCATTCGTTTCAAATCAGTTGTATTGTTTCAGAAATAACTGTGTAATAAACCACAAACGATCCTCGTTAGTTAAATATAATTACACACTAGCTAACGATGCCATGCGGTTACAATGGATAATTTGTGGCTTCCTGTTTTATTACGCATGTCTGGTTTTATCGCCTTTGGCGACATTAGCGTTTCCAATAACACTAAATGTCTGGAATTCTGCTTATCACCAATTTTTCGCTTTCAGAGAGCGACAAATGTTTGTCGACAGGTTTCACGACAAATTTGTCGACAATGCTGTTTCCAACTGGAATTTCCGCTTATCGCCGGCAGTATCGCCAATTTGTCATGATGTGGAAACATAGTAAATGCGACACAAGAAAATGTGGCTTATAGAATCTTAGAAATCCGAGACATCAGATTGTGGTTTGAGGTAAATCCTTGTTATCTAATGTAAAACAAATTTAGTTTAAGAATTGCTCACTTCTTTGGCAAAAGCGTAGTGCTAACTGATACGAGTGTTTATTCTTTGGTAAAATGCTATGAGCCATTTTTCCAATCATGAATGAACTACCAACCTGAAGAAGAGGCGCTACCAAGTTTGCATTATCCGGAATAAGTATCTATCAATATATTTTATATCATAAAAACGGTTGTTATAAATTTGTAAGTATGACAAGCATTGTAGAAAGGAAATAAATGGGTGAAAAATGAATGAAATGAACCTTTTTTGTTTAAAAGTAAAGATAATTTTTGCTCTTTTTGTTAATCGATTGTTCCAAAATGTGTACCAAAATCTGTCTATGGTTCTATTGGAAAACTGCTGGAGTTGTGTGCTCTCCTAAGTGTCTGTTGTCACACTGTCACACTGTCCTGTCACACTATCACACCATGGCTATGACTCGGAGGCTCATTGTTGGAAAACTTGGACCCTTGATATAACATCAGACACAAAAAAGTTATTTCCTTTGTTCCGAGACAGTGATAAGAGTCGATTCCCCTTCCGTGCAACCCTTTGCTCAGCTGTAGCTAGTAGACCTTACTTTGGGTAGCTATATCCCTATTGTATATGGTGTGCGGTTTTTAACGCTATGTTAAAAGGTACACCTATACACTGGTAGTTGATATTATGTAGATTATTCCAACTTTGGATTTATCTCCACATGTTTCTACCATGATTCCGGTTTCCACACTGTCACTGTCAAACCTAGTAAGCCTAATCCTAGTTTAACAGTTGGGTACTGAACATCTCCCTTACCTACTAGGGATTACCAGTTGGGTACTGGACATCTCCCTTACCTACTAGGGATTAACAGCTGGGTACTGGACATCTCCCTTACCTACTAGGGATTAACAGTTGGGTACTGGACATCTCCCTTACCTACTAGGGATTAACAGTTGGGTACTGGACATCTCCCTTACCTACTAGGGATTACCAGTTGGGTACTGGACATCTCCCTTACCTACTAGGGATTACCAGCTGGGTACTGGACATCTCCCTTACCTACTAGGGATTAACAGTTGGGTACTGGACATCTCCCTTACCTACTAGGGATTAACAGTAGTAATATATGAGCAGATCTCCCTACCAAGTGTTTTTTTGTGGTTCTGGTCTTGGGGGTTATGCAATGGGTTACGGCGTTGGATGAATTCGCCGAGTTTATATTGTATTTCATTTGAGGGGTACTTGAGTGGTGTTTGAGTGGCATTTAAGCGGTATTTGAGTTTTGATTATTTTTTTACTTGATTTGAACTCATATGGCAGCTAGATTTTGAATGTATGGCATTTAAGTTTTGATACTTTTTCACATAATTTGAACTCATATGGTATCTTGAGAGAGAGAGGAGAGAGAAGACAGAGAGGAGAGAGGAGAGAGAAAGGAGAGAGGAGTTTTATCTACATTGAATAACTATATTGATCAAAAATGAAACATTTTATGATTATATACATTGATTACATAATAAATAGGGAAAATCTTCCTATATAATATAGCTAGAGTCAGTAAATACTAAGTAATACAAAACAATACAACTTGTAATGACAATCAATGTATACATACATATGGTATCTTGAGATAAAAAAAGAGAGAGAGGAGAGAGGGAGAGAGAGGAGAGAGGAAGAAAGAGAGGAGAGAGGAGAGAAGAGATATATCTACATTGAATAAATATATTGATCAAAATGAATCATTATATGATTATATACATTTATTACATAATAAGTATGGAAAATCTTCCTATATAATATACCTTTACAATAATGTTTTTGATGTACTGATGTTTGGTAAAAAAACTACATTAGTTAAGTTTTAAATTCATATGAAAAAAATTTGTGTCAATTTAGTATCTACTCCCAGGACTGATACTCCCCTAAAATAACCCATAAGGCTCAGCCTAAAAACAAGTTTTAGGGGGTGTTTTTGTGCAAGATACAATAAAAATAACTGTGTTTGTATATATCTAGAGAGAGTGTTTAGAGGAGAGAGAGAGAGAGGAGACTTGAGCATAAATATTCCTGGTAAATTATTTATTTACAATATTATTTGTAATTATTAGTGAAAGAAATTATGAGCAAGGTACAATAAAAATAACTGTGTTTGTATATATCTAGAGAGAGTGTTTAGAGGAGAGAGAGAGAGAGAGAGAGAGAGAGAGAGAGAGAGAGAGAGAGAGAGAGAGAGAGAGAGAGAGGAGACTTGAGCATAAATATTCCTGGTAAATTATTTATTTACAATATTATTTGTAATTATTAGTGAAAGAAATTATGAAATACTGGCGAGTAATTAAGTAATTCAGTAAGGAAATTGGTTGGAAACGTAGTAATATTATTTAAATACAACATTGCTTTGCAACAATGATTAATAAAAACAATTATGGATGTTGGTGAGTAATTAAGTAATCTAGTAAGGAAAACTGATTGAAAATCACGGTAATATTTGGTAAAAGATACTTGCAACATGTTTTATCAGCGAAAAAATCAAACAATTTTCAAATGTTTACGAGTACTAAGCGATTTAGTAGGAAAAACCAACTGAAACACGCATTTCAAATATTTACGCGTAACTAGGTTATTCAGTAGGAAAAACCAACTGAAACGCGCAATATCCGTTTTTGAAATATTTACGATAAACACAATTGGGATATTACTGTTATCAAAAAAATCAAGCGAGTATCAAATGTTTACGAGTAACTAAGTATTTAGTTGAAAAAAATCGATTGAGATCGTGTGACATCCGTTACAAAATATTTTACGTCAAGTTACCAACGAGAAAATAAATATTTCTTAGAATATCCGCTATAGCGAGTTACGATAATTTTTACGCACCTTGAAGGTTTTCAGTCCATTTTCAGTCAGATCAAAATTTATGCGAGACGTTTTAGGTATTATTTCAGTCGACGTAATGTTACCAGTTCATTTTTAAAAAGTAATTAATTATAATATCACGCAAGTGCCCCGCAAGTGTCATTTTACTAATAAACTCATTCCAGAAAAGACATTAATCATCATCTCGGTTAATCCTATATGTTTTGATCTTTTTAATATCAAGTGTGTCGCTCGAGAAAAGTCATTAGTTACACCTAAGCACTATTCATTATCATGCTCTATTTAAAACAAAAACAACAAACATCCATAGATGATGGAATTATAGGTCGAATTCAACCTAAAAAGGAAGAGAACTTGATTGCATCTATCTCCTGTTTTTTATTGTTTCATTACATATTAGTTAATATAGATACAGCCTTCCACCAAAACGGATTTGTGGTTTTACTTTTAATCCTAGGTATCTCCGCTATCATCTAAAAAAACATGAGCAAAGCATGACTTTATCCACTTGTTTTATTAGTTAGACTGTTACTTTTTTTAAAATATCTCATTGTTTTTTGTGTGAAATACAAATAATATTTCAACATACATAGCATATTTTCTATTTTTAGGAAGCTGTTTTGTCTAATAAATCAAGAGTTATATGTTACATACGCATATTTAAATGCTATCAGATATCTTTGAAGTGTTTATTACATTCCTAACTCATACTTAATGTTGTAAACTATAATTGGAGCTCTCACATTTTAATTTACTGTCTGTTGATATAAAGATGGAGCTACACTACATCATTGTTTTGCTGATGATGTATCTATATGATTGTTTGTGGTAGTGTGTGTTATAGTAGAGTATATCAATAAACTGCAATTGAACTAGTTATTAAATGCTATCAGTACCTGTAAAGTATTTTATTACATTCCGAACTCACGCTTAATGGTGTAAACTATAATTGAAGCTCTCACATATTAATTTACTGTCTGATGATATAAAGATGGAACTACATCGCATCATTGTTTTGCTGTTGATGTGTCTATATGAAAATTGTTGCTATAAAAATATGTTTGAAGGATGTGAGTTGTCATTCAAATGAAATGTAAGTTTCATCCTAGCTAGTTATATTTAAAAGAGGTTGTAAAATTTGTTTATCCAACGCTCTACATTCAAAAATTTTAGCTAGATGGAAAGACAGTTTACAGGAGTGTTTGTGGTGGTTAAGCTTATTAAACTATTTAATCTCTATCTTCCTATTTTTTTAACCAACTTCCTAATCATCTTCCACTTTTTTAAAAAACAATATCATTTATCATAGTAATAATCAGAAAATCAGTCTACAAATTAATCTTGATAAATGACTTCAATGTTTTGTATATAAGAGAAACTATTTTTTTAAACAGTATCAGTTTTCATTTATACTACATCATCTGCAACATCTACACATCTGCAAAACAACAATGGCTAGCAATATCCCTACAGCAAATGAGTAAGTTATTTATACTATCTTTTACAATTTTGTTGCAGTTACATTTATAAATTTATACAAATGTATATATATATATATATATTACTTGTAGGACTACATCCTCAAATGATGCATTAGAGATAAATATAGACGAAATAGATTTCAGTACCATGTAAGTATATTATTGAAACTTTATTATTCAACTGTATTATATAGAGTTTTTAATTAATCACAATCTTGTTTTATTGCTTTATTAAGCTCTACCGATGATGAAACAATGAGATGGTTGGACGAATGTTTTAAGGAAACGGAGAAGCCAAAAAATAAGCCTACCGCGCACATTGCTATGAGTAAGTATTTTTCTGTATTATGAAAAATGTAAATTTTTCTGTAGGTAAAATAATAACGACTCTACATTTACTACGTTATTTTTGTAGAGAAAACATCTACACGATTCATTGCAAGCGCATGTTATGTAGGAAAAGATGAAACATTTCTCTCCTATGATCGTCACACATTTGAATGTAAGTATGATAAAAATATTATTTACTACATACTCATTCAATTTTAATAAATTTTTTCAAAAACTAACATAATTACATTCATATTTTCTATTTTAGTTCAAGCAGAGAACCTGCAGCTAGAGCAGTACAGAAGGAGCAGTGTTATAGATGGAGAGATAAAAGATGATAAGGAGTGCTTCAAGTGTAAGTGATACGCGTTATCTTTATATACATATACCATACTCAAGACAGTTATCTATATATATATATATAATGAGAATTTGTTTATTTTGCTTGTAGATATCGATAACAAAAACACAAGATATTTTCTTTCAGTGCTTTCGTTGCTGTTGATATCGTATTGGACAAAGACTCTGAGCGAAGCACTGAAAGAAAAAAAAGACAGTATTCCGTGTATATTTTGTGGTAAGAAGTTTAAATTAGGGAAGATGCATGAGCCCGGTCGAGTTCTTTCAAGACATTTTTTTGCTCACTTGTTTATTTTTTATTGTTTATGCGGAAAATCACATACAACTTTGAGAGAACTCCAGCAACATACTTGTATTTTGAAAACTAAAATGTTTTTTGTTGTTGATATTGCTAGTTATGATAATTTTGTTTTATTTATTAATAAAAAATATTCTGAGTTAGTTATGAACATTACTTTTCCCAAAAATTTTATGTTAGTATATCTCTATCCAATAGAAGGTTATTTTTCTGGAAACATCGATTTAGATTTTGAGGGATTAGGGTGTAAATGGTTGGCAATAGCTAAAAAACCGGTTGCTGGAGATCAAAAGCTTTTACTTAAAACCCAACGTAAAAAAATGAGAGCGCTTATATCTTCAGATTCTGATTTTTCAGAAACTGAAGAAAGTAATAATGACTTAATTTCTGTTGCTAGTTCACAGTGCAGTCCAAAAACCAGTGTTTTAGAATCTAATACAACAGTTAACCCACAAACTCAAGTAGATTTAAAACAAAGCCAAAAGATTGATATAACTTCACTGAAATTAATTTTGAATATAAAAGATGGACTGAAAAAAAAGGGTTTTAATGATTGTGTTAAATTGAAATTAGCGTCTATTAGACAGAAAATGCAAAAAAATTCAGATTTTTCTCAAGAAGAAATTCTTGTATTAACTGCACTCTTAGGTGAGTTTTAAAATTTTTATTTCACTATATTTTTTATTATTATCATGGCTCTGGAATAGGTCTTATGCAACTACCCTATTTTATAATTTCTTACCACAAAATATATAGTGAATAGGATGTTTTTTTATAAATACTCTCTATATATATATTATATATACAGACAATAGTCTGTGTTTTTTATGAATACTTTATTCATATGTATACACTTCATGTAGAATTGTTCTGTCATTAGTTTACCTAATGTATTATTTTTGTTTGTTTTGTGGTTGAAAACTCCATACGCTTCATTCTTACTGTATTACTTTGCATAATATTACAAAATAAATATTACATCAACTACCTTCAAACTGCATCCAAGCGATGAAACAGTAAATTTCACATCTGTATTACTGAATCTATAGCATTGTTATGAAAAAGACTGTAATTACTTAATTATTATGTCATATCGTGACAAACTATCAACACCCAATTCACAAAACTGTAAAACCTAAAGTATAATGCTTGTGGTTGTAAAAAGTCTTCTACTGTTTTGGTTTCTCAAACAAATTATAAAACATTTTCACAATTTTTGTGCAAAAGCGGAGTTGTCTTACCATTTTGACACAATGTGCCGACAACTTTTACATATTTTTTCAAAAACGAAGTTTAGAAATTATAAATGGGAGTTGTCTTAACATTTTTGAAAAATGAGACGATAACTTGAAATATTTATTTTTGTGTCGGAACATTGAAATTTTGTAACATTTTAGAGTTGTAACCCCGAAAGTTTTACAAATTGGCTAAATTACCAATGTTAAATATGGATAAAATACTTTATTACACTAAATATATACAAATTATTGCACAATACAAATAACATGTAATTTAATGTTTATGAGTTGTTGCTGATAGATTTTGGCGAGTCGTCGGTCATTCACTTGTACACGTATTCTATCTAAAAGCATACATAGATGTCGTTATAACAACTACATTATACTATGGTGAAAAATACGGCTATTAGTAGTTACTTATTACTAGTGAAGATTAACATACCTTAATTAAATTTCCGATATTGAAATCCTGCTAGCTTCGCTTGAAATGTGTTTGTCATCTTCATTGCTTTTCTCACTATCATTGTCGACAACTTCATCTTTTTCCTCAAATTTTTTGTTCTCAGAGTCATCATCAGTCATATTATCATCTTCTTCATCAGTATAAGCATCATTGTCATCATCATCATCATCATCATCATCATCATCATCATCATCAGCAGCATCATCAGCGGCAACATCATCATCATAACTTTTCATCAGCTCAGCATCGTCAAATAGAGAAAGTCTGAAAGCTCTTCCTTTTTTTTCACTTGAAGTAGATAGAAGCATCAAAGCTTCTTCAACACTCAGAATCGTGAGAATGTGTTTCTTTGTGCCGCTTTCAGTTGTCATCGTACTTTTATAGTGGATCATACCGCATTCATGATTTTTGATCTTCAAAACGTTCTCAGGAGGGACAACAATCTTCCCAGTCATCAAAGATCCGTCATTCATCATGTATCTGTAAGTGACAGTGTGAGTGATACGTAAAGGCGATGTATCTTGTTTTCGTTTTCGCTGCTTCGACTTCAAATTTTTCCAAACTGAAAGTCTAGTGAATGTCAGAAGAGTGTTGACAGGAATATTATCGAAAGTGACGATATCAAAGTATGCTTGCAACTGTTTCAATGATTTTTTTCTCAAGATTTTGGCTATAACTCGTTGTTTTAGCCCTTGATGATGATGATTATCTCCTACAATACGTAGATCGGGTTGATTTTCTTCTAGCTTTCCCATGTACACTACGATTTGTGAAGAGCCGGGATCAAGTTCCTGTAGCTCCATCGTAAGTTCTTTGTCAATCAGTGATTTGACTCGAATTCGATGATTGTTTTTTAAAACATATTCATAGTCCAATATACCATAATCTTCAACGTAATTAACATCGAAAACCTCCAATATCGTAGGAATTGGTAAATCCAACAAACTCACAAAATTTCCGATTTCCAACATTCCTTTCTGCATAGCTCCTGTCATTATTCCAGCCATCTCGAGCAATTCAAACTCTCTAAGTTTGTTTGCGGTATTATTCTTGCAGTTGCTGAATAAAAAGGAAATTGAAGCTTGAGATAATGTCACTATCGGTTTTTTGATATCCTCCGTTCGTTTGCCTTCACTGTTCTCATGCAGATATGTGTAGTCCGGTGTGGGACTCAAAGGAGAGTCAGCTGAAACTACATGATGATTCATTGCTATATCAGCATGAGCATTGGTGTTTGAGCGAGAAGATGTATCATTAAAGGTGTTAGGATTGGATCTTCTATCATCAATGTGAATGCCGTTGGTGGTGGAAATGATGGTTGTAGTGGAAATAGCGTTAGTGTTGTTGGTAGCTGTGATTGGTTCAATATGGAGCTTAGGAAGTGCTTTGGAGTGTGATGTCATCATACCTGCAAAAAGTAAAAGAACTTAGTTTAATGATGTAAATATACTGAAACTATTGTTTTATTAAAAGATTGTTTTTAAAAACTAAGATTCAAAAACCTAGATGTTTCAATTAATTAAAAACAAATAATTATTTTAGTGCTTCTTACCTTGTTGCTCTCCTAATAGCTGTAGTAGATGTTGCTCCTCTGTTAGTCGCTGTAGAACTGGATGCTTTCTGTGTGAAAACTATGGTTCTTATATAGCTAAAGTTGTACTGATTAAACCCTATGAACACCATCTCGTGTCAATCTCTATGAATCAACATTTGTTCACGCGAAGGAAGGTCAATGCTTTCGCGGGAATAAATAAATAATTTTCACGCGAATACAAACCAATGCTTTCGCGGGAATAAATAAGTTATTTTCACGCGAATGGAAACCAATACTTTCGCGGGAATAAATAATTTATTTTCACGCGAATAGAAACCAATTCTTTCGCGGGAATAAATACTTTATTTTCACACGAATGCAAACTGTTGCCTTCGCGGGAATAAATGATTTAATTTCCCGCGAATGGAAACCGTTGCTTTCGCGGGAATAAATATTTTATTTTCACGCGAATAGAAACCAATGTTTTCGCGGGAATAAATGATTTTATTTCCCGCGGATGAAAGTCAATGTTGTCGCGGGAATAAATACTTTGTTTTCACGCGAATGGAAACCGTTGCTTTCGCGGGAATAAATACTTTATTTTCACGCGAATACAAACCGTTGCTTTCGCGGGAATAAATAATTTATTTTCACGCGAATAGAAACCAATGCTTTCGCGGGAATAAATATTTTATTTTCACGCGAAGGCAACGTTGCTTTCGCGGGAATAAATATTTTATTTTCACGCGAAAGCAACGGTTTCCATTCGCGTGAAAATAAAGTATTTATTCCCGCGACAACATTGACTTTCATCCGCGGGAAATAAGATCATTTATTCCCGCGAAAGCATTGGTTTCTATTCGCGTGAAAATAAATTATTTATTCCCGCGAAAGCAACGGTTTCCATTCGCGGGAAATTAAATCATTTATTCCCGCGAAAGCATTGGTTTCTATTCGCGTGAAAATAAATTATTTATTCCCGCGAAAGAATTGGTTTCTATTCGCGTGAAAATAAATTCTTTATTCCCGCGAAAGCATTGGTTTCTATTCGTGTGAAAATAAATTATTTATTCCCGCGAAAGCAACGGTTTCCATTCGCGTGAAAATAGTTTATTTATTCCCGCGAAAGCATTGGTTTGTATTCGCGTGAAAATAATTCATTTATTCCCGCGAAAGCATTGACTTTCCTTCGCGTGAACAAATGTTGATTCATAGAGATTGACACGAGATGGTGTTCATAGGGTTTAATCAGTACAACTTTAGCTATATAAGAGTCATAGTTTTCACACAGAAAGCATCCAGTTCTACAACAGCTATCAGAGAAGCAACATCTACTACAGCTATTAGAAGAGCATCAAGGTAAAAACTTAATAAATTACAGTTTTTACTCATATATTATTTATTATACTAAAACAACTGAACAAAATTAATCATCTGTTTTTTTTGTTTTTTTTCAGATTCAATGACAAAAAATGGAAATAGTTAACAACACAGAATCAGAAACTCAGCCTAAATCTTTGACTCAAGAGGACTTGATACTTCTACAAAACATATGCAATAAGAAAATTGAAGAGAGAGTGCGAATTATCTCAAACAATTGTAAATTCATACAGAAAGACTTGATAGAGCAGCTAAATAGTTTTCGAACTGAATCTTTTCTAACATTAAAGCTCTTAGGGAATGATGTTACGTCAGATATTCAGAGATTACATTATGTATTACAACAACGACAATATCAACTACAACAGGTAAACACACCAATTTCTATCGAGTGTGCTCGTAAAGAACTTGCTCTAAAAAGAAGAAACATGCAGCGACAGTCCGCTCAAAGACAAGCTAGAAGGGTAAGGACTCAACAACGTAAGACACGAAAAGCTACAAAAACATCCGATTAACAGTCAATTTTTGATGATAAGGTAATAATTAATAAAAAAATACTATTTAGTAACAGTTTGTAGTTGTTTTAAATTTCTGTTTAACCATTCTATACTAATACATAACTTTTTATTTTAGTTCATTATGGAATCAAAAGTACATAGAACAGAAGTATTCCTTCCTAAGTTTGTATTATTTAATATTTACTGACTCTAGCTATATTGTATGAGATTTTCCCTACTTATTACACAATAAATGTATATATTCACATATTGTTTCATTTTTAATCACTGTATTTATTCAATGTAGATATATCTCCTCTCTCCTCTCTCCTCTTTTTATCTCTCCTCTCTCTCAACATACTCTCTCCTCTACCAAATACTCCTCTCTCCTCTCTTGCAGTTATTTCCCAAATACTGTAGATTTTAACCATCTAGAGGTCTAATTTGGTAATTTTCCAACATATTTTATAGCATTTAATATACTTATTATGTAATAAATGTATATTATTCAATGATGTAAATGTAAATATATCCATAAATATGTACATAATTATCCATATATACATAAATGTATAAAAAACTAAAAAAAATCTCTCCTCTCTCTTCTCTCCTCTCTCATCTCTCCTCTCCCCTCTCTCCAGAAGATTTTCCCTACTTATTATGTAATCAGGTATATAATCATATAATTTTCATTTTTGATCAATATATTTGTTCAATGTAGATATATCTCCTCTCTCTATGTAGATATGAATATAACCATAAATATGTACATAACTAACCATATATACATGAATGTATAGAAAACTAAAAAATCTCTCTCCTCTCTCATCTCCCATCTCTCCTCTCTCCTCTCTCCTCTCCCCTCTCTCTCAAGATACCATATGAGTTCGAGTTATGTAAAAAGTTATCAAAACTTGAATGCCATACATTCAAAATCTAGATGCCATATGAGTTCAAATCAAGTAAAAAAATAATCAAAACTCAAATGCCACTTAAATGCCATTCAAATGCCACTCAAGTACCCCTCAAGTAAAATACAATATAAACTCGGCGAATTCATCCAACGTCGTAACCCATTGTCTCAACCCCAAGGTCTAATCCACAAAAAAACACTTGGTAGGGAGATCTGCTCATATATTACTACTATTAACAGTTGGGTACTGGACATCTCCCTTACCTACTAGGGATTAACAGTTGGGTACTGGACATCTCCCTTACCTACTAGGGATTACCAGCTGGGTACTGGACATCTCCCTTACCTACTAGGGATTAACAGTTGGGTACTGGACATCTCCCTTACCTACTAGGGATTAACAGTTGGGTACTGGACATCTCCCTTACCTACTAGGGATTAACAGTTGGGTACTGGACATCTCCCTTACCTACTAGGGATTAACAGTTGGGTACTGGACATCTCCCTTACCTACTAGGGATTAACAGTTGGGTACTGGACATCTCCCTTACCTACTAGGGATTAACAGTTGGGTACTGGACATCTCCCTTACCTACTAGGGATTAACAGTTGGGTACTGGACATCTCCCTTACCTACTAGGGATTAACAGTTGGGTACTGGACATCTCCCTTACCTACTAGGGATTACCAGTTGGGTACTGGACATCTCCCTTACCTACTAGGGATTACCAGCTGGGTACTGGACATCTCCCTTACCTACTAGGGATTAACAGTTGGGTACTGGACATCTCCCTTACCTACTAGGGATTAACAGTTGGGTACTGGACATCTCCCTTACCTACTAGGGATTAACAGTTGGGTACTGGACATCTCCCTTACCTACTAGGGATTACCAGCTGGGTACTGGACATCTCCCTTACCTACTAGGGATTAACAGTTGGGTACTGGACATCTCCCTTACCTACTAGGGATTAACAGTTGGGTACTGGACATCTCCCTTACCTACTAGGGATTAACAGTTGGGTACTGGACATCTCCCTTACCTACTAGGGATTAACAGTTGGGTACTGGACATCTCCCTTACCTACTAGGGATTAACAGTTGGGTACTGGACATCTCCCTTACCTACTAGGGATTAACAGTTGGGTACTGGACATCTCCCTTACCTACTAGGGATTAACAGTTGGGTACTGGACATCTCCCTTACTTACTAGGGATTACCAGCTGGGTACTGGACATCACCCTTACCTACTAGGGATTAACAGTTGGGTACTGGACATCTCCCTTACCTACTAGGGATTACCAGCTGGGTACTGGACATCTCCCTTACCTACTAGGGATTAACAGTTGGGTACTGGACATCTCCCTTACCTACTAGGGATTAACAGTTGGGTACTGGACATCTCCCTTACCTACTAGGGATTAACAGTTGGGTACTGGACATCTCCCTTACCTACTAGGAATTACCAGTTGGGTACTGGACATCTCCCTTACCTACTAGGGATTACCAGTTGGGTACTGGACATCTCCCTTACCTACTAGGGATTACCAGTTGGGTACTGGACATCACCCTTACCTACTAGGGATTACCAGTTGGGTACTGGACATCTCCCTTACCTACTAGGGATTACCAGTTGGGTACTGGACATCTCCCTTACCTACTAGGGATTAACAGTTGGGTACTGGACATCACCCTTACCTACTAGGGATTAACAGTTGGGTACTGGACATCTACCTTACCTACTAGGGATTAACAGCTGGGTACTGGACATCACCCTTAACTACTAGGGATTAACAGCTGGGTACTGGACATCACCCTTACTTACTAGGGAAAAATTTTTAACCCGGAGGCTTATCTTTCAGATTTGACGAAAATCTCTAACCTGATACCTGGTGGGGTAAGGGGCCTCAGTTCCTCCGCTTTAGCCTCTGTATATGAGTCAGTGGTTGGTTCCACAGCTAAAGTAAACAAAACAATATGTAAGCATAGAAGCTGCATTAATAAATCACTAGCTCACTGAAGAAGAAATACAGAGCCGTTCAATAACATT
Source organism: Cryptosula pallasiana (assembly GCA_945261195.1). Classification (NCBI taxonomy): domain Eukaryota; kingdom Metazoa; phylum Bryozoa; class Gymnolaemata; order Cheilostomatida; family Cryptosulidae; genus Cryptosula; species Cryptosula pallasiana. The sequence continues at coordinate 9,620,618 of OX183134.1, read as the reverse complement.
TGATACCAGCCTTTCCAAAACTGTATAATGAACGACAGGTTGAGTTTCGTGATATAGTTTATATAAAAGTGGTAGAGTCAAAACTGTCAGATCCAAACATCTTGTTAACGAAAGCTTCTAATAACCAAATAGCTTAGCTTTAGTCCTGGTACATAAGTCATTACATTGTATTTAAACGTACGTTGCGGATTACAAGACTACACTTCACAGAACCAATCAACTTTTGGCCAAGTTTCAGTACAAATAGCCCAAGTTTCTAGAATAAATCATGCTATTGTCTACTTTTTTTGTTTTTGCTTAAAAGCAGTTTTTTGATTGTTTACGTTTGAGTATTTTGGAAGTAAAACTAACAAAATTACGTCATGTAGGCAAGCCACCAAAGTTACTAGCAACATTGTAGAGTCGTTTTTTTAATCATGGCTTTTAGAAAGAATTTTCTATTATCGATCATTTTTTATTTTTAGAACTTAGGGTACACTCGTCTCACATGAGATAGTGCAGTGGAAATGGTGCCTAAATGTAACATACTAGCTACAATCATGAAACAAAGGTGAGAGCGCTAAAAACTTTAAATAATGGTTCAATAAAACGCATTAATGCCGAGTGATTTTGAAAAATCTTTTCCACGGGGATCAAAAGAATAATAAATGGTAAATAAACATAATAGAGTGGTAATTAATTCGTGTAGAATTGATGAAAGTTTGGACACATGACCCAAAAAGAAGTCAAGGCACATTTTAACTGTGCGTAAAAAGGTAAAGATCAGTCTCAAAGACATGATTGGCAGCCTAAGTTGCTAGTTTAAAAATTGGAGTTGTTGGAACATTGAAAGCATAACTCCTAATGCAAAACACCGGTGTTCGTTGATGCAGGGTTTATCTCCATTTAGATTTGGATCTAAGAGTTTTAACTGTTTAACAGAAAAAAACTAATTTAGATTAGAGTTCAATACAAGCCAACCAATATTATCATTTGAGATTAAAACTATATAAAATTATTATTTTTACAACTTTTAGCATTTTTATGCATTATATTTTAGGACATTGGACAATTAAATGGTTTAAAAGCTGTCACTAGGTGATTTTAATGCTTTCCAGTTGACCAACTCATCAGCTGGCCTACTTGTGAGTTGGACAGCTAGTCATTTTGTCAGTCGATTAGTTGGACAGCTAGCCATTTGGCCAGTTGATTAGTTGGACAGATAGCCATTTGGTCAGTTGATTAGTTGGACAGCTAGCTATTTGGTCAGTTGATTAGTCGGACAGCTAGTCATTTTGTCAGTTGATTAGCTGGACAGCTAGCCATTTGGTCAGTTGATTAGTTGGACAGCTAGTCATTTGGTCAATCGATTAGTTGGACAGCTAGCCATTTGGTCAGTTAATTAGTCGGACAGATAGCCATTCGAAAATCATTTGAAAGTCTGTCATATTTATAATTATATCTCTTTCCTGTTATTGACCTATCAAACATATGTACCTGTTTCTTTCTTCTCTTCCTCCATTTCAAGTTTTGTCTGAGCAATACCAGCTTTATTCTCTTTAATCTGTTGAGCCATCATGGATGCGTTTTCTTTAAAAGAGTAAATAAGCAAACAACGAAGGGGCAGTTTTGCCAATTTTACAGAGTTCATTCTGTTACTTGATCAAATAAAAGTGTTGGTTGACAATATTTCAAGTACAAGTATATTAAAAAGTTTTATTTGGATCTATTGACAGTGATTCTTGGCATGAACTCCAGTCTCGAAAGCAATAAGAAGTAACAAAGATTGTTTTCTACACTTAAAAATGTAGGTAATACGTTGGCATTGTAAATATTGATGTAAGTTAATTTGAAGGCAACTATTTAAATATGTGAGCTATGCAAACAACATGAGGCCAGTGGTTAGCTAGCTCAGCTTGCCTCACCACCCTTTACTAAATAATGCAGTTCTGATTAACATCACATTTTGTTCGTCATTACTCTGTGTGATAAAAATAATCTCCCAGCTCAAGCCAGTGCAGTATTAGCCACCTGTATCTCCTTGGACTCCTCCTTGTCCTACTGCTGCCCCTCATACACCCCCTCACAGCGCTTCTACACTCCCGCCCTTTACTTATCCTCAACCCAGTCACCCCGCCCATCATTTATAACCTCTTCCGTTTCAGACAGAGTTACATTCAGCTTAATAAGCATCAACAACCTGTAGCTAAGTTGATATAAATAACAGATGAAACACTTCGGAGTTTTCCATCTTGGAAATTAACTTCCTCCATTACAGTCCACCCCAAAACCATTCCGGAAGAAACCCCACACCCTTTCCACTAACCATCTTACAGAAGCCTACAGATGAAGAAAGCATCCAAAATTGAGAGTTGTCCTATCCTGCTCTTGTGAAACAGCTACCAGCTCAGAGATGCAATTTGAAATGGGGTTTTTATTAAAAGTTTACAAATGAATTCAGATTTTTGTCAATCAAGTTTTACCGCAACAAGAATTCAGTTAACCTCTATTGAAATGATTTATGCACAAATATCAATCCTAGTGCCAAAAGAAGGTGGGGACAATTAATAGTAGGAACAAGATGAAAATATGCCAACAAAAGGACAACGAAATGAAAAAAAAAACTGGTACATTATAAGCTGGGTAATTAGCATTTATGGCCAGGCTTAGTTGGAATATTTTTACAATAGCAACAGCGTCACTTTGGTTGGTGCATTTACTCATTTGGTTGAGGTGGCAGCTGATGTGTTTGTTTGACCTTTTAGTTTGCCATTCAACTATCCGTTATACAACTGCTCTGAAAGTTCACTGAAAATATTTGAGATAAGCAGCAGCCAAGAAGAAATTTCACTGTGAGAAAAATAAAGGGTTGGTGAATAATGCTACAAATTCACTCGAAAGTGTTATATTTTTCCCCAAGCAGTTTTCTTGCCAACACAATCCCAACTGTGAAACAAGTCTAAAAAATACTTCATGGAAAGTTTAATTGGAGGTCTCAAATTTCACTGTCTCCTTGCCGCAAAGGTGTGATTTAGACCTGAGTAAAAAACAACGTTTTTTCATCACCATCAGCGTGCAACTACAATAAGTAGCATTGCTAAACAATAGCTATGTAATGGATGTACCAATGGAAGTTTCAACTTTTATTCTGACCTTTCCATGACTCAAAAGAAACAAAAACATACCAAATGTGTTTGTTCATTCCATAGAAATGTCTGACATTATCGGAGCTGTCAAATAAAATTATGCAACCAGCAATCAAAGTACTGTTGTAGATGTTGCTGAGATATAAGTAGTAATATATGAGCAGATCTCCCTACCAAGTGTTTTTTTGTGGGTTAGATCTCGGGGTTGAGGCAATGGGTTACGGCGTTGAATGAATTCGCCGAGTTTATATTGTATTTTATTTGAGAGGTGTTTGAGTGGCATTTGAGTGGCATTTAAGTGGCATTTGAGTTTTGATTATTTTTTTACTTAATTTGAACTCATATGGCAGCTAGATTTTGAATGTATGGCATTTAAGTTTTGATAATTTTTTTACATAACTCGAACTCATATGATATTTTGAGAGAGAGGAGAGAAGAACAAGGAGATATAACTACATTAAACCAATATATGATTATATACATTTATTACATAATAAGTAGGAAAATATCCTTGTATAATATACCTAGAGTTAGTAAATACTAAGTAGTACAAAGCACTACAACTTGTAATGACAATCAATGCATAGTCTTTTTTACAATGACATCATTGATGTACTGATGTTATATCTTAGGAAGGAAGACTTCTGTTCTATGTACTTTTGATTCCATAATGAACTAAAATAAAAAGTTATGTATTAGTATAGGATGATTAAACAAAAATGAAAGTTATGTATTAGTATAGAATGGTTAAACAGAAATTTAAAACAACTACAAGCTTTTACTAAATAGTATATTTTTTATTAATTATTACCTTATCATCAAAAATTGACTGTTAATCGGATGTTTTTGTAGCTCGTCGTGCCTTACGTTGTTGAGTCCTTACCCTTCTAGCTTGTCTTTGAGCGCACTGTCGCTGCATGTGTCTTCTTTTTAGAGCAAGCTCTTTACGAGTACACTCGATAGAAATTGGTGTGTTTACCTGTTCTAGTTGATATTGTCGTTGTTGTAATACATAATGTAACCTCTGAATGTCTGATGTAACATCATTCCCCTAAGAGCTTTAATGTTAGAAAAGATTCAGTTCGAAAACTATTTAGCTGTTCTATCAAGTCTTTCTGTATGAATTTACAATTGTTTGAGATAATTTGCACTCTCTCTTCAATTTTTTTATTGCATATGTTTTGTAGAAGTATCAAGTCCTCTTGAGTCAAAGGTTTAGGCTGAGTTTCTGATTCTGTGTTGTTAACTATTTCCATTTTTTGTGGTTGAATCTAAAAAAAATACAGATGATTAATTTTTTTCAGTTGTTTTAGTATAATAAATAATGTATGAGTGAAAACTGTAATTTATTAAGTTTTTACCTTGATGCTCTACTAATAGCTGTAGAAGATGTTGCTTCTCTGTTAGCCGTTGTAGAACTGGATGCTTTTTGTGTGAAAACGATGGCTCTTATATAGCTAAAGTTGCACTGATTAAACCCTATGAACACCATCTCGTGTCAATCTTTATGAATCAGCATTTTTTCACGCGAAGGAAATTCGATGCTTTCGCGGGAATAAATAAATTATTTTCACGCGAATACAAACCTATGCTTTCGCGGGAATAAAACTGTTATTTTCATGCGAATAGAAAGCAATGTTTTCGCGGGAATAAATACTTTATTTTCACGCGAATGGAAACCGTTGCTTTTGCGGGAATGAATAATTTATTTTCACACGAATAGAAACCAATGCTTTCGCGGGAATAAATGATTTAATTTCCCGAGAATGAAAGTCAATGTTTTCGCGGGAATAAATATTTTATATTCACGCAAATAGAAACCGTTGCTTTCGCGGGAATAAATACTTTATTTTCACGCGAATAGAAAGCAATGTTTTTGCGGGAATAAATACTTTATTTTCACGCGAATACAAACCGTTGCTTTCGTGTGAAAATAAAATGTTCATTCCCGCGAAAGCAACGGTTTGCATTCGCGTGAAAATAAATTATTTACTCCTGCAAAAGCAACGGTCTCTATTCGCGTGAAAATAAAATTTGTATTCCCGCGAAAGCAACGGTTTGTATTTGCGTGAAAATAAAGTATTTATTCCCGCGAAAACATTGCTTTCTATTCGCGTGAAAATAAAGTATTTATTCCCGCGAAAACATTGACTTTCATTCGCGGGAAATTAAATCATTTATTTCCACAAAAGCAATGGTTTCTATTCGCGTGAAAATAAATTATTTATTCCCGCGAAAGCAACGGTTTCCATTCGCGTGAAAATAAATTATCTGTTCCCGCGAAAGCATTGGTTTGTACTCGCGTGAAAATAACAGTTTTATTCCCGCAAAAGCAACGGTTTGTATTCGCGCGAAAACAAAGTATTTATTCCCGCGAAAGCATTGGTTTGTATTCCCGTGAAAATAATTCATTTATTCCCGCGAAAACATTGACTTTCCTTCGCATGAAAAAATGCTGATTCATAGAGATTGACACGAGATGGTGTTCATAGGGTTTAATCAGTACAACTTTAGCTATATAAGAGCCATCGTTTTCACACAGAAAGCATCCAGTTCTACAACGGCTAACAGAGAAGCAACATCTACTACAGCTATTAGGAGAGCATCAAGGTAAGAAGTGCTAAAATAATTATTTGTTTTTAATTAATTGAATCATCTAGGTTTTTGAATCTTAGTTTTTAAAAACAATCTTTTAATAAAACAATAATTTCAGTATATTTACATCATTAAACTAAGTTCTTTTACTTTTTGCAGGTATGATGACATCACACTCCAAAGCACTTCCTAAGCTCCATATTGAACCAACCACAGCTACCAACAACACTAACGCTATTTCCACTACAACCATCATTTCCACCACCAACGACATTCACATTGATGATAGAAGACCCAATCTTAACACCTTTAATGATACATCTTCTCGCTCAAACACCAATACTCATGCTGATATAGCAATGAAACATCATGTAGTTTCAGCTGACTCTCCTTTGAGTCCCACACCGGACTACACATATCTGCATGAGAACAGTGAAGTCAAACGAATGGAGGATAACAAAAAACCGACAGTGACATTATCTCGAGCTTCAATTTCCTTTTTATTCAGCAACATCAAGAATAATACCGTAAACAAACTTAGAGAGTTCGAATTGCTCGAGATGGCTGGAATAATGACAGGAGCTATGCAGAAAGGGATGTTGGAAATCAGAAATTTTGTGAGTACGTGGATTTTCCAATTCCTACGATATTGGAGGTTTTCGATGTCAATTACGTTGAAGATTATGGCATATTGGATTATGAATATGTTTTAACAAACGATCATCGAATTCGAGTCAAGTCACTGATTGACAAAGAACTCACGGTGGAGCTACAGGAACTCGATCCCCGCTCTTCACATATCCTAGTGTACATGGGAAAGCTAGAAGAAAATCAACCCGATCTGCGTATTGTAGGAGGTAATCATCATCAAGGGCTAGAACAACGAGTTATAGCCAAAATCTTGAGAAAAAAATCATTGAAACAGTTGCAAGCATACTTTGATATCATCACTTTTGATAATATTCCTGTCAACACTCTTCTGACATTCACTAGACTCTCAGTTTGGAAAAATTTGAAGTTGAAGCAGCAAAAACTTACAGATACATGATGAATGATGGATCTTTGATGACTGGGAAGATTGTTGTCCCTCCTGAGAACGTTTTGAAGATCAAAAATCATGAATGCGGTATGATCCACTATAAAAGTACGATGTCAACTCAAAGTGGTACAAAGAAACACATTCTCACGATTCTGGGTGTTGAAGAAGCTTTAATGCTCCTATCCACAGGGCAATGAAGGTTACCTGATAAGGTGGTGTTCATTCATCACAACCCCCATTGCTTATATATATGTACAAAGGCCCTCCACTTTGTGTAAAAGTTTAATGTCATAGGTGATAAGTTTTAGGTGTTCTGAATTCAAGAAAGTCTAATGAACTATAAACCAACAAAAAAAAAAATTTAATTACTGAATTTTGCTAAATTTTTCATGATAAAGCAAATTTCTCTGTTCAAATTGGCTAGCATAGGCCCTCCATTTTAATCAAGCTCTAATCATCTCAGAGATTCACTAAAACAGCCACCCTGTAGCTTTTGTGTTCCTTCATTGTAAACCTCTGAAGTTTTTAAGGTTCTTTTTCTCTCTGCGCCAATATTTTCATGTTTATGCGTTAACATTCGCAGCAAACCGCCTGTGTTAATTAATGGGACATTTTTTAATCAAGCGACAACAGCTCTGCCATTCTCTACGCATCAATGCACAAGGTCAATAGGTTAGTATCACAGCTTGTGTGGCAGTGATAAGCTATGATAGGAGAGCAATGATTGTGATTACCAACTGCTATGACTGACACCTAGCATAGTGTGAGTGATGTACATAGGCTACATCGCAAATATATATTGAATGAGTAAACCCTTTGATTAAATGTCACCAACTTATGATTGTGTTAATTAACATGTCTCTTGCTTTCTTTGCAACTGTTGTTGATCTACCCAGAAACCAACATGTTTAGTTCACTCAAATGGAATTTCAAGCAATCTTTAAAATATATAGTTTTGAACAGAAGTGGTTGAGAATGCACTGTACAGAATGAGTTCTGATACTTGTGTATCTTAACTGTATCCTTGTAGCATAGACACCAGTTTTTAGGATTTATTGCCTTCACCGTACCATACTATTTTTGCACAGTTCTCATTACTTGATTTCTCAAATATCACAATACAAAGCTAAGCAGCAGCTGAGCAGTTGCTGCTACAGCCCGTTTATGTTTTGATGCAATCCATTTGCAGGCAAAATAGAAGCCTCTCTATCACATATCTTATGAAGAGCTTCTACTGGTAACCATTACACAGCTCTAGCACTAGCTCCCTACGCTCTACTGCACACCAGGGCTATTTCTATCACTTTTTCCCAGTTTTAGATTCATCAAATAAAACTATTATGTAGACCAATGAGTAAAAATTTTGTGACTTGTACAATTACCAGAGCAAAAAAAAAATTTGTTTCCCTTCCACAGAACCAAAAGAGTCACATCTCTGCCCCATAGCAACATTAAGAATTGTCTATTGAAAATCATGTTAATGTTGATGTCTATTATTATTGTAAGACAAACAAATGAAAAGCTATGCTTGTGATAATAACATGTTTCCCCACTGATGTTTTTTGTGCTCAAACAGCAATCTTGTAGAGTCTCTTGCAAAGAACATAAAAACGAATGTATAAAAGCTACATCGGCTTATATTGTGGAGTCCATATTTCTACATACAATGAAGCGTCAATGTTGTATATATGACCAATAACTAAAAAGCTGGATGATGCACAATAGCGCTAGATGAATATAAACTGTCCGGTATAACAAACAATGAACACAACAAAGGCTAGTGAAGTACATGTAGCATTAAGTTGTACATTTCTGAAATGCCTGCGTACAGCATATACCTGCCCTATCAGAATTAGAAATGAGTTGGAGGTGTAATAAAATAATAACTAAAACCCAGCAAAGCAGCAGCAAAGGCAATGTACTGTAGACATAAAATAATGGATAACATAAGATGACATTATCTTCTTCAGCAGCTCATATGCTATCAGTTGTACACAAAAAGGCAGCGATCGTTTAGCTGTGTATTGCTAGTGTACTCTAGGCTACAGCGGCATCATTGAAGTAAGACTGGCAGCATATATATTTCGTTCCAGTATGTTGTTGATTGCCATTTAATGGGTTTTTGTTGTTGATAGCAGTCGGTCAGACCTATCACTGCATTGTAGTGTCCAAGACAGCCAGTGCACTGTAAGAACAACATCACACTAGTTATGATTGACAAATTATCAAACTGCTACAAATGAGCAGTTGGTTCCAACACATTAAATCGGTAGTCAAAGAAATTTACAACACAAGCGTTTCATATGATCAGCTTCAAGCTAATCATTCGTTTATATGTTTTGTCTGGTGGTTGAAATAAAAGAAGTGGCTGTTCAGCACAGAAAACAAACTGTTGGGTGAAATGCATGGGAGAAAAACATCTACTATAGTAGCTCCATGCATATTAAAGGCTAAATTGACATATATACAAGAGTGTACCTATACTGCACAGACTTACAGAGCCTATGGTACATACTTGTGTAATAGCCATACTCATACATCAGTACACAATCAATAAATTTTGCCAATTTTACTAAACTGACAAATTAAACGAAATAGCCAGCATTATTTCTTGATGCTATACACAACAAACAGGAAGTCCAAAACATCAACAGAAGTTTAAAAAAGATCACAAGGCACCAACAACAAACAAACAAACTAGACAATCACTTGACAATCAAACTTTATCTAAACAACACAGTAAGCAGAGTAAACTTCTTGACTATGATGCCGAGACATATTGTCAAATATTTAGATCAAAAAATTTATGAGGAAAACTATGTACTAGTACTACCACAAAAAAATTCACGCGACCAAATACCAGTCTAGCATTCATATATTTATACTTGGCCCAGTATAGCTACCCCAGATACCAAATATATACTACACTACTAGAGACAGTTAACCCTACCCGGTATAGCTACCCCGGATACCAAGTATATACTACACTACTAGAGACAGTTAACCCTACCCGGTATAGCTACCCCAGATACCAAGTATGTACTACACTACTAGAGACAGTTAACCCTACCCGGTATAGCTACCCCAGATACCAAATATATACTACACTACTAGAGACAGTTAACCCTACCCGGTATAGCTACCCCGGATACTAATTATATACTACACTACTACAGACAGTTAACCCTACCCGGTATAGCTACCCCGGATACCAAATATATAGTACACTACTAAAGACAGTTAACCCTACCCGGTATAGCTATTCCGGATACCAAATATATACTGCACTACTAGAGACAGTTAACCCTACCCGGTATAGCTACCCCGGATACCAAGTATATACTACACTACTAGAGACAGTTAACCCTACCCGGTATAGCTACCCCGGATACCAAGTATATACTACACCACTAGAGACAGTTAACCCTACCCGGTATAGCTACCCCAGATACCAAATATATACTACACTACTAGAGACAGTTAACCCTACCCGGTATAGCTACCCTGGATACCAAGTATATACTACACCACTAGAGACAGTTAACCCTACCCGGTATAGCTACCCCAGATACCAAATATATACTACACTACTAGAGACAGTTAACCCTACCCGGTATAGCTACCCCGGATACCAAGTATATACTACACCACTAGAGACAGTTAACCCTACCCGGTATAGCTACCCCAGATACCAAATATATACTACACTACTAGAGACAGTTAACCCTACCCGGTATAGATACCCCGGATACTAATTATATACTACACTACTAGAGACAGTTAACCCTAACCGGTATAGCTACCCTGGATCCTGCTTGAATACTAATGGAAATAGTTACAGCAATACAGTATAGCTACCTCAGTATATATATACACAGAAATTAGAAATTGCTTAGAAATTAGTAGTACATAGATAAACACAGTAGTACATAGACACAGTAGTACATAGACATACTTGTACGGAGACATAGTAGTGCATAGGCATACTAGTGCATAGACATAGTAGTACAAGATGTAGTAGTGCATAGATGTAGTAGTGCATAGATGTAGTGCTGCATAGACACTGTAGTGCATGGACATAGTAGTACATAGATATACTTGTATGTGTAGACATAGTAGCGCATAGGCATACTAGTACATAGACGTAGTAGCACATAGATGTAGTAGTACACAGACATAGTAGTACATAGACACAGTAGTAGGCTACATGGACACAGTAGTACATAGATACAGGGGGGCATATTTGTAGTAGGGCATAGGCATAGAATTACATGTAGTATGTAGACAATGGAGTAAAAAAAATAGTAATACATACACATATAAGTACACGACAACAGTACATAAACATAAAACTACATAGAAATTGCAGGCTACGTGCCATAGGAAACGATAAACAGGGTATTGCATGAACCTAGTTGTATATAGATCGAGTCGTACGTATACATAGAACAAGATTTTTCAGGCATATTGTGCAGTTTTTTTCGAGCATAAAGCGCCTGTAAGTTTCTTTCAAGGTTGCAAAGTCCTTGGACTACCAATCAACGCCATTACACAAAATGGACTTTTGTGGAATAGAAATGAGTTGACGATACTTCTGCTAGTTTTATAAAAGTCTTTTGCACAATAAAACAACTCACATAGTTCGTATATTGATACGTCAATAAAATAGTACTTACATTTCATGTTGCAAATATTACAGGAGATATTTGTGACCAATTCGAAGCCTCACAATCAACAGCACCTAGCGGCATCTACAACTATACAAAAACCTGCATTAATTTGGGAAAATAAAGGTCAGGGATTGGCCAGTGACAGAATCAGCCGAACTAAATTCTTCCAAGTTTGGCATATTTAGTCAACCAAAAATAAATTCGGATTCTTTCTACAGATGAATGTCAGTTTAATGTTTGCAAAAGATGTTGCTGGAAATCCAAAAAATTGATAGGTTTTGGTTCTTTACCTCAATACAAGAAAGTTGAAGGACAAGAGAGAAACAAGATATCAATGCATACAAGGAACTAATAAAGTAAGCACTGTGTATTTTGCCATACGTTGAAAGTGAAAGTAAATAAAATTGCAGCTCCTAAGTTAAGAGCATATTATTATCAAGTGAACATTTTTGTACGTATTAACAAAACAAAGTCACAAATTTTCTGCTAGAAGTGTGGCACTAAATGCAATAATGTCTGTCTTTTTAAAATACTCAGATTTTCAATAAATCTAATACTTTGCCAGAAATTATCTACTCTTGTAGTCCATCACTTTTGTTGTAAATATACTATCAAAAATGGAAGTTGTGTTCTAACTTTCCTCAAATAGAGAGCACAACTTTGAAACCTCTTTCCAGTTATCATCTTTTTAGGAAGTTGCAACTCCAATGGGAAGACAACCAACTGCTTTTTCTGTGCATTTTAGTAAAAGAAATACAAAGTTTTTTGTTTTGTACCTACCTTATAACAAAGGGGTGAAAGGGAAAACCGTCACAAGGTTCTTCTACAGCTGCTAGTACTGGTGTCAGTGAAAACCATTTTTGTTTTCTATAAAACAGAAACAAATAACTAATGATAATGATAAACAATCTGATAGTAGTTATTGGGTCTGAGAGTGAAGACTGGTGAACGTAATAAAAGAATTGGTTGAAACATACATCCTATACAAAATGAACAACACTTACTATCCAATCTATGGTTTTGATAGAATAAGCAATCATTGTGCCATATAGCATGCTATTTTAGCTGGTCCAAACCACTATTTATTGAGTTTTTTTCCTACAAAAGACAAAAATGACAAAAAAAATAATGCATTTTTGTTCAAATGGAGTTCAAAAATTCCTAGTATTAATGCAAAGTAGCATAAATGACTATTTAAGCTACATTGCTGACTGACTCAATTGTCAGCATTATGAGTGTTATTGAGAATAACTATCTCTATTATGAGTAACAATATCAGTAGTTATAATAATTAGAATATTCGTTATTGGGCCAAATGAATAATCTTCAATCACCAATAGTATAATATTGAATGAATTGGTACTTGCAGGATGACAGGCTAACCTAGGGTCAGCGGTAAAAAAAAAGGAATTAGACAAAATGGAAAGACCTCAGGGATCCATTTAGGAGCAATCTAACCTGTTGCTTATTACTTTATGATAAGCAATCACAATTTTACCTTGAGATCACACAAGAAACGAAGTGTAAAGAAATGAAAATACTCAACGACACTTCATTGCCATGTCACTAAGAAAATGGATAAGCAGCACAAGAAAATGAAAAACCAAACTGCCAACATCTAAAAGAGAAGATCGTGGCAAATAATAATCATAATCAATATTTTTTTTATTACCAGCAGCTGTTTCGTGCTGCCTTTTTATATATGCAAAACAGTAATGAATAAATACATTGTGTAATATGAAAAATATTGTAGCAGACCAAATTGACAAGACTTGTTATCATTTTATCTATTATTGATAGTATATTGGATTGGTAACTACATAGATCTGCAAGGCAGCTACAGTTGTATGTGTCCATGAGCTGCTAGCAGCAGTGAATTTTAACTATACATGTGTAACTTTTCCGTTTGCAACAATATAGAAAGTCAGATGCTTATTGACCAGTGGGAACATTTTATATTTGCCAACTACACGCAGTTATTTCTAGCATTTTGCAGTGAATGAGTAGCAGGTAAACAGCCTAAGGTAACCCATAGCAACGATACAGAAACAATTCTTACACATGGCAAATACATCTGTGGCCATCTGCACATGTATAACTTGTCCACTTTTAGCTCTACAGATGGATGGCGGATGCCAGCCAGACACAATTATTTTCTAACAATTGCCCTTTTGCGAATGTCTTGCAGGCAGTGAACAGACAACTACTTGTAGACACTTGCCAAAATCATCACTGAGAAAACTTACATTCCTTTTATTATTTATCTGATGATACGAGATGCACAGAAAAATCATTTGGATCAACATTGTACGTTAATATGGGCTAATACTTTATGGCTACTATGAAAACTGTCTGCTGTTGATAATATTATGATAGCAGTAGCCACAGGGGTTTGCAATATGCACCGTGGCCAATAATTATAATAAATACCATTATTATTAGTAATAATGGTTGAAACACTAATAATTATCAATCATCACCATATCTACAGTTCAACATTGATTGACAATTAATGAACTATCTTTGTCAGCCAACAACCTCAAGCAGTTCAGTAGACTTAACTAATAATCCTGACAACTCTCAGGATGATGTGCTGTTGAGTTATTACTAAGTTCATAAAAAAACAATAATAACAGCAACAAATGTAGAAACAATAAAAACAACAAACAATAAGAGTAGTTATATAGGCATTAATTAAGATTATTATTTATTGATATTTTTTTGTGTTCTCTTTGCTATTATTATTGTCAGCATTATTATTATTATGCTAAATATCAAAATTAAAAATAATATTAAAGAGGAAGAACAACAACTCACTAAAAACCACAGGATTAATTGTTAATTAGAGTTATTATTACTTCTTGCATTTTTGGTATTCACCTTGCTATTAAGTATTCTTATTACTACTACTGTGATGCTGATATTAAACAAATATCGCTGTTGAAAAAAGTACCAAGGAGGAAAAAACTAACTAACAACCAGAGGACTTGCTGGTAATTTATAACTGTTAATGATGGTAGTGTGGGGGTAGGGGCAGCATCATGATTATTAATACTATTCTACTCAATCAGATTCAATGATGAGTAGTGGTGAGTGATTATTATCATTATTATCATTGAATAAATAATGATGACGGTCACGATGTGTTGGATAATAATAATATCTTATTACTACTTACTGTTTGAATAGACGAACGAACACTAAAACTGTAGGTCTCGCTTTAAGGCAGTCTCACAGATACATAAACAGTAGATAAGGTTGTGGCAGTTCTTCACGAAGCAGCTGCCAGTGATAGCTAATATTTGTAATAGTCGGAGAAGGCGAAGTACTAGTGCTAGTACTAGTAGTCACATACTTGAGTAACCACAAGCCAATGCTAATAGCAAGGCAGCAGTAAGTGACGAAAGCGGAGAGTGATTAGGCGTATGACAGCTATTACAGCATTCCTCTGTTCACTCATGCGTGGGTTACTGATGAGTAAGCTAACAACAGCATGGGCGTCAGAAGGATTTTCAAAGGGGTTCTCACTGAGGCCGGGGGTCCAGGGCAGCGCCCCGGCCGCCGGAGCCCTGAGCTGCTCAGAATACAAAATGGAAGAAAATTAAGCACATTGGTGATGCTATTTTACTGATGGTCCAGTTGTGGTTAAGCACCCAATCCTAAGACCCAATAATGCCAGTTTACGTGCAGTTGTGGGACTATGGTGTAGCTATGCAGCTGACAGGGTGCGAGGCAGCAGAGATTACAAACAAGTCAAGATATTTTAATTCAAAAATTAGTACTTATTATTATCATCAACAGCATCAAGAATGAATCCACATGGAGAGGTATAGGAACGATCACAGTTTATATGACATTTTGATACAAAGGGAGCATGGGTAAACTCTAGCCTGGGCAGGCTCTTTGGTGGCAGAGGGACTGGGGTTGTGAGTGGGCTCTCTGGTGGCGGAGGGACTGGGGTTGTGAGTCCAGTCCCTCTGCCACCAAAGAACCCACTCACAACCTTAGTCCCTCCGCCACCAGAGAGCCTGTCCAAGCTAGGTAAATTCTGCGCTTTCATGTAGCTCTTCATAGTTCAGGTCTTTGCCTAATTCCTTTCATAAGCCACTGCAGTCTCACATCGAGACCTTTCACACAACTCAGCACTAGCTCTTGTGACAATCTCCAATGGACTACATTCTGGTAATGGTGAAGGGTCTCTCCGTACCACTTTTTGGTTCACTACAGAAAAGTATTAGACAAAATTAACCCTACAATGTAGATCTAATGTGGGATAAACATTTTAAAACCACTCATGCTCGTGCAACCATGCAACTGGTCCACAGAATTGACAGCTTGCTTCATAAACTGAAAGTAATGATGATGGCGTGACAAAATCACAGCATCTGCAATGAAGTTACAAACAGTAAGCAGCCATGCCATGCCACAAATCTCACAAAATCAGCTTCAAATAAGCAGAGCAGAGCAGGGAAAGCAAACAGGAACACTGGTAAATTGTTACCTTCCACTTCACTAGAGGACACCGGCCGTTTTGCAACATTGCTGACAGTGTGCAAAGAAAATATCGTAATTAATACCAATACTTTCATTTCATCCAATTGGTCACAAAAACAATGTATCATAACTTTTTTGTTTTTTAAAGCTCAACATCAGGTGACCTTTGCTGTATTTAATCCACAAACGTAGCAAATTCTTGAAGATTTCGTACTAAACAGGATATGAAATCTCTACATCAATGATATTTAACACCCAAAAATATTGGTTTAAGTCTCACTTTTTTGCATAAAATGTCATTTTTCTAGCTGCTAATTTTTTTGTCTTTCCAGTCATTATAGATTACAGTCTAAGGTTAGGTGAGTCATGATCCAATTAACAATATTTTCTTTTGAGACTATAAATAATATTATTGGTCAAACCGGAACATTTAAGCAGATGATGCAGACAGTAGTAGAGACTGCAACGAAATTGTTGGATTTATGTAGTTCAGAAAAAACAGCTTGGGTAATAAATGTTCTATCTACTACAGACAGTTATGTATCTTTCTTACCGTGATTACTACAATTACAGGACTAGATTTGCTATTTTTTTAGGTATAAATGATGCATAATGTGCTCAAGTAATCTCTTGAAGGGAAATCCAATAACAATAATTGTTATAATAATAATAATAAATTAAATAAATAATAAGAAGCAAAAAGTCATCTGAATACCCTAATTAAAATTGATAAATAGCTAATAAATAATTATAATACTAATTATAATTATTACAACAAGAATAGTAATAGTAATAATAGTTATAAATAATAATAATAATTACTATTCTTATTATAATAATTATAGTATTATTGTAGTATTATTATACATTTATTAATATTTTTTATTAGTCCATACATGACATATATATAAATAATAAAATAGTAATATTTTTACACCAATAATAAATAATAATAATTATCATTATTATTAATAATTATAATCATGAATATCTATTACAATGACGATAGATCACTGATGACTTTACATTAGTTACATATAATGAAGGCTCTTTTTTTCTAACACCCACCTGCTTTTCTGTTTCTGCCGCTCTTGAGGGGCCACTTTGAAGTAACATTCAAGCTTTTTCATCCTGTTTCATCAAGCATCAGGGTATGCCAGTAATGGATTGGAAAGGAAGTAGATCAGAAGCAGCCAAACTTGAACTGTCAGTTGTAAGCTGAATTCGAGGGTTGGTATTGAACAATTGGTATAGTACTTGTGCATTATTATTGGCTACATGTGTGTTTCATAGTTGTCTTCTTTCATCGTAATCATGAGAAGAGGAAGGTAACTCTTGATTTATTCAAAAAAGTATAATACTAAATATTCAATATTTTTTTGGGAACCCCTTAAGGGGTTCTCATCTGAGGACCCTGAGAATCCCTTCTGACGCCCATGAACAACAGTAACACACTTGGGTTTAAAACAATTAGTAAAATGCGCTGGATCAACTAGAACAATGTGGAGTAGTGGTAGAGTGTTGAGCTTACTACCGTAGGGGTACGGGTTCGAATACAGTAGGCATTTTCGGATCAAGAACGTCCATGCCTTGAAAAAATTGGCACGGGAAAGCGCTTCCGAATGCACTTTTGACGTTCGTTCCTGGCATGAACGTTCAAAATCAAAAGTTCACTTCATCGGAGTTATCTTCTTCTTTTTTTCTAGTGTCGCAGTGAATAGTAAAATGCGCATCCTGCTGAGGTGACAGCTTTTTGGTTATATATTATAAAAAAGTAAATAATAATTTTGATAATTATTACCAGTTACTAATGTGTTTTACTAATTACTATTTTTCATTTTTAACAATGTTTATTATCAGTTGGTGATGTTTGGCTATTTGAACAATTGTTTTCTTTTACTAACTAAAATATAATAAAATAATTAAAAAAAACTATAAGAACTTATAATAATATTAATGATGATATCATTTGAATAACAGTAATATTAATAATGATTATCATACATTTTTCTTATATTATAATTATTTATTACAATTTTATTTTAATTCACCATCCTCAGTAAAATGTGTCCAAAAATAATTTCAACATCAACATGCTTCAAGACTTGTTATTATTTATTTTATTATTATTGTTAGAAATGAAACTTGAGGCCTCATCACTCTTGTCTTGTTATTGTAACTAACGTAAAAGGGCTCATTATTTGCAAAAATACTTATTATAGGAGAACTCTACGCATTCGGATCAAGAACGTCATAGGGTGGACGACCCCCTGAACGGTAAAACCACCGTTCAGCATAGAGTTCCAAAAAACAGGTTTTGTACTCGCCGAAAAACGAAAATTTCGCCCATTTTGGAATGAACGTTCTCGATCCGAAAATGCCTAGTGTGGGATAGACTTTTCAACTATGCTCCCAATCAATTGCTCGTGTTACCTTCATTTGCCTGTGTCTACTTCAAGTGAAAAAGAAGGAATAGCTTTCAGATTTTCCCTATTTGACGATGCTGAGCTGATGAAAAGTCATGATGATGATGCTAATGATGATGATGATAACATTGATGCTTATACTGATGACGAAGAAGATGATAATATGACGGATGATGACTCTGAAAACAAAAACTTCGAGGAAAAAGATGAAGTTGTCAACAATGATAGTGAGAAAAGCAATGAAGATAACAATCACATTTCAAGCGAAGCTAGCAGGATTTCGATATCGGAAATTTAATTAAGGTATGTAAATCTTCATTAGTAGTAGTAATATATGAGCAGATCTCCCTACCAAGTGTTTTTTTGTGGATTTGATCTTGGAGTTTAGGCAATGGGTTACGACGTTGGATGAATTCGCCGAGTTTATATTGTATTTTACTTGAGGGGTATTTGAGTGGCATTTGAATGGCATTTAAGTGGCATTTGAGTTTTGATTATTTTTTTACTTAATTTGAACTTATAAATTTTGAATGTATGGCATTCAAGTTTTGATAATCTTGTACATAATTATATACATAACTTTAACTCATAGAGCATCTAGATTTTGAATGTATGGCATTTAAGTTTTGATATTTTTTTGTAATTCGACTCATTATATCTACATTGAATAAATACAGTAATTAAAAATGAAACAATATGTGAATATATACATTTATTGTGCAATAAGTAGGGAAAATTTCATATAATATAGCTAGAGTCAGTAAATATTAAATAATACCAAACACTACAACTTGTAGTGACAATCAATGCATAAGCTTTTACTAAAAACTATCTTGAAAACCTTCAAAACATGATCCCAAATGAAAAAAAAAATGGATAAAGTTAGATATTCATCTATTTGTTTACATCTACAAAAAAGAGGTATTTGGTGAAATATTTTTTCGATTTATTCAATTTTCATTAATTTTTTACAAAAAACAAATCATCCTCTAAATGGTTAAATTTCATCTAATTGTACAAATTTACAAAAAAACAGGGTATTTGGTAAAATATTCTTTCATTTCATTAAATGTTCATTATTTTTTTGCAAAAAAAGAAATCACCCTTTAAATGGTTAAATTTTATCTGTTTGTATATCTTTACAAAAAAACAGGGTATTTGGTAAAATATTTCCTTTATTCTATTCAATTTTCATTAATTTTTTCAATAATTGCTTAAATATACATTATTCACTATTTTCTTATTCTAATTGTACAAATTTACAAAAAAAAACAAGGTATTTGGTAAAATATTCTTTCATTTCATTAAATCTTCATTATTTTTTTTGCAAAAAAAGGAATCATCCTTTAAATGGTTAAATTTTATCTGTTTGTATATCTTTACAAAAAAAACAGACTATTTGGTAAAATATTTCCTTTATTCTATTCAATTTTCATTAATTCTTTCAATAATTGTTTAAATATAAATTATTCATTATTTTCTTATTATTAGGTGAGCAACCTATCATACAAAATTAGTTTCTTGAGTGAGGGTTTTATCCTGCATTTTCCTTTTGAATTTTTTTCAAAAATTTACCATTTTTTTCAAAAACAATCATTTATATATACAATTTCCATTATTTTTTAAACAGAACAATTCCTATCTCTGAGAGGTTGGAGATATTGGGGCAGAAAACTTAGACATGATGATGAGAAGGCTATGGATTTTCCCGTTTAAGAACAAACCATTTTCGATGGCAATTTCAATTCGGAAAACTAAAACAATGTAATTTGTTTTTCAAAATGCAATCATCAGAAAGCTTTTGTCATGATGAGGAGGAGGCTATGGATTTACCCATTCAAGAACAAACCATTTTCGATGGCGACTTCAATTCTAAAAACGAATTAGAACTGAAGTATGTGGTATTACGTAATCATTTTTTTTAAAGAAGAACAATCCATTTTTGATAGCAACTTTAATTCTAAAAACTAAATCAATGTAACTTTTTTATTCTTTGTCTCCCATGAAATTGTTCAAAACCAATTAGAACTGAAGTATGTGGTATTACATGATAATTTTTTAAAAAAACACATCAAAATCGACAAATTACTCCTCTAGATAGTTCAAGTTTACAATATTTGAGAATTAATCACAATAGAAACATTAAGCCTACTTGATAAAAAAGAATTTGACCGTTAAATTTAACTAATTGATTCGATGTTATTATTTGGATCTTTTGAAAATAAACATTTCAATGAAAACATCATATTTAGTCTTTGATACACTTGAAACCATTTTCCAGTAAATTTTACCAACAATATTTCAGAAATTTTTACTAGATATTTACAAAAAAAAATGAGGTATTTTGGTAAAATATTCTTTTATTACATTCCTTTTTAATTTTTTATGTTTTAAAACAGGGTTTTATTACAAAGTTTTTTTGTTTTTTCAACTTTTTAAAAAAATAATCATTATAATATATAGTTTTCGATATTTTTTTAAAAAAAAATAAATATATATAGCGATTTTCACTTTATATTCTTTTATTCCATTCAATTTTCAATAATTTTTTGAGTGAGGATTTTATCCTACACCTTCCTTTTAAATTTTTTTATTTTTTTAAAAAAATAATCATTGAAATATATAGTTTTCGTTATTATTTTAAAAACAATGTATATATATATATATATAGAGTTTTTCACTTTATATTTACAAAACCTTGGTATTTGGGAAAATATTTTTTATTTCATTCAATTTTCAATAATTTTTTGAGTGAGAATTTTATCCTACACAATCCTTTTAAATTTTTTATGTTTCAAAACAGAGCTTTATTACATTTTTTTGAACTTTTTAAAAAATAATCATTGAAATATATAGTTTTCGATATTTTTTTTGATTTTTTTGTACTTTTTAACTTTTTTAAAAACTGTCAAAAAATCACCAAATTACCTCTCTAGTTGAATAAAATTTACAAGTAAATAATTGTAATAGAAAATACCATATCTAGTTTTTACATTCATAAAACTGTTTTATAGTAAATTTTCTGTAATACAAACTACTATAGCTTACGATATCAATGGTTACAAAGCGCTTTTCTTGAACAATATCTTCCTCGATATTCTTCTGGTATATTATTAGACCCAGGGAGGAACTCTTGTATTCCGTATTCTCTGTGATCCAATAATTGACTAAAATACAAAAGTTATTCATTATATAAATAAATTTTACCGAATTTAAATTTTACTCTTAGCTACATTAGATAGTTTACATTATATATAACAGGAAAATAACTCACTGAGTTACATCATTCAGCTCAATATTTCTTAGGGAAAGTTCTTTACTCTGTTTTCTTTTTACGATATAATGGACTAAAATAAAAAATGATGTATTAGTATAGTATGATTAAAATTAATGTAAAATAAATATAAACTTTTGTTATTTTTTCAACTTCTATGTAAAAGAAATACACTGATTACACACGAAAAAGTCCTTTTTTTCATTTGGATTCGGAATGTATAAATATAAATATATATATATAATTTTAAAAATGTTTTACAACAAACACTCATGAATAAGCCATTTATGTGATAAAACGTGTTATTTACGTGAAAAATTAGGCATTTTTGTAAAATAATTATAACCTTTTGTGATTTTTTTTAAACTTTTATGTAAAAAAATACACTGTTTGCACAAAAAAGTTCTTTTTTAATTCGAAATAGATATAATTTAAAAATGTTTTACAAAAAATGTTTATGAATTGATCATTTATGTGAAAAACTAAACATTTTTGTAAAATAATTATAACCTTTTGTTATTTTTTAAACTTTTATGTAAAAAAAATATACTGATTGCACAAAAAAGTCCTTTTTTTAATCCGAAATAGATATAATTTAAACATGTTTTGCAAAAAATGTTTATGAATTGATCATTTATGTGAAAAAATAAACATTTTTGTAAAATAATTATAACCTTTTGTTATTTTTTAAACTTTTATGTAAAAAAAATACACTGATTGCACAAAAAAGTCCTTTTTTTAATCCGAAATAGATATAATTTAAACATGTTTTACAAAAAAATGTTTATGAATTGATCATTTATGTGAAAAACTAAACATTTTTGTAAAATAATTATAACCTTTTGTTATTTTTTAAACTTTTATGTAAAAAAAATATACTGATTGCACAAAAAAATCCTTTTTTCAATCCGAAATAGATATAATTTAAAAATGTTTTACAAAAAAATGTTTATGAATTGATCATTTATATGAAAAACTAAACATTTTTGCAAAATAATTATAACCTTTTGTTATTTTTTTAAACTTTTATGTAAAAAAATACACTGATTACACAAAAAAGTCCTTTTTTTAATCTGAAATATATATAATTTAAAAATGTTTTACAAAAAAAGGTTATGAGTTGATCATTTATGTGAAAAATTGAACATTTTTGTAAAATAATTATCACCTTTTGTTATTTTTTCCAAATTTTATGTAAAAAAATACACTGATGACACAACAAAATCCTTTTTTAATTCGAAATATATATATAACTTAAAAATGTTTTACAAAAATGTTCACAAATTTATCATTTTAAGGGGTTTTTCATTGTAAGAATCCACAAAATTTTCACAAATCAACTTTTTTAAAATTATGGTAAAAATTAATAAAACTTACCTATAGTGATATGAATCCCTTGAGTTATAGATTAGCTTCTCGAGAGTTTGTTCTCCACAGTCTTCTTTTTCAGCATCATCGAAGTGGTTGAGAAAATCCTCAGATTTTGGATTATCAGCCAGTTCCGAGGCTTGGACGAAGGCTTGATGAGCTGCGAGTACACTGATGTTGTAGAAAATTGAATTGTCTGCGTTTCGACTCAGACCCTTGAACAAAATCACTCCAAATCTCTCCGATGTCACAGCAGAAGCTATTTGATGAGGAATGCGCATATCTCCGATCAGTAATTCTTCATCTACAACACTTCTGTATTGAACTAGAAGAGTCTCTTCATTTCCATTCCATCGCCTGTCAGATTTTGCTATAACTTCAGGGTTTTGGAAACATATGACACTATCTGTTGGGAAATCCTGAAGATTTGCTACCTCGAAATAAGCATTGATTTGTCGCATACTTTTTTCTGGTAATACATCAAACGCATTCTTACACCTCAAAGTAGTTCCTGTTTCTGTAGCAGCACGAAAAATTGCTTTTCCAGTCTTTTCAACACCCATGTAGATCAAAACCAGTGGTCTTATTTGCGAAGCTTCATTGACAAGTAATCCTGCTGCTAATGGAATAGTGCTCTTCACTCTAACTACCTTTCCATCCTTTTTATAGTTGTAGATGATGGTACAGTTCGTTTCATCAAGGAGCTCAAAGGTTAACACCTGCATAACTGTAGGTATTGGTAAATCTTCAACTTTGACTATGTTTTCAATGTTTCTTCTGGAAGCTGGAGATAGAGTACTTAACAGAGAGGCGCTTTTGATGATGAGAGTTGCCAGAGTATTCAGACTGGCGCTTTGAAAGGGAATCATAGTGCGTTGAAGAAGTACATTGTCATCAATCACCTTATCTTGTGAAGGTTTTGGTTCTTTATTCTTCAGTTGTTTTGATATGATTTGTGTCGACATTCTAAAAGATAAAGTAAAAATCCATGTTATGATTTCTTTTTCAAACCAATTTGAAGATAGATATACATATATATATATATTTACTCAATATCATACCGCTGTTAGTATCTAAATCGATAAAAATTAAATTTATACTCAATCAAGTTGACTTACCTCCAAACAAAAAAGTCCTTCTAGCAGTTGTAGTAGATGATGTTGTAGTAGATCTTGCTCCTTCAGTTGCTAATGTCGAAGTGACTGCTTTCTGTGTAAAAACAGTGCTTCTTATATAGCTGAAATCATGCCGTTTATCATAAGGTTAAATTAATGAAACATTGTTTTTACGGAAGAACACCAATGCTTTCGCGGGAATAAATAATTTATTTTCACGCGAATACAAACCAATGCTTTCGCGGGAATAAATATTGAATTTTCACGCGAATGGAAACTGTTGCTTTCGCGGGAATGAATACTTTATTTTCACGCGAATACAAACCAATGCTTTCGCGGGAATAAACATTTAATTTTCACGCGAATGGAAACTGTTGTTTTCGCGGGAAGGAATACTTTATTTTCACGCGAATACAAACCAATGCTTTCGCGGGAATAAACATTTAATTTTCACGCGAATGGAAACTGTTGTTTTCGCGGGAATGAATACTTTATTTTCACGCGAATACAAACCAATGCTTTCGCGGGAATAAACATTTAATTTTCACGCGAATGGAAACTGTTGTTTTCGCGGGAAGGAATACTTTATTTTCACGCGAATACAAACCAATGCTTTCGCGGGAATAAACATTTAATTTTCACGCGAATGGAAACTGTTGTTTTCGCGGGAATGAATACTTTATTTTCACGCGAATACAAACCAATGCTTTCGCGGGAATAAACATTTTATTTTCACGCGAATGGAAACTGTTGCTTTCGCGGGAATGAATACTTTATTTTCACGCGAATACAAACCAATGCTTTCGCGGGAATAAACATTTAATTTTCACGCGAATGGAAACTGTTGTTTTCGCGGGAATGAATACTTTATTTTCACGCGAATACAAACCAATGCTTTCGCGGGAATAAACATTTTATTTTCACGCGAATGGAAACTGTTGCTTTCGCGGGAATGAATACTTTATTTTCACGCGAATACAAACCAATGCTTTCGCGGGAATAAACATTTAATTTTCACGCGAATGGAAACTGTTGCTTTCGCGGGAATGAATACTTTATTTTCACGCGAATACAAACCAATGCTTTCGCGGGAATAAACATTTTATTTTCATGCGAATGGAAACTGTTGCTTTCGCGGGAATGAATACTTTATTTTCACGCGAATACAAACCAATGCTTTCGCGGGAATAAACATTTAATTTTCACGCGAATGGAAACTGTTGCTTTCGCGGGAATGAATACTTTATTTTCACACGAATACAAATCAATGCTTTCGCGGGAATAAACATTTAAGTTTCACGCGAATGGAAACTGTTGCTTTCGCGGGAATGAATACTTTATTTTCACGCGAATATAAACCAATGCTTTCGCGGGAATAAACATTTAATTTTCACGCGAATGGAAACTGTTGTTTTCGCGGGAATGACCACTTTATTTTCACGCGAATACAAACCAATGCTTTCGCGGGAATAAACATTTAATTTTCACACGAATGGGAACTGTTGCTTTTGCGGGAATGAATACTTTATTTTCACGCGAATACAAACCAATGCTTTCGCGGGAATAAACATTTAATTTTCACGCGAATGGAAACTGTTGCTTTCGCGAGAATGAATACTTTATTTTCACGCGAATACAAACCAATGCTTTCGCGGGAATAAACATTTAATTTTCACGCGAATGGAAACTGTTGCTTTCGCGGGAATGAATACTTTATTTTCACACGAATACAAACCAATGCTTTCGCGGGAATAAACATTTAATTTTCACGCGAATGGAAACCGTTGCTTTCGCGGGAATAAAAAATTTATTTTCACGCGAATACAAACCAATGCTTTCGCGGGAATAAACATTTAATTTTCACGCGAATGGAAACCGTTGCTTTCATGGGAATAAAAAATTTATTTTCACACGAATACAAACCAATGCTTTCGCGGGAATAAAAGATTTATTTTCACACATTCACCTATATAAGAGACAACGGTTTCAGACAGAAAGCATCCAGTTCAACAACAGTGAGCAAAGGAGCAACATCTATCTACTACATCTTCCATTGCAACTATTAAGAGTTCTCTCTTCATAAAGGTAAAACTTAAATTCAAATATTTCCGCTAGCTAACACAACTATCTGAAGGCTTTATGACATATCTATCTTTAAATTGGTTATAAAGAATTGAACCAATTTTTTCTGTTTTTTCAGAATGAATACTCAAGTCGTAGAAAGTCAACCATTGTATCTAAAGTCGGAATCTCAGCCTGATGAAAAGGTAAGAATTAATAAAAAATACTATTTAACACCTGTTGAACACCTTTAATTATTTTAGTTATCTAATTATCGCTTGTATTTTAGAACAATGCAACAACAAATCCAATCTACTTAAAGGACTTCCTTCCAGAAATGTATCATAACTATGTGATAAATAATGATGTTGTTGAAGAAAAAGCTGTAGAACGTTTGACATTTCAAGTTATAATATTCTGTATAACTCAACACATGATGAGTATGGGGATGTGTTGTAAGAAACGTGATATATCTACAGAACGTTTTGATGACATTATAAAAAACGGTTTCGAAATCGTTTTGTCAATGGTGGAAGTCGTTAATATTAATAATTTTTTAAAAGAAATTGAAAGAAGTGCTTGGAATCAAATAGTTTTCAAAAAATTATACAACATGACGTGGAAAAAAAAAACTTTTTATAAATTCAGAAAGCATATTTATAATTATGTCGAAATAGATAAAGCTCTATCCTCTTCTGTAGGTATTTTAGAACTAATGTTAGAAGCGTTTCATACATATTTATGAAAAAGTTTTAGTTGTTTTTTATTATGTTACAATATTTTGTTCAAACTATTATATTTTATTTCTTACCAATTGAGATGTTAAAAGCGGTATGATATTAAGTAAATACATATATATACATATATTTGAATGCATCCTTTGTTGTCTGTCTCCACATCCCAATAGTTTAATAAGCACATTCTCAATCTACCATAACTCTATGATCTTAACTGCTTTTGGCATAAATACATATATATATATATATATAAGACACTCTAAGTAATAAATACACTCTTAGCCACTCATGCAAATATTACCCTTTTATTTTTAGAATGTTATGGATGCTCTTTCTGAAGAGCTCCTTAGCACAGATCCATATCCAACAGAAAATAAAAAGAAAAACGGCAAAACAACTCCTAAGAGAAGGAAAACTGCTCCAAAAAAGCGAATAGTAAGGAAACGAAAACAAATAGTGAGAAAACAAACTACTTCCGTTGATAAGCAAACAATGGAGAGTGCAGCTATAACTCATTTAACAGTTGAATGTCTCAACGAAAGGAGAGCTAGGGAATTAGAAAAGTCTAAAGGTTCTCAAGTGATTGACTCACCAAAAGTTCCGATTTGCAAAACATTTGAAGATCTTCCTATCCCAAGCATTATGCGAGTGACTGGTGTGATACATCCATCAAGTAAGGAGAAGTGTAGATATTCTCAAGTACACTACCATGATCCTTCAGATATAAATGAACTCGAACCCAAAATACTCCTCTGTCCAGTTGAAATTGCTAAAAATTTCAACTGTGATAATTACCCCCCTCCGTTTAACGTTGTATATTTGGGTAGAAAGGGAAAACCAAAAAATAAAAGCGTTCTTTGGTATGATGTCAGACGTGTTAGCAGACATCCTCTAAGCAAAAAGAAAGCTGAAGAGGAATCACTATATTTTAGTACATTGACTAAAGGTCAGCTCAAACGCTTCTTGAACATCAACACCCTCAATAGTTTTCAACCTGGCGCTATTTTTCCTTACCAAGATGTTGTTGATAGATTCGTTCCTCATCGATTTAAAGGAGGGCAGTCGAATGTAATTTGTATCCGTTATAGCATTGAACAATGTGGAGAAACGCTGTTGAAGACGCTTGTCATACCAGACAAATATGCTTCAGAAGCTAACAAATATACTCCAGGTGTGATGATCTACAGAGGAAAAACAACCCACGGAAAATTTAAGACAGAATACGATCTTTCATTTTGCTCTCCATACTGTCTCGGTCGAATGTATTGGAAACAATATTGTGATCAAGCAAAGCACAACAAAACAATATTAGAAATTGATGATGATGATGAACTTGAAGATTTTCTACGTGGAGACTTTGATGATTTTGAGACAGGATATGTTGCTGAAAAAAAATGATGAGTGTTTTAGCGATGGATAGTCTCTAATTCAAAAAACAAGTTGGACAATGTGACTTGGTGAGCTATTTCCCTTTTCTATATAATGTAAACTATCCAATGTAACTAAAGTTATAATTCAATTTCATGTAATTATTTTAAATTTTTGTTTAATCATTCTATACTAATACATAACTTTTTATTTTAGTTCATTACGAATTCAAAAGCATGTAAAACAGAAGTCTCCCTTCTTAAGATATAACATCACTACATCAAAGACATCATTGTAAAAAAAGACTATGTATTAATTGTTATTACTTAGTATTTACTGACTCTAGCTATACTATATGGAGAGATTTCCCCTACTTATTACACAATAAATGTATATATTCACATATTGTTTCATTTTTAATCACTGTATTTATTCAATGTAGATATATCTCCTCTCTCTCAAGATATCATATGAGTCGGAATTACAGAAAATTATCAAACCTTAAATGCCTTACATTCAAAAATCTAGATACCCTATGAGTTATAATTATGTATACAGTTATGTAATAATTATCATAACCTAAATGCCATACATTCAAAATTTAGATGCCATATAAGTTCAAATTAAGTAAAAAAATTATCAAAACTCAAATGCCACTTAAATGCCACTCAAATGCCACTCAAGTACCCCTCAAATAAAACACAATATAAACTCGGCGAATCCATCCAACGCCGTAACCCATTGCATCACCCCAGATTATGACCCCACAAAAAAACACTTGGTAGGGAGATCTGCTCATATATTACTACTATTAGTAATAAGTAACTACTAATAACCGTATTTTTCACCATAGTATAATGTAGTTGTTATAACGACGTCTATGTATGCTTTTAGATAGAATACGTGTACAAGTGAATGACTGATGGCTCGCCAAATCTATCAGCAACAACTCATGAACATTAAATTATAAATTATTTGTATTGTGCAATAACTTGTATATATTTAGCGTAATAAAGTATTTTTATTCATATTTAACATTAGTGATTTAGTCAATTTGTAAAACCTTCGGGGTTACAACTCTAAAATATTACAAAATTTCAATGTTCCGACACAAAAATAAATATTTCAAGTTATCGTCACATTTTCAAAAATGTTAAGACAACTCCCATTTATAATTTATAGGCTTTGTTTTTGAAAAATATGTAAAAGTTGTCGGCACACTTTGTCAAAATGGTAAGACAACTCCGCTTTTACACAAAAAATTGTGAAAATGTTTTATAATTTGTTTAAGAAACCAAGACAGTAGAAGACTTTTTTACAACAGAAAGCATTATACTATAGGATTTACAGTTTTGTGAATTGGGTGTTGATAGTTTGTCATGATATGACACGATAATTAAGTAATTATAGTCTTTTTCATAACAATGTTATAGATTCAGTAATACAGATGTGAAATTTACTGTTTCATAACTTGGATGCATTATGAAGATAGTTAATGCAATATTTATTTTGTAATATTATGCAAAGTAATACAGTAAGAATGAAGCATATTGAGTTCTCAACCACAAAACAAATAAAATAATGCATTAGGTAAACTAATGACAGAACATTTTTTACATGAAATGTATACATATGAATAAAGTATTCATAAAAACACAGACTATTGTCTGTATATATAATATATATATATAGAGAGTATTTATAAAAAAAACATCCTATTAACTATTTATTTTGTGGTAAGAAATTATAAATAGGACAGTTGCATAAACCCTATTCCAGAGCCATGATAATATTAAAAAATATAGTGAAATAAAAATTTTAAAACTCACCTAAGAGTGCAGTTAATACAAGAATTTCTTCTTGAGAAAAGTCTGATTTTTTTTGCATTTTCTGTCTAATAGACGCTAATTTCAATTTAACACAATCATTAAAACCCTTTTTTTTCAGTCCATTTTTTATATTCAAAATTAATTTAACTGAAGTTAAATCAATTTTCTTATTATCAATCTTTTGGCTTTCTTTTAAATCTACTTGAGTTTGAGGATTATCTGTTACAGTATTAGATTCTAAAACACTGGTTTTTGGACTGCACTGTGAACTAGCAACAGAAATTAAGTCATTATTACTTTCTTCAGTTTCTGAAAGATCAGAATCTGAAGATATAAGTGCTCTCATTTTTTTACACTGGTTTTTAATCAAAAGCTTTCGATCTTCAGCAGCCGGTTTTTTAGCTATCGCCAACCATTTACTCCCTAATTCAAAATATAAATCAATGTTTTCAGAAAAATAACCTTCTATTGGATAGAGATATACTAACGCAAAATTTTTTGGAAAAGTAATATCCATAACTAATTCAGAATATTTTTTATTAATAAATAAAACAAAGTTATTATAACTAGCAATATCAACAATAAAAACATTTTAGTTTTCAAAATACAACTATGTTGCTGGAGATCTCTCAAAGTTGTATGTGATTTTCCGCATAAAAAATAAAAAATAAACAAGTGAGCAAAAAAATGTCTTGAAAGAACTCGGCCAGGCTCATGCAACTCCCCTAATTTAAACTTCTTACCACAAAAATACACGAAATGTTGTTTTTTTTTCCTTTCAGTGCTTCGCTCAGCGACTTTGTACAATACGCTATCAATAGCAACGAAAGCACTGAAAGGAAATATCTTGGCTTTTTGTTATCAATATCTACAAGCAAAATAAACAAATTCTCATTATATATAGATAACCTTCTTTAGTATGGTATATGTATATAAAGCTAATGCATATCACTTACACTTAAAACACTCTCTATCTTCTTTTATATCTCCATCTAAAAGACTCGCTTCTTTATATTTACTTAGTTGGGGATTCTCTGCTTGAACTAAAATAGAAAATACGAATGTAATTATGTTATTTTTGAAAAAAAATTTATTAAAATTGAATGAGTATGTAGTAAATAATATTTTCATCATACTCACATTCAAATGTGTGGCGGACGTAGGAGAGAAAGGATTCATCCTTCCCTATACATTGTCCACTCGCAATAAAACGTGTAGATGTTTTTTTCTACAAAAATAACGTAGTAAATGTAGAGTCGTTATTATTTTACCTACAGAAAAATTTACATTTTTCATAAAACATAAAAAAATACTTACTCATAGCAATGTGCGTGGTAGCCCTGGTCTTTTTTACCTTCTTTTCTTCACCAAAGCATTCTTCAATCCATCTCAACGTTTCATCATCCGTAGAGCTTAATAAAACAATAAATCAAGATTGTGATTAGTTAAAAACTCTATATAATACAGTTGAATAATAAAGTTTCAATTATATACTTACATAGCACTGAAATCTATTTCATCTATATTTAGATGTAGTTCCTCATTTGAGGTTGTAAACCTACAAGTAATATATATATATATATATATATATATATATATATATATATATATATATATATATACATATATATATATATATACATTTGTATAAATTTATAAATGTAACTGCAACAAAATTGTAAAAGATAGTATAAAATAACTTACTCATTTGTTGTAGGAATATTGCTAGCCATTTTTTGTAGTTTCGCAGACTAATACTTAAAATGAAGTACAAATGAAAACTGATACTGCTTAGAAAAAATAGTTTCTCTTATATACAAAACATTGAAGTCATTTATCAAGATTAATTTGTAGACTGATTTTCTGATCATTACTATGATAAATGATATTGTTTTTTAAAAAAAGTGGAAGTAAAATGGAAAGTTGGTTAAAAAAAAATAGGAAGATAGAGATTAGATAGACTAATAAGCTTAAGCTCTACATACACTCCTGTAAACTTCTTTTCTACCTAGCTAAAATTTTTGGGGTATACACTCCTGTAAACTTTCTTTCTACCTAGCTAAAAGTTTTTGAATGTAGAGCATCGGATAAACAAATTTTACAAGTCCTAGATTGATACTCTTTTAAATATATCTAGCTAGGACGAAACTTACAATTCATTTGAATGACAACTCACATCCTTCAAACATATTAGTAGTAATATATGAGCAGATCTCCCTACCAAGTGTTTTTTTGTGGATTAGATCTTGGAGGTTATGCAATGGGTTACGACAGTAGTAATATATGAGCAGATCTCCCTACCAAGTGTTTTTTTGTGGATTTGACCTTGGGGTTGAGACAATGGGTTACGGCGTTGGATGAATTCGCCGAGTTTATATTGTATTTTACTTGAGGGGTACTTGAGTGGCATTTGAGTGGCATTTAAGTGGCATTTGAGTTTTGATTATTTTTTTTACTTGATTTGAACTTATATGACATATAGATTTTGAATGTATGGCATTCAAGTTTTGATAATTTTTTTACATAATTATATACATACTTGAGAGAAAAAAAGAGATAGAGGAGAGAGAGGGAGGAGAGAGGGAGAGAGAGAGGAGAGAGAGATTTTTTAGTTTTTCTATACATTCATGTATATATGGTTTATTATGGATGTATTTATGGGTATATTTATATCTACATAGAGAGAGGAGATATATCTACATTGAACAAATATATTGATCAAAAATGAAAACTATATGATTATATACCTGATTACATAATAAGTAGGGAAAATCTTCCTATATAATATAGCTATCCTATATAATATAGCTAGAGCCAGTAAATACTAAGTAATACAAAGCACTACAACCTGTAACGAAAATCAATACATACATACATACATACGGTATCTTGAGAGAAAGAAAGAGATAGAGGAGAGAGGGAGAGAGAGGAGAGAGAGGAGAGGGAGATTCTTTAGTTTTCTATACATTCCTATATATATATATGGTTAATTATGTACAGGAGATATATCTACATTGAATAAATACAGTGATTAAAAATGAAAGAATATGTGAATATATACATTTATTGTGTAATAAGTAGGGAAAATCTCATATAATATAGCTAGAGTCAGTAAATACTAAGTAATAACAATTAATACATAGTCTTTTTTTCATTTCATTCAATTTTCATAAATTTTTTGCAAAAAGAAATCATTCTCTAAATGGTTAAATTTCATCTAATTGTACAAATTTACAAAAAAGGAGAATGTGATAAAATAGATATCATAATAGAGTGTAATAAGTTGAATATATAGAGTTAAAAGTCTATAAAAACTTTTTAATCTGTAAAGTATTTGATGACTTTACAAGAAATATCATCACATTCAGGTTCAATGATGATGAGAAGATTTTCTTCAAGCTTAAGTTTACTATTTTCCGATATAGACAGAGAAAGTTTTGAAAAACCCTCCAAATCATTATAAATAAAAACTCTATAAATCGACGGTGTTGAATTTGTAATTGATACTGAATTGTTTTCGCATATGATGTATCTATCACACACACAATCAGTAGTAGTTTCGATTTCTTCAGAATTGTATATAGTAGAGTTTGTAGGGCTTGGTTGTTCCAAAATTAAATCGACTAAACCCAGAGCATGTGGAAGAGATGGAATTGATGGTGATAAAGCCGGAACTACTGGCTTGTTTGTAGTGGTTGTCGTCGGGGTTGTTGTCGTCGTTGTCTGTGGAGTTGTGGTGATTGTTGTCGTTGTATGTGGAGTTGCAGTGGTTGTTGTTGGAGTTGTTCTTCGAGTCGTAGTTAGTAATCCTTCATCGTATAAACGAATGTAATTTAAAGCTTCGTCGGTTTTGCAAACAAAGTAGTGTTGAGGCCACATATCATAATTGTCACAGCTTCTACGTAGGTGAGTAGGTTCCATGAAACATATGAGTCTACGCATACGATATTTTAAGTTTTTTCTTAAAATACGAGTTACTGAATCAACCGCTTCCATATTAAGAATTCCCCGAAAACATCCAGACGCTCTATGAGATAAAGTGAATGGTGTAAACTCTGTTACAAGACAATAACCGCTTAGGATTGGGAATAATAGGAGATAGATGCAATATCTCATTTTTTTTTATTCAGAGAGAGAGACTTTTAACCTAGTTTATGCTTTCATCATCTAGAGTTAACTGTCTTGCATTTCGGTGGTCTTTGGTTAATATGCTTCAACTAAAGCTCTATATTTATAACCTTGGGATTGCATTTGTCTTTGGTATCTCCTTGACATGTGATACTGATGATAATCTTGTTTTGAACAGACTTCAAACTTTCAAAACTCGAAAATGACAAATTTACACCTTCAATACCATTGATGTTAGTGATGATAGTAGCTATTTTCGGCTTCCTGTTGGTCAAACGATTGCATTCCACACATGCAAAGTTGGTTGTCTCAAACTCTTCTGTTGGTGGACAAATCAAACGTGAGGTGTTGTATTCAAATACACATAATTCATCATTCCAAAATAGTTTTGTATTTTGAGTAAGACCTTCCGTATTATTTTTAACCCCTATTGCGCATTCCTCCTGATTCAGAGTGTATTTTGTTGGTGTATCACAAGACACAGAATCTGTAGAAGTTATTTCCTTGCAGATCCAAGAAGCGCTTTGAGGGATGAAAAAACCACAATATAATAAGTCAGGAGGGTAGAGTCGCACACAGTTTTTTCCATTTTCATCTTTATATCGTATAGTCCTTTCGAAAGGTGAAAAAAACAAGACATCATTTTTATCCATAGCTCCGGCTATACATTCATCAATTTCGTTGGTATAGAATACTCCACTAACATTGGGAAATGTTAGTGCCAGTAGCAAGATAAATACACAGCTCATTTTTTAAAATGTTTTCGCTTTCAGTGTTGAAAGTTGAATACTTTCTTTCTTGATGTTTTTTTCTATTTATATGTAAGAGGCTAGCGGCTTGTTCAGCTCTCTCAACCGATTTTGAAGATTTGAAACAATCTCATCAAAGTGGTTACCAAAATGTAAGTATGGTTCCAATCGAGATTGAGACAAAAGAACATGTGTTTCTGTCCAGCGAAATGAAGTCAAACCTCTTAAAATCGAAATATCTATCAAATCACCCAGTTCAGCATCTTTCAAACATTGCTTTATATCAACCAGTTCGATCGCTCTTTTGAGATCTTCAAAATCTATCAACTTGTCTTGCGGACAGCATACTTTTGGATCAAAGCTCCTAGAACAGTTTAAGCATTCGAGAGGATTTGCTCTTGAAATACAATTACAGCTCAAAAGCATGCTTTGTATTGATTTACGAACTAGATTGAATCCTAACACAAAATAAAATACTTCTTCGGTGATGAGTTGAACAAAAAGAGGATTCGAACGCTCTAAAGGAATGTGTTCAAAATGAGTCCTTATGAACTTAGGAACAAAATCAGCCAATGTACCAATTGACTTGAATCCTTGAGTTTTTCCACTCATGTTTCTGCTGTAGTTCAGAGATAAATGAAGCAACTTTTTTTGTAGCAGTTCTTTTATGAGTCTTCAGATATATTTGTCGAATCAATAGTTATTATCGGGTTGACTGAGTCTTCTTTTTCATCAAGAGTGTAAGCGTATGGATATCCTTCTGCTATCGCAAGTAATTTATCCTTTAGTCGTTGATAAGCCAGTTTGCTCTGACTAGTAGGAAATAGGTAGGGATTTAATCGTGCTCTCAAATTTGTTAACAAAAAGGGAGACTTCAAATCATCAGTGGAAAGATCCAAAAAAGCATTAATCCATTCATCATGCACCAAAAAACCCATTTTAGCATTTTTCAAAACTTGTCTTCTATCAATCCAGTCGATAGCATCACCCAATTCTTTTTTGGTAGGTGTAGCGCCTTCGACCATTTCAGCATATCTTTTACAAGTGATACATTTGTCATCAACGTGTGAACAGTAACAGTTTAGTAGCGATAGATTGGTTGCTTGCTTGTAAAAACTTCCTCCTAGTACACAGTATACACATTCCTCCGTAAAATAAATCCTCAACATTTCATCAGAAACCTCAGCCAAAAAAGTCTTAGGACCTATAGCATCGGAAGCTTCTTGGTGAGCAAAGTCTTCAACACGTAACATATTTGTTGTTATTCCGTTAAATTACAAAACGCGAATGATACGTTTTCAAATTGAAACATCTATTTAATCATTCATTACTTTTTCTTTTTTTTGAGGTTAATTGTTATGCTAGCTCATGTAGATCTTCATAAATGCTTTAATTTCAACCTGACAACCATCGATTGGGCAAGGTTTTACTTCTGATGAGCATTCAGTAAGCGCTTTTTCCTTACACTCACTACAGTAAATGAGATGACCACACGGAAGAGAGATATGATTTGCAATTACTTTTTTTTCATGCGTCTCAGACACACATTGAGCGAGTTTGCTTTGTTTAGTCTGATCTTTATCTTTTTTTAACGAATCAATTGATTTAGCATCATTTTTTAACAGTGGATCTTTATCTTTTTTTAACGAATCAATTGATTTAGCATCATTTTTTAACAGTGTTGACGAATTCTCAACAGTTGTAAAATCATTTTCAAAAATATGTAAGGCTTCAATCATAAAACCTATTCGCTCAAAAGGTTTTCCATTTAACACTAAAACTTGTTCGATATCGTTTTGACTGTATCCTAGTTTTTTGCAAATAAGTTTCATTTCTTCGGTGTCATTGTTGTGCGTTATTTGTTTTACTTTTTCTCGATATTTTTCAACCCGTCGCTTACACCTTTTGCCTTTTTCCGTTCGCATGTAAACATCCTCAACATACTCTTCACCTTTACTCCCGAGTAAAAAATAACAGTCTGGGAACCATCGACAGTGTTCCTCCCATGGTAGATCACTCTCTTTCCATTCTTTAAGTTCACCTGAGCAAAAGAAGCATTTTACACTATCCCCGAACTTAGTATAGTAGAAACCTGCATTGGAAAGGAGTTTCATGGAGACTTTACCCTTCCATTGTTTGAAACTGTCTTCTCTAGATGTTTCAGTAGCAAAACGTGGTGTATCAGCACGATCAATTGATATACCTAGAGGTAATACTTCTGCAGTTAAATCTCCTCTTCTGATCTTTTGTTCTTCCATCGTATAACTTTTGACAATTGAGATGTTTTTCATTTCATCTGCAAGTAGTTTCCTAGGTCTATACGGACGATTGTGAGTGTTAAATCCTCTAACAAATCGACAAAACGGAAAACTTTTAGCGTGTTCTTTCATCGGATGTTCATCTTCATCCTTCCAGTTTAGTAATACCCCTTGGCAAAAAACACATCGAACAGCGTTGTCTTTTTCAAGGTTATAGAAACCAGCTGCAGCCATGTTTTCACCACAATGTTTACCTACTCGTCTCCAATTTGTAAGAAATGATTTTCTTCGATAACTTTCATCAAGCATTAAAGCCTCTCTTTCATAAAAAGAGAGTTCATTGTAAATGAACTTGAAAAAGTCCGATGGGGAAAGTTGCACGATAGTTTTTTGTAATTTTAATGACAAAAGACTACAGTGATTATCCGGATAAGTTGCGACGACATAAGTTATTGCAGTGGTATCAGGAAAAGTTTGTTGTAAAAACAACGATGAAGTAAGGAGTAAACTATCATCTATCCATTCAGCGCAGTCTTTAGTATTTTCAAAACAATTTCGAGTTTTTTGCATTTCTCTTTTTTCATTATAAATAGTGTTTGCTACATATCTGTTGTTTGTTACTCGACACATTATTTATATATAATATAAGTAGTAGCTTCAGTTATTACTCAAGTTGAAGTTTTGTTGGAAAGTTCTTTTCCTTTGATCTAGTTCGTTGTTATTCTAAAAAAAATAATAATGCTTTATAGCAAAAAAATAAAAAAAGACTAAGGTTTCAATTTTTTTTCAATATACTTGAATTGATTACTATTATAATAGAACGTAAATACTTACATCAGAAATGAAGACTTGTCTTTTCTTTTGAATTAAAATGAATGATATTCCTAGTAGTTTGAACTTGAGAGCTGCTTTCTATAAAATTCGGATGAAGAAGGAGTACATTTTTCATTTTGAAGTCCTGAAATAATAAGAATAAACATAATTAAAACTTACATACAGCATTTTTTTGATATCTTAAATAGTGAATAATCTTGTTTTTTATTCAGAAAATGTCTTCACGCTTAAATCGATTACAATTAAAACAAAATATAAATACTTACATCACAAATGAAGACTTGTTTTTCTTTAATGAATTATATACATAGTTGTTTGAACTTCAGCTGTTTCCTATGTAACTCAAATGATGAAGAAGGAGGGTTGTAGTAGATGATGATGTAGTAGATCTTCTTCCTTCAGTTAGTTTGAACTTGAGAGCTGCTTTCTATAAAATTCGGATGAAGAAGGAGTACTTTTTTCATTTTGAAGCCCTGAAATAATAAGAATAACCATAATTAAAACTTACATACAACATTTTTTGATATCTTAAATAGTGAATAATCTTGTTTTTTGTTCAGAAAATGTCTTCACGCTTAAATTGATTACAATTAAAACGAAATATAATTACTTACATCATAAATGAAGACTTGTTGTTCTTTGAATTAGATGAATTATATACATAGTTGTTTGAACTTCAGCTGTTTCCTATGTAACTCAAATGATGAAGAAGGAGGGCTGTAGTAGATGATGATGTAGTAGATCTTCTTCCTTCAGTTACTAACGATGAAGTGAATGCTTTCTGTATGAAAACAGTGCTTCTTATATAGCTTAAGTTGCACTGCTATGAATCAGCATTATTTTCACATGAATGGAAACCGTTGCTTTCGCGGGAATAACAAAATTATTTTCACGCGAATACAAACCAATGCTTTCGCGGGAATAAAAATTTTTTTTTCACGCGAATACAAAGCAATGCTTTCGCGGGAATTAATATTTTATTTTCACATGAATGGAAACCGATGCTTTTGCGGGAATAAATATTTTATTTTCACGCGAATACAAACCAATGCTTTCGCGGGAATAAATAATTTATTTTCACGCGAATGGAAACTGTTGCTTTCGCGGGAATAAATATTTTATTTTCACGCGAATACAAACCAATGTTTTCGCGGGAATAGATAATTTATTTTCACGCGAATGGAAAGCGTTGCTTTCGCGGGAATAAAAATTTTATTTTCACGCGAATACAAAGCAATGCTTTCGCGGGAATAAATATTTTATTTTCACGCGAATACAAACCAATGTTTTCGCGGGAATAAATAATTTATTTTCACGCGGATAGAAACCGTTGTTTTCGCGGGAATAGAAATTTTATTTTCCCGCGAATACAAACCAAAGCTTTCGCGGGAATCAATACTTCATTTTCACGCGAATGGAAACCGTTGCTTTCGCGGGAATAAATATTTTATTTTCACGCGAATACAAACCAATGTTTTCGCGGGAATAAAT
The DNA here is from genome assembly GCA_945261195.1 of Cryptosula pallasiana. NCBI lineage: Eukaryota > Metazoa > Bryozoa > Gymnolaemata > Cheilostomatida > Cryptosulidae > Cryptosula > Cryptosula pallasiana. Next base: position 9,581,057 of record OX183134.1, on the reverse strand, counting down.
AATTTTTTTTCACACGGATGGAAACCGTTGCTTTCGCGGGAATAGAAATTTTATTTTCCCGCGAATACAAACCAAAGTTTTCGCGGGAATCAATACTTCATTTTCACGCGAATGGAAACCGTTGCTTTCGCGGGAATAAATATTTTATTTTCACGCGAATACAAACCAATGTTTTCGCGGGAATAAATAGTTTATTTTCACGCGAATGGAAACCGTTGCTTTCGCGGGAATAAATATTTTATTTTCACACGAATACAAACCAATGTTTTCGCGGGAATAAATAGTTTATTTTCACGCGAATACAAACCAATGTTTTCGCGGGAATAAATAATTTATTTTCACACGGATGGAAACCGTTGCTTTCGCGGGAATAGAAATTTTATTTTCCCGCGAATACAAACCAAAGCTTTCGCGGGAATCAATACTTCATTTTCACGCGAATGGAAACCGTTGCTTTCGCGGGAATAAATATTTTATTTTCACGCGAATACAAACCAATGTTTTCGCGGGAATAAATAGTTTATTTTCACACGAATGGAAACCGTTGCTTTCGCGGGAATAAATATTTTATTTTCACGCGAATACAAACCAATGTTTTCGCGGGAATAAATAGTTTATTTTCACGCGAATAGAAACCATTGCTTTCGCGGGAGTAAAAAAAATAATTTTCACGCGAATAAAAACCAAAGCTTTCGCGGGAATATCGCGTGAAAAAACTGCTGAGTCATAGATATATTATAAAGGTTTCATAGGGTTAATTAGTACAGCTTTAGCTATTTAAGAACCAGTGTTTTCACACAGAAAGCATCCAGTTCTACAATAGCTAGCAAGGAAGCAACATCTACACACCAACTACTACATTTACTTGAAACTCAATAAGGTGAGAATCACTAAATAATTCTTTAACATATACTGATAAAAAACTTCAACTAGTTTTGCTATAATACTTCAGAAAGTTAATTTTATGTTTTAATATTTTGTTCTTATTAATAAAAGATCAAATAGTTTCACCATAACGTATCAGAAAAATTATTATGGTTTTGATTATGTGTTTATTTTATAAATATCTAGTTAGTTTATTCTTTTCAAAATATTTTTCAAATTCCACCCATTTGTTACATATTTTTTACTCTCTTTTCAGTTCCAACTTCCGACTGAACGCTCTGAATATGAATGAAGACCGTAATACCTCATTTCTCTCAACATTCGAACCATACTCTGATGATAAAGAAAATATCCCTCCTGATTCACATTTAATAAGAAGGAAACTGAACACAATTCGACCAAAGCCATGGGATTCGGATAGAAATAAAACGATGGACTATACTTGGACTTTGAAAGCACCATCTCCTTCTCATCTTTCCTGCTTGTCAAAAAATGCTGCTAGTTTGCTCAATTCTTGCGATACCAATGACAGAGTAATGATTGGAAGGTTTCAACCACTTCACTTAAATCAAACGCCATCACTTCTCTAGATAGTCTCCATCGAACAACCAACTGAGGATGTATATAAAAACTTATGCATTATCCGCTACAATATCGAAACATTTGGCAACAGACGACAAGTGAGGTCTATGGTGAGAAATGAGGATTACAACAAATTAGCTCCAACACAACCGGATGTTCCAAAACTGGTGGTTTTTATGGGATTCGATTCAGACAAGCGTCCAATCTTTCACCCTATCAACTTCCCATCCAATATTTCCCTTGAGGAAGCTAAACAGCTAAGTAGATTAATAAAAAAAAAAACACCTACTCAGTTGATCAGTATGGTTCGTATCGCAACGCTCTCGCAATTTGCTGTTGGAAGTGTAATCAGTTTTGAATCTCCTCAAATATCAACTCAGTTAACATTACCTAATGGAGATGTGGTGATGAATGCGCTACTGGTAAACTACAGATGTTTGCAATATGATGGTTTGATGATGGGAGTTCTATATATACCTGAAAAACACGCTAGCAACATCAAACAAATTGGAACAGGAGTCATACTTGTAAGAAATCGTGAAGTTAGTAGATTTGGTTATCATCGACATGATATAATCACATTCACAGCATTACAAGCAATAGAAACGGCTCAAAACCTATCCAACAAACTTGATGATTCCAACCAGATGAAGTACTTTACTACAGATGAGGTTGTTGAGAACAAGGTCTTAGTGCTTTCAATGGGAGTGGGAAACACATCTTCTACATCTTTGAGAGAACCAGCACCCGCTGGTGAAAACTATATTCAAAAAGAGCATGTCAGACAAGACAACATAGTGAGTATTTTTTATTTAATGTAAACTAACTGATATAAGTAATACTTCCAATTAGATAATATTTATTTATAAAGCAATTATTTTTTGTTTTGCTTTAGATAGAAGAGAGGGAATCAAAAACACTTGATGAAAATTATGCTCAAGAAAAAACAAACTGAACAATATAACTTGGTGAGGTGAGTTACTTCCCTTTACTATATAATGTTAACTAACCAATGTAAAAAGAACTATAATTCAAATTCATGTAATTATTTTACATTTTTGTTTAATCATCCTATACTAATACATAACTTTTGATTTTAGTTCATTATGGAATCAAAAGTACATAGAACAGAAGTCTTCCTTCCTAGTTATAACATCAGTACAACAATGACAACATTGTAAAGAAAAAGACTATCAACCATTGATTGTCATTACAAGTTGTAGTGCTTTGAATTACTTAGTATTTACTAACTCTAGCTATATTATACAAAAATATTTTGCTACTTATTATGTAATAAATGTATATAAACATATATTGATTCAATGTAGTCTCCTCATTCTTCTCTTCTCTCTCAAAATATCATATGAGTTCGAGTTATGTAAAAAAATTATCAAAACTTGAATGTCATGCATTCAAAATGTATATGCTATAAGTTCAAATTAAGTAAAAAAATAATCAAAACTCAAATGCCACTTAAATGCCACTCAAATGCCACTCAAGTACCACTCAAGTACCCCTCAAATGAAATACAATATAAACTCGGCGAATCCATCCAACGTCGTAACTCATTGCATAACCTCCAAGATCTGATCCACAAAAAAACACTTGGTAGGGAGATCTGCTCATATATTACTACTTACGACGTTGGATGGATTCGCCGAGTTTATATTGTATTTTATCTGAGGGGTATTTGAGTGGCATTTGAGTGGCATTTAAGTGGCATTTGAGTTTTGATTATTTTTTTACTTGATTTGAACTTTATGGCATATAGATTTTGAATGTATGGCATTTAAGTTTCGATAACTTTTTCGATAGCTATATATATATTTATGTACATTGAATAGAAATTAAATATTATATGGTTGTATATATTAGAGTTTATGTTCTTGAAAAAGCCATAACATAACTTCAAACGAAGTAATAGATGAATATAAACATTCATCTGTTTGAATATAGCGTAAAATAATAGGTTTAAACTTGAGCATTAGTTCTTCACTCCATTGGGCTTTAACTAATCTTTGTGTGAGATCTTGATCCCATACCTTTTTCTTAATTTTTTTTAAAAAATGGTTAATATTTACGATTTTAGACATTTTCAAAACTGTCTCAAAATTGTTTTGAATTGTTAGTTTTAATAATGTTTTCTGATTGTCAGCATTCTGGTGTAATGAATGTGGTTGGTACTGTATGGATAGCTCTCCGTATAAAGATGCTAAAGTTAGCAAATGCTGTGTTATACAGAATAACACAGCTTGCAATGTTAATGGATATTTCGCATTTTCCTGCACGGCTACATTTTCTTTGATATACTGGTGATAAATCTCTGGGAGGAAGTCTGTTATTGTATATGGCTTTGAACTCATAATGAACTAAAATAAAAAAGTTATGTGTTAGTATAGGATGATTAAACAGTGTTGTAAAATAATTACATTTTAGCTTCGATTAAAATAGTTTTTTTATTAATTCTTACCTTATCACCAAGAAAGTTGTAGCAGTTGATGAATCAGTTGTAGTAGTTGATGAAATCAGCTGTAGTAGTCGATGTTTCATTGCTGGAGAGAATGATTTCTATGTAGAGAGAGCTGTTCTTATATAGTATAAGCCACTCCTACTCATTTAGCTTATAGCCATTAAAAACACTCACGCGAAAACTCTATCAGAATAGTGTTATTCGCGTGAAATATCCCTGTTTTATTCGCGTGAAAATTATTTTTTTTACTCCCGCGAAAGCAATGGTTTCTATTCGCGTGAAAATAAACTATTTATTCCCGCGAAAACATTGGTTTGTATTCGCGTGAAAATAAAATATTTATTCCCGCGAAAGCAACGGTTTCCATTCGCGTGAAAATAAACTATTTATTCCCGCGAAAACATTGGTTTGTATTCGCGTGAAAATAAAATATTTATTCCCGCGAAAGCAACGGTTTCCATTCGCGTGAAAATGAAGTATTGATTCCCGCGAAAGCTTTGGTTTGTATTCGCGGGAAAAGAAAATTTCTATTCCCGCGAAAGCAACGGTTTCCATCCGTGTGAAAATAAATTATTTATTCCCGCGAAAACATTGGTTTGTATTCGCGTGAAAATAAACTATTTATTCCCGCGAAAACATTGGTTTGTATTCGCGTGAAAATAAAATATTTATTCCCGCGAAAGCAACGGTTTCCATTCGCGTGAAAATAAACTATTTATTCCCGCGAAAACATTGGTTTGTATTCGCGTGAAAATAAAATATTTATTCCCGCGAAAGCAACGGTTTCCATTCGCGTGAAAATGAAGTATTGATTCCCGCGAAAGCTTTGGTTTGTATTCGCGGGAAAATAAAATTTCTATTCCCGCGAAAGCAACGGTTTCCATCCGTGTGAAAATAAATTATTTATTCCCGCGAAAACATTGGTTTGTATTCGCGTGAAAATAAAATGTTTATTCCCGCGAAAGCAACGGTTTCCATTCGCGTGAAAATAAATTATTTATTCCCGCGAAAACATTGGTTTTTATTCGCGTGAAAATAAAATGTTTATTCCCGCGAAAGCAACGGTTTCCATTCGCGTGAAAATAAATTATTTATTCCCGCGAAAACATTGGTTTGTATTCGCGTGAAAATAAAATATTTATTCCCGCGAAAGCAACGGTTTGTCTTCGCGTGAAAATAAAGTATTCATTCCCGCGAAAGCAACAGTTTCCATTCGCGTGAAAATTAAATGTTTATTCCCGCGAAAGCATTGGGTTGTATTCGCGTGAAAAAATGTTGATTCATAGGATTTAATCAGTGCAACTTTACCTATTTAAGAGCCACTGTTTTCACACAGAAAGCATCCAGTTCTACAACGGCTAGCGGAGAAGCAACATCTACTAAATCTTTCATTGCAACAACTAGGAGCTCATCTTCTTTATAAAGGTAAGAGTAAAAATATTTATTTTTTGTTAGCTAACACTACTAGCTGAAGGTTTATGACCTTTATGATCTTTTAAAATTAATTACGAAAAATTGAACAAAATGTTGTTTTTTAGAATGAATACTCAAGACGAAGGAAGTCAATCGATGAATGAAGAAGCAGGATCCCAGCAAACCCTTTCCCCATCACCTTCTCCTATCTTTGATATGGCAGAAAGTCAATTGGTGGTTGATGAACCAGAATCCCAACAAGATTTTACTTCATTCACATCTCCTACTAACAAGCTGTCTTCAAAAAGAACATCGATGAGGAAACGATCTTTTATTGATTTGACAAAAGATGATAATGAAACTGTCTCGAAGTGCAAAAAACTAGTTTTGACGGATGTTGGAGATGAAACGCTTTTTCGTCACACCAGAATACCCTTTCAAGATGCTGGAAGTAATGAACTAACCACTCTCACCTACAAGAGCGCTGGGTTAATAAACTCTCTCTCTCCAGATAGTCTAGAAAAACTTGAAGAATCCATGGAAATCCGCGAACTACCAGTACCAACAGTTATGGAGGTGTTGTCTGTTGAATTTCGTGATGAATCAAAGTGCACCATGATTTACAACTACCGAAAGGATAAGAAGATAACTCGGGTGAAGAGTGATGTTTCAACCGAAATAGGACTGCTTGTTAATAAAGCTAAGCAAACACGTCCAATTGTTTTAATTTATATGGGAGAAGGAAAGACAGGAGATGTGATTTTTCGTACTGCTGAATCTCATGGATGTAATCGAAAGATCAACGATCCATTCAACTCATTGTATGGCAAGAGTTTGAGACAAATACAGGCTTATTTCAGTGTTGCTCACCTACACGATTTTCCGACAGGGAGTGTTATAGCTTATGAGAATCCTGGAATGCTAAGAAAATGTGATACTCGTTGGAACAAGACTGCTGATGTTATAGTGGCTAATTACAGATGTATGGTGAAAGGGGAGCTATTGATTGGAGATCTTAGCATCCCTGCGCAAATAGCTTCATCTGTGGTGGCGGAAAAAAGTGGTGTAATCGTATTCAGAGGACTGAAACAAAATACGAACAACATGGTTTCCTACGACATCATTCTACTCTCAGCTCTTCAAGCTTTCATTCAAGTCTCAGAACTGTTTGATACTTCGCTACATCACGCCTATCTCTCCTACTTTGATGAAAATGAAAAAGAGAATTGTCCAGAACAGCATATCAGAGTCTTAATCGATAACACAAAGGATGTGACTCGTCTTCTATGATGGTAAGTTTCATATCTATTTAAAGAAAGATCTGAAGTATTTTTGTAAAATTAATTCATATAACTATGTATGATAGAGTCATTAGTTACTATGTCTTTTAGATATAACTAAAGAGCGCTCCTGAGGAAGAAAATGAGAAGATCTTATTTACTTCTTGCTTGAAACATTACAAAATAATAGTTTTTATAGGTTCTGTAGTGTTTAGCACAAATAATGAGATAAGTTGTATTTTATTCATTATATTTGTTATATCAAATAAAAATCAATTATAATAATTTATTTTAACAATTTACTTAGTAAATTAGTTCCTTGTATATGTACACCATCTATTCCTTCTACTGTATTATCTTCTATGAACTCGAAGTTAGGATAGGTCTGTATGATAAATCTCCGTATTGAGTGATCTCTCATCTCACTATCTCCTATGTCTCGTAAACTTCTAACAATTTCATCCATACTCCATCCTCTACTTCTCAGTAAACAAAAGTATATACAATAGTCGCCACATACAGTTGACAAAAAATTTTGTAGTTGTGTTTCATTACTTCGTATTGTTTCATATCCTCCATGAATACTTAGTATTTCATTTACATCCGGATAAAAGGAAACAGAACGTCCAAACGAGTCAAAAAAATCCACCTCTGAATCATTAGCGTACACAGCCAACCAATGCTCTCCGGGTTGATGAGAATAATGGGTGTTGAATACGAAACATCCTGTTGGAAAATTGCAAATTTGCTTCCAAAACTGTTCTCTAGCTCCAACATGAATCCCTACGCTTTGACATAAAACGTCTGAAGATAAGATCGAATGAATTTGTATGGTATTCATCTGTAACTTTCTGTTTAAAGCACTGCGTCACCTCCGATAGTTAATTGAAGAATGCTATCCATCTCCAACACACCGTCTTTTACAAAGTATGCTACCAGGGATAATCCATCCGTTGTGTTAGCGCTAAAACGAATTTCCACACTTGTTGTGACATTTTTCATAGAGTGAAAACCTTCTTTAAGAAAATCACCAGTCAAATCAAATCCATAAAGTGTAGTACCATCAAGGTATTGTTCTTTCGTAATACCAAGACTATCGCCTTCAAGCAAAGTTCCGGTAGCGTGTAGAAACTGATGATATTCTCTTCCAAAAATTCCTCTAGCATAATTTGGTTCAAATCTCCTTCCAATTGGACAATCACCAACTCTCAATACAATACTATCAACACTAGCATGCTGCATTCTATATGGATTCAAGGCGAAACGTCCGTTCATTGCGTTGTGATTAACTAAACCTAAATAAATTTGTTTAGGTTTTTGTTTGTTTTCTTCCAAAGTGATGTCGATCTGCGCAACACCAGCACGAATTCCATATAGTTTTATCCGTTTTCGATCAACAGGATAAATGTAGTTGTGACCTTCCAATGCCAAACTGAGTTGGGAGTTTTGTATTGTAGGATTCACCTTAACTTTACAAAGATGAAGTTCAAATTTATCAATTCTAATCTTCGCCCCTCCTGCAGGCGACTCATTCGCAGCAAACAAAGCTAGTTTGGCAGAGGCACGCTCAAACTCCAGCTGCATAGTAGGACCTGGTATTATTAGTTTTTTCTGCTGAAATAATGTGAGATGAGGTTTTCCAGTTAATTCTATTGTCTTTCCACCTATGATTAGAGCTCTCCTCTTTTTCTTATCAGCGGTTTTGTGATCAGTACCGTCTTTGCTAGTTGAATCATCATACAACCATCCTTCCATCTTACCTTGATATTTCTTTCTTTCTGCACTGTTTTCGAGTAGTTGTGAAAAGTAGGAGCGTAAACCGTAGTTGTTAGCGTATTCAACAGTGGTTCCTTCTATCGACATTTTCAACTCACTGAATAATGCATGCATTGAATCCCCCATCCACACAACCGCATCATCATCATTACCTGTAATATTGCTTCCATCATCTTGAACAACCGTGGCTTCAACTTGCAGAAACGAGTTGTAAAGATCTGTGTAATGTTCAGTGCTCCCTGACAAGGTTAACTCAATACTACCATAAGGATCTAACCTATCAGGTCTGATGACAACATATTCCGATCTTTCTACCGATATGTTTGTTGGTTCCGTAGCAAATACATCCAACGTTGGATTTATGTTGTAGGAAGAACCTTCCAACTTATTACCTGTTGTTCCATTTAGACTAGCCATCTTTTGCGAGTGATGAATGCTTGAAGCGTTACCGCTTAATGAATATAGATATCAAGCTCAGCTGTCTTTATACCGGATTCTACCGCTATTAAAATATACCACGATTACCAACACCTCTCCTCTTCTTTCCACCTCTTGTTTTTCTCCTTTTCATTCTATCTGGACGGACTGCTTTGAGCACATCTCCCCCCAGATCATTCAACTCTGCCAATCCCCTCTTCTTTGCTGACGCTGCAAAACTTTGACCATCGATGACATCACGCGCTACATTTCCACCTACAGACAATGCTCTTTTCCCCAAACTAATTGCTCCTCTTTTCAGCATTGGTGCTGCAGATTTAAGTAAACTTGAAAAAATACTACCAAGTCCATTTCCTCTCATATTAGGCATCACTCGTCGTCCACTATACACTCCAATTCCATTTCCAGCTTGCATCTTGTAGTACTCATCAAAAAAATCTTTTGAATCCTCAGGGGTGTATCGTACCAAACTCATTATAATTCTTTCTCTCTATAGTGAACCGTCAACACAACCTTTCCACCATCAAATGGTATTCGTTGACCGTCGTCACTCGTTATAAGTACTTTAATCATATCACTATTTAGTGATGAAGCGTCAACATAGTGAGGATTTTTAAATTCTTGATACACAACACTATTCTTCTTTCCTTGAACTGGAACTACTCTCAATAAAGGTACATTCGTATCTCCTACCATTCTATTATCAACAATGTTGGAATAAACATACAGGGATGTTAAACCGGAATTTATATCAGGGGGTGTGATATTATTGTATCTACCACGAGGGTATGTAGTTTTTGATTCAAATCCAAAAATATATGCTATATCTTTGGAAAAGCTTATGGTAGTATCAGGATCACTGTTAGTTAGTAAAGCGGTGTTGGTGATCTTGTTGTAGGAGATGGCAAATTTCTTGTCTAAATCCATTTCATTCATTCTCTTTCGTATAATCTCCTCCAACTCCTCTATACTATCATATCTTCCATTACCGATTAGGATGAAGGACTTTTCGCTTTTACCGGAGACATTAGTCTTTTCTAGATATATTTTCCCTTCGGTAACATTTTTCCAATTATTAGAATAAGTCATATCTAGCAGAGCTACCTCCCATTTACCGCCATTGATAACCAAATATTTATACAGTCTCACTGTAAATTCGGAATTGTTATTATCAGGAAACTCTTCACCACTAGAGTTTGAGGGTAAAGTTATCAGCATCGACATTTTCCCAACGTATGATGATTATATCAAGCGTTGTTTCCTTATAAACTATTCATCTACCCACTCATTGAACTTTTCTCCATAACCTAACCACTTAACCAGAATCTGTCTTTTACCTCTTCTCATTCTTCTTCCCAGTATCTTTTCAATTCTGAAAATCGTGGGTTTTTTTACTTTTTGCAACTCTTTTTCGTAAAAGGTGCCATCAATCATCTCCTCAGCTAAATCTTTCACCCTATATACAACAGGTTTTTCATCAATAAGTACATCGGTGATTATAAAAATCTCAATCGTCCAATTTGGGGTGTATCCTCTTTCAAACACTCCTCTTGCCTTACTTATTCTCACATAATCCCCAACCTTTAGTTTTGCTTCTTGAGTTAAACTATGTTCACCTCCTTCATACACACGATTCCATACAAGTTCTTGATTTTGAAAATTCACATCATTTGGTCTCATACCTATAGCACCATGAATTGTGTTGTTGTATGCATTAACCATTTCTGGTAAAACATCAATGTATCTATCGTCATCTTTATATGTCAAATATCTATATATCTTCTCTTTTAAAGTTCTGTTAAAACGCTCCACCATTGATGCCTTTATCGTTTCATTTTCGGTTGTAAAGCGCTTGATCTTTTTTTCCGCCAGCAGAGTCTTGACATTGACGTTGTCAAACTCTTTACCTTTATCAGATTGTAAAGCTTTATAGTTTTCCCCTTCTAGTATTCTTCTCAATCCTCTTGCTACTACTGGTCCTGATTTGTTGATGAGCGGCACAGCCCAACCTTTTCTAGATAAAGAATCAATAGCAGTCAGTAAAAATGCTGTATTATTATTTTCATCTCTTCGAGATCGAACATCCATCAAATCTACCTGTAGCTGCTCCCCTATTCCAGCTACAATTGTAGGACGACGCTTAAACTTGGTTACAACTTTTTTATGTAACGTGTAGGCATCCTCACCACTCAACCATTCACGGATTCTTTTTTCTCCCTCTCGTTTTCTACGAGCTTTCAGTAAAGCTCTAGCTCCTCGTAGAGATGTATGTAATGCAGGATTGTAATACAACTCTTTTAGCGTGTCGATGTCCATGAATTAGTACCGGGAACGACCAACTTTTTCTTCTGAGTACGTGTTCGATGCGGGGATTTTCTGACAGTTGTGATTCCTTCATCAGTTAGCAGGCTTTTAAATCTACTGTAATTGGTATTTCCTGATTGTATTTTACCTCCTTCGGTTAGAACGTCTCGTAGTAAAGTTTTGGAAGTCCTAGGATTCAACCAATGTTCTCCAATTTTCAGTCTGTTCTTCTCCGAGTCGAATCTACCAATTTTACTCAGATTATTCAACATTCTGACAGCGATCGTTTGATCACTCTTTTTTGTTGTTAAATCAGCTGCTTTTTTTTCAAAATCTTTTAAATTTTCGCTTTCACTATCGTGCTCATCTTCTCCATCAGTAAGAAATGTACTTCCTAGTAAGGTTGTGTCTTCAGTATCAAACAACCTTCCTTTTATTAATTCCATCCCAATATTATCATCATCAACCACTTTCACTGATTCTAACTCATTGTCTTTATCAACATTTGGTGAAAAGACATTAGGTTTATTATCAATAACTGTGCTATTGGCCAAAGGAAAAGTAGACTCTGTCTTTTTTTTCTTAATGAGATTCCAACTATCCTTTTGTGTCTGGTTTTGGTTATTTTTAATCTTTTTGACATCAGACAAATACCTACGTAGGTTTTCAACATTTTCATCTAACTTTTCGTATGAGGATAAGTCAGAATCATAAGCCGTTTCCAGTAGATCATTTCGCTTTCGCTTCATATTTCTCACTGTTATAGCTTCCATAGGATTATAATACAATGGAGGTCTGGTTTTCTCTTCCTTTACCACTGTTTTATCATCCTTTCTTTCTGTTAATCTATAGTATTCATCTTCAGTGAGTATAAAATTACGTCTGGAGAATGTTAAAGGCTGACGATTCATCTTTTTATTGATGATAAAACAGATACAATAGGTGTTATAATAGCATCCAAAAGATTCCCTCTACCACTCTGAATCAAAATTTTACGCTTATCATCAACTCTCCTTCTACCACTAAGTTTATGTAGCTCCTTCTTGTAACGCTGCAACTCAATAAACTGCTCAGAATCAAGAGGAACATTACCTAATATAATATTTTTAACACTTTCTATCAATGATTGAAACAAATCTGAGTTAGCCTTTTCGACTATAGCGATTTTTCCTTTCTTACTCAGATCATCCAGAGCTAAAATCGCCATTCTATTTCGCATCATTCGTGTTGAGAGTTTCATCTTTATCTTCTCCCTCCGCCTAGCACACTTTTAAGTAACCCAGGAACTATATTGCTGATGATAGGTCCTAGTAGAGCGCCTAAAAATCCTCCTTTTTGCAATACAGCTTTCTTATCATCTAACGTTGATTTTCTTACTAAAGCGCTAATATCCTTCACGTTTCGCTGCAACTCATTATACTGAGATGATGTCAATGGTATCGTTCCATTTATAATAGCTTTAGCGCATTCCATTAGAGTCATAATAAACTCCTTTTTGGCTTTGGCTATAACAGACTTTTGAATAGCAAAGGTTGTATTGTTGAGCGATAACAACACAGCTGCATTTTTTGTTAATTTTTTCTCCAAAGCTTTAGACATTATAATGCTTTCGTGTTGCGTCGTTGAATAACAAAATATGATTGAGGTGAAGTGAATAGTAATTGTATTTATATCCTTTTACTTGGGTACATATAATATCATAGGGAGAACTGATGTAAAATTTCCCAATAGTCTATGTTGATCATTCGTTTGTTGAGTCGTATCTATTCGTAAATAAGAGTATGGTTTCTTTGTCGCGTCTTCAAAAGCCTCTTGTACATATTTTATTTTTGATGGAAAACATTGTCGAGCCAAATAGGAAATAGAAGAAGCATCTCTAGGGTTTTTAAAAAGAAAAAAATAATGACTATTCAAGGAAATTGTACGATTTCCTTTTAAAAACAGATTCTGAACAATAAAAAACACACTTATGTTCAAATGATGACTATGTTTTGTATACAAAGCATTAGCATCGGCTTTACCAGAAACTTCATCCATGAGATCATCAATTATCAGCCATCGATTTTTACCATCTCTGGGAAAACTCACTGTTATATCTATCATGCCTTCATGAAAAATCACTCCTGATACATCATCAAAGGCTTTTTGGTAGGCTCCATAACAGTAGTGAATCTCTGTTGGTGGAGGGTGTGCTATAGTCTGACTAGCTTCAATCATTCGAAAAATCGCTTGCGTCTTTCCCGATCCAGTTGGTCCTGCAATCATTGCTGTAAAAGGAGATCGCATCCTCGGGTCATAATCTTCAGGTTTCCCATTCATCATAAAAAGATGTTCATCAATCAACAGTAGTTTCATTTATGGTTCCAACAGGAGAGTTTCTCGCTTTTTGTATTTTTTCCATAGCTTCTTCATACATACTAAACTCAGTAACACCTCCAAAAGTGGAAAGCCCTACGACAAATACCAAAATTATCATAATTATCAACGCTTTACGCTTCATACTCGGTAAAACATCTATCATATTGCGTTCAATACCATCAATAGTATCAACTTCATTCATCGGTCTCATCTCAACATCATCCTCTGTCGACATCTTAATTTCCAATAACCATACAATCTTATCACGTTTTCATTTATATACAATGTTAAAACTATCAAAAAAATCAAATGCCATACATGCAAAATCTATATACCATATAAGTTCAAATTAAGTAAAATAATAATCAAAACTCAAATGCCACTTAAATGCCACTCAAATGCCACTCAAATACCCCTCAGATAAAATACAATATAAACTCGGCGAATCCATCCAACGTCGTAACCCATTGCATAACCTCCAAGATCTAATCCACAAAAAAACACTTGGTAGGGAGATCTGCTCATATATTACTACTCATATTTTATAGCAAAAATATGATGTGTGATTAACTAGTTCAATTGCAGTTCATTGATATGCTCTACTACAACACACACTACTTCGAACTATGTAGTCAACTGAACATATCCACAAACAATCATATAGACACATCAACAGCAAAACATTGATGCGGTGTAGTTCCATCTTTATATCATCAGACAGTAAATTAAAATGTGAGAGCTTCAATTATAGTTTACAACATTAAGTATGAGTTAGGAATGTAATAAATACTTTACAGGTATCTGATAGCGTTTAATAACTAGTTCAATTGCAGTTTATTGATATACTCTACTACAACACACACTACTTCGAACTATGTAGTCAACTGAACATATCCACAAACAATCATATAGACACATCAACAGCAAAACATTGATGCAGTGTAGTTCCATCTTTATATCATCAGACAGTAAATTAAAATGTGAGAGCTTCAATTATAGTTTACAACATTAAGTATGAGTTAGGAATGTAATAAATACTTTACAGGTATCTGATAGCGTTTAATAACTAGTTCAATTGCAGTTTATTGATATACTCTACTACAACACACACTACTTCGAACTATGTAGTCAACTAAACATATCCACAAACAATCATATAGACACATCAACAGCAAAACATTGATGCAGTGTAGCTCCATCTTTATATCATCAGACAGTAAATTAAAATGTGAGAGCTTCAATTATAGTTTACAACATTAAGTATGAGTTAGGAATGCAATAAATACTTTACAGATATCTGATAGCATTTAAATATGTATATGTAACATATAACTCTTGATTTTTTAGACAAAACAGCTTCCTAAAAATAGAAAATACACTATGTATGTTGATACATTGTTTGTATTTCACACAAAAAACAATGAGATATTTTAAGAAAAGTAACAGTCTAACTAACAAAACAAGTGGATAAAGTCACACTTTGTTCATGTTTTTTTAGATGATACCGGAGAAAACTAGAATTAGAGGTATAACCACAAATCCGTTTTGGTGAAAGGTTGTAGCTGTATTAACTAATATGTAATCAAACACAATAAAAACAGGAGATAAATGCAATCAAGCTCTCTTCCTTTTTAGGTTGAATTGATAAACCTATAATTCCGTCGTCTATGGATGTTCGTTGTTTTGTTTTAAATAGAAATAACATGATAATAAACAGTGCTTAGGTGTAATTAATGACTTTTCTCGAACGGCTTTATAACGCGTAACATTAAAAAGATCAAAACATATAGGATTAGGCGAGAGATTATAATTAATTACTTTTAAAAACTTGTGAAAATGAACTGGTAACATTACGTCGACTGAAAAAATACCTAAAACGTCTCGCATAAATTTTGATCTGACCGAAAATGGACTGAAAACCTTTAGGGTGCGTACAAAATTATCGTAACTCGCTATAGTGGATATTCTTAGAAATATTTATTTTCTCGTTGTTAACTTAACGTAAAATATTTTGTAACGGATGTCACATGATCTCAATCGATTTTTGCCAACTGAATCACTTAGTTACTCATAAACATTTGATACTCGCTTGATTTTTTTTGATAACAGCAATATCCCAATTGTGTTTATCGTAAATATTTCAAAAACGGATATTGCGTGTTTCAGTTGGTTTTTCCTACTGAATCGTTTAGTTACTCGTAAACATTTGAAAATTGTTTGATTTTTTCGTTGATAAAACATGTCGCAAGTATCTTTTAACAAATATTACCGTGATTTCAATCAGTTTTCCTTACTAGATTACTTAGTTACTCATCAACGTTCATAATTGCTTTTATTAATAGTTGTTGCAAAGCAATGTTGTATTTAAATAATATTACTACGATTCCAACCAATTTCCTTACTGAATTACTTAATTACTCGCCGGTCTTTCATAATTTCTTTCACTAATAATTACAAAGTAATATTGTAAATATATAATGCAGTAGATACTAAATTGACACAAATTTTATTCATATGATTTTAAAACTTAACTAATATAGTTTTTTTACCAGAAATAATAATAATTTTTAAACAAAATCAAAAATTAACGGTGATTACATGTATGGTAAACATAATAACTGTAAATATATATATATATATATATATATATATATATATATATATATATATATATATATATATATATATATATATATATATATATATATATATAACTAAAAGAATTATTTATGCTCAAGTCTCCTTTCTCTCTCCTCTAATCTCTCTCCTCTAAACTCTCTCTAGATATATACAAATACAGTTATTTTTATATGTAGACTTGATCTCGAATGCTGATGATATGTAGTCTCAAGTGGATAAATGAAGTTAAAGTACTTTGTATTACACAAAATTTACTGCAAATTTTAATCATCTAGAGGGCTAATGCTCCCCTTTCTCCTCTCTCCTCTTTCCCTCTCTCCTCTCTCTCTCAAGACATCATATGAGTCGAAATTACAAATGTATTACACAAAATTTACTGTAAATTTTAATCATCTAGAGGACTTATGGTATCTTCTCTCCTCTCTCTCAAGATATCTCCTCTCTCTCTCCTCTAACTACTCTCCTTTCTCCTTTCTCCCCTCTCTAGATGTATACAAATACAATTATTCTTATATGTAAACTCGATCTCGAATGCTGATGATTTGTAGTCTCAAGTGAATAAATGAATTTAAAGTACTTTGTATTACACAAAATTTACTGTAAATTTTAATCATCTAGAGGGCTAATGCTTCCCTTTCTCCTCTCTCCTCTTTCCCTCTCTCCTCTCACTCAAGATATCATATGAGTCGGAATTACAAAAAATTATCAAAACTTAAATGTCATACATTCAAAATCTATATACCCTATGAGTTAGAATTATGTATATAAATATGTAAAAAAATTATCAAAACTTGAATGCCATGCATTCAAAATCTATATGTCGTATAAGTTCAAATCAAGTAAAAAAATAATCAAAACTCAAATGCCACTTAAATGCCACTCAAATGCCACTCAAATGCCCCTCAAATGAAATACAATATAAACTCGGCGAATTCATTCAACGCCGTAACCCATTGCCTCAACTCCAAGGTCTGATCCACAAAAAAACACTTGGTAGGGAGATCTGCTCATATATTACTACTGATATATCAGAGACTACACCACCATAAGGTCCGTTCTGGTTACTGTTGGGTATCAGACATACCTCCCCAAAAGCCTAACATTAACAGTAAGCACAAAAATAGACAGACATTATAATAATAAACCATACTGGGTTTAATGACATTACGGATACAGGCTATCTCGATCTCAAGAGGGCATGGCGGGCCGGTATCAAAATAGCTACCATAGTCTGAGGACCCAAAGTATACCATGTTGCATCAGAAACCTGTATCCTTAAGATACCTACCACCTACAGGTTTACGAAAGGTGGACCACAAGCCGCCAAAGCCCTAGGCATCTAGTCATTGTATGCGATTGCGTACCATTAATACTCTCTCTATGCATTTGTACAACTGTAACTTCCTCAATGCAATTGGCTGTATGTGTATCTAGGGAAATTACTTCTCTTGCTTCTGCCCAATAAAAGGCAAAGCTTTTGCCATGTAACATTGTACTGTAACAGAATTCTACTTGTGCAGGTTTTGTTTGTGGTACTTCGATTGGCCCCCCTCCCCCCAATTCCACTACAGGTTTACCTGTCTGGGTTTGATTATAGGACTCAATGACTTCCTTTTGCTTGGCTAGTTCTTCTTTTAGTGTATTTACAGTCTTGGTTAGTCCTACAAACCCAAAAGTACTGTATAGACTAGATGTGGGTAGAGCTTAAAGTAAGTGAACCCACTTAGTTAAATAATGATTTTAAAACTAAATTAGTTTTGTACAAACATCATCTTTTTAATTTATTCACTTCAGGCCCAGGATAGTAATACAAACTCGATACCGGCTTAATACCAGACCATTACAAGCTTGGTACAGGCTTTGAGCAATACAAATACAGGGCCAGAAAGATTTGGTACAGGTCCAACACAAGCCCCAATGCATGGCCAGCAAGGCTTGGTACTAGCTCTGCACAGACTTGGTACAGGTCCAACACAAGCCCCAATGCATGGCCAGCAAGGCTTGGTACTAGCTCTGCACAGACTTGGTACAGGTCCAACACAAACCCCAATGCAGGGCCAGCAAGGCTTGGTACTAGCTCTGCAAAGACTTGGTACAGGTCCAGCACAAGCCCCAATGCATGGCCAGCAAGGCTTGGTACTAGCTCTGCACAGACTTGGTACAGGTCCAACACAAGCCCCAATGCATGGCTAGCAAGGCTTGGTACTAGCTCTGCACAGGCTTGGTACAGGTTCAACACAAGCCCCAATGCAGGGCCAGTAAGGCTTGGTACTAGCTCTGCACAGACTTGGTACAGGTCCGGCACAAGCCCCAATGCAGGGCCAGCAAGGCTTGGTACTAGCTCTGCACAGACTTGGTACAGGTCCAACACAAGCCCCAATGCAGGGCCAGCAAGGCTTGGTACTAGCTCTGCACAGACTTGGTACAGGTCCAACACAAGCCTCAATGCAGGGCCAGCAAGGCTTGGTACTAGCTCTGCACAGACTTGGTACAGGTCCGGCACAAGCCCCAATGCAGGGCCAGCAAGGCTTGGTACTAGCTCTGCACAGGTTTGATACAGGTCCAACACAAGCCCCAATGCATGGCCAGCAAGGCTTGGTACTAGCTCTGCACAGACTTGGTACAGGTCCGGCACAAGCCCCAATGCAGGGCCAGCAAGGCTTGGTACTAGCTCTGCACAGGTTTGATACAGGTCCAACACAAGCCCCAATACAGGGCCAGCAAGGCTTGGTACTAGCTCTGCACAGACTTGGTACAGGTCCGGCACAAGCCCCAATGCAGGGCCAGCAAGGCTTGGTACTAGCTATGCACAGACTTGATACAGGTCCAACACAAGCCCCAATGCAGAGCCAACAAGGCTTGGTACTAGCTCTGCACAGGCTTGGTACAGGTCCGGCACAAGCCCCAATGCAGGACAAGCAAGGCTTGGTACTAGCTCTGCACAGACTTGGTACAGGTCCAACACAAGCCCCAATGCAGGACAAGCAAGGCTTGGTACTAGCTCTGAACAGACTTGATACAGGTCCGGTACAAGCCCCAATGCAGGGCCAGCAAGGCTTGGTACTAGCTCTGCACAGACTTGGTACAGGTCCAACACAAGCCCCAATGCATGGCCAGCAAGGCTTGGTACTAGCTATGTACAGACTTGTTACAGGTCCAACACAAGCCCCAATGCATGGCTAGCAAGGCTTGGTACCAGCTCTGCACAGGCTTGGTACAGGTCCAACACAAGCCCCAATGCATGGCCAGCAAGGCTTGGTACTAGCTCTGCACAGGCTTGGTACAGGTCCAACACAAGCCCCAATGCATGGCCAGCAAGGCTTGGTACTAGCTCTGCACAGACTTGGTACAGGTCCAACACAAGCCCCAATGCAGGGCCAGCAAGGCTTGGTACTAGCTCTGCACAGACTTGGTACAGGTCTGGCACAAGCCCCAATGCATGGCCAGCAAGGCTTGGTACTAGCTCTGCACAGACTTGGTACAAGTCCAACACAAGCCCCAATGCATGGCCAGCAAGGCTTGGTACTAGCTCTGCACAGACTTGGTACAGGTCCGGCACAAGCCCCAATGCAGGGTCAACACCAGCTAGATTCAAATTATAAAATTCTTTCATTGAGCAATACTAACCTGATATTTGCTGACTCTTTTGTTGAAGGTCTTTTTCTTGATCAGTAATTCTAATCTGCTGGCTTTGTACCTCAGGTCTCAGCTCTGCAGGCAAATCTCATTTAGATTTTTTACGTTTTTGTCAAAAAAAATTGCCTTAGATCAGGCTAATTCCTGTCCATATTGCAAAAACAAGTATTTCATCAATTTGCATACGATTTACAGCTGAGGACCACTTCTCAAAAACTACGACTACGTAAAAAATTAACAATTGCTTTTTCAAAATGAGAGGATAAAAAATAAAGCCTAGTTGAAATGCTTGCCTGTATATTGGTCCTTCAACCAGTGGCTCATATCTCTCTGAGTTTCAAGTTTCATTTGATGCACTTTAGATTGAGTCTGCATTTCAGCTTGTAGACCTGCGGTAGGTAAAAGTTTTTTCCGTTACTTTGAGATTATAATTAATAATTACATGTAGATTATTTCATGGAGTATTGCTGTGACTACTTGAAAGTGACCACTTTGTTTTGTAACACAACACGCCGATTTTAGGTATGAAACCAAGTTTTTAAACTCCAGAGTATCTAAAGTTTCCGAAACAAACAAAATTTAGCAATGAAATTAGCGATTTGACTTTTATGGAATGATGAATGTTTGCGTTGGCAAAAGTGTGAGTGACTGTTATAGCATAAAGAGTGATTATTATGTAATACAACATAGTTTGTATAGTTTCAAATGCTGCAGTTACATCCTAATTTGGTAAAACAAAATAGTACACCGAGGAAAACTATCAGCAAAATCAAACAGCAAACACTGGACACAGGTTTACCAATTCAAAAATTTAAGTTGCTTCGGAGTTATTCTCTCATAGAAAATTAACTGACCACTAAGCTAAAAGTAAAACTACAATACGGTTTGCATTGTAGCATCTAGCTGGTTTTAAAAATAAATTATAGAAAACTTGCAACTGCAACCCTTTGGAACAACGCCAAAAATAGTTGTACTGTAATGTTTTCTGGTAGGCCTACGTGCATTATTAGTGGTTGAATCAATGCCAAATAACACATACTACTGGACTTTGATTAAACAGGGAAAAAAGGAAGCATGTTTTCGACTGAAGTCAGTGATATGTTGTCATTGATATGTTGTCATTGATATGTTGTTATTGTTAGCTATGGAATGCTCCATAGCTAAACATTAGTGCCTAGGTTGCAAGAGTATTATTATAATGTGGGTGTTTTTGGCTAGCAGCAATATAACAATATAATTGTAGATATTGGTTGATACGCTGTTTTATATAAATTCCTTGAATTTAATGGCTGTTATGTTGCAGTGAACGCTCTCAATCTATTAAAAAGACAACAAACAAACAGATGCTCATGTGAGACATACTTGTCCTTGACACGGCATGCTTGTAACCTGGAGCCTGAAAATCTTATCATTGAGACTAAAAAACTGAGATATCCTAGAAAAGTTTAGCCCTTGCTTTAGTTATACAGCTGTACACGTGGGAGAAAGGGTGCTCAGTGGAAACTGACTTAATCTAAAATAATCGTTCTAAAATAATAATTTAACAGTTATTAGTTAGTTTAAGCAACTCTACTGAGACTTTACCTAGACTGGACCTAGACTCGCCCTAGACTCGACCAAAACTGGACCTAGACTCACCCTACACTCACCCTAGACTGGCGCTAGACTCAACCAGGCTCGACCTAAACTCAACATGGACTCGACCTCAGCACATTCACCCACTTACACCAAGTACTAAAGAGGCAACAGTCTAGACTTTAATATGTTGAAAAGATTCAAAAACATAATATATAACATTCACATATCACAACTAACAACTAACAACTGACAACTGACAACTGACTGGCTAACACAAGACTCGCTCCCCTATTTATAAAGTTTGGTGGTTGAAATCTGAATGTCTGGCTGACTCTTGGGAAGCAACACTTTTTTGATAGTCTTTTTGTCTTTTCCTAAAGTGCCATCTTGCCTGTCTGCTCCCCCAAATCTCCTTGAATACAGATTTCCTTGTCTCGTTTAGTCCCAGAATCCTTCACTTGTTTGATCTGAGGGTTTGCGCCCCGATAGGAGACAACTTGTGTTGAGTAGATATTAATGTCAACCAGCCTTCAACAGGGTATGGGGGATTCTCAATTAAACTAGAGGGTTGAAACCTGAGGGTGGGTAGAGGAAGGGGGGTGGTATAAAGGCTGAGACTGCGGGGGTTTGGTTAGGGCTGGGAGGGAGACAACAGCGGTGTAGGGCAAAAAAAGAACTGCTGCTGAGGTGAAATGAAAGAGACAAACACCGAAATCTACAGCAATCTAATTTTTAACACAGGCTCTCCAAAGCTTTTTAAACCGCTAGTTCCACCGGTTTGGATTTGTTAATATAACTAGAATGTAGACGTGGATAGCAAAAAACTGGACTCTCATCGTGTCAAACTTTATTGCAGCTTCACTAAAAATAAAAATTGTTGATTTAAAAAAAGCCTGCTTGACCTGCACCAGTGTTAGACAGCTCTGTCTGATGCATAGGGGCTATCAAGGGCATCTCTATTGGTGAGTGTACATTGTGTGCTGGCAGCAGGAATCCATGTTTGCAAAAACACACCACAACACTTACATTTAATTTGTTCCTGCATGTCAGCTAATCTCTCTTCATCATTCCTGTCATCTACATGATATAACTTTACAAATATCACATTCAGCCAGGCTGGATGGAAAAGTACAAGTATTTGTGATATTTGAATCTCGATTAGCTGTGAAAAAACAATACTAAATTTGAAACAAAAACTTACATTGTTCAAGCAGACTATGGTGAAAAATTGTTTTTATTGAGTTGCGTAAATCAAAAGTATACAGAACCTGATATGATTACTTTTTAAAAAAATGACATTAATTCATTTTTAATGTTAAAGGAAATATAATTTTTTTCTCAAATGCTTTTTCCTTAATTTAACTGTTTTAGTAGAAAAAAGGTCTAATTGATTTTATTACCAGGCGATAAAATTTTCAGCACATGTAAGTTCTCAAGCGCACAAGTGAATGCCTGATTTACCTTCATTTCTTCTTAATGTATTCTCAGCATCTTGTTGATATCCCCGGATGAAGTCAGCGATATCTGGAAAATTGTGCCGCTCTGCCACATTTAACGCAATCAAGTTTTCTTCATCAAGTATGGTTAGTAGACGAATCTGGTTACTAGCTGATACTGAATCAAGCATAGTTTTCAAAAGGGCCTGTCTACCGAAGTGCACGGCCCAGTGTATCGGAGTGAAACCAGATCCATCCTGTATTTCCAACAGTTCATACCCATGTGACTTGGAAAGCTGAGAAAGTATACATTGAACTGCGCTCAGGTGATTTCTAATGACTGCTTTGTGTAGCCCAGTGAATCCTCTGTCCCGAACACGTTTTAAGGAGTTTATCTTAGACTCTGGAGTGACTTCGTGTAAACATTTGAGAAATTGCGACGTTTCCAGTTCACTCGGGTAAATTACGTAAGCAGCTAGGAGACAATCTAGTTTTGTGTCAGAACTAGCGTCCATTTTCTCTGAAACATGAATGTGCGTATCAACACATTATTATTATTACACTGTAAATACACCAAGAGACATGAATAGAATACTTTTAAAAGAGACAATCAAACAAAAAATATCTTTCACGAAAAGTGATATTTGAATGGTTAAATAATTTTTGCTCAAAAGTATTAACACGGTTAAGTAAGGCTCTTGTACAATTGCTGAATATATTTTCTACTGTTTTTGGAATACAACCGGTTCTGCAGTAGTTACCGATTGTATATGTGGCATTGTAACTGTTATTTTAGCAAAGGAAATATTTGGTTTGGCCCAAGTTAATTATCAATTCTAACTGGATGCAGTTTGTTGGGCTGCTACGCAATCATAACTCACAATGAACCGTTTTGTTTATTCTCCAAAAAAACTTGACGAACCACATAGTTTCAAATTTTTAGAAAGACATTTCTAAATTGCAAATTGAGATCGTCAACAAATTTTTTATTAGAACAATTGAATTTCACTTTAAAGAACCAACCAGCGTGTGAGACAAGTAGTCTTGAGCTATCAAACAGAAGTTATTTAGCGCAGGCTTGAGATAAGAGAGGAAACTATTAAGTAAAGTGAGTGAGTCGACTAGCTCGAACTAACAAACTAAATGCTTGCACTAAGAAGCACTTGTTATAAAACTAAACAATCATAACTTTATATAACCACTTACCTCTAATTGTGCTGTATCCAGGGATTTAACATTTATACACTGGTACAGGTTCCCGTTCAGAGAAGACTCATAGCAGCTTGTCCTACACTGTGTAACTGGTCGATTGTTTGATGAGAACAGGTTTAGTTAAATGTTATGTCAACAAGGATACAATTAGCCTTAGTAACTGATACATACATGCAGCTCAGTACATAGCGTCTAACTGGTTACACAATATGAGGTGAGATAGCTATGAAACTATGCAACTGGAACTCTCCATAACACAAACTATACAATTACGGTAGTAAATAACTGAAAGTAAATCATCCATGGCGGTAGTAAATCAGGAGTTATCTGGTTTTCTAAAGTAGTGGTCAGACAACTTCTGTTTGATTTCATAGCTGAAAGCTGTGAACCATTGTTTATAGAACAACACTGACATAAAATATCGCTGTTGAATAACTAACTTGTAAATCCATTTCTGATGTATCCTTGTATTTATAACCTTTGCTTCATCACGCATCTTCACAGCTTCCGTGAGAACCTCTTTATATAATCAGCGTTGTTTGAAATTGCATTTAGTTCACTTGAAGTTGTTTGACCTTTCATTTATTATTATCAGCAGTTCTTTTTTTCTATTTGCTTGAGCGCAATTAATCAGTATACTAAGCAATTTCTCCAGCTGGTATACTTTAAGCCTAGGCACATGATCCTACCTTCTATCACTCCCTAAAGTGACAGGTTACCCTATAAACTTCCTTCAAAGTTGCACCGCTTGAGACAGAACTCAGCAGTGGCAACTAACCAAACGGACAACTCGGGTACTTAAATGAGTTCAAATGTTATTGGTAGTATGTTAGAGGTCTTTGAATAGAAGAAGGTTGAACGAGTGATCAACACGATTATTTGATATACGATATATGTAGCGATCGGTTTACAAGAAAAATGGCTCACAACACAAAAGATTTCTGATTATTACAAACAAAGACTAGGTATGCTATAATGATGTTGGGCAGCCAAATTATTATTTTATTCAGATTAAAAGGCTTTCCACTTCAATACACCGCTCAAAAGCTATTTTAGTTTGCCATATTTATAACTAGCCAGCAAACAATGCTATTTTTTATTACAAAACTGTTGCAGTGTCCAAAAATGAAAAACCTTGCAGCAAGTTTTTTTGACATCAAGCACAGCTTTCTATGTAAGTTTTTTTACTTTCCTGTCAAATTCAGTTTTACTCCCTAAAAATAGACGCAAATGTTTTTGTTTTTTATCTTGCCCCGTTTTATATTGACAAACCTAATTGATGATCGCAAGTAACTATATTATCTAAAGTGGACTGCAATCGAGTTTCTCTATGTAGAGAGTTGATTGTTTGTGCAATGATTGGTTGAGCAATGTCGAGATGTCTGTTGATTGGTTAACATAGAGGAGAATTTATTGCATTACATAAATGTGCTTGCATGTATGTACGTACGTACGTACATACATGCATTTGCTGATGGTCATAAGAGTTTATTATTATTATTATTATTGCTAGTTGTTTACTAGAGTTATGAAATCCGCAATAAACGATTCATGAACAGTAGATGGCGATGGAGTTTATAATCCTGACCATGTGCCGCCAACATCAACTGTCATAGTACGTCGGCACTGTTGAGGGAAACTAGGACAAGGGGGGACTGTATTTGATGTACGTTGACAAACTTAATTAAGGCCTAAGTACGAAACTATGGCTCTACAGTGGAGTATTTATGACCATCATTCAAATAATTTTTTTCAAGTGAATAAACCAAAATTGTTTGTGAAAAATATTTTTACTGACTAAGCTTCCTCAGCAGCATTATTTTTTGTCATATCAGCTGCTTAAAATGCCTCAAATCAGGATAAAAGTCAAGCAAGTCGTAATATCTAAGGATAAGTTACATTAGGTGGAGAGGAATGAGACGGGGAAGGTGAGTGCTAAGACGTCTTGGTCATCACCACCATACAACGCCATAGTGGTTAATATGTCTACCACAACTGGGAGAAAGGGCTCTCCAAGTTGGTAGAACACTTGGGCAAAAGAAGGATTGGGGCTCTGGCATAAGGTCGAGGGTAGGTAATGGAGAGGGAAGTGAATACAGAAATATAGAAAAGCCAATTTTTTGTGCAATTTTTGAGGTGAAGCCACAATTTTTGTGAAAATACATTTAAAGTTGATTGCAGTCTTTTGCTACCACCTCTGGTACTTTACCCCTACCCGGCCCTCTCCAGTTTCTCTTGAACATTCGAGTATATTCTTTGGATACCTAGACAAAAGATTTACTGAAAAAACTTTGAGGGAACAAGCAGGTTGGTTTTGGTATAATCTAATTCATTCCTTTTTTCATCGACGACTGAGAGAAGAAGAGGAAGCATGAAGTTAAAAAGGTATCCAGGGAGGGGGGGGGGCAAGCTTGCAAAAGTAAGACTAGACCAAATATCTGGCATAAATTAATATTTTGAACTATCTAAAACTGCTTAATTAAAAAAGAACCTACCACATGCATAGAAATCTAAGACATGTTAAAATTACTTCAATTGTTCAATCACAACAAATCAACTTGGCAGTATTCATTGCGAAGTGATACACATTTATAGGTCAAGGCGCAAGAGGTACATGCTGTCAGAGATGCCATCACATAACTAGACCCAGTTCATTGGCTATTTTGGAGCTCAAGCTAAGGTCGAGAAGGTTGGTTGTGAGTACAAAGAATAGAAAAAGGAAATATAGCTATCTGGAGCCGTGTTTATCATAGTATGAACAGAAATTTTTACACACTTTTAGATATCTAGCAAGATTTTTTATTTTTATTGCATAACTTTAGCCTACACATAACCAAAAATATAAGTAGCTGACAAACAAAGCTCATTATGATCTAGCAATCAATTCTAGTGAAGTTAAATCTAAATATATATAATAACTCATGGCAGTAGAAAGGAAATGATGCTGAACTTGCTAGATTGTGACATCACAAAGTAGAGTGACGTCATAACCCACCACCTCTCACTCCATAATGGTATAAATGTGAAACATGGAATACTACATACTTCAGCATGTAGCAGTTAACAAATCATTCAATATAAAGGCTAGAACAAATATTATCCATGAAAATAAAACCAAAACCCCTTACTATGTGGGCATGATACATTAAATACAATAAAAACAAATAGTTTTGTAGTCAATTGCCACTTCAGGCATATACAATACTTATCAATGCTATTAGCAATGCTATTTTTTGCAAATCTTGTAAGTTAAAAGATAAGAGCAGTCATCTGTGGCTGTGATAGGTGGTTCTCAATTAACGAGAGACATCAGTGTCAGCGGTTGCCCACCAGATAGTCGGCAGACGTCACAGGCGTTCATACACTTTGGGTATAGCCTTAGTACCTGGAAATAGCAGCATCAACCATTGGCACCCCCTCCATCCGGATATTGTTCACCGGTTTCCTGTTGACCGAAGCTGTAAGCATCTGATGGTGGCTCGGCAGCTACATACAAATATAATTATGCTTATAAAGCAGCACTCTTGGGTCTCTATGTCAAGCACATTCAATAGATACTATTACCCTTCAGATCACCTTGCTGCTTGCTTTTCATTATCAAAACTCACAATCCTGACTTTCAATAACACACAAAACAGCTTTATTTTATCATTTCATTTCTATTCATTTCTGTTTTAACTCGTTTGTTTATGTTATGCTGGTTTAATGTTATTCAAGTTCTTTTCCAAGAGACTGAACTTTATTGTCAGAAAAGATCTCTTGGTACAGTTTTATGTTTTGCTGAAAAAAACACAATAACACAATTCCAAATAAGATCTGCACTTGTTTTCATTCTAAAGTTAATTTTCTTCAAAAAAAATCCACATTGTGAATGCGTTAAACCACGGAAACCCAAACTTAATAAGATGTACTATGGAGTCGTCACACCATTGGTAGTTCAAGAAAAAAGAGCCACAAGATAATGCTTTCAAGGTTTTGAATTTTAAAACCAGACAACTCAATGTTCATTTAACAACAATCACTGTTTTACCTGTTTCTGGGCGGAGTAGCTCCTGAATTTCCATCTCTTGGCTCAAGGCTTTACTTCTCAACTCTTGGTTTTCAGTTTTTAATTCGCGAATTTCTTGACAATTTTCTTGCAAGTGCTTTTTCGCTTTTTGTTTTTCTTGATCTGCATCCTTTACTTTTCTTTGTAGCTCATCAATGGTTTTCTGCATCTTTATTTTTTCTAATAAAAACTTAAGTAATTTTAATATCAACGCACACCAAATGAGACTTTAAAAAACTATACTTGGAAGAAAAACAACATCAAGCGGAAGACATGTGTCGTGAATGTGTAATAAAGGCCAGTGTAAGACCTTTTTTGCTTTTTAGATGCTCTATTTAACAACATTAATCAGAAATTCTGATAACCTATTACAGAGAATGGCAGCTGAAATGTTACGAAGTACTATGTCAAACAAGACACAAATAACAAAAGACAAAAGTATTTTTTTGGATCTGTGCATTCATCCTATGCAATAATAGGTTTTGTTCAAACATCAACTCAACAATCCATAGGCCAAGCCTTACCATTTTCTTTTTCTTTATTTTCTCTTTGTTCTTGTTCCAGCTTTTCCTCCAACTCTGTGATTCTTTCTAAGTCTGCATCTCGTTGATGAGTGAGAACTGCAACACAAATAAACAAAGAACTGCCATCACTGAAGAAATCTGGATAGAGATTTTCTGTCTTTATGAAAAGTTTGTTGGAACAAAACCTTAAGATTCGAAAGTTAATGTAAAACTAACATTTAGGGAATGAATAAGCAATGATCTATTAAGTAAGGCCCAGGGCACCTAATTTAGAAAGGGTTTTATTTATTTAATTTAAACTTATAAAATATTATCTGGAGTTACCCTCTCATCAGTAAAGCGATTCCTATAGACCCAGCCAGCACTCACCAACACACAATTTTTTTCTGAAGACATAACAAGTTAATAGAGCTACAAAGTGGGCTTTCAAAATTTTGACTGTCTTGTATAAAAGTAGGGCCTCCTAAATATTGTAATGGAATTGCACAGGGCTGCCATCATCTGCAGCCGGCAGTACTCATATGCTAATCAACCTATGCTTATTCAAGATATATATATATATATGTATATATATATATATATATATATATATATATATATATATATATATATATATATATATATATATATATATATATATATATATATATATATATATATAAATCCACTACTACTGGAGTATGCTTGGACGCCTTCAACAGTGCAGCTGCACGACCGCTTAGCTCAAGCCAGCAGGAAGGACTTTAGCTATGGCATGTGTCACACGCTAGTTGGTTTACGTATCATTAACCAATCATATTATTCTTATACTCCTTGATTTTATACCTCATATATAAACACTTGCTCTTAGCCCAGCAGGGCAGTTATCGTTTAGTTATTGTTTAGTTAGTGCTCAGTATTGTTTAGTACTGTCTAGATATTGTCTCGTGAGTAGAGCGTGTCTTAGCTAGTGTGATACTAGCCAGTTACAGCTGAGACAGCTAATGATCGTTCAGAACTACGAGGAAGAGGTTCTTGGAAGGCGTATCAAAGAAGACGCTTAGGACCCTAGTAGCAACGACCAGCTAAAGGACTATACTGCCGGATGCCTAGCTCCATATACTCCACTAGTATCCAGAGACAATACAGTTAATTGTACGCTTATACTTAGTAACAATTTTGTGCGTTGTTTGTTTAGAGTGTGTAGTAATAAAGTTATTGCTATCACCGTCAACATTGGTGGAATCCATTTGGCCGGTTGCCAAAACATTGTTGCGCCTGCTAACCAGCAGCATTCTGTCTTCCCCATTTAAGAGAGACAACTTGGCCTTGACACTCTGTAGCCACAGCTACCACTGAATCACAGAGCAAGCCAGCATCTAATAGCACCTCACAATACGTGTGACCGTTATTCCTCTAAACACACGGGGAAAACCGTTACAATATTGACATTGTGCAGAGACGTTTGTGATTGCAAAAAATAAGAATGCAACAGATTTTAAATTTTTCGGAGCTGTTTTTCTCAAGTCAGCAATTTTTTTCATCTTTGGTAAGCTAGCTATTATGTACACACCGGTCTTGATGTGACAGTGTTTGTGATCAAAATAAAAATAATTAATGGAAGAGTTTCAACAAAATAATAATTTCCATGCAAAAATTTAATTAAACAACAACATTAGTGTAATTTTTATAATAATTTGAGATAAAAAAGAGAACATTGCCGAAATTATATTTTCGACGCTGTTTTTTCACAACAATGATAATAATTGAATATAAAATACTGGCTACCCTTCCGAAAAAAAATTTGAGAGCACTAAATAATAATATTAGGGTTTTTAAAAGTTAATTCTATACAAAAAACTTGATGAAAATGGTACAATTACTTGTTGGAATCTACTATATACTAGTATATTGGAGCTGCCACTTGCAGATAGCTTCTTTTATCGACAGCGTTGGAATAGACATCCATAGACCTCTACAGTCCTATTGCAGTTTTGTTGCCACAAAACATTTTTCTTAATATTTTTGGAATGTTTGATGAGAGGACAACTCTATACACAAAGTGTGTCTTGCAAACCTCGTCTTAAGCCCTTCAAAGATAATTTATTACCTTTGAGTTGCTTTGACAGTTCATCCAACTTCTTTTGTTGAGCTACAACAGATTATTTGTCATTACTTATGATGCGGTTAATAAATAATTGGTTAATAGAACTGAAGACCTCATGGAAACAACAATGTTAGCATACAAATTGTGTAACTTGCTAGAAATTTGAAAGTGACATAAATATGCAATGACCTTACTCTATAGCTATAATGAACAAAAACACTAAATTTAAGCAAAACCCAATTAAATATTTTCAAATGAATAACAAATGAAAGCAATTGCTTAATGGAGGCAACTAAATATTATGTATTAATAACTAACTAGGCAAACCGGCACACTGACAGCTCTAGAGATAGAGAGAATGAAAGACAGACGGGCAGACAGACAGACTGAAAGGCAGACACACAGGCAGACAAATAATTATATAAACTAAAAGATGAATAAAAAAATAAACGGGCAAACGAGTAAACCAGCGAAGAAATACATAGAAGGATAAATAAAAGATCATAATTGACGAAATAAGTAATTATTTTCAATTAAACTATGCCACAATTTTTTTTTATGATTTGCTTCAAGATAATACAAGTTTTTGTATTTTTAAACTTGATTTTCTGATTAACTTTATTTTTGATCCTGAAATGGCGGCAATTTAAGTGTTCTTGATCTAATATTTGCCAAACTAAATGTAATAAAATAATCAGATCGGCAATAATTTTAATCAATAAATAAATCATCACTCCCTTCGGAGCTCGTGGGTCAACAAAAAACAGCTCACTGAACAAAAAATAATCGAAAAGCATTTATTTATGTTGTTTCTAGGTCGTAAATGAAACTGAACACTAAACAAAATAAAACAAATGAGTCTAACTTGTTAGTTTTTGTCGACCATTTTTACATCTTCAAAACTGCTGAGAGATAGCGACCATTGCAAAAAGTGTTCAACACAAACAAATCAATTTTACCAACAGTAGCGGCTTGTAATGATACTGTGAGGGACGCCAGTACTCTCTCGCAGTTATTATTTATCCAAGACAATTTACTAAGACAATCTCTCGCAATTATCGGCTGAGATATTCTCTCATTGTGTATTTCTATTGTGCAAGATTTAAGCCTTTAACTCACCAGTAACTGTCTGTCTACGCAACGTCTATTATTATATCTCAATACGTACTCATTGTCTATGTCTATGTCTGCGTTCTATTGTTTACCTGTGCCCATGTTGCTAGAGTCTATTTACTGCGTTCTACCTTGTACCAAATAATTATTTACTATCACTTATTATATTTTTCCACGTTTTTAATTATTACAAAGTGGGTGTTGATGTAAGGGCAAGGCGTGGCTTGCACCAGTATTTTTACTCAGGCGTGGTTAGTAATGTGTACCCGCCTTCCCTGTATTTAAATGGATGTTAATGCAATAAAGTTCAGAGTTAGCCTGACTCTCAGAAGAATCTCTTTCTCTTGAAGCAAGCACAGCTAGGAGCACCAAAACTACCAGCGCTGGACAAGTCGACTACTAGCAGCACGACGCTAAGGTGGAAAGTGAGAACGGTACGCCCTATCACTGTGTATACCCTTGCCTGAGGCAAGGATTACAACACAAGGCCTAGTGCACTAATAGTTCGACATATCAAATTCGGATTCGGGGAATCCAACAAGCTAGTCAAACAATAATTGCAGGAAGTTATTGTCGATCTCGGCTGAGCCCAGATTCGGCTACAAAACTTCAGCACAATTCGGATTCGGGGAATCCAACAAGCTAGTCAAACAATAATTGCAGGAAGTTATTGTCGATCTCGGCTGAGCCCAGATTCGGCTACAAAACTTCAGCATAATTATTGTCCAAGCACAGTTCGAAACCAACTATAAACTAGACAAGTAATTCCTGAGGAATTAATGTCAGAGCACAGTTCGAAACAAACTATAAACTAGACAATAATTTACAATTATTGTCGGACCTTGTAAAGGTTCGGACACAGCCAATAATTACAGATAATTATTGCACTCACTCCACTCCAGATTCGGCCACACGCAAAACTGCACCAGTCAATGTACGCACTGTAGACAATAATAAGCATATTATTGAAGCACTGACTTAGGGTCGAACAGAGCATATCGGGAGGGTGTACAGGTGGCTACCACCCAGACACGAAATCCTGTACAATACTGCTTTTATTTTTTCTTGATGACTTTGAAAATGGAGAATTATCTTCTTTATGTTCATTCAGCAATATATAAAAAATTATTCAATAATCTTCATGATCTAACTTATCGGTCCGTTACGTATGCGACGTATCAAACACCCATCAATTTTTTGTAATTTGTTTGACGGACGAATCGCGATTACTCTTAATACTTAACACTGAGTTTCTAATCATTACAGTCCAGCATGTGCTTTGGTGAATTCCCGAAGTTGGTTGCTGCAATGGCTGCAGCGAATTGATTCATCATTTTCGATTTTATTTATTAAGTAGCGTCCACAAACTGATCACGAAATATGACGTCACACGTCAAAAGCATAGATATAAATATTTGTAGCACCTATTTTTTTTCAGTTTCCAAATATTCGGGAATTACTAAATTTTTAATAACTTGGGACCACAGGCTGCTAGAAACAAAATTTTAAAAGGGTTTAATAGGATACACTTTGCCGAACGAGATTAACCAATCACTGCACTTCTTACATATCTGTAGTTTTGGGAAAAATGGTCTGGAAAGGACGTTGTAAACCTGACTTTTCCCAGTGCGCCGATGGACCATATGATTTTAGTTTATGTTATATCACTAGCCTGTCTTATTACCGACCTGTTGATATACTATTTGTTATAGACCCTTTACATCTGGAGGTAGGAAAATAGATTTAATAATTTCCTTGCCAAATAAAAACGTAATTTTTTTTAATATATATTATCATGAAGGAATTAGTAACTAACCGCAAATTAAGTAAGCTCGCTTGGTCTTGCATCACGGATTTCACCCTAATGTATCAATAATGAGGCGTAAAACTAACCGCAGTGCGAACATGAAACAAAGTAATTTTTTTGCTGAGAGGGTCATTTTTAAAACTCTTTTTCTCAGTAACTATCAATGAGAGACAAAAAAGTTTACTACTATTGTGACTGCAAGATATGATTCTACGCCATGATATGTTTTTTAACGCCCCAAGGCTGATTTGAAAGTTGCACTTGTGCTAGCTATATTAAGCAAGACATCCCATAATAAAAAAATTGAGTCATTTTACACTGGCTTACAGTAACTTGGCCTCAATCTCAACCTCTATCCAATGCCTATAGTTTGTAGACGTTAATACGACATTTATATATTCTAAAGTATAAACGTTGAAGTATGACCGTTTGGAAAATGTGTTGTCTTTTTAAAATTGTGTTTTCTAGTTTGTTCTTCAGTAAATATGCATACTTTGTCAAAAATATTTTTTGCTTCCTGGCTAAACGGCATTAATAGAAACCCTAATAAAATATTGAAGTTCCATTTTATCAATAAAAAAAGAAATAAATCATTATTTAACAAAAAGTTAACTGTAAAACTAATTACTTGAAATGATATTTGAAGATAGTGACGATCCTTGATTGTACGTTAATGAAGGTATAATGAAAGGAGCTATAATACTTGATTTATTCAATAGCACAGGAGAAGACAATTTACCTTTGTTTACACAAGTATTAAATAAAGTACAACTTCGTATTTAAATAAAGAAAAAAATTGGATGGTAATAGCTATGTTCGTTTTTAATGGACACCTTTAGTAAAAGTCCGTTTTTTAATGAGAACTTTCGAGATGCTGCAGAGTCACGCATTTTATACATTTTTTAATACAACCTATGGGAAGTGTTTTAATTAAATAGCAATGATTTTTTCTGATAACATTACCAAAAATGGGACCATGATGCGACAGGAACGAAAACGTTTCGTGTTAAATTTTAGATTCTGCTAAATAACGAAAATAATTTTATTCAGCTGATTAAATCCATAATTTATTAATAAGGTCTCACCTTGTTCCTTTTCTTTGCTTTCTGTTTGTTCTTTCTCCAATCGTTGAATTAGACTTTCTTTGCTTTTCCAGTTGTTTAATTCTTGTCAAATCAGCATACCTCTGAGCAATAAGTTCTGTGGTGCAAAAAAGCATTAGAAACAGAGATTAACGAATCAACTAGCGAAGTGGACACCAGTAGAACAATTTTTGTGATCTGTTAAGCTGCGTACACACTAGGACGATTTTGTGGCCGAAATCGGCGCAAATACAAAACGGCCTAGTGTGAATGCAATAACAGCCGATATTGTATCACATCGGCCGGCGTTATTGCCATTTGAGCACTGCTCAAAATCCCGGACGATTTTTAGCAGATTATCAAGGAAACCACAACACAAAATCAGTTCAGAAGTAGCTAGTGGTCACAAACAATGATGATAGAATAATAAAAAATTATCAATTCTCCCAGCAATAACCAAATAATAATAACAATAAAAATTATTATTATTATTTTAAAACTCACTAAGAAAATTTATGATTTATGTATTACCATTTTTATTTTAACATGGTTGATCAATCATTGATAAGCATAAGTTTAATGAATAATTTAGAAATAATTTAAATTAATTAAAATAAGTATTTGGTAATGCTAAAAAAAAATAAAAAATTCTGTTCAGAACAACATAAATAATTAATAATGCCGCAGCCACAGCTAGTGCATTTACTAATAACAACCATAGACATGGTGAATAATTGTGAAATAACAGAGAGCAATATCAACAGTAGTTTTAGGGTGCTTTCGGATACCCTATGCATAGGGCAGTCGTTGAACACTCGTTGAGGGCTCAACGATGACTGTCGTTTAACGGAAGTTGTTTGTGCTCAAACCATAGACATACGTATTTTCATCAATGTCTATGAAAACTGTATAGCTGGAGCGAGCCCACTTTAGTTTCTTTACAAAGAAAAAAGAATTACGATGATTTCATCGTCAGATGTATTTTTTATATACATTATAATGCATTGTCACGACTTGAAACAGGGAGGAAAAGTGATTGATAAAAGTTGACTCGTTAAAACTGTTTGTTAGGTGGAGTCAAGGTCAGTCAACGACGCTACCTTCCTCGCTTGTCACTTCCATCGTTGAGCCCAAATTGCCCATTGCCGCCATGTTTTTTCTGCCCTCAACGACGGGGTTTCCGAATGGCCTCGTTTAATCCCATCGTTAAGCCCTACGCGTAGGGTATCCGAAAGCACCCTTATGGTTATGCTGAAAAACAAAATTTATCTATCTCTCTCACCAAAGAGCAAATGTTTTTCGGCCGAAATTGCTTACTAGTGTGTACGCAACCATCGGCCGACAAAGGAAACAACTCCAACATGAACGATTTTTTGATCAAAAATCGTTCTAGTGTGTACGCAGCTTTAGATGAACATTTTTTCTCTGGCATTTTAAAACCAACCATTGGCAAACAGAAACTCATAAAGTTTAGAAATAAAACTGTTTTAATATCTTTGAGTTGCTTTGAAAGATTCCAGTTCCCCTTGTTAGCCTAAAACAATTAATCAGTTGCAGAAAGCTAAATGGCAAAAAATTATATTAGTTTATTGATACAATCAAAGTTGAGTAATTGTTACCAAAAAACTGCATTATGCTATACCTATTCTTGAGTATTCAAATTTATACACGTTTTTCAATTGATTTATTTTTCAATACAAAACTTTTATTTGTTTTCCTACATAATCACTGAATTGACAGCAACTTCCAACACTAGACAAACTTCGCTAACAAAATGTTTTTTACCTAGCTAGAGACATCACAGAGCGCTTTTTCTTTAACAATACAAACACTACATGCCAAAAAAAGATGCTGCCAATCAGAAATAAATTACCTTCGATTCTTTGGTCTTTTTGGCTATTTGACTCTTTCAAATCAACCATTTCTTCTGCCAGTGAAGACATTTGGTTCTGCATTTCTGAAATATATATTGTCTGATAAAATCCTGCCAGTTTAAGTCTTTATGGGGCCAATGACAGTGGATGCATAATTTGAATTGTTTATAAACAAAGCTTCATATTTCTGAAACTTACTGGTAAATTTTTTGTCCAGTGTCTGCACTGAATCTGCAACTTGTTCAAAACGATCTTTCTCCCCTTTTGGTTGTTGAGATGCTGCAACAGATATCTTGGGTACACTAACAAGAAGAAAAAACATGATTAAAGCTTACAAATAATCCAATTAGCAATTCTGTTTTGGCACAATGCTTCTATTCCACATGTTTGATATCACTGTTATGAACAATCTTCCAAAAGCATTTTTGCTTGTTAGAAATGTTATTAAACCCTGGCAAGTCTTGTGAAAATACTAAATGTGAAACTAGATCCAATAGAGCTGATAATCATATGATACTTATGTTATAGCTACTGTTAAAGCTACTGTTATAGCTACTGTTACAGCTACTGTTACAGCTACTGTTATAGCTACTGTTATAGCTACTGTTATAGCTACTGTTACAGCTACTGTTACAGCTACTGTTATAGCTACTGTTAGAGCTACTGTTGCAGCTACTGTTAGAGCTACTGTTACAGCTACTGTTACAACTACTGTTACATCTACTGTTATAGCTACTGCTATAGCTACTGTTAGAGCTACTGTTACAACTATTGTTACAGCTACTGTTACAGCTACTGTTACAACTACTGTTAGAGCTACTGTTACAGCTACTGTTACAGCTACTGTTATAGCTACTGTTATAGCTACTGTTAAAGCTACTGTTACAGCTACTGTTACAACTACTGTTACAGCTACTGTTACAACTACTGTTAGAGCTACTGTTACAGCTACTGTTACAGCTACTGTTATAGCTACTGTTATAGCTACTGTTAGAGCTACTGTTACAGCTACTGTTACAACTACTGTTACAGCTGCTGTTACAGCTACTGTTACAGCTACTGTTACAGCTACTGTTACAGCTACTGTTATAGCTATTGTTATAGCAACTGTTAGGGCTTCTGTTACAGCTACTGTTACAGCTACTGTTACAGCTACTGTTATAGCTACTGTTACAGCTACTGTTAGAGCTACTGTTACAGCTACTGTTAGAGCTTCTGTTACAGCTACTGTTACAACTACTGTTACAGCTACTGTTACAGCTACTGTTAGAGCTACTGTTATAGCAACTGTTAGAGCTTCTGTTACAGCTACTGTTACAACTACTGTTACAGCTACTGTTACAGCTACTGTTAGAGCTACTGTTATAGCAACTGTTAGAGCTTCTGTTACAGCTACTGTTACAACTACTGTTACAGCTACTGTTATAGCTACTGTTACAGCTACTGTTATAGCTACTGTTACAGCTACTGTTACAGCTACTGTTATAGCTACTGTTACAGCTACTGTTATAGCTACTGTTACAGCTACTGTTACAACTACTGTTACAGCTACTGTTACAGCTACTGTTACAGCTACTGTTACAGCTACTGTTACAGCTACTGTTACAGCTACTGTTACAGCTACTGTTACAGCTACTGTTAGAGCTACTGTTATAGCAACTGTTAGAGCTTCTGTTACAGCTACTGTTACAACTACTGTTACAGCTACTGTTATAGCTACTGTTACAGCTACTGTTATAGCTACTGTTACAGCTACTGTTACAACTACTGTTACAGCTACTGTTACATCTACTGTTACAGCTACTGTTAGAGCTACTGTTACAGCTACTGTTACAGCTTCTGTTACAGCTACTGTTACAGCTACTGTTACAGCTACTGTTAGAGCTTCTGTTACAAATACTGTTACAGCTACTGTTACAGCTACTGTTACAGCTACTGTTACAGCTACTGTCATAGCTGCTGTTAGAGCTACTGTTACAGCTACTGTTACAACTACTGTTACAGCTACTGTTACAGCTACTGTTACAGCTACTGTTACAGCTACTGTTACAGCTACTGTTATAGCTATTGTTATAGCAACTGCTAGAGCTTCTGTTACAGCTACTGTTACAACTACTGTTACAGCTACTGTTAGAGCTACTGTTACAGCTACTGTTACAGCTACTGTTACAACTACTGTTACAGTTACTGTTACAGCTACTGTTACAGCTACTGTTACAACACAACATCTTCTTTTTATCTTTTTCACGTAACAAACAAAAATGTTGACTCTGAAAGTACTACTGTTGTGGATTTTAGTGTTCACTAAGTCTGCGCACTCGCTGTACCACATTCTGACATCCTTACACACACAGAAAAAAGTGGAACATTTGGGATTAAACAGGTGATTAAACGCTGTAATGATTAATATAAGAGTACACTCCGGCATCATTAGGGGTGATATCTGGTATTTCAGTAGAAAATTTGCGAGTGTTTGCTGGAAGGAGTAATTAAGGATTAAATTCAGACAATAACTTTGACAGAAATTGTGGGTAGGTCAATAAATCACTCTCAGTGGATTAAACTCTGGTTTTAATCAGCTAGTAAGAACTTCACTCCTCAAGCGATTACAATGTGGTTCTACAGGGTTGTTATTCTACAAGTCCTTAATTGTTAGCTTTACTGACCCAGTAAGAACTTCAATCCCGAAATGATAGAACTCTGGCTCTTATCTTCAAGTTGGATTTTACTCCTGATATGATTAAAATGGAGAAAAGCCTTGGCATTTATAGTATGATTACCTAATAGCAAGTGGGGGTATCAATGATCGCCTAAGCATACAGTCTTATTGTCCCTGAATAGGCTATTATTTTCCCGCTTTAATCATTAACAAGGAAAGCACACGAGGATGATGAAGGCTTACACAGCTGTCTCAAAACTCTAAGTTAATGATGGCACAGAAGCAGGTAAATAAGATACACTATGAATACACAATTGTTTGTGTACTGATTAGTAACTGAGTTACAATACTAAACTGAACAAATGATGTTGAATGTTGTTTAGTAACTAAATGATTGTTTTCTGTTTTGTCACATTCAAAACTTTTGAACTTGAAGTGGCTGCAAATAAAAATTGCTACTATATCATAATTCTACATTTTAGAACTGTCATTAACTAGAGATGTCCTTCTTTCAACGAAAATTGAATATACATGAAGTCAAGAGCTCACAGATGAAAAAACAGCTGTGATGTTGCCCAATCTTCATTTTCAACTTCTGAAGGTTTGTTGGATTCGGTTTATTTTTTTATTTTGGGATACTTTCTTATTGTAAAATGTGCCTTATGATGTCACTCTCATTTTAGGAGGTTGATGAATATCAAAATCAGCCATCATCTCTCAGTTTCAACTTGAAATCTATTGCATGTACGCGGAGTGTACCCCAGTGGATCTATGTCCTAATAGACTATTACTATACTAATCATCATTCAATCGAGCCAGTTATTTTTATCGATTTCTTTTCTATTTTCCTAGTTGGTTTTATGTTTTAATCGCTGTATTTCATTTTTAATGGTGTTGTACTGATCTCAGTTTCCTTGTTCAATACAAGTGGCCATTACATTCTGAAATAAGCTTTGTCATTTTCTACCAGCTAGATTCAATACAAAATAATTACCTCCAACTCAAATCGCTTCCAATATTTAATCACTCTCAAAGAAAAACCGTACAGACATAGCACTCAAGAAGATTAATATTGATCCTAACTTTAATCAATGGCTGGACTAGCAATGCTCCAAATACAATCATCTTGCGATTAACAATATGCATATACAGTGATCAGAAATGCTCTTGTTTTTAATCCTTGGGAGACTAACTTAATCCAAATATTAATCGTACAGTGATTGAATACGGACCATTAACCAGTGCATTGGCTGTGGTAATAAATCACTCCCTGATTAATCACATTTCAATCGCTCTGGTGATTACGTTCGTGGATAGTAACAATTGATTGAAATAGGATTAAAACTCCTCCACGTTTATCTGTGTGTGTACAATAGCCATTAGATGGCCAGAATGACTGTAAACGGTTATACCGAAATGAACTCAAACAATACATATATCCACACAGACCCTGTAAGGAGCTATGCCGACCTATACCGATTTATACCGACCCTGTATGCAGCAGTACCGACCTCACTTGGCTGGCAGAAAGTGAGTCATTATAGACTATGGACGCAAAAGTAGCCTGGAGAAGCAGAGAGCCATCTACCGGAGATTACCACCCTTAAGCCTTACAAAAGATGGAGTACCAAAGATAGAAAGACCAAGGACTAAAGGCAGGAAGTGGGAATGACTGTGATTGGCGTATTAGCTTGTAATTCCACCTACCACTACTACTGGGTGCCTATTACCTTAAAACCCATACTGTTAATCTTATTCGTGCATATTGTAATGTTATTATGTGATTGGCTAAGCACTTCCTGTGAATCGCCTATAAAAGGCAGAACTTTGTCTTTAGTATACAGTTGTAATATACTTTTTACTAATTCGTTTTTTTCTGAAGGAATGAACGTACAGATACTCAACAGCACTGAGTTATGCGTCTGAGCCAAAGGCTCCTAACTGGCTGTTGAGTAGAAATACTCTGTCTTGCATTCATTCGGTACATCACCGACCCTGTTGTTGTAACAGGTTAATCTAACAACTGGTGGCAGCAAGCTACCAACCTCAGCTAGTGGGTTTCAGCCCCAAAAATCCACTACATTGCTTCATTCATTACCAGTGTAAAATGTTGTAAACAATGCTATCATTGTTTCCATGTGCGGAAATTGCAATCAAAACAAGCCTGACAGTAGCCGTTTTGTAAAGTGAAGAAACATGACGAAACCAAACACAATAAAATAAATACAAATTGGAGTCCCTCATGCTTTCACACATTTAGATAAAAAATTTGAGAAGCGAATAAGAAGGTTTCGAATAATATAATGTTTGGCATTTATGATGCTTTAGCAATCATAAAAAGATTTAAATAAAACACAGTTATTAAATGCTGGGAATTTGTGTCAGTGTCTGCAGAAAGTCTTGAGAAAATAATGGTTGGAATTGACGTTCAAACTAGCGAATCCATGAATGAGTTTATTTTTTTTTACTGGTGCTTGAAATGTCAATTAAACTATCTACAACACCAAATATTTTTTAAAATATGATGGTATGGCATGTTTTGTGAGTGAAACAAGTTGTGTCACCAAAAACAGAATGAGCAAATTTCCAACTTGTTTGCAATAGATAAGTAGTTACCATAAAATGAAGGTAAATTAGAACAAAAATTAATTTTTAGTTGATAACTTGACTTTTCATTTATTCTTGTTTACACATTTTCTTTATTCATACATGTTAAGGTTGAAAATAAATCTGTATGGCTACACGTGTCTCTGTCCACAGGGATGTCCACAGGGATGTCCGCAGGGATACAATCCTAACTCACTACACTGAGAGATGCTAAGACTTTAGTGAAAACGGCATATTAGACTAACTTGATCTATGGCTGGGGCTTAGATTTGCCATTTGTTATCAAACCAGACACATTTGAGGATTTATTATTTCAGTAATAATGTAAGTGAAGGCAAATTATTGATCTAAAACATGGCAAATTTGATTATTGAAATTCTCAAACTACTACACTGCAATAAATAAAAAACTGCTTCAAAAATAACCAGCTGTACTAATTTGTTGGATTACGGAGCGTTTGAAATTTCAATTTGTTCTCGAATTTGAGGTGTTTCATATTTTGCTAGTAAGCACACTGCCTTTGTGAAACGGAGACAGAGATTGTTACGGAGGGAAAGATGGAAGATGCTAGAGTGGGATAGGGATAAAGTGGACACGGGTAGAGTGGGACAGGGATAAAGTCGGGCAGGGATAAAGCAAAGTAGACGGAGGAAAGCAGAACAGGGCAGGCACAAGGCGAGGTGGAAGAGCGGAGTGGGAACAGAGTGGGCTGAAAGAATGATATATAAATATGACGGATAATACGGCTAGTTGGTAATAGAAAAGGGCCACTTGCTCTAAACTCTTGTAAGCGTCAATATGTATAATGGGTTGACCTCGATGTATGTTGTAGGGTTCGTTGTTTCTGCGGAACATTGCACAGTTTGCTATATTACTCAATATTTATTGAGATGGTTGATCTTAGAATTTTTGAACATTGCTAGTGTTTGGGCAAAGTGGGGGAAAAACTAAACCATGTTTAACTTTTTCACAACTTTTATTCTAACGCTCACGGCGTAGCGGTTTACTGAAAAATAGGATCAATAACAAAGTATATCAAGGCGAAACTTGAGTTATTCATCATCGTTTACTTCTCGCAACCATATTAAGTCTTTTAGGAAGAAAAATCAGAAATTATTTTTATTTTTGAACTTTTTATGAAAGAAACATTAGACCAGTTTATTTTTTGTAACCGGGCACGTAATAAAGTTGTTTATGGTTGCATATACAAAAAGGTTAACTTTGCGATCATCTTTTACAATCATCAAGCGTGGGCGAATCCAAACATTACTGATGTGCTGTATAAGCTTCCATGCCATGTATGGGGACCAGCCTTAAGTAACTCAATTCTCAACTTATTAGTGTTAAATTAAGCAGTTTTAAACCAAAAAAAGCCCATGGCAATGAAACAATATTAAAAGTGTCAAGTGTTTTACCAGTAATGATCCCAAGTGTGGGTTGAGGTCCTTTGGGTTTGCTAGCCACAGCAGCTTCCTTGGTGATTAGTGGAGGTGCTTTTCTTGTGTCTACCAATCAGTAAATGAATAGCATGTGTGAGCTGGCTCTGACAGTGCTAATGTAGATAAATGAAGTCTGAAAATGCGGGTGCAAAAAACGCTACATATGAAATTGATAAAAGTTTCATAAAAATGTTAACTAAAGAGCTAAGTTCAAAAGCTAAATCTAAATCACAAATTCGCAAAAATGAAAGCTCTAGCGATTTTTGTGTTGAAAATAACTGGTGAATTATTTGCCACAATTTCAAATATTGGGTGAATTAAAATCAATTAGCATCTATGATAATCATAAGCTAACCCTCAGGACTGACTGATACTTCCACTTGAGGTTTAGAGGTAGCACCTCGTGGATATCCAGGGAAGAGGTAAAGTTTCCTGTAGTTAGTGAAAGTACAGATACTGGTTGGTACATTTCCTCCAAAGTAAGAATCGCTGTTTGTATATCTGGCAGACATACTCACTTGTCTCACTCTACTCTGTATCTGCATATATTATAAATATTTAAGTAGTGCAATAAAAAC
The DNA here is from genome assembly GCA_945261195.1 of Cryptosula pallasiana. Taxonomy (NCBI): domain Eukaryota; kingdom Metazoa; phylum Bryozoa; class Gymnolaemata; order Cheilostomatida; family Cryptosulidae; genus Cryptosula; species Cryptosula pallasiana. The sequence goes on along the minus strand of OX183134.1, from coordinate 9,537,232 downwards.
TAATAATTTAATAATAGTTATAATTTTTATTATCATTATCATTATTATCAACAGCGAAGTCACATCATATATATAAGACTCGATAATTACTAACAATTATTCAGCTGTTGATAATGAAGTAGGCAATTTTAGTTAATTAGGAAAAAAGTTGACTATTTTTTGTTTACTTCAATGACAGTTGACTATTAATGCAAAACTTCTAAGATTAAAATTTCCAAGCACATAGTCTAGCATCTATTGTTTGCAAACATTCTACAACTCTTGGCTATTGAAATTAACGGAAAATATAAAAGTGATGAAAACGGTATTTCGATTTTTAATTCAGACGGCGGTAACAACATTATATAAATTGCGGTAAAACTGTGGTTGCATGTTTTAAAACACAATTGGAAGTTGTCGATGAGTTGACTATAGCTTACAATTTTGAAGATAGACTCAACATCCCTGTGACAAGCATGTTTGTAGAATGTAGCCACCAGCACTCTGATGAACCAGGAGCCATGAGTAGTTGACCTTGTAGCCATGTATGCTGCAAAATCATAACACTTAATTTATTCTTGGATTTAAAAAACTTACAAGTTAGAAAAGAGAGTTAACATTTCTGTTCGTTTGTTTCTTTTGTTTGTTTTATTTATTTCAACACAAAAATATAGTAATGGAAAAAGAGTTAGCGGCAGAGGAAATGTTGGGCCGAGGCGCAATAGCACTGCAGCTAGTCGAGGTGCCAGGCCAGGTATGTTGGCAGTCAGCAGTCATCTCTACATCAGGTTGAATAGATAATGCCTCGGTGCTTGCTTGAAGCAATTATCCGCCCAAATAGATCGAATCGAACTCGGCAGCCCATTCCACATAGGAGCACACCGGTAACTCACTCTGCGATGTCCTGCAGCAGTGATTGATTTTGGTAAAATAGGATAAGTTGGGAAGCATGAGTCAAGGAATTGTGATGCAAGTGAGATTGGGTAGAGCAGAAAGTTTTGTGAACAAGTATTAGCAGTTTGTCTTTGTATATTGAATGAACAGGTAAAATTAATGAGTTTTGGAAAAGAGTAGTAACAGACTTTTTATATACTATTCCTAATCATTTCTTTTGCAGAAGGTGAATTTGGTTAAAATAAGTGATTCCAGCATTTCCCCAGGATTCCACACAATAACTAATTTTGGAATTAACGAAACAGTTATAAATTAAAAGCAATATTCTTCTTGGTAAAAAGCTCGAGCATTTAAATAGCACTCCTATGTTAGGTTTCAGTTTTTTGCAAAGCTTTTCAATATGTAAGTTCCAAGATGGATTTTTTGTCAATTTCAACTTCTAAAATTTTCTTGAGAATTTTTTTCCAAATAAAGATCCCTTTTTCAATTAAATTGCTTTTTAATGAGAGTGTGTTTTGGTGAGTTTATTACAATATAATTAGTTTTACCGAGATTTAAAATAAGTTTGTTGGAGTCGCACCATTTTTTCACAAGTTTTAATTCTCTATTTTTTTGTCCACATGTTTGTTTGTCTTTACCCTCAAAAAATAAATTAGTTTCATTGGCATACAGAATAGGGTCAAAGCATTTTGTAGCACTGAGTAGATCGTTTATGTGAATTAAAAACAAAGTTGGGCCCAGGATGGAACCCTGTGGTACACCAAACGTAATTTCACAGAATCTAGAAGCTGTTTCATTTATCATAGTCAGTTGTTTGCAGTGTGAAAGATAATTAGAAATGAGATCAATGCTGATGTTAGAAAAATTAAGAAACTTGAGCTTGCTTAATAGAATAAAATTATCGATTTTATCGAAAGCTTCACTAAAATCCTGAAATATTCCCGAGACAGAATTCCCATTATTCATTGCCTCCAGTGTTTTATCTGTAAAGTTTATGAGAGCAAGAGATGACTGCAAAATGCAGTTCATATCCCTCTAACAAACCAGGAGCCATGAAAAGAACATTCAGTTTTCCCACATGTTTTGGCGTTGTCCAAGTAATTTACATCATTTTTGCAAGTTTACAAATAATATCAAGGCAATAGCAGCAGTTTAGATATTGCTTTTTATGTGGCCCGATTAGTGTTAGGGAATAGCGGGAGTTCTTTTAATTGAAGCTATAGCCTGTGTACTGGGTATTTTTCATTTTACTCTGGATAATTTCCATATTAAAATACCTAGTCTTCTCCATGTGTAAATGTATATTTCTCTGTATGCACAGAATCTCTAGCTGGCGATTCTCTTCTACTAGTGATATCTTTAAGTACAGTGGCATAGGGTGTTTTGTGGGGTCAACATAACCGCTATATTATACCATTAGACCGGGATAATGTTAATTCCTCAATAGACTACAATTCATTTTCAATGCTCTCAGAGTGTCATGGATTTCCTTTAAAAATATTTATGCAGGGAAGTCTGGCAATGAAGGCGTTCATCAGCTATAATAGACTGGCTAGGTTCTATATACCTCTAACTTTCTCGTGCTTATACTGAGTAGAAGGAACTGTAGATAAAGGGATCGCATCTGCGGGTGCAGAAGGCAACTAAATGTCACTCTAGGGCAACAAGGTGCAGAGAGAAAATGAGTCTCTCATTGATAGGCAGATAAATGGCTGTCTGCCTCAAATCTTTTTTGAGTCAAACTCAATGGTGATCCGGACACTATTAGCTGGTCAATTTCTGGAAATTGAGTTTGTAATTTGCAAAACTTGTTAAATTGCAAGACTCACTAAAGATGCTAATTATTAGCCAATATTGCTAATCTGTCCTAAGATCGCTCGGAGTGTTTCATTTGAAACTTAGACAATGTACATGCCTTTCTCCACCTGATCAGGGTTGTCTGAAGTGATATGAGTACTTACTTACATTCACTGCTGGCTTTCATGATGAAAAAATCATCAGCATTGAACACAGAAGGCGCTGCTCTTTGTTGCGATGGTCTAGCGGCACTGAAAGACAATCCGCCAGTATGGGTGAAACTTGTGGAGGAATCAGGGAAGGTTTGCAAGCTAGAACTGGCCCCAGAAGATTCGATGGCGGGCACTTCATTATCTATGATTGGCTCTTTGCTGCTGACCCCCAAGTCACGTCGCTCTATAATATGACAATACCATATACTTGTGAATGCCTATGCCTACATTTCATTAACAGAGAAATAGGGATCTGATATAATACCATAATGTTAGTGATCTAATCAAAGGTGAATTTTAATTAACTTCATTGTTACACAACTGTAAGGAATCAACAATTTTTCATTCTGCTACAGCACAGTTGCTACCAAAATTACATTTTACTGTTTTATGATTATTTATATGCAAGTTGTTGAACTGAAACAAGTTAAACAATCTTTAAATAGTATTGTATTGGTAAAGTTTACAAGGAATGTATGTAAAAGCCCACTCTTTTAATAAATTATCCTATTGACTAAATAAGATGGCACCACCAAATGAGATTAAGCAGCTTTGTAATCGAATTGTGTAACAAAACTTTCCTTCAATCTTCCATTCATCATGAATCTACTATTGCTACGCCTCGATCTCTCTTCAAACATTCCACCCACATCTTGTCTGACCCTCAAAATGATCGCAGGTATCCACTCGTTGGCATACATCGAATAATAACATATTTGAAGACACTATTCAGGTGATGGTGAAACTGAGACGAGAACTGATGTCATGTAGATCAACTAAATAGTGCATCAATAATAAATAATTCAACTACTGATTAGAAATGCCCACAGAGTCAGCTCGTTAGTGTGAGTTATTGCTAGCTAGTAATGCCCACAGTCAGCTTGTTAGTGTGAGTTAATGCTAGCTAGTAATGCCCACAGTCAGCTTGTTAGTGTGAGTTATTGCTAGCTAGTAAGCACACATTTATTTGCAAATCATTATTTTTGTTGTGAAGAGCTTGTGTCGTGCTTGCAACTCCTTAATTGAATTTGTTGTTTCCAAATTTTTTGACAATTCTGTGTAGACAAATAGAAGAGACCTCAAGTTATTAAGGTGGACCAACTTCAAGTTACACGTTGTGAATGACAACAACGAATTAGTTTTTTCCTCCAACTCGACTCACCTCCCGAGCATGCTTGGATGATCATAAGCTTTGGCTTACCAGCCATTGCAGGAAAATTCGAAGCAGAAAGCAGATCTTGGATGCTAATGAGATCTACCGGGTTTCTATTGCAGTCTAATATCACATCTCCTCTTTCTCCATAACTCATAATGACCATGACAAACACTGCTAAGTGACGGTGTTCTACTCGTTCGGCTTCCTGTTTTATCTCTCTGTAGATCTCCTAAATAACCAGGATAAAATACTAAACAAATTGCATCAACTAGTTTTAAAAAAATGAAGAGAGTAAAGAACTACTGCATCTCACTTCTCCTGTCAGGTTGGTAAGCTCATCCTGAGACTTCACAATATCAAACCGCAGATCTCTAAACAACCTGCTCAGGTTTTTATAGTCAATATCAGATCCATCTCTGGTTTGCTGCTGGTCATTGAAAGAGTTGATGTTGATGATGAGTACTCTCCCCCTGACTCCGTCACTCAAGGGATAGACCTGTGTAGGAGTTGTGGATAAGCTATATTGTATGTTGAATGCAATGACAAATATGCAGTGGTATCGTCCCAATTTCAATTCTTTTACTTCAACTCATATCAAGTGATGATTTTTGTGTAAACAGAGAATTTATTTGATACCATGTAATAGCAAATTCTATTTGGAAAACCAAATGTTTTCCAAATGTTGATGTTTACTTTGTGCTGTACCTCGGGGTAAATTTTTATTGACAATATTCAATCAATTGTTTTGCCAAGTGTTTTTTGTTTGTAATTACCAAAGAAATGCTTCTCAGTTGTATCAGAACCAATGCCAAACTGACTTGGAATCAAATGCATGGTAATCGGCCAAAAGTGAATAAACTGGGTGCAGTAATCTTGCACACAGATGCCATTTACTAGCAAAGCCTACTTTGGTGACATGGTTAGTGTCTTGCTACTAACTTAGACGCTTGGGCAATAAAGCCTCAAGTTATTAAATGAAAAATTCTTAACATTAACATGATCTTATACAAAAAAAAACTGATAAAACGTATCAATAGTTTTTACTTTTTGTAGAAATCCAAAAATAAACGACAGTAGAAAAAACAGAAACTTATCGCACTTGTTTATTCTACAATTTAGTGTTGGCTATACAGATTAGTGCACTCAAAAGATAAAAAATTGGTTGTCAAAAACGTTGATCATAATTTACAGGTAGTCTGAGTCTCAAACAAACAAAAAGTCTCATTAGCCCAGTAAGAACGTTGCCACCTGCTTTGACTAACTTACACAGTTTACGCTCATACGTATACCACAGCAAAGTTCTCAGAAATGAGATCTAACGATTCATATTATCCCCTTTATACGGAACAATCATATTTTTTGTAAGAAATATAAATTTTTTAAATACCATTTTTGTCAGTCATTAAAAAAAAACAAAATTATAAGAGGCTGTACAATGCACTGCATATTCATAATTCGAGAAGAATTTTTGGGCATTTACAATTGTTATACCACTACAGGGGCCTTCTTGAAATTCATTTCCAGTGGCGGCAAGTGTTAAATTATACCTTCTCTGCGTTGCAATACAAAGACTTTATGGTTGTTTTCCTGACCGTTTTCATTCTCATGTTTATAATAGGAGCCCCAACTGTATCACAATACCCTTCATCTTCAACATCTGATATGTCACTGTCTTCATCCTGGAATGATCCTTGAACTACAACAAGCACCTTTCATTGCTGACATCTGTGTGAGATAAAACGAAAAATAAGCTACCTCAGTTGTAAAAAAGAATACTGCAGCAATATATGCGAAGGTTCAAATAGAAATTGTTCACATTTACAAAATATTCTTAACAAAAATTATAAACTCAAGTTTATATCTCGATACCACAGCTTTTTTTTCCTACTGAGACAAGTTCATGGTTAACCTTGATGATTTGTTGAAATTCCAGACTTGAGCTCTCCAAGATACTGCTCTAGCTGTTCTGCCTCTGTTGAGTCAAGCTCAAAACCTACAACATTATAGGCCGTGGTGAATTTTAAGAAACAGTGGTTTGAATGAGTCGTTTTTGAAAATGAGATGATCAAAAAGGTGTAAAAAAGGAAGTAAATATATCTCACATGGTCTGACCAATGCTTGTGGTACTGTTGGCACCAGCCCATCAGCAAGTTCATCACATCTATTGCATACAGTAAGCTCCAACGATGAGCCACTGTCTGCTTTGTCGATGTCAGCTAATTTGGTTGACAAAAGCCAGGGTGGGTTGACAACGTATGCAGGGTTGTAGTGTCTCAGAAACAAACAGTGAGCGCAGTAAGAAAGTATTTCAAAACAAATGGTTTTACAAATTTTGGGCAACAGATTGTGAATTGTAAGAGCGAGTTTCAGCAATCGCTTCCATGCTTTGCCTAGGTCTTTTACTGTTGTTGATATTTGGAGTGAGATCTTTCTGTTATGGCTATTATGTACTATGTGAGTAGCATAACTTCCATGGCGTATAACTGCCCCATTTCTCGCAACCTTCACAGTATCACTCACTTTGGCAGCGTCATCAAGAACAGCTACTGTTACAAGTTGAAAAACGTACTCTGGAACAGACAGTTCTCCCAAGTAAGTATCTAGCCGCAGTTGTACATAGCCATCAGTTTCCCAAGCTCCATTGATCAAGTTTGTAGTAAATGATGGAAGAATGTAAGTTTTTCTTTGAGTTATATAAACAGGGCCGAGGACAATGCGAAAGAGCTTTAACAGTTCAATTGCTAAATGCTCTGGAAATTCGGATTCGGTGTTGAGCAGGTGTACAAGCAAGACTTCATCCATTACACCTGTCGCAAAGAAATCATTGACAATTTTTCTATAATGGTGAGGCTCAATGATTTGTGAATTATACTTAAAAGATACAAACTCTGAAGTTTTTTTTTCCCATGAGCCAGGCAAGGAATGATGAGACAGAAGGGAAACAAGGTCTACAACGGCTGAAACATCATGAAATATGTAACCTGAAAGGCCAGGTACATTTTTAAACCAGAACACCTTGCCAATGGCATGCAAGTAGCCCAGAACATCTGGTAGGTTTGAATTTGGACATGCTTCTCTCAAGTCTGAAATTAAAAAATAAGGTTTGCTGGTTTGGCCTCGTATGAAAGTTGTCACTTTGTCCAAAGTGGGGGGAACCGCAATAGTAAAATCTTTGCTGCGATTAACAATGCACTGCTTCAAGCGATTGATTTCTCCGATTTCTCCAAGGTCTTTATTGAGTTCAATAATGTCATTTTGGCAAAACAGTGGTAAATCTTTATTTGCAAAATGTGGTATGACCACTTCTTCACCTTCTCTAATCATCTCACTCCGGATGGTTTCAGCATTTGATAACAACTCCTGTCTGTATTTTTTTATTTGCGATTGAGGTAGCATATCTGTATGTGTAAGAACAAGAATGGGAGAGCTCGATTTTGGACAAGAAACATATAATTGTGTCAACCTATCCACACACACACGTCGCACAGTTTCCTTTAAACTTTTTTCATAGCACAGCTTCACTAATTCTTTCATGTTGATGACAATGACTGGAACGCATTTACCATTTATCAACCGTTGATTGATAAGAGGGTGCATGGTAGAACCACCATAATCAAACAGTTTCATGGTTAGGTTTTCAGTTATCAAGTCTTCATCACGGAAGACTATAGTAGCTTCATCCAACAGGAGGCGTTCATTGTTACTATGGGTTAGCTCTCTATATCCAGCTTGCAAGCTTTTTATCATGCTGGTTATCCCAGACTTAGCAGTACCAAGAACTGCTACGGGTATAACCGTTTCTTCTGATTTTTCAGCATTTCCTGTATTCTTGGGAAAAGTTTCCATCATTAAACAATCTTTTCAAGCTCGTTCAGGTGAGGTTTTAATCCATTCCAACTCACAAACGTCTAGCTCTCCAAGCTGGTTTAAATCCAACAGCTTGTCTTCCTGTAATTCCAACTTCCCTTTGCAGTACAAGTTTAAGATTGGCATGCACCTTCACTAAAAAACAACATATCCAAGCGTTATGGCACTGATCATACTGATGCCAATTTTGTATTACTGTTAAAGTATTTCAAAACAAAAAAATTCTGTTAGGTGCAACTTTTCCATCTTTAAACTGCAATAAAAGGTGCACAAGCAAGCACTGTGATAAAAGATAGGAAGGAGATGTGAGAGAAATTTGATATATTCTTGCATAACTGTGAAATAATCAAATTGAAATAAAATCTACTGATAACTATGTAATCTCTATTAAATGCAGTAGATAAAGAAACGTACAAAACCACACAAAAACTGTCTCCCTACTAGTTAGCACTTTAGGTAATAAAAGCGTATTAATTTGAATTGAATGGGCAAGACACTGCAAAGGGTTTGTGGCGGCATCTTTACCAAACAAAAATGAGAAATACTTCTGCAGGAAGTATCCACTTCTCTATAAGCTACAAGTGCCTTCATAGCAGTTGAAGGAATCCTGGGTCGAATTCTCTACAGCCAATATTAGAATGGCACCCCACCAGGCTAACAAGATAGTTGAAATTATAAATAATTATACTTTTCTACTACAGCTAAGGGTCACAATCAAAGTAATAAGTAACAATAAATAATGCTATACTGCTCTGTACCAGGACCTAACCAAATCTATCAATAACTCAATACGAGGCATTTATATTGTGATAGATTTAACATTGTGTGGGCACTGCGCTAGTAGCATGCAAGTGATACTTGCTGCTGCTGGACTCAGTTCAATTTAAAGCACTTTGACAATACACTAAAATGTGTAACCGAATGCACTAGCAGACTTGTCTAAACAGGACTGTTGATAGTACTGCTGCAGGTGGGCTACAAGAAGAACAAGAAGAACCAAGGGGATTTCCCTACTACCAACTGATATACTGACAATTGAAATATTGGCAGACAGTCAGTCTATAATGTGCCAGCCGGTTTGTGGTTGTTTTTAAAATGTGCCAGCTTGTTTGTGGATCACTATCTATTTTTGTACCATTATGGGCTGATTATTTTATCCAATCAGGACTATGTGTTTTTAACTACAATCATTTACATATGTGCTCCATAAATGCTTGGACATTAGCCCTGAGAGGAAGAGTTGTTGTTGCGCTTGTGTAGAAAAGTCACCTATGCAAGTACGCATATTATTGTGAGAATAAAGTGATTTATTATTACAACAAATTGTAGTTAGTCTGGCAGGTTGCTTGATTGAGTTCTTTATTTCTGTTTAATAAAAATCAAGCTTAACATTCACCAGGCTTATTACAGGAAAACAGGTAAGGTAAACATATCGAGATTATTCGAACTATACTTTCCAAATTCCAATATGTATTTAAATGTTAGAAACCAGAATAAGTAACCAATGATGGTAACTATACAACGTTGCTCAACCAGGCACACGAGTTAATAAGTTTGGTCATCATTGGCAATATGCAATACTTCATTATTAGCGTCTTCTCTACTAGTACCGCTACTAGAACTTCAGTTCTAAGTTTTTTTCTTGTACCTCTGCTCTACAATCCAGAGGATTGGTGCCATAAATGCCTCAAGAGCCATGTAAAGGCATTTTTGTACAAAAATTATCTCGGTTGGCAGCCAAAGTTAGACCTCTAGACATCAGGAAAGCTTAAAATTGTACTAGCCCTGGTCGATGTATCTCATCACACATCTTCAAGGTAAATAATTTACACTCTTGCAGCTTGCCTAGCCACATGTGTAATGAGTGAAGGTAAAGAATGGTGTACAAGGGGGACAACTACCACAACCAGCCAAATACTACTGCTATGAAAGACATCGAGTTTTTAATAATTAGCGTATATAATGCAATATCTATGCTTGTGTGCACCTCACAAAGTGCTCTGTTATATTTAAATTTTAAAATAATAAATAGTTGGTTATTGATTGGGTGATCTGTGATTAAGCGTTAGGCTTGTCAAACTGCAGCAGCAGCCAATCATTTCTTCACAGGTCTCTCCCTATAAAGAATCTCCTCCTGGGTCAATGGGAAACTTAGAGTGAATTTTTTAAGATATGTTCGATTCCTCTACAGCCCCAACACTGTGGTAGGGGCAGACTCGCCAACACATATGTGACCGTGGGTCTCTACCACCCTTTATCGACCATTTCTCTTCAATCAATTTATGTTGTCCCTCTAACACTCCTACCACAAGATCTAGAGCAGCTTGTAGGGACTAGGTGGACCTTATGAACAGATAATGGGCGGAGGGAAGGCTCATTTGGGAAAACTGTAAGCCAATGTACTTCTCCAATCTTCTCCTTTGAATTTCTCATCACCGACTACTTTCACATGTGCCAAGCCTCTCACCATGGGCAAAAGTTAATTGAAAGTGGTCGTTTTATGCCTTTGGCAATATGGGCTACCAATTATTGTACTTAAAACTTCAAAGATCAGTCTTTTAATTGTGTTGTGAAAGCAGGTTATCAGATGATTTGCTAATAGAACTTTCCACTTAGGTTGCATCCTCTGGAAGTATGGTCTTGTCCTTCCATCTGGAGCTAGCGATTCTTAAGGTTCTCCTTTCAAAATCAAACCCCATCCTGCTCCCAAAGCAGCAAATATTTCTTGTAGGTAAGAACTGTGGTTCATCACATTCCAATGTACATCCCGTAACCTTTCTCAATGTCGCATGATTTGTTTCCTGTTTACTCATTGACCTTTAAAAACCTGCCAATACAATTATTTCACATGACCAACACCTCCAAACTCAAGGGGGTTAAAAAAAGCTTAGAAACAAAAGCCAGCAGAAATATCTTGCAATAAGGCACAAAACTGTCATTTTAAAGTTCTGAAGAAAGATTCTGCTGGCACTCTAAATTTTCTTGTTATTTTTCTCGATATTTTTTACTTCTATTTTTAGAACAAACTTCACAAATGCTGTTGAGGTCAGTGACCCATAGAGTTTTCTGCATTCGTTTGGTTTTCTGATGACACACACCAATCAAAGTCTTGTGTAACACACACAAAGCTGGCCAAGCTTATGCCTGCCTTGTATTGTAGAATCCAAGGTCTGACAACAATTCTTACTCAGCGCTAGAGAACTTGAGGCTGCTTTGTGAACGTGGGCCTCTGTTAAAAAGTATAGAGCCAGGTTAATAATAGGTGGCCAGTGCTGGAAAATGGAAAAAAATGGATAATGATAAAGGTGTCTCTGGGTGACCAGACCAGTTGTCTGAGTTGACCTAACAGCTTTGACAGAGTGCGACCTTATGCTCCGTTGTATTGATACTACGTAATGCTAGTCAAGTATTATACATTCCTTTATAACAGCTGGTAAAGAGTGTAATCTAAAAGCTGTGAATGTAGGGGATGGCCAATCAGCCACTGATTGTTTCTTTTTTGACATCTTAAAGGTGATACTGATAGGGACCTAAGAGACGCCACAGTAAATAAGATGGGATTATTTGGTGTCTCGACAGAGGAAATAGATGGACAGAGCTCCCTTTTACTAGCTGCAGATGAAAGTTACTGCTGCCTCCGATCGCAAAAGTACTCATAGTATAACTTTCCCTTTGCATGTATGACACCAGTTCTTTGGTAAGTAACAGACACATCCAGCTTACTTTAGCATAATTTTTTACACATTGTATATTTGCTTTTGCTGCTTCGGCTTGCATCAGAAATAATGCAAAATGTAGTGACCACTCGAGTAAATGAATTACTTTCATTGGCTGCAGGCTATGCAGCCATACATGAGGCAGTGACCACCTTTTGCTGCAGCGTTCTGGTATCTTATATTTTCCCCTGTCTCAGCATTGACAAAGCGCATCATTTTCCTATAAGAAAGGTTCTTGTTGCTGCTTCAACTTGCAGCAGACAAATCCTCAACAGTTGGCATAACTGGGTAGGTGCTGTGACTTCATTCTGTTCCCTCTGAGCATTGGTATCTCAAGTTGAAGGACTCTTCTTATTCTGGGGTACACACGAATTGTATCGCCGGCTTTGTTATTGCTTCCATTCTGAACTGGTGTTATGTAACAGTAACAAGCAAAGACTTACTATTGGGTAAAACATTGGCCTCTACAAAAAACGAAGGGTAAAGTAAGACAGAGAAAAAGAGCAAGCAATTTTTTGAGCTCTCGAGGTATATCAGGGTCCAGGATTTCACAAAAAAACTTTTTTGCTCATCGAAGGTTTTTGTTTAATTATTAAGAGCTTATTACTTTTTGTCAGGGGTGCCCTGAGTAAATATAGGGTTTACATGGTTAAAAACCAAGTGATTGATATAGGAAAAGTGCCAGAATCTTTAATATTGAGAAAATTTATCCTGATTTTCTCAAGTCTTTTGGTGGGGGCTGGAATCAGTTCGTTGCTGATGGTGCCAAATCTTGCTGTGGACCTACAGAGTTGCGTTTTTTTTTTTGGTTGCAGATTCATTCACCTCAGGCTCTCTCCATTTCTTTCCGTTGGATTTAGGGAGGAGCTTTTCTGGCCCAAGTTCTAGGAGGACAAGCTCTTTGAAAATGGTTAATTGCCCCACAGCTGTTACAACTGAGCATCAAACTTAGAAACCTTACATAATGCAAGGGCGAGTCACGTCCGATAACTTTGAATGCCTGGATCAAGAGACACATCACATCAGCCTTATTGTTAGCAGTAGGGGCACTAACAGCACTGTGAGCTTGCTGAGTGACAATTGGTTTTGCCCTAGAAATGCTTTTAACTTCTACAAAACCAAAAACTTGGCACAAAGTTGCGGAGGCCAATCCGGGGTACTGCCCAGAGCAGATGTAACAAAATTGTGGCTAATACGGAGTCAGGGTAGACACCTACTTTTTTTCACACAAATCCTCAACAGTGGTGGCCTATGGGGAAGTTTTAAGGGCCTGCCTTAACAAAAAAATTTAGATCACCTCCGATAGTCTGGTGCAGAGATAAAACTCTTTTTTTAGAACGACCATATAATGCATACAAGGCTTTTGAGAGTTTGTACAAAAGAGTATATCGCCGGGGTAGCAGTTACTGGAATGTGTAAAAATGCAATAATAGTATGCTTCTTACTGATCTGGTCAAGAACAAGTTCATGATAGCATTAAACTTGAAATGTACGCGAGATATTGAAAGGGCTATGTTAAGGAATACATTGTTTCATTTGAGCCCTCCCTCTGTACGACAGCACTGTCTAGGTATAAAGAGAGTGAGAAAATATGCTCAATTTAACAATTTCCACCAATTTAGTGTACTTTGGATTGGACCATGCAACCCAATAATTGTTGGAAAAACTTTTTGGTCAGCCAACCACCAATCCAGAAACCTTGTCAGCTTTTCAGCCATTTGTAAGTTCCCTATCCTTCAAACGAATCTCCAGAATTGAGGCCAATTCAACCAGGGTGTAGGTGGACTTCCTAAAGCTCCCATATCAACTAGGGCTCTAGACTGGGGCATTAACGTCTGATTTCCAATGTACAATAACTTGTTCTCTCAATGTTGTACAGCTCGATGCATTCAACTGGTGAATAGAATGAACAATGGTAAACTGAGAGTTTTGTGGGCTCCGTAATACTTGAAATAAGAGGCGTATTTATAGCACAATCAATTTTAACATGTGGGTGTTATAGATGAATACAATAAATACATATATTACTCAACCATCAACACAGCTGTATAAATTTAGTTGTGTACTTCTAAACTTGTGGCCATAACTCAGCCTGACCAATCAGCAATCTTAAAAATGGTGAGCCTCTAGTGGTGGTTCTATGGCACAAATTAACAGTGGTTCTGTAGGTTATTGAGAGCTTCCTCCAGATTGATGATGGTAACAATATTGTGCAGGATTTCACTGTGGGGGTATGTACTTTGGTAGCTAGGCCTACCTGCACAGCCTCCCTAACTGCTGATGGCTTTTGGTGTCTACTGCTGAGCGATACAACCCGCCCACAGGTCGACGAGTATCCTTAGTAATGGTGTTCGACCATTTCAGGTTACTGTCTAGCTGCCGGTTGCGTTAGCTGATTCGGTGCGCAAGCCAGAGGCCGAACTTTGAAGGGCGAACTAGCTAGAGCTATGTTCGGCCAGCAGAGGTTCGGTGAACTGCTTGTTAATTACTACTCGAGTAATAGAGCTTTTGTTGTACGTGCATGTACTAGCGCAAGTGAAGTTATTGTTTGTGAACAAAGAAACTTCTGAGAGTGTGCAAGCTTAACTCTGACTTTATTAGTTCAAACCTCAGCATTTATACAAACGATTATGTAATATAAAATAAGTAGACAAAAGAAGCCACATCTAGCACAAGTGGTTGGCTAGAGTGTACCAATAATAACACAGTGGGTGGAACTGCATGACTGGCTAGTATAAGATATGTATAAAATCGCATAGAACTATGCGCTCTAAAGCGTATGCATAGAACTAGGTAAGTGTACCATGTGTGTACCATAGAAATGTAAAATAGAAGCGTAGTAAGTGTAATAAAGATGGCGCCGTCAGTCACAATATTTCCAGTCCACTTAAAATAGACCCAAGTAGTGTTATATGAGCAGTTCAAGCCACCTGGGTCCCCCGGGGATTTAATTGGGTGTGTGAGTTGTGGGTGTGAGTTGTGGATGTGAGTTGTGGTTTTAATCATGAGATGTATTCATAGGTGTGAGCCAGTGTTTTTTTGTGGTGTTAATGTCTGTTTTTATGCAATGTGTTATGGTATTGATTAGAGCAGTGGTTTTATGGCATTTAATTTTTGATTTTTGTTTTACATAATTTTGTTCTGTTATGGCATCTTGAGTGTAAATAATTTTTTTTAGTTTGCTCATATTCATGTATATATGTACAACTATGTATTTATTTATGGTTATATTTGTGTCTACATTGAATAAAAATGATTCACTTGTTGTAAATGAAAGAGAGTAAAAATAATTATTTATCAAGGTCTAACTTATGATTTCCAAGACTGTTAGTTGCTGCTGTTATAGTTGTTGTTCCTTTAATCATCAGCAATTACTTCAATATGATCTTGTCTAGAATCTTTAAAATCTTTACCACCATTGGGTTTTGATCCAAATGTGAGATCAGAGGAGACATCATGACTACAAAATACAAAAATCTATTGTTACTTCAGAAGGAGATTTCTGTGTTATTCATTTCAAATATAAATAACTAAAATCTAGTTGTTGTAAATTAAAGAGAGTAAAATAATTATTTATTAATGTTTACCTTACTGGATGGTGAAGCTTGAGTAACTAATTTCTCTTTGCAAGTCTTTTCAAGTTCAAGCTGTTTCATCATTGTATTCACAGTCTGGAATTTTTTTTATCCAATGCAATTTCTCACGAGTCAATCCCAGTTCGCCTGTATTCCCATAACACTATCCTGTTCCATTTCCATCTCACCTCCTAAAAGTAAAAGAATTATTTAATTCCATTTGAAATACTCAACTAGTTGCGCTAAAAAGAAGAAATAGCACCTTAATAATAGTGGTTTACTCTCATTCCTATATTATTTAACCACAGATAAGTTCATCTATTTATAAAATCAATAGATAGGTATGATATGATGTTATTTACCTAATTACTCAAGCACAAATATAACCCAACTTATATATGGTAAGTAATAATAACATTTGTCAGCGCAGACTGTAAAGTCTTGAGAGCCATATATATCTTAAATAATAATAATAATAATAATAGAATCTAGTTGCATCTGACAAAATCCATATTTATCAGTGTCAACTGTAAAGTCTTGAAAGCGCTTCACCATAGATTCTAGGAAATTTCCCATCTCCAGTGCTAGCAGTTGAGCTCATCACTATTGTTTTGTGATCATAATTTTTATTAAAACTTACCCTTCACTGAAGATTCAGTAGCTCTGGTAGATGTTGGTCTTTAAAATGATGGTCTTTGAGAGGATGGTTTCAGTCTGAAAAAGTTGCTGCTTTTATAGTTCTCTGTTATCCGTGGAATGCTAATTATTTTTGTTGTGGTTAGTTGTTTTTCAGACATTAACTTTCTTTGGGATTCCAGTTTTGCTTGGGAAATCCATAACAACGCAATAGAGACAATGAGACACTATTGACCAATCTAGGGAATCCAAAATGCACTTGGGAAAATTCATAACAACGCAATAAGACGCGAGCGGTCAACCTAGGAATACCCAAATCTGTTGGAATTCCGTAACAACGCAATAAGACACTATCGACCAAAGTCCAAATTTTTCTGACAATGAAACAGTATGTAACGATCGCCAATCTAGGGATTCCAAAAAAATGTATTGGAATACCGTAACAACGCAATAAGTCACGATCGGCCAAAGTCCAAATTTTTCTGACAATGAAACAGTATGTAGCGATCGCCAATCTAGGGATTCCAAAAAAATGTATTGGAATTCCGTAACAACGCAATAAGACACGATCGACCAAAGTCCAAATTTTTTCTGACAATCTGTAAGTAACGATCGCCAAATCCTTGCATTAAAATTTGTATAAAGTCCATGAAGTTCATAACAATAACTTGTTGATTTATTTTCAAATTGGACAAAAAATCTGTATTAATTATTTATTTCTAAAAAATTGGAAAAAATTATATTATTTCTTATAACAAAATGCATTTAGGTGCAGAACAGGCGAGATTTATTGCGATAATACTCTTGGGGACAAAAGGTAGATGATTTTTGTTAGTTAGATGGGAAAATAACATGGGCATCGCCGCAAAGTAGGCGGCTCTGCACCTACCTCACAAAATGATATCAAAAATAATTAAAACTTGGAATAAAAGCAATCATTCATAGCTCTTGTGATTATAAAATACTGAAGTAACCTTTTATGACTTGGAATAATATTTTTATTTTATTAAAGAGTGTTGGAAAATAGTAGGAAAATTATCAGTTTTTGACCAAGGATCTTAGGACGCCGGATCTTGCGATCGTTACTTACAGATTGTCAGAAAAAATTTGGACTTTGGTCGATCGTGTCTTATTGCGTTGTTACGGAATTCCAATACATTTTTTTGGAATCCCTAGATTGGCGATCGTTACATACTGTTTCATTGTCAGAAAAAATTGGACTTTGGCCGATCGTGACTTATTGCGTTGTTACGGAATTCCAATACATTTTTTTGGAATCCCTAGATTGGCGATCGTTACATACTGTTTCATTGTCAGAAAAATTTGGACTTTGGTCGATAGTGTCTTATTGCGTTGTTACGGAATTCCAACAGATTTGGATATTCCTAGATTGACCGCTCGCGTCTTATTGCGTTGTTATGAATTTTCCCAAGTGCATTTTGGAATCCCTAGATTGGTCAATAGTGTCTCATTGTCTCTATTGCGTTGTTATGGATTTCCCAAGCAAAACTGGAATCCCAAAGAAAGTTAATGTCTGAAAAACAACTAACCACAACAAAAATAATTAGCATTCCACGGATAACAGAGAACTATAAAAGCAGCAACTTTTTCAGACTGAAACCATCCTCTCAAAGACCATCATTTTAAAGACCAACATCTACCAGAGCTACTGAATCTTCAGTGAAGGGTAAGTTTTAATAAAAATTAAAAAAAATAAATAATTAGAGTCTTTTACTAGTGTTGAATAATTATTTATTACCTTATCTCCACTTAGAGTCCTCATAGTAGTTGTAGTAATACTTTTTGTTTCTTTAGGATATCACTTAGAATCCTCTCTCCTAGTAGTTCAGTAGTAGTTGTTTTTTATCCTATTGCTGAGACTTCTAGTATTTGTAGTAGATGATGTTCGTTCAACCTCTCTTGTTGGAATGGATGCTTTTTGCTTGAAAACAGTGGGTCTTATATAGCTAAATCTGCAGTGGTTTTGTAGTCCTATTCGCGTGAAAAATTGGTTTATTTTTCATGTTTTATTCGCGTGAACAAATTTATTTTATTCCCGCGTAGAAAACCATTGCTTTCGCGGGAATAAAAATTTTATTTTCACGCGAATGAAAACCAATGCTTTCGCGGGAATAAATAACTTATTTTCACGCGAATGGAAACCGTTGCTTTCGCGGGAATAAATAACTTATTTTCACGCGAATGGAAACCGTTGCTTTCGCGGGAATAAATAACTTATTTTCACGCGAATGGAAACCGTTGCTTTCGCGGGAATAAAAATTTTATTTTCACGCGAATAAAAACCAATGCTTTCGCGGGAATAAATAACTTATTTTCACGCGAATAGAAACAGTTGCTTTCGCGGGAATAAATAACTTATTTTCACGCGAATAAAAACCATTGCTTTCGCGGGAATAAATAACTTATTTTCACGCGAAAGCAATTCCCGCGAAAGCAACGGTTTCCATTCGCGTGAAAATAAGTTATTTATTCCCGCGAAAGCAACTGTTTCTATTCGCGTGAAAATAAGTTATTTATTCCCGCGAAAGCAATGGTTTTTATTCGCGTGAAAATAAGTTATTTATTCCCGCGAAAGCAACTGTTTCTATTCGCGTGAAAATAAGTTATTTATTCCCGCGAAAGCATTGGTTTTTATTCGCGTGAAAATAAAATTTTTATTCCCGCGAAAGCAACGGTTTCCATTCGCGTGAAAATAAGTTATTTATTCCCGCGAAAGCAACGGTTTCCATTCGCGTGAAAATAAGTTATTTATTCCCGCGAAAGCAACGGTTTCCATTCGCGTGAAAATAAGTTATTTATTCCCGCGAAAGCATTGGTTTTCATTCGCGTGAAAATAAAATTTTTATTCCCGCGAAAGCAATGGTTTTCTACGCGGGAATAAAATAAATTTGTTCACGCGAATAAAACATGAAAAATAAACCAATTTTTCACGCGAATAGGACTACAAAACCACTGCAGATTTAGCTATATAAGACCCACTGTTTTCAAGCAAAAAGCATCCATTCCAACAAGAGAGGTTGAACGAACATCATCTACTACAAATACTAGAAGTCTCAGCAATAGGATAAAAAACAACTACTACTGAACTACTAGGAGAGAGGATTCTAAGTGATATCCTAAAGAAACAAAATGTATTACTACAGCTACTATGAGGACTCTAAGTGGAGATAAGGTAATAAATAATTATTCAACACTAGTAAAAGACTCTAATTATTTTTATTTTTAAAATAAATAATTTGTGTTTCAAGTACCTTTATATATATATATATATATATATATAGTCATTTGTTACTTCTACAAAAAATAATGTTGTTATTTTAGCAGGAAGTATGGAGCTGGAGGAGGGAAGTGATGTAAAAATACAGGAAGATTGGGAATGGCTCATGAAAAATCATCATGTTATCAGACTTCCAGATGCTGATGATGAATACATAGATGATGAATACATCGGTAAATACAAAGATGAAATGGAGATTGAACTTGAAAATTCTTGTCAAGAAAATTCCTCATCTTTTCAAGATTTATCATCTACTGAAAATACTATAACTCTCAGTAATCAGTAAGTTTTTGAATCATAAATTAATAATAGTAGTAGAGTAATTTTTTTTGCTTATTTTCTATATACATTCCATGATTCAAAGTAGAAATATTACGAATACATCTCTATTGTAGTCAAGAGTCAGAATGTCAGGAGATAAATGTAAAAGAGAGAGTGGGGAATCGAACTAATAACACACAGTAAGTTTTCAAAAAAAACTAATTAATAATATTCTTTGAGTCGTTTTTTTTATACATTTTGTACAGAATACATGTGCTATAGCAGAAGTAATATGTATTAACATCTCTATTGTAGACAAGATTCAAATTATCAGGAGACAAATGTAGAAGAAACTCCAGGAATTTGTCCTAATTGGAAATGGCTCGAAGAAAATCTCATTTGTTTTCGTTTACCTGATGAAACAGCTAATCAGTTAGGTTTCGGTGTAGAAGATCGCGCACCCAATGCTAGCATGATAGTCAAAGATATGGAACCAATTGCGGAAGTTGTAGTTGAAGAAAATGAAAATGAATCAATGGTGGAAAATGAAGAAGGAGAAGGTAATGATGCTGAAGAAGTAGTGCAAGAAGAAGAACAAGAAACGAATGATTCAGATTTTGAAAAATCTACTACAACATCCACTCTAGGTATTATTGACAATAGTGTATCTCCATCTTTTCATGATGAAGAATGGGACAAACTGATTGCCAGATATTGGGGTGCTATGAAAACCAAACACAGAGTTGGAAAAGTGATCGAACTTTTAAATGTAAGACTTTGGGATGGGATTCCAAGAGATCAAGCTGATACCTACCAAAATAACTATCATGATTCAGGAGTGTTGGAATTGCTGAAAAAGGTTTGGAGACAATTGAGCTCGAGAGCAAAAGTCAACTGTAGCATAGGTTGTATACTAGAAAATAAAAATGATGGTGAACTTCGATACTTTCACTCATCATCAAACAATGCTACTGTATATCCGAAAGCTAAATTGATTGAAACTGAAGAACAGCTTGATGACTTTTTTGTTGATGTTATGGAGAGTGATCATCGTACTAATAGCTTGAGACAGAGGCCAAATACGGCTTGGAGATTGATGTTGATTACAAACATCTCGTTTTATTTCTACAAACTACTCGGAATGGGAAAAGTTGGAGGACGTAAAAAGACTGATACTTCGAACACGGTTCCTCCTTATGTTTACCTCAATCGACATATTCGTACCATGGTATGTAATAGTCATGGTGTGCCATATAATGATAATTTGTGTTTCTTCAGATGCTTAACAATGCAAATGATGCTTGAAAAGGATAACAATACTCGATCAACTCGACCAGATGCAAAAGTTGTACAGAAGCTTTACAAGCGCTATTTAAATCTACAGAGTAAAGACTGCGATGGATTTTTAATGGAGGATTCGGTGAGAACAGGTTTGGAAGAAGGAGTGGATGAAATGAATTTGTTGGATTTGGAAGACGAATTTGATGTAAAGATAACGGTGTTCACACTACATGAAAACAAAACATCTACGGTTATTTGGTGTTCGAACTCAAAACATGAAAATAAATTGTATCTCGATCTGCAAGACAGACATTTTAGTCTCATCACAAACTTGGAAGGATATGCCAGAGCATACAAGTGTCCAACATGTTCCACTTGCTTTGACAGATTTGGTAATCTGAAAAGACACAGATGCTCAACCTCAGATGCAACAGACATGGTTTTTCCTGGGGGAGAATATAAACCGCCTGCCACAATTTTCAACAAGTTGAGAGAACAATTTGGAATAAACATCAGCACGGATGATCCTTTGAGATATTATCCATATTTTGCCACATATGATATTGAATGTATGCTTCCTGAATGCGATGAGAATAAAGATACGGACACCACTTTCTACACTAGCGAACATAAACTCTTGAGCATTTCCATTTGTTCAAACGTACCTGGTTTTGAGATGCCTCGATGTATTATCAACAACGGTGATAAGAGGAAGTGTGTTGAAAAATTTATCCTACATTTGGAAAATATCGCGGAAGAATCGTACATCCGAGTGAGAAAAAACTTTTCCCGAATTATAGAACGAGTAACAGATGAGATACAACGATTGGAAAAAGCTGAACAAAAATTCCTTGATCAATCACTGCTTGAACAAAAACCGTTTAGACGAAAACTAGGAGTCTCCAGAGTTCTGGTTGAACTGGAAAAGTACATGGAAAAGCTTCCTGTTCTAGGATTCAATTCGCAGAGCTATGACATCAACGTGATGAAAGGAATTTTGCTAGAACAATTGAAAGACATCTCAGGTAAAGATTTTGATTTTGTTGTCAAAAAAGGAACCAAGATGCCTGTAATCAGCATAGGATCGTTTTTGTTTCTGGATTGCACAAACTTTATCGCTCCTGGATACAGTTACGAAATGTATCTCAAAGCATACAAATGCGAAGTTGCAAAAGGATTTTTTCCTTACGAATGGATGAAAGACTTGAGTCAACTGCAACAAAAATATCTACCTCCGAGAAAAGCTTTTTACAGCTCGTTGAAGCAGAAAAGCATCAGTGAAGAAGAGTACGCTATTTGTCAGAAAGCATGGAAAGATAATAACATGAGCACCATGAGAGATTTTTTAAAGTGGTACAACAACTTGGATGTAACCCCATTCGTTCAAGCTTTGGAAAGACAAAGAGCTATCTACAGAGAACACGGGATCGACATGTTGAAAGACGGTATATCTTTACCAGGATTGGCACTTCGGTGGATGTTTAACAAAGCTCCCCAACCATCTCCTCCGCAACTTTCTTCTTATTTAGATTTTCGAGAACTTGGTAATTCATTTCGACAGACTCTCCCAATCTGCCTGATTGACAAATGCAATACGGATCTGTATTACTTGATAAAGAAAAACATCGTTGGAGGTCCCAGTCTGGTGATGCACAGATATCACGAAAAGGGACTGACGAGAATTAGAGAACATTGGCTTGGAAAAAAATCAAAAATTTGTGATAGAATCTATGGAGTTGATGCAAATGCGCTCTATTTATGGTGTATGATGCAATCAATGCCTACTGGTTATCCTCGAAGAAGAAAAATCGAAAATTCTTTTGTTGCTGAACCAGTAAAATTTAGCAAGGTAGCTCATAGCTGGTTACAGTTCCAAATGTTTTCAAAAAAAATCAATATCAGACATCAGCTCAACGGAGGAGAAGTCGCTCTCGGACAACGGAGTCTCCGCGTCGATGGATTTTGCATTGAAACTCGAGATGTCTTTCAATTCCATGGTTGTTTTTGGCACGGTCACAACTGCACTTTCAACAACGCTAGACATCAGGAGCTTCATCCTACTAGGCAAAAGTCAACGGCTCAATTGTATAGAGACACAATGAAAAATGAAGAGTATCTCCGAACTCTTGGTTATACAGTCATCTCGATTTGGGAGTGTGAGTGGATGAAACGTGTAAAAACTCATACAAATTTACAAAAATTTGTCGACACTTTTTACGACTCTTTCTATCCTAAAATACTTGAAAGAAAGCTGAATCAAGAAGAAGTGTTGGAGAGAGTTCAATCAGAGGAATTTTTTGGATTTGTTGAATGCGACATTGAAGTCCCTGAGGATCTAAAAGATAAATTTTCCGAAATGTCTCCAATTTTTAAAAACACAATGTTGAGCAGAGACCACTTGAGTAATGAGATGAGAAACTTTGCAGAAACCGAAGGATTCCTCAATACCCCACAACGTTCGCTAGTTGGAAGCTTATTTGGAGAAAAGATATTGTTAATGAGTCCGTTGTTAAAGTGGTACTTGAAACAGGGATTAAAAATCACCAAAGTCTATCAGCTCATA
Organism: Cryptosula pallasiana; assembly: GCA_945261195.1. Lineage (NCBI taxonomy): Eukaryota > Metazoa > Bryozoa > Gymnolaemata > Cheilostomatida > Cryptosulidae > Cryptosula > Cryptosula pallasiana. The sequence goes on along the minus strand of OX183134.1, from coordinate 9,513,997 downwards.
GAATACATCCCTAGAAATGCTTTTGAGGCTTTTGGAACATCGGTTTCGGATGCTAGGAGAATGGGAGATAGGGATCCTAGTCAAGAGTTGCTTGCCAACACCAGTAAATTGGTGGGAAATGCTGCCTATGGAAAAACAATCACGGACAAGGAAAAACATTCAAAGGTCAAGTACATTGATGGTTCCAGAAAAGCTTCATTCCATATCAGAGGAAACAAATTTGTTGCTATGGAGGAGATATCAGAGGATTTTTACGAAATAATAAGTGCTAAAAAAATGGTACGTTTTAAACTTTAATTAAAGCCAATACAAAAAAAAAACTGTTGCATTCTTCAAGTTCATCACATTAATCATTATGATATTCATTTCAGCTGAATATGAATGTTCCTGTACACTTGGGTTTCTCCATACTACAATATGCCAAGCTGAGAATGTTGCAGTTTTACTATGACTTTATGGACAAGTAAGTCACTCATAGTTTTCCTCTATTAACCTAATAGTTAAATTAAACAATAGTCATAACCCTAAATAAAACAATCACCTATTTTTTAATTATAGATACATCGATAGACATGATTTCCAGTATGTAGAAATGGATACAGATAGCGCGTACATGGCTTTGAGCGGATCGTTAGAAACATTGGTGAAAGCAGACATGAAAAAAGAGTTTTATGTCGATTATGCCAACTGGTTTCCACGTCCGTACTGCGATACACATATGGATGAGTTTTTGAAAGTTAAAATAATGGGTGCTGAATGGAACATACGTGAGTGTTGTGAAAAAGTGCTAAAACATGGAAAAAGAACACCTGGGTTGTTCAAAGAGGAGTTTACTGGAGATGGAATTGTTGCGCTCAACTCTAAATCCTACTACTGTTGGGGAGAAAAAGGAAACAAGTTTAGTTCCAAAGGTTTAAACAAGCGAAGTAATGATTTAAACAAACACAGTTATCTGAATGTATTGAGGACAAGAAAGTCTTTCAAAGGAACCAATCGAGGTTTCATAATGAAAGATGGAAAAATGTTAACCTACAGACAAATCAAACGAGGACTCACATATTTTTATGCTAAAAGACGAGTATGTTCAGATGGAGTGTCAACAGAACCTACTAGTGCTTAGTAAAATAGAAACCAATTGTATATCTTAAACAATTCTTTTTACATTTTTACTGTATACATATTTAGCTCATTATTATATTCATTAGTAAAAGTAATATTTATAGAATAAAAATGGAGATAAATGTAAGCATAAATAAATACATAATTGTACATATATACATGAATATGAGCAAACTAAAAAAAATTATTTACACTCAAGATGCCATAACAGAACAAAATTATGTAAAACAAAAATCAAAAATTAAATGCCATAAAACCACTGCTCTAATCAATACCATAACACATTGCATAAAAACAGACATTAACACCACAAAAAAACACTGGCTCACACCTATGAATACATCTCATGATTAAAACCACAACTCACATCCACAACTCACACCCACAACTCACACACCCAATTAAATCCCCGGGGGACCCAGGTGGCTTGAACTGCTCATATAACACTACTGACCCAGCTAACATCTCACTCCCTGAATGCAGCCACTTTGGAGCATCGATCTGGAGTTCAATCCAAAACAAAATTGAGACCAGTCCGAGTCGGGGTAACTGATCCAAGATTGAGGTAACTGTAACTTCTATATATAGAGAGAGACCAGGAGTGTTTTTGGTAAGAAGCACATTTCAGGTTAAACTAATGCACATGAAAATCTTCCACCTGAATTCAACTCAGTAATGCACAAATAGAACTACGCCGTTGACTAAAACTAAGTAATAGTAGTAGTAAATCAAATAATTAAATAATAAAAATGGAAGGCAAATAGAAAAACCAAAAGTTTTTAAAGAACAAACATGATTTCACAGCTAAGTATTAAACTTATTGTGTGAAGAATTGGTTGCATGAGTCGTATTATATCCATTGGTAAAATGGACTCCGGTCAAATGCAGCCATTTCCCTTTTGCCTTATTTGCAAGTTGCCTCACAAAGAGGCATGCCGTTTGACAGAAAAACAAAACAGTTCCTACTACTAATAATGATGATGACGATGACGGTGACGGTGACGGTGACGGTGACGGTGACGGTGACGGTGGTGGTGGTAATGGTGATGGTGATGGTGATGGTGATGGTGATGGTGATGATGATGATGATGACTATGATGATAATAATAATAATAGTAAAGGTAATAGTGGCATTATCAGCAGCAGTGGCCATAGTAGTGACAGTAGCTACAATGGCAGCATCAGTAGTAGCAGCAGACGTAGTTGTAGCAATAGCTGTAGTAATAGTAGTGGTTCTGTTAGTAGTAACAGTAAAAATAGCAGTAACAATGACAACAATAATAACGGTGATAACGATGTTAATACTAGCAATATTGATAATAACGATGATAAAAAATTTAAAACAACAGCAGCAATATTGCCAACGAAGACGAAAATACTAGCAATAATTATACGAATAATATCAATAACATTGTAATGATAAAATCACCCTGTTTGATACAGGTTTCATTGTTTGGCGACTTCAGCATGATCGACCGGTTAGAAAATGTGTACATACTAGTTATGAGGTGAACAAAAACAAAGCAAACAAAGACTATTGACTAATTCATTCCCTTACAGCACAAACATAAAGACTTGATATGCAGTGGCACCGCTGATAATGTATGACCGGTATTCATACTAGGCGCTGTTGTTATTTTGTAATAAAAGAAAATAATAGCTGCATCGATTGATGAAAGCTGTAAGTGACCAAAAAGCATATAGCAACAATGACTATAGCTGTTGCATTGCACGCTACTTCAACGCAACCTTGTTCTTGCTACCCTTGAAACCTTGAACTTTTCGTACAACAATGGTTCATCTGTACAATTCTTGTCTGACTGCAAACTCTTGGCTCTGTATCCCCCAAGTCAAATTTCCCTCTATTGGCTTCAATTCCATTTTTAACATTGAACATGGGCTTTTTTGACAGTATTTTATTTGCAATTACCCTCTTTGCTTCACTGGACAATCCATAATGTTATGGTGATAAAATATCTGTGTGTGTAGCCACAATAGTGAAACAAAAAAATATTTCCAGCCACACTCCTACAGAACGTAGGTGTGTGTAGCCACGGCTTAAAAATATCACACTTCGTCTATCAAAGTAAAATGTTTCCCTCGGCAGAGTAAAACATAAACCTTGCAACAGAACCAATGAGCTTGAAGCTTTGGTGTTTGTGAGAGTTTAATGGGCGGCTAGTAGTAGTTACGTAAATACTGATATTGTAATGGTATACTAAAAATTAATGATGACCAGACAATACAAATTCAAACAGTGCAGCTTTATGATGAAAAGACAGCAGGAAAGACAATATTTTGCGGTCGACTTAGCTTTGTTTGCTAAAAATGAAACAAGGCCCCTTCACTACTACTATAATGGCAATGTCACCGCTAGCCATTGTAAAGGTCATCTGCTAGAACATGAATGCTGGAATCACCTGTATCCCATGCCACCAATATGACAATGCTACATGATGACGAATGCATTAGGCAAGAACTACTCCTATTTAAATAGAACGGCAACTGATCATCACCGTGTAAGACGTACAAGATTTGTAAAAAGCAAATATTGCTGCCAAGCCCCACAAAGTTTAGGTGAGCATCCAGTCATGATTGGTGCACTCAACTAATTGCTAGTGTCTTATCTGGGACACCTTATTGAAACAGAAATAAAGACAATTATGACAACAATGTAGCTTGTAGCAATCATATAGAAATGAGTAAAAAGCATTAGTTATTAATTCAAACAAAGGCCCACTCCTTGATTAGCTCATCACCTATAATCGATCATGCACATCCATTGTGGCAGTAGCTAGTAGCTTTTATTACACCAATGTTCGGTGCACTCTATGCGGGATTACTTATTGATTATGTTTATGGCCTATTAAAGCTGTACAGCTGCCCTGGGTGAAGGACCACACAGGGTTTTAATCAGTTCCAAAATGTATTTCCATGCTTAGGTGACATCTGAGAAACCACTCAGTGTTTTATGATCAAAGTAATGGAACAGTAAACAATAAGTTTGAGTTGAAATTGTTTTTCATGTTGTTCTTCTGTGTGGTATAGATAGAGTGAACAACATCCAAATAGTTTACAAAATAATCAACAGAATAAATGGCATAGCTAAAAATTTTATTTTGCTGACCGCAAAATAGAAGTTTAGCTTTTTCTAGCTATTTGTTTATGTAAGAAATAGTTATGAATTATCCAAAAAGAGTTTCAGTAAAAACCAAATGTATTCTACCTTCAACTTCATTATGTATGTGACAGAGATCAAGAACTAGGATCCTAGTTCTTGTTAGGTTATCAAGTGGGGTTGAAAATGAGAGCTTTTCAGTGTGTAAAATGCCTCGAACAAGTTTGTAAGTAAAAATGAACAACTACGGGGGGCGGGGGGGGGGGGGGGGGAGGGGGTGGGGGAGGGGGTGGGGGGGGGGGGAAGGGGGATAGATCAAAAGAAGAAGCTGGTAAACAGATCCTCATTAATTTGATTTCAACGGAGCGAATCTACATAAGCACTTTTATCTAGCCACAAAACACTGTCATTATTACCAAATAATTGTACAAACTATTAAAATCGTATTTCATGGTTGATGACTAAGGCTGTTTATTAATAAAGAAAACTGTTTATTTTGCTTTTCGCTGAAATAAATAAATATAATATAATGACAATGTTAGATAAATATTATTGTGAAACAGATAAACAAGTAAAAAGACGTTTATAAGTTTGCTTACTTTGATGTTTGTTTTTACATTTTCGGAATAAACTTTTTAGTCTAGTTAAACACGCACACAAACTCAATGGGTTTCCATATTAATACAAAATGAAATATCAAGAGCATGTTGACCGTTTGTTTTCAAACCTCGTAATATGTTCACAAGTGCTGCTGAGATTAATTATATCTAGGTCTAGCAGACTCAACTCAAAGTAGAAGCCAAAACTAACCAATTATACATTGAAACAGACAAGAGATGATGCTAACCTGTACCCCAACAATTGAGGATGGCTATAATTTGTTTGAGACTACCTGCATGTATTATAACTTGATGGACCAGAATCAAATTCTCAAATGCAAAATACGAAAGTAAAAACTATTTAAAATTGCAAAAAAAGCTGGGCTATTGTATAATATATATCTATTAAGTTGTATAATCAATGGCATGACTAGATACAGTAATACTGCTTTTACTTGATGTATGCATTAGTTTAGCTAGATAACTTACTAGATAGAGAACCGCTACATCCTGTTGATGAAACCACCCGCTATGACTAGTTGATAACCGTTGACCTGTTACAGCCAGGTCCTTTGTAAATACTACCACTATTACTACAACTACTTTACTCACACAATACCTATGCCTGATTGGCTGATTCATCAACCATGTGATACAAACAACACCACATGATTTTTAATTTGACGAAGCCACAGTTTCAAATAACAGTTTTCAATGTTATTGTTTGTTATTGACATCACTTTATCATTTTGCAATCAATCATTGCGGGAGAGCGCATCTAAAGCATAGATAATACGTACCAGCCTGTGATTAGGAAGATAAAGGCACTTTAATTAAAACCCTCCTGCCAGAACAATAGGAACTGCACTTATTTGCTAGATTCGGTTTAGTATCAACTAAAAAGCATGCACCAGTTTTGTCCTCCTCGTCTTACATATATTCGCACACCTTTGGTATACAAAAAAAGTAAGTTCCTCAGTAATTATTTTATCCATTACATGTTTATTCATTTGTAACATGTTACACATTTGTACGTGCTCCCAGAGATCAATAAACTTGTGACATCATCAATAAGTTCAATACTCTAATGCGTATGCTGTGATAGAGTGACTTTATCTTGTTACCCAATAGTCTCACATCCCACATCTCATTAGTTCCTTGTTTACTGACCCATCATGCAGCTTGTAGTCACCCGAATAGAACTTGACTGACTGCCAACAAAAAAGTGTCTACATTGAATTGACTGCCAACAAAAAACTGTCTACATTGGATTGTCACTGTGATTGATGCATGCTTTCAAATCAATAGATATGAGAAGTCAGGTTGCTTTTGTCAGTACAATTTTGTTTCACCGCAAGCTAGAAGGAAAAGAGCTGACAGAAACTTCAGTTCTTGCAACTTTTTGTCATACCAAGCAAGTTGATAAATTTGTCTAGCAGTTTTCAGACTGCTACTTTGAACAAAGGTTTGTTCTATATTGCTGTCAACTACTTTTTTGTAGAAAATTTAGGTTTCAGCAAGCCCAGGAACGGTTGTAATACTTTGCGTGAGCGTGAGTGGCGTGAGCGTAAATGGTGTGAGTGGAAATACGGATTTTTAATTATTTTTATCAAGGGTAAACAACTCCCCATTTAAAAATGCTAATATTGCTCATGTCGTCTCAGCAAAGAAGATTTTAAAGTGAATAAATTATCTTTCTTTGCATTAGTTTGTGAGCAATACTTACTAACTAATGCAAAGAAAGGTATGGTATTACATATAATATGAGTGAAATAATAATTAAAACAAGCTCATGCTACTAAAAACTTCATTGAAGTGTGCGAGTAACTTCATTTTATGTCCAAAAAACATTTTTTGTACATACACCATCGACCACACATGTATGATTCTTATTATTTAATAATCTGCTTTTTAAGCCTTTGGTGTTGTGATCACACAAATAAAAAAAATAGCATAACAAAAAATTATGGAATATGAATTATGTAATATAATAGTTACAATTAATTATTAACAATAAATAAAACATGGAAAAAATTGAAACTGCTGTGACCATGTTCTGAGCAAGAAGTCTGACTAATTACTCCTTGTTCTCAGCATATCTTCGTTCCAATTGACTTTTTTTGATACAACATTGTGGACTTATCATCACTGCAAGGTTTTTGAAATGAATAGAAGATTGATAGGAAAAACGCTATAACCTTTTCATAAAAAATTAGGTTTGCGCACAGACGTATATGGGGAGAGTTGTGTCCCCTCATTCCAATAGAGTGCCATTTTTAATCCAAATGTTGCTATAATATTTATTACCCAATCAGCTTGGTGATGGAAAGAATTAGCCAGTTTGGATACTTCGCAATCATGTTAGAGAATCTTTGATGTTGTGGATGCAACATAATCAGGTTAGTAGTAATATATGAGCAGATCTCCCTACCAAGTGTTTTTTTGTGGATTTGACCTTGGAGTTGAGACAATGGGTTACGGCGTTGGATGAATTCGCCGAGTTTATATTGTATTTTACTTGAGGGGTATTTGAGTGGCATTTGAATGGTATTTAAGTGGCATTTGAGTTTTGATTATTTTTTTACTTAATTTGAACTTATATGGTATCTAAATTTTGAATGTATGGCATTTAGGTTATGATAATTATTACATAACTGTATACATAATTATAACTCATAGGGTATCTAGATTTTGAATGTAAGGCATTTAAGGTTTGATAATTTTCTGTAATTCCGACTCATATGATATCTTGAGAGAGAGGAGATATATCTACATTGAATAAATACAGTGATTAAAAATGAAACAATATGTGAATATATACATTTATTGTGTAATAAGTAGGGAAAATCTCTCCATATAATATAGCTAGAGTCAGTAAATACTAAGTAATAACAATTAATACATAGTCTTTTTTTACAATTATGTCTTTGATGTAGTGATGTTATATCTTAAGAAGGGAGACTTCTGTTTTATGTGCTTTTGAATTCGTAATGAACTAAAATAAAAAGTTATGTATTAGTATAGAATGATTAAACAAAAATTTAAAATAATTACATGAAATTGAATTATAGCTTTAGTTACATTGGATAGTTTACACTATATAGAAAAGGAAAATAGCTCACCAAGTCACATTGTCCAACTTGTTTTTTGAATTAGAGACTATCCATCGCTAAAACACTCATCATTTTTTTTCAGCAACATATCCTGTCTCAAAATCATCAAAGTCTCCACGTAGAAAATCTTCAAGTTCATCATCATCATCAATTTCTAATATTGTTTTGTTGTGCTTTGCTTGATCACAATATTGTTTCCAATACATTCGACCGAGACAGTATGGAGAGCAAAATGAAAGATCGTATTCTGTCTTAAATTTTCCGTGGGTTGTTTTTCCTCTGTAGATCATCACACCTGGAGTATATTTGTTAGCTTCTGAAGCATATTTGTCTGGTATGGCAAGCGTCTTCAACAGCGTTTCTCCACATTGTTCAATGCTATAACGGATACAAATTACATTCGACTGCCCTCCTTTAAATCGATGAGGAACGAATCTATCAACAACATCTTGGTAAGGAAAAATAGCGCCGGGTTGAAAACTATTGAGGGTGTTGATGTTCAAGAAGCGTTTGAGCTGACCTTTAGTCAATGTACTAAAATATAGTGATTCCTCTTCAGCTTTCTTTTTGCTTAGAGGATGTCTGGTAACACGTCTGACATCATACCAAAGAACGCTTTTATTTTTTGGTTTTCCCTTTCTACCCAAATATACAACGTTAAACGGAGAGGGGTAATTATCACAGTTGAAGTTTTTAGCTATTTCAACTGGACAGAGGAGTATTTTGGGTTCGAGTTCATTTATATCTGAAGGATCATGGTAGTGTACTTGAGAATATCTACACTTCTCCTTACTTGATGGATGTATCACACCAGTCATTCGCATAATGCTTGGGATAGGAAGATCTTCAAATGTTTTGCAAATCGGAACTTTTGGTGAGTCAATCACTTGAGAACCTTTAGACTTTTCTAATTCCCTAGCTCTCCTTTCGTTGAGACATTCAACTGTTAAATGAGTTATAGCTGCACTCTCCATTGTTTGCTTATCAACGGAAGTAGTTTGTTTTCTCACTATTTGTTTTCGTTTCCTTACTATTCGCTTTTTTGGAGCAGTTTTCCTTCTCTTAGGAGTTGTTTTGCCGTTTTTCATTTTATTTTCTGTTGGATATGGATCTGTGCTAAGGAGCTCTTCAGAAAGAGCATCCATAACATTCTAAAAATAAAAGGGTAATATTTGCATGAGTGGCTAAGAGTGTATTTATTACTTAGAGTGTCTTATATATATATATATATATATATATATATATATATATATATATATATATATATATATATATATGTATATATATATATATATATATATATATATATATATATATATATATATATATATATATATATATATATATATATATATATATATATATATATATATATATATATATATATATATATATATATATGTAATTATGCCAAAAGCAGTTAAGATCATAGAGTTATGGTAGATTGAGAATGTGCTTATTAAACTATTGGGATGTGGAGACAGACAACAAAGGATGTATTCAAATATATATATATATGTATTTACTTAACATCATACCGCTTTTAACATCTCAATTGGTAAGAAATAAAATATAATAGTTTGAACAAAATATTGTAAAATAATAAAAAACAACTAAAAATTTTTCATAAATATGTATGAAACGCTTCTAACATTAGTTCTAAAATACCTACAGAAGAGGATAGAGCCTTATCTATTTGGACATAATTATAAATATGCTTTCTGAATTTATAAAAAGTTTTTTTGTTCCACGTCATGTTGTATAATTTTTTGAAAACTATTTGATTCCAAGCACTTCTTTCAATTTCTTTTAAAAAATTATTAATATTAACGACTTCCACCATTGACAAAACAATTTCGAAACCGTTTTTTATAATATCATCAAAACGTTCTGTAGATATATCACGTTTCTTACAACACATCCCCATACTCATCATGTGTTGAGTTATACAGAATATTATAACTTGAAATGTCAAACGTTCTACAGCTTTTTCTTCAACAACATCATTATTTATCACATAGTTATGATACATTTCTGGAAGGAAGTCCTTTAAGTAGATTGGATTTGTTGTTGCATTGTTCTAAAATACAAGCGATAATTAGATAACTAAAATAATTAAAGGTGTTCAACAGGTGTTAAATAGTATTTTTTATTAATTCTTACCTTTTCATCAGGCTGAGATTCCGACTTTAGATACAATGGTTGACTTTCTACGACTTGAGTATTCATTCTGAAAAAACAGAAAAAATTGGTTCAATTCTTTATAACCAATTTAAAGATAGATATGTCATAAAGCCTTCAGATAGTTGTGTTAGCTAGCGGAAATATTTGAATTTAAGTTTTACCTTTATGAAGAGAGAACTCTTAGTAGTTGCAATGGAAGATGTAGTAGATAGATGTTGCTCCTTTGCTCACTGTTGTTGAACTGGATGCTTTCTGTCTGAAACCGTTGTCTCTTATATAGGTGAATGTGTGAAAATAAATCTTTTATTCCCGCGAAAGCATTGGTTTGTATTCGCGTGAAAATAAATTGTTTATTCCCGCAAAAGCAACGGGTTCCATTCGCGTGAAAATAAATTATTTATTCCCGCGAGAGCATTGGTTTTTATTCGCCTGAAAAAAAAAAGTTTATTCCCGCGAAAGCAACAGTTTCCATTCGCGTGAAAATTAAATGTTTATTCCCGCGAAAGCATTGGTTTGTATTCGCGTGAAAATAAAGTATTCATTCCCGCGAAAGCAACAGTTTCCATTCGCGTGAAAATAAAATGTTTATTCCCGCGAAAGCATTGGTTTGTATTCGCGTGAAAATAAATTATTCATTCCTGCGAAAGCAACAGTTTCCATTCGCGTGAAAATTAAATGTTTATTCCCGTGAAAGCATTGGTTTGTATTCGTGTGAAAATAAAGTGTTCATTCCCGCGAAAGCAACAGTTTCCATTCGCGTGAAAATTAAATGTTTATTCCCGCGAAAGCATTGGTTTGTATTCGCGTGAAAATAAAGTATTCATTCCCGCGAAAGCAGCAGTTTCCATTCGCGTGAAAATAAAATGTTTATTCCCGCGAAAGCATTGGTTTGTATTCGCGTGAAAATAAAGTATTCATTCCCGCGAAAGCAACAGTTTCCATTCGCGTGAAAATTAAATGTTTATTCCCGCGAAAGCATTGGTTTGTATTCGCGTGAAAATAAAGTATTCATTCCCGCGAAAGCAACAGTTTCCATTGGCGTGAAAATAAAATGTTTATTCCCGCGAAAGCATTGGTTTGTATTCGCGTGAAAATAAAGTATTCATTCCCGCGAAAGCAACAGTTTCCATTCGCGTGAAAATTAAATGTTTTTTCCCGCAAAAGCATTGGTTTGTATTCGCGTGAAAATAAAGTATTCATTCCCGCGAAAGCAACAGTTTCCATTCGTGTGAAAATAAAATTTTTATTCCCGCGAAAGCATTGGTTTGTATTCGCGTGAAAATAACGTATTCATTCCCGCGAAAGCAACAGTTTCCATTCGCGTGAAAATTAAATGTTTATTCCCGCGAAAGCATTGGTTTGTATTCGCGTGAAAATAAAGTATTCATTCCCGCGAAAGCAACAGTTTCCATTCGCGTGAAAATAAAATGTTTATTCCCGCGAAAGCATTGGTTTGTATTCGCGTGAAAATAAATTATTTATTCCCGCGAAAGCATTGGTGTTCTTCCGTAAAAACAATGTTTCATTAATTTAACCTTATGATAAATGGCATGGTTTCAGCTATATAAGAAGCACTGTTTTTACACAGAAAGCAGTCACTTCGACATTAGCAACTGAAGGAGCAAGATCTACTACAACATCATCTACTACAACTGCTAGAAGGACTTTTCTGTTTGGAGGTAAGTCAACTTGATTGAGTATAAATTTAATTTTTATCGATTTAGATACTAACAGCGGTATGATATTGAGTAAATATATATATATGTATATATATCTTCAAATTGGTTTGAAAAAGAAATCATAACATGGATTTTTACTTTATCTTTTAGAATGTCGACACAAGTCAATACAAAACAACTGAAGAATAAAGAACCAAAACCTTCACAAGATAAGGTGATTGATGACAATGTACTTCTTCAACGCACTATGATTCCCTTTCAAAGCGCCAGTCTGAATACTCTGGCAACTCTCATCATCAAAAGCGCCTCTCTGTTAAGTACTCTATCTCCAGCTTCCAGAAGAAACATTGAAAACATAGTCAAAGTTGAAGATTTACCAATACCTACAGTTATGCAGGTGTTAACCGTTGAGCTCCATGATGAAACGAACTGCACCATCATATACAACTATAAAAAGGATGGAAAGGTAGTTAGAGTGAAGAGCACTATTCCATTAGCAGCAGGATTACTTGTCAATGAAGCTTCGCAAATAAGACCACTGGTTTTGATCTACATGGGTGTTGAAAAGACTGGAAAAGCAATTTTTCGTGCTGCTACAGAAACAGGAACTACTTTGAGGTGTAAGAATGTGTTTGATGTATTACCAGAAAAAAGTATGCGACAAATCAATGCTTATTTCGAGGTAGCTAATCTTCAGGATTTCCCAACAGATAGTGTCATATGTTTCCAAAACCCTGAAGTTATAACAAAGTCTGACAGGCGATGGAATGGAAATGAAGAGACTCTTCTAGTTCAATACAGAAGTGTTGTAGATGAAGAATTACTGATCGGAGATATGCGCATTCCTCATCAAATAGCTTCTGCTGTGACATCGGAGAGATTTGGAGTGATTTTGTTCAAGGGTCTGAGTCGAAACGCAGACAATTCAATTTTCTACAACATCAGTGTACTCGCAGCTCATCAAGCCTTCGTCCAAGCCTCGGAACTGGCTGATAATCCAAAATCTGAGGATTTTCTCAACCACTTCGATGATGCTGAAAAAGAAGACTGTGGAGAACAAACTCTCGAGAAGCTAATCTATAACTCAAGGGATTCATATCACTATAGGTAAGTTTTATTAATTTTTACCATAATTTTAAAAAGTTGATTTGTGAAAATTTTGTGTATTCTTACAATGAAAAACCCCTTAAAATGATAAATTTGTGAACATTTTTGTAAAACATTTTTAAGTTATATATATATATTTCGAATTAAAAAAGGATTTTGTTGTGTCATCAGTGTATTTTTTTACATAAAAGTTGGAAAAATAACAAAAGGTGATAATTATTTTACAAAAATGTTCAATTTTTCACATAAATGATCAACTCATAACCTTTTTTTGTAAAACATTTTTAAATTATATATATTTCGGATTAAAAAAAGGACTTTTTTGTGTAATCAGTGTATTTTTTTACATAAAAGTTTAAAAAATAACAAAAGGTTATAATTATTTTGCAAAAATGTTTAGTTTTTCACATAAATGATCAATTCATAAACATTTTTTGTAAAACATTTTTAAATTATATCTATTTCGGATTAAAAAAAGGATTTTTTTGTGCAATCAGTGTATTTTTTTTACATAAAAGTTTAAAAAATAACAAAAGGTTATAATTATTTTACAAAAATGTTTAGTTTTTCACATAAATGATCAATTCATAAACATTTTTTTGTAAAACATGTTTAAATTATATCTATTTTGGATTAAAAAAAGGACTTTTTTGTGCAATCAGTGTATTTTTTTTACATAAAAGTTTAAAAAATAACAAAAGGTTATAATTATTTTACAAAAATGTTTAGTTTTTCACATAAATGATCAATTCATAAACATTTTTTGTAAAACATTTTTAAATTATATCTATTTCGGATTAAAAAAGGACTTTTTTGTGCAATCAGTGTATTTTTTTTACATAAAAGTTTAAAAAATAACAAAAGGTTATAATTATTTTACAAAAATGTTTAGTTTTTCACATAAATGATCAATTCATATACATTTTTTGTAAAACATTTTTAAATTATATATATTTTGGATTAAAAAAAAGGGTTTTTTTGTGTAATCAGTGTATTTTTTTAGCTAGAAGTTGAAAAAAAAATCACAAAAGGTTATAATTATTTTACAAAAATGCTTAATTTTTCACGTAAATAACACGTTTTATCACATAAATGGCTTATTAGTAGTAATATATGAGCAGATCTCCCTACCAAGTGTTTTTTTGTGGATTTGATCTTGGAGTTTAGGCAATGGGTTACGACGTTGGATGAATTCGCCGAGTTTATATTGTATTTTACTTGAGGGGTATTTGAGTGGCATTTGAATGGCATTTAAGTGGCATTTGAGTTTTGATTATTTTTTTACTTAATTTGAACTTATAGCATATACATTTTGAATGCATGACATTCAAGTTTTGATAATTTTTTTACATAACTCGAACTCATATGATATTTTGAGAGAGAGAAGAGAAGAATGAGGAGACTACATTGAATCAATATATGATTATATACATTTATTACATAATAAGTAGCAAAATATTCTTGTATAATATAGCTAGAGTTAGTAAATACTAAGTAATTCAAAGCACTACAACTTGTAATGACAATCAATGGTTGATAGTCTTTTTCTTTACAATGTTGTCATTGTTGTACTGATGTTATAACTTAGGAAGGAAGACTTCTGTTCTATGTACTTTTGATTCCATAATGAACTAAAATCAAAAGTTATGTATTAGTATAGGATGATTAAACAAAAATGTAAAATAATTACATGAATTTGAATTATAGTTCTTTTTACATTGGTTAGTTAACATTATATAGTAAAGGGAAGTAACTCACCAAGTTATATCGTTCGGTTTGTTTTTTCTTGAGCATAATTTTCATCAAGTGTTTTTGATTCTCTCTCTTCTATCTAAAGCAAAACAAAAAATAATTGCTTTATAAATAAATATTATCTAATTGGAAGTATTACTTATATCAGTTAGTTTACATTAAATAAAAAATACTCACTATGTTGTCTTGTCTGACATGCTCTTTTTGAATATAGTTTTCACCAGGGGGCGCTGGTTCTCTCAAAGATGTAGAAGATGTGTTTCCCACTCCCATTGAAAGCACTAAGACCTTGTTCTCAACAACCTCATCTGTAGTAAAGTACTTCATCTGGTTGGAATCATCAAGTTTGTTGGATAGGTTTTGAGCCGTTTCTATCGCTTGTAATGCTGTGAATGTGATTATATCATGTCGATGATAACCAAATCTACTAACTTCACGATTTCTTACAAGTATGACTCCTGTTCCAATTTGTTTGATGTTGCTAGCGTGTTTTTCAGGTATATATAGAACTCCCATCATCAAACCATCATATTGTATCACATCTGTAGTTTACCAGTAGCGCATTCATCACCACATCTCCATTAGGTAATGTTAACTGAGTTGATATTTGAGGAGATTCAAAACTGATTACACTTCCAACAGCAAATTGCGAGAGCGTTGCGATACGAACCATACTGATCAACTGAGTAGGTGTTTTTTTTTTTATTAATCTACTTAGCTGTTTAGCTTCCTCAAGGGAAATATTGGATGGGAAGTTGATAGGGTGAAAGATTGGATGCTTGTCTGAATCGAATCCCATAAAAACCACCAGTTTTGGAACATCTGGTTGTGTTGGAGCTAATTTGTTGTAATCCTCATTTCTCACCATAGACCTCACTTGTCGTCTGTTGCCAAATGTTTCGACATTGTAGCGGATAATGCATAAGTTTTTATATACATCCTCAGTTGGTCGTTCGATGGAGACTATCTCGAGAAGTGATGGCGTTTGATTTAAGTGAAGTGGTTGAAACCTTCCAATCATTACTCTGTCATTGGTATCGCAAGAATTGAGCAAACTAGCAGCATTTTTTGACAAGCAGGAAAGATGAGAAGGAGATGGTGCTTTCAAAGTCCAAGTATAGTCAATCGTTTTATTTCTATCCGAATCCCATGGCTTTGGTCGAATTGTGTTCAGTTTCCTTCTTATTATATGTGAATCAGGAGGGATATTTTCTTTATCATCAGAGTATGGTTCGAATGTTGAGAGAAATGAGGTATTACGGTCTTCATTCATATTCAGAGCGTTCAGTCGGAAGTTGGAACTGAAAAGAGAGTAAAAAATATGTAACAAATGGGTGGAATTTGAAAAATATTTTGAAAAGAATAAACTAACTAGATATTTATAAAATAAACACATAATCAAAACCATAATAATTTTTCTGATGCGTTATGGTGAAACTTTTTGATCTTTTATTAATAAGAACAAAATATTAAAACATAAAATTAACTTTCTGAAGTATTATAGCAAATCTAGTTGAAGTTTTTTATCAGTATATGTTAAAGAATTATTTAGTGATTCTCACCTTATTGAGTTTCAAGTAAATGTAGTAGTTGGTGTGTAGATGTTGCTTCCTTGCTAGCTATTGTAGAACTGGATGCTTTCTGTGTGAAAACACTGGTTCTTAAATAGCTAAAGCTGTACTAATTAACCCTATGAAACCTTTATAATATATCTATGACTCAGCAGTTTTTTCACGCGATATTCCCGCGAAAGCTTTGGTTTTTATTTGCGTGAAAATTATTTTTTTTACTCCCGCGAAAGCAATGGTTTCTATTCGCGTGAAAATAAACTATTTATTCCCGCGAAAACATTGGTTTGTATTCGCGTGAAAATAAAATATTTATTCCCGCAAAAGCAACGGTTTCCATTCGCGTGAAAATGAAGTATTGATTCCCGCGAAAGCTTTGGTTTGTATTCGCGGGAAAATAAAATTTCTATTCCCGCGAAAGCAACGGTTTCCATCCGTGTGAAAATAAATTATTTATTCCCGCGAAAACATTGGTTTGTATTCGCGTGAAAATAAAATATTTATTCCCGCGAAAGCAACGGTTTCCATTCGCGTGAAAATGAAGTATTGATTCCCGCGAAAGCTTTGGTTTGTATTCGCGGGAAAATAAAATTTCTATTCCCGCGAAAGCAACGGTTTCCATTCGCGTGAAAATAAAGTATTGATTCCCGCGAAAGCTTTGGTTTGTATTCGCGGGAAAATAAAGTTTCTATTCCCGCGAAAGCAAGGGTTTCCATCCGTGTGAAAATAAATTATTTATTCCCGCAAAAACATTGGTTTGTATTCGCGTGAAAATAAAATATTTATTCCCGCGAAAGCAACGGTTTCCATTCGCGTGAAAATAAAGTATTGATTCCCGCGAAAGCTTTGGTTTGTATTCGCGGGAAAATGAAATTTCTATTTCCGCGAAAGCAAGGGTTTCCATCCGTGTGAAAATAAATTATTTATTCCCGCGAAAACATTGGTTTGTATTCGCGTGAAAATAAAATATTTATTCCCGCGAAAGCAACGGTTTCCATTCGTGTGAAAATAAAATATTGATTCCCGCGAAAGCATTGCTTTGTATTCGCGTGAAAATAAAATATTTATTCCCGCGAAAGCAACGCTTTCCATTCGCGTGAAAATAAATTATCTATTCCCGCGAAAACATTGGTTTGTATTCGCGTGAAAATAAAATATTTATTCCCGCGAAAGCAACGGTTTCCATTCGCGTGAAAATAAAATATTGATTCCCGCGAAAGCATTGGTTTGTATTCTCGTGAAAATAAATTTTTTATTCCTGCGAAAGCAACGGTTTCCATTCGCGTGAAAATAAATTATTTATTCCCGCGAAAGCATTGGTTTGTATTCGCGTGAAAATAATTTTGTTATTTCCGCGAAAGCAACGGTTTCCATTCATGTGAAAATAATGCTGATTCATAGCAGTGCAACTTAAGCTATATAAGAAGCACTGTTTTCATACAGAAAGCATTCACTTCATCGTTAGTAACTGAAGGAAGAAGATCTACTACATCATCATCTACTACAGCCCTCCTTCTTCATCATTTGAGTTACATAGGAAACAGCTGAAGTTCAAACAACTATGTATATAATTCATCTAATTCAAAGAAAAACAAGTCTTCATTTGTGATGTAAGTATTTATATTTCGTTTTAATTGTAATCGATTTAAGCGTGAAGACATTTTCTGAACAAAAAACAAGATTATTCACTATTTAAGATATCAAAAAATGCTGTATGTAAGTTTTAATTATGTTTATTCTTATTATTTCAGGGCTTCAAAATGAAAAAAGTACTCCTTCTTCATCCGAATTTTATAGAAAGCAGCTCTCAAGTTCAAACTAACTGAAGGAAGAAGATCTACTACATCATCATCTACTACAACCCTCCTTCTTCATCATTTGAGTTACATAGGAAACAGCTGAAGTTCAAACAACTATGTATATAATTCATCTAATTTAAAGAAAAACAAGTCTTCATTTGTGATGTAAGTATTTATATTTCGTTTTAATTGTAATCAATTTAAGCGTGAAGACATTTTCTGAACAAAAAACAAGATTATTCACTATTTAAGATATCAAAAAAATGCTGTATGTAAGTTTTAATTATGTTTATTCTTATTATTTCAGGGCTTCAAAATGAAAAAAGTACTCCTTCTTCATCCGAATTTTATAGAAAGCAGCTCTCAAGTTCAAACTACTAGGAATATCATTCATTTTAATTCAAAAGAAAGACAAGTCTTCATTTATGATGTAAGTATTTACGTTCTATTATAATAGTAATCAACTCAAGTATATTGAAAAAAAATTGAAACCTTAGTCTTTTTTTATTTTTTTGCTATAAAGCATTATCATTTTTTTTTGGAATAACAACGAACTAGATCAAAAGGAAAGAACTTTCCAACAAAACTTCAACTTGAGTAATAACTGAAGCTACTACTTGTATTATATATAAATAATGTGTCGAGTAACAAACAACAGATATGTAGCGAACACTATTTATAATGAAAAAAAAGAAATGCGAAAAACTCGGAATTGCTTCGAAAATACTAAAGAATGCACTGAATGGATAGATGATAGTTTACTCCTTACTTCGTCGTTGTTTTTACAACGAAATTTTCCTGATACCACTGCAATCACTTATGTTGTCGCAACTTATCCGGATAATCACTGTAGTCTTTTGTCATTAAAATTACAAAAAACTATTGCGCAACTTTCCCATCGGACTTTTTCAAGTTCATTTACAATGAACTCTCTTTTTATGAAAGAGAGGCTTTAATGCTTGATGAAAGTTATCGAAGAAAATCATTTCTTACAAATTGGAGACGAGTAGGTAAACATTGTGGTGAAAACATGGCTGCAGCTGGTTTCTATAACCTTGAAAAAGACAACGCTGTTCGATGTGTTTTTTGCCAAGGGGTATTACTAAACTGGAAGGATGAAGATGAACATCCGATGAAAGAACATGCTAAAAGTTTTCCGTTTTGTCAATTTGTTAGAGGATTTAACACTCACAATCGTGTGTATAGACCTAGGAAACTACTTGCAGATGAAATGAAAAACATCTCAATTGTCAAAAGTTATACGATGGAAGAACAAAAAACTAGAAGAGGAGATTTAACTGCAGAAGTATTACCTCTAGGTATATCAATTGATCGTGCTGGTACACCACGTTTTGCTACTGAAACATCTAGAGAAGACAGTTTCAAACAATGGAAGGGTAAAGTCTCCATGAAATTCCTTTCCAATGCAGGTTTCTACTATACTAAGTTCGGAGATAGTGTAAAATGCTTCTTTTGCTCAGGTGAACTTAAAGAATGGGAAGAGAGTGATCTACCGTGGGAGGAACACTGTCGATGGTTCCCAGACTGTTATTTTTTACTCGGGAGTAAAGGTGAAGAGTATGTTGAGGATGTTTACATGCGAACGGAAAAAGGCAAAAGGTGTAAGCGACGGGTTGAAAAATATCGAGAAAAAGTAAAACAAATAACACACAACAATGACACCGAAAAAATGAAACTTATTTGCAAAAAACTAGGATACAGTCAAAACGATATCGAACAAGTTTTAGTGTTAAATGGAAAACCTTTTGAGCGAATAGGTTTTATGATTGAAGCCTTACATATTTTTGAAAATGATTTTACAACTGTTGAGAATTCGTCAACACTGTTAAAAAATGATGCTAAATCAATTGATTCGTTAAAAAAAGATAAAGATCAGACTAAGCAAAGCAAACTCGCTCAATGTGTGTCTGAGACGCATGAAAAAAAAGTAATTGCAAATCATATCTCTCTTCCATGTGGTCATCTCATTTACTGTAGTGAGTGTAAGGAAAAAGCGCTTACTGAATGCTCATCAGAAGTAAAACCTTGCCCAATCGATGGTTGTCAGGTTGAAATTAAAGCATTTATGAAGATCTACATGAGCTAGCATAACAATTAACCTCAAAAAAAAGAAAAAGTAATGAATGATTAAATAGGTGTTTCAATTTGAAAACGTATCATTCGCGTTTTGTAATTTAACGGAATAACAACAAATATGTTACGTGTTGAAGACTTTGCTCACCAAGAAGCTTCCGATGCTATAGGACCTAAGACTTTTTTGGCTGAGGTTTCTGATGAAATGTTGAGGATTTATTTTACGGAAGAATGTGTATACTGTGTACTAGGAGGAAGTTTTTACAAGCAAGCAACCAATCTATCGCTACTAAACTGTTACTGTTCACACGTTGATGACAAATGTATCACTTGTAAAAGATATGCTGAAATGGTTGAAGGTGCTACACCTACCAAAAAAGAATTGGGTGATGCTTACGACTGGATTGATAGAAGACAAGTTTTGAAAAATGCTAAAATGGGTTTTTTGGTGCATGATGAATGGATTAATGCTTTTTTGGATCTTTCCACTGATGATTTGAAGTCTCCCTTTTTGTTAACAAATTTGAGAGCACGATTAAATCCCTACCTATTACCTACTAGTCAGAGCAAACTGGCTTATCAACGACTAAAGGATAAATTACTTGCGATAGCAGAAGGATATCCATACGCTTACACTCTTGATGAAAAAGAAGACTCAGTCAACCCGATAATAACTATTGATTCGACAAATATATCTGAAGACTCATAAAAGAACTGCTACAAAAAAAGTTGCTTCATTTATCTCTGAACTACAGCAGAAACATGAGTGGAAAAACTCAAGGATTCAAGTCAATTGGTACATTGGCTGATTTTGTTCCTAAGTTCATAAGGTCTCATTTTGAACACATTCCTTTAGAGCGTTCGAATCCTCTTTTTGTTCAACTCATCACCGAAGAAGTATTTTATTTTGTGTTAGGATTCAATCTAGTTCGTAAATCAATACAAAGCATGCTTTTGAGCTGTAATTGTATTTCAAGAGCAAATCCTCTCGAATGCTTAAACTGTTCTAGGAGCTTTGATCCAAAAGTATGCTGTCCGCAAGCCAAGTTGATAGATTTTGAAGATCTCAAAAGAGCGATCGAACTGATTGATATAAAGCAATGTTTGAAAGATGCTGAACTGGGTGATTTGATAGATATTTCGATTTTAAGAGGTTTGACTTCATTTCGCTGGACAGAAACACATGTTCTTTTGTCTCAATCTCGATTGGAACCATACTTACATTTTGGTAACCACTTTGGTGAAATTGTTTCACATCTTCAAAATCGGTTGAGAGAGCTGAACAAGCCGCTAGCCTCTTACGTATAAATAGAAAAAACATCAAGAAAGAAAGTATTCAACTTTCAACACTGAAAGCGAAAACATTTTAAAAAATGAGCCACGTATTTATCTTGCTACTGGCACTAACATTTCCCAATGTTAGTGGAGTATTCTATACCAACGAAATTGATGAATGTATAGCCGGAGCTATGGATAAAAATGATGTCTTGTTTTTTTCACCTTTCGAAAGGACTATACGATATAAAGATGAAAATGGAAAAAACTGTGTGCGACTCTACCCTCCCGACTTATTATATTGTGGTTTTTTCATCCCTCAAAGCGCTTCTTGGATCTGCAAGGACATAACTTCTACAGATTCTGTGCCTTGTGATACACCAACAAAATACACTCTGAATCAGGAGGAATGCGCAATAGGGGTTAAAAATAATACGGAAGGTCTTACTCAAAATACAAAACTATTTTGGAATGATGAATTATGTGTATTTGAATACAACACCTCACGTTTGATTTGTCCACCAACAGAAGAGTTTGAGACAACCAACTTTGCATGTGTGGAATGCAATCGTTTGACCAACAAGGAGCCAAAAATAGCTACTATCATCACTAACATCAATGGTATTGAAGGTGTAAATTTGTCATTTTCGAGTTTTGAAAGTTTGAAGTCTGTTCAAAACAAGATTATCATCAGTATCACATGTCAAGGAGATACCAAAGACAAATGCAATCCCAAGGTTATAAATATAGAGCTTTAGTTGAAGCATATTAACCAAAGACCACCGAAATGCAAGACAGTTAACTCTAGATGATGAAAGCATAAACTAGGTTAAAAGTCTCTCTCTCTGAATAAAAAAATGAGATATTGCATCTATCTCCTATTATTCCCAATCCTAAGCGGTTATTGTCTTGTAACAGAGTTTAAACCATTCACTTTATCTCATAGAGCGTCTGGATGTTTTCGGGGAATTCTTAATATGGAAGCGGTTGATTCAGTAACTCGTATTTTAAGAAAAAACTTGAAATATTGTATGCTTAGACTCACATGTTTCATGGAACCTGCTCACCTACGTAGAAGCTGTGACACTTATGATATGTGGCCTCAACACTACTTTGTTTGCAAAACCGATGAAGCTTTAAATTACATTCGTTTATACGATGAAGGATTACTAACTACGACTCGAAGAACAACTCCAACAACAACCACTGCAACTCCACATACAACGACAACAATCACCACAACTCCACAGACAACGACGACAACAACCCCGACGACAACCACTACAAACAAGCCAGTAGTTCCAGCTTTATCACCATCAATTCCATCTCTTCCACAAGCTCTGGGTTTAGTCGATTTAATTTTGGAACAACCAAGCCCTACAAACTCTACTATATACAATTCTGAAGAAATCGAAACTACTACTGATTGTGTGTGTGATAGATACATCATATGCGAAAACAATTCAGTATCAATTACAAATTCAACACCGTCGATTTATAGAGTTTTTATTTATAATGATTTGGAGGGGTTTTCAAAACTTTCTCTGTCTATATCGGAAAATAGTAAACTTAAGCTTGAAGAAAATCTTCTCATCATCATTGAACCTGAATGTGATGATATTTCTTGTAAAGTCATCAAATACTTTACAAATTAAAAAGTTTTTATAGACTTTAACTCTATATATTCAACTTATTACACTCTATTATGATATCTATTTTATCACATTCTCCTTTTTTGTAAATTTGTACAATTAGATGAAATTTAACCATTTAGAGAATGATTTCTTTTTGCAAAAAATTTATGTTACTGACTCTAGCTATATTATGTGGGGAGATTTTCCTTACTTATTATGTAATAAATGTATATAATCATATAATGATTCATTTTTAATCAATGTATTTATTCAATTTAGATATATCTCCTCTCTTCTCTCTCTATGTAGATATAAATATTCCCATAAATATGTACATAATTGACCATATATACATTAATTGCTAGAAAACTAAAAGATCTCTCTCCTCTCTCTCTTTCTCTCTCTCAAGATACCATATGTATGTATGTATGAATGCATTGAATGTCATTACAAGTTGTATTGCTTTGTATAACTTAGTATTTACTGACTCTAGCTATATTATATAGGAAGTTTTTCCCTACTTATTATGTAATCAGGTATATAATCATATAATTTTCATTTTTGATCAATATATTTGTTCAATGTAGATATATCTCCTCTCTCTATGTAGATATAAATATAGCCATAAATATGTACATAACTAACCATATATACATGAATGTATAGAAAACTAAAAAATCTCTCTCCTCTCTCTCTCCTCTCTCATCTCCCATCTCTCCTCTCTCCTCTCTCCTCTCTCCTCTCCCCTCTCTCTCAAGATACCATATGAGTTCGAGTTATGTAAAAAAGTTATCAAAACTTGAATGCCATACATTCAAAATCTATATGCCATATAAGTTCAAATTAAGTAAAAAACTAATCAAAACTCAAATGCCACTTAAATGCCACTCAAGTGCCACTCAAATACCCCTCAAATAAAATACAATATAAACTCGGCGAATTCATCCAACGCCGTAACCCATTGTCTCAACTCCAAGGTCAGATCCACAAAAAAACACTTGGTAGGGAGATCTGCTCATATATTACTACTCTTATTCATGAGTGTTTGTTGTAAAACATTTTTAAAATTATATATATATTTATATTTATACATTCCGAATCCAAATGAAAAAAAGGACTTTTTCGTGTGTAATCAGTGTATTTCTTTTACATAGAAGTTGAAAAAATAACAAAAGTTTATATTTATTTTACATTAATTTTAATCATACTATACTAATACATCATTTTTTATTTTAGTCCATTATATCGTAAAAAGAAAACAGAGTAAAGAACTTTCCCTAAGAAATATTGAGCTGAATGATGTAACTCAGTGAGTTATTTTCCTGTTATATATAATGTAAACTATCTAATGTAGCTAAGAGTAAAATTTAAATTCGGTAAAATTTATTTATATAATGAATAACTTTTGTATTTTAGTCAATTATTGGATCACAGAGAATACGGAATACAAGAGTTCCTCCCTGGGTCTAATAATATACCAGAAGAATATCGAGGAAGATATTGTTCAAGAAAAGCGCTTTGTAACCATTGATATCGTAAGCTATAGTAGTTTGTATTACAGAAAATTTACTATAAAACAGTTTTATGAATGTAAAAACTAGATATGGTATTTTCTATTACAATTATTTACTTGTAAATTTTATTCATCTAGAGAGGTAATTTGGTGATTTTTTGACAGTTTTTAAAAAAGTTAAAAAGTACAAAAAAATCAAAAAATATCGAAAACTATATATTTCAATGATTATTTTTTAAAAAGTTCAAAAAAATGTAATAAAGCTCTGTTTTGAAACATAAAAAATTTAAAAGGATTGTGTAGGATAAAATTCTCACTCAAAAAATTATTGAAAATTGAATGAAATAAAAAAATATTTTCCCAACTACCAAAGTTTTGTAAATATAAAGTGAAAAACTCTATATATATATACATTGTTTTTAAAATAATATCGAAAACTATATATTTCAATGATTATTTCTTAAAAAAATAAAAAAATTTAAAAGGAAGATGTAGGATAAAATCCTTACTCAAAAAATTATTGAAAATTGAATGGAATAAAAGAATATAAAGTGAAAATCTCTATATATATTTATTTTTTTTTAAAAAAATATCGAAAACTATATATTATAATGATTATTTTTTTAAAAAGTTGAAAAAACAAAAAACTTTGTAATAAAACCCTGTTTTAAAACATAAAAAATTAAAAAGGAATGTAATAAAAGAATATTTTACCAAAATACCTCATTTTTCTTGTAAATATCTAGTAAAAATTTCTGAAATATTGTTGGTGAAATTTGCTGGAAAATGGTTTCAAGTGTGTCAAAGACTAAATATGATGTTTTCATTGAAATGTTTATTTTCAAAAGATCCAAATAATAACATTGAATCAATTAGTTAAATTTAACAGTCAAATTCTTTTTTATCAAGTAGGCTTAATGTTTCTATTGTGATTAATTCTCAAATATTGTAAACTTGAACTATCTAGAGGAGTAATTTGTCGATTTTGATGTGTTTTTTTAAAAAAATTATCATGTAATACCACATACTTCAGTTCTAATTCGTTTTGAACAATTTCATGGGAGACAAAGAATAAAAAAAGTTACATTGATTTAGTTTTTAGAATTAAAGTTGCTATCGAAAATGGTTTGTTCTTGTTTAAAAAAATTATTACGTAATACCACATGCTTCAGTTCTAATTCGTTTTTAGAATTGAAGTCGCCATCGAAAATGGTTTGTTCTTGAATGGGTAAATCCATAGCCTCCTCCTCATCATGACAAAAGCTTTCTGATGATTGCATTTTGAAAAACAAATTACATTGTTTTAGTTTTCCGAATTGAAATTGCCATCGAAAATGGTTTGTTCTTAAACGGGAAAATCCATAGCCTTCTCATCATCATGTCTAAGTTTTCTACCCCAATATCTCCAACCTCTCAGAGATAGGAATTGTTCTGTTTAAAAAAAATAATGGAAATTGTATATATAAATGATTGTTTTTGAAAAAAATGGTAAATTTTTGAAAAAAATTCAAAAGGAAAATGCAGGATAAAACCCTCACTCAAGAAACTAATTTTGTATGATAGGTTGCTCACCTAATAATAAGAAAATAATGAATAATTTATATTTAAGCAATTATTGAAAAAATTAATGAAAATTGAATAGAATAAAGGAAATATTTTACCAAATAGCCTGTTTTTTTTGTAAAGATATACAAACAGATAAAATTTAACCATTTAAAGGATGATTTCTTTTTTGCAAAAAAAAATAATGAAGATTTAATGAAATGAAAGAATATTTTACCAAATACCTTGTTTTTTTTGTAAATTTGTACAATTAGAATAAGAAAATAGTGAATAATGTATATTTAAGCAATTATTGAAAAAATTAATGAAAATTGAATAGAATAAAGGAAATATTTTACCATATACCCTGTTTTTTTTGTAAAGATATACAAACAGATAAAATTTAACCATTTAAAGGGTGATTTCTTTTTTGCAAAAAAATAATGAACATTTAATGAAATGAAAGAATATTTTACCAAATACCCTGTTTTTTTGTAAATTTGTACAATTAAATGAAATTTAACCATTTAGAGGATGATTTGTTTTTGTAAAAAATTAATGAAAATTGAATAAATCGAAAAAATATTTCACCAAATACCTCTTTTTTGTAGATGTAAACAAATAGATGAATATCTAACTTTATCCATTTTTTTTTCCATTTGGGATCATGTTTTGAAGGTTTTCAAGATAGTTTTTAGTAAAAGCTTATGCATTGATTGTCATTACAAGTTGTAGTGTTTGGTATTATTTAATATTTACTGACTCTAGCTATATTATATGAAATTTTCCCTACTTATTGCACAATAAATGTATATATTCACATATTGTTTCATTTTTAATTACTGCATTTATTCAATGTAGATATAATGAGTCGAATTACAAAAAATTATCAAAACTTAAATGCCATACATTCAAAATCTAGATGCTCTATGAGTTAAAGTTATGTATATAATTATGTACAAGATTATCAAAACTTGAATGCCATACATTCAAAATTTATAAGTTCAAATTAAGTAAAAAAATAATCAAAACTCAAATGCCACTTAAATGCCACTCAAATGCCACTCAAATGAAATACAATATAAACTCGGCGAATTCATCCAACGTCGTGACCCATTGCCTCAACCCCAAGGTCTAATCCACAAAAAAACACTTGGTAGGGAGATCTGCTCTTATATTACTACTCAGGTTTGCTTACACACAAATAGTTAATGGAGAGTGGAACTCCTGAATCAGGAGCTCAACCACTCTTTCAAACAACTAATCTCAACTTGAATTCATTTTACGACAATATTATGTAGTAAAAAAAACAAGAAAATAACAATATAGAAAAGCAAGCCATGACAATGAAGGTTGGGATTTCCCAGTGTAGTACTGTAGTAGTTTTTACACTGGCTACTAGACACAACGGGGTCACTGCAACAACTTCTGAATGTTATTTCGGAGTCACCCCGAATCAACGCTACCAACTGACGGGGTCCTAAACCCAAACACACAACGACAAAGGTTTAATTAACAATACTTTATTTATGCATAATCCATTTAGCAAGATATAATGGTATCTAGCAACTCCACAAGACTTCTGCCTCTAATCACACAAGAAAGCTCCTTTTATAGGAGAAGGGGAGGAAAACTCACCCCCTTATTTGGGTGAGCCAACCATATAACACAATAGTAAATACAAACAAATCACATTATAGCATACAAGATTATTTACAAAGTTATCCAATCAGAGTCTTGAGCACATGGTGTTCTGCTCTGGGCACTTGTTGCCACTCTTTTTCTGTAGCTGGTAATCTTCCAGTCCTTATTAGGGCATGCTGGTATTTTTTCATTCCTTATTAGGACATGCTGGTACTTAGATTGCTCTCCTGAGCTTCGTAGTTGTCCGATTGGAATCCTGATTGAGGCATTAGGTAGCTTAGATCCCAGGCTACCTCTTCCATTTCCTTTCTACCCAGGCCCGGGATAGCTGACCCGGGGTAGACCCGGGTAACCTGGGGTAGCTTTTTAGGTGTGGCATAACCTCTACACAGGATCTGGGTCTTCTGGGTCCACTCTCGAGGGGATGATTCGTGTTTAGACCGAAGGGGGAGGATTCATAACTTATGATTAGGGGGACAGGGGACAACAAGGGGTGGGGGTATGGGGGTGGGGGGGATTGTCAGGTGAATACTTATACAAATCTCTCACAGTACCTAGGCAACAATATTATACACCACAGGTTCCAAAGAACTAAAACAAATAAATTATGAAAATCCAATCAGTATTATAATGGAATCAAGTGAGCAGGAAACTGCTGTCAAACACGACATAATTGGCTACAATATTTGCTTCTATATTAGTTTTAATACAGTGACAGTGGGGAAGATCAATCTTGAGATAAGACAAATCAATCGCAATCTGATGAGGCCGACCAATAGTCCTGATCACCGGCTCCATCTATCGAGGTATCAAATCAGCAGCATGGCATATGTGGAGGGCATCCTATATAACCTGAGTGGCAAGAGGAACGCTAGTGTCAAAATTCTTCACCTGAATACCTGTTAATACATATGTGAACAAATTGATCAAAAATATTAACAAAAAAAAATGGTAGACAAATAAAACTTAAACTTCTCAACCTATGAAACTCTAGACAGCAATACCGTCACCTCATCTTCCAGATCCAACTTTCAGACTAGACTCGAAGAGTTCAGTGCTGTGAAACTTTTTCAGCCATGAGCTCTTTTGTTTTAGGCTCTACAGATACAAACATTCAATGTATACCAACTACTCTCATAGATGTTGCATCAAAATTGAAATGTAGGTCAGTTTTTGATGCATTACTTGTTATGAGCATTGAGTATAGAAAATTGATGAACGCAAGGAATATTTGCAGAGACTTCAGCAAACGCCTCAGCACAACTTTTGGGTTCACTTGGCACTTTCCACACTTTATGAGCAAATGATGTCGGCAGCGAATTGCGTTGAAGCCTCAGTTTTCCATCTTCCTGCACCTTCTCAATTGCGTCATCCTCAAAATGATCCTAACAACACCACTTTATGGTAAATAATATAAACCATCAACAAATTAATTACAACATGAACAATGATAAGATGCTTATCTCATGAATTTCATTCATACTATTCAAAACCTAATTTGGTTTTAAATATCTAGTAGTTGATGCATCTATGCCATGACCATAAACAAATTTAACTATTTTTTTCTCTAGCGACTTCTTTGACAATGTACATGTGCAACCTACTTATACTTAACATGGACTAATATATTTTTTACAATTCAGGGTTCATGTTATTTCATTTTTAGTCTCAATAAATTTTTCAAATAAATAAATTGGTTGTTTCAGCTGGCTATGAAAAAAATTAACTTACATAAAACACAGTTTACTTGAAACATCTTTACGTAAAACAATATTTTGTACTGCACGGGTCGTTCCTTGACGGTAGGGGTAAGTGACCTTCAATTGAGTGAAGCCTAGTCTGAGAGTAACTGGCAGAACACTGCCTAGTTTACACAACTGGGGATTAGCTGAAACACAACTGGGGATTAGCTGAACACAGCTGAATCCGAGAGCAATACCTAACAATGGGATATCAGCAAGGACTTCCGCAAGATATCACTCAATTGTCTAGCCCGAGAGTAACTGGCAAAACACTGCCTAAATTACACAGCTGGGAGATTAGCTGAACACAGCTGAATCTGTGAACAATACCTAGCAATTAGATATCTGCAAGGACTTCCGCAAGATATCACTTAATTGTCTAGCCTGAGAGTAACTGGCAAAACACTGCCTAATTACACGACTGGGGGATCAGCTGAACACAGCCAGATCCGAGAGCAACGTTTTGATTAATAATGCGGTAGTTGACTGAGCACAGCCTTTCTACTATCGTATGGAAGTTATAGGAACCTGACTGGACACAGCCTAAGTTACCTCTGTTGCTTAGGGCAAGTTTTTGCCTACTAGCTAAATATCTGCAGAAGCTTCCGCGAGATATTATCAAGCTACTTGGTGTTTATGATAAATTTTATACAATATGGCCGTCCAACCCAGACTTTGGCTATAAAGTTTTAGTCTAGCACAGGAATAACCCTGGGAGTCTATCGTGTAGTTCTATCTATCAGAGCACTGATAAGAGAGAAGGTGTGAGTTGGAGTACAATTTCAAACTGACTTTATTGAGTATGTACATGGCCTTATATATGTTATGCAAGCAGCTGATTGGTTGCAAGGGATGACCAATCAGAAAAGAGTATAATAGATGTCCAATCAGAAAAGAGTATGATATCTGTGAGGCTATGTATGATGCTTTGAGATTATAAACATGGCGGTGCAAAGTGGGCAGCCATCTTGTTTTTCCAAATAATATTAATAAAATAATAAAAAATGTTTCTGGCAATGTATGGAGATATTGTAAGTATTGTAGTGTCGTACTTGCAAAATAGATGTTGTTGTAACTGTTAATACTGTGTAATGGCTAAAACGCAACTATCATATATTTTAATAAAATATGGATAAAATATAAAAAGCACCTGTCTAGCTAATAGTAAATATATACATGTATGTATATTATATTTAAAATACTGTCCACCTCAATTTCACAATTAGGATTATGAAAATTTCAGGATGATCTCGTCTCAAGTCATTGGGGGGGGGGGGGGGGGGGGGGGGGGGAGGGTATGAAAAAAAACTTAAAAATT
Source organism: Cryptosula pallasiana (assembly GCA_945261195.1). Taxonomy (NCBI): domain Eukaryota; kingdom Metazoa; phylum Bryozoa; class Gymnolaemata; order Cheilostomatida; family Cryptosulidae; genus Cryptosula; species Cryptosula pallasiana. The sequence goes on along the minus strand of OX183134.1, from coordinate 9,483,197 downwards.
GTGTTTTATTATGGTTTTGTAATAAAAATGTTTTATTATTTCTTGATCGACAAAAAGATAATAACAATAATAATTTATTATTGCTTACTATTAATTCATAGCAGTTAGTTTATTAACCATTTATTACAATTATATGTTTATATCATAATTAATATAATTTTAATATACATAATAATAATTGCAAGGTATGCAGCCTACAGCTGAACAAGAAACGGATCATGTATCAAGTGCACCAGCATTTCACCTATTCCTTCTGTGACTGTGGCAAGAAGAGCAGCTCCCGCAACACCATATTGAAACATATTAGAGGCAGAGTAGGAGAACCAGCACATGGTGGCGAAACCCGACCTCTCTACAAGGTAGACGAACAATCGTATCCAGAGTTCTGTAGAACCATGAAGTGGAATAAACCAGCACCCTTCGGCACACCAACACCGATTAAGGAGATGGACAAGCTGCCGATAAAAAAGTGATTAGGTGACAGCGCCCACGATACACCAACGAAAGTGGCCAGAATCGACTTAGTCGATCACAACAAAGACAGGAAGGTACCAATGATGCCTCTAGGAGGGAAGGAAGCCGCTTACCAGCGACACCTCGCACATAAAGAAAATATACCTACGACACCAGTTACGGAGAAGGAGAGTCGGAGACAAAGAGAGAGAGCAGAGGAAGAGAGAAGGGAGGACAGGTATGGAAGAATCAAGCGCCTAGAGGACGAACTTTACCACGCCTCCCGCGAGGCTTTCAAACATTTGCAAAGGGTAGAGGACATTAAGATATCTATTCAAAGAGAGAGAGGCCTCCTCTAAACACATAATGGGCAAGTGGACATTAACATCTTCTTACACTCTGTGCGCCCCTTCTGATTTATTGGCCACATAGCTGCCAATGGGGGGGGGGGGAGTGTGTGAGGGACGCCAGTACTTGTCGAACATTTATTATTATCTACTTGTACTTGGCCCAAGCCTTTGACTCAGTATTATCTCACCGACTACGCATTGTCTCGATATTAACTCACTGTCTACACATTATCTCAATATGTACCCAGCAAACGCAAATGGTTTTTAAAACGTTAAAAAAACGTTTAAAAAGGTTTCCTGAAAAGTTAGAAAAACGTTTCCGAAGTAGGGTTTGAAAAGATCTTTTCTGTGGACACCTTTTTCCAGTTTCTAAAAAGTCCTCATGAAACGTTTTTTCGTGACCATAAATGTTTATTTGAGTATATAAAAACGTTTTTCTTTCACGTTTTCTTAACATTTTTAAGACGTTTCAAATAATGATTTATCTTGGTTTTTTATGTAGGTTCTATAAACGTTCTGTTACTTTCCATGTCTCTGTCCTCTTGCTGATCTTTTTAAAAATGTTTTCTTAAAACGTTTATTTCACTTCTTCCTACGCCCATCTCAAAACGTTTCTCATGGGTTGATTTCAAACGTTAATAAAACATTTTGCTTTCATGTTAATAAAACATTAGTGAGTAATGTTTTGTTGCCGTTTAACGCCCAAATAACAGCATCTCTGTAACGTTTTTTTCCTGTTGTTTCCTTGCTTTTTAACGTTTCAGAAACGTTTTCATAGAACGTTTTTATGACAGTGGAAGTCAACATTAGATTTCTGTTTCATTTTGATGTGTTTTAGAAGTTTATTTGTGTACTAATACATTTCTAACTTACTACGGAAATGTCACAAAAAACCTGTAGCAAACACAGCTTTTTTATAAGAATACAAATATTTTGGATTTGTTTCCAGTCTAGATTCCAGACAGTATACAAAACATATTCATGGCGACTATACAGCGATACAGATATAAAACATGTTGATTAAAAACATAATGGACAAGGTTTTCAGTTTTGGTTAAAAGCCTAAAATAGAAGTTTTCATTTCCTGTGAATTTTGCACCAAGACTCATTTTCGCCAACGAATTGCATAATCTTGTTGTACAATTTATAGAAAACAGAATAAACAAAAAATTTACATTCATTAAGCGGCAATGCTGTTGCACAAAACTACTTGCAATACCTTTTTCCTGAAACTAAACAATTTAATCGCAAAAAAACTCAACAAAATTGAAAAGATGACTCTAAATATTAAAAGTATAATTGACCATAAGTTTGAATTTGAGCTCAATAAAAAATTTTGCCTCAAAAAAGAAACTGAAACATGAAGAAAGTTTCATTTGAAGAAAATACAGAGCATCATCTAACGCAATTCTGAAAGAACTTTTTTGTTAAATCAGAACTCATTTCCATAAATAAAAACCACAAATCGAAAAGTCTTTGGAAGTAGAATAATGCACTGGGCTTTGATGTAGAGACAGCTGTTGTAATCACTTTTCCTATCAGCCATCTACTTTAGGAACGCCTATGTCAGAAGTCCACAGAATCCGTAGCTGAAGGATTTCATCGGCTTCCGTTGAACATAATCTTCATTCTAATCTATGAAAATTGAAATGTCAACATGATAACTTTCAACTCATGAACATACAACATATTAAAAACTTCTCTGGAGTTTATAAACCAAAATATGATTCGCAAATGCAATGAAAAAGTTTTTGCGTATTGATCTTTTCAACTTGAACTCAAACAAGAAACTAAAAAAAATGCTGGCGGATTGGAACTACTTAGTTTGGTGCTTTTTCGTATGAACAAAATATAGCAAAGTTCACTATCACTGCAAAAAATGGAGGCACAAAATTACAGTTAGTGGTCAGCTTCATTCAAACAACTAGAAACTTGATGTGGTATGCTATAAAAAGAACACAACTCCTGAATTAATTTAGTACTCCAAGAGCTCAGAGACGCGTGTATAAACTAATTACAAAAAACAAGTGTCTGCCTGTGTTCTTTGACCGACAAGGAGTTGTCACCTCTTTCATTGTTTTTTAGCCACCATGATCATCCTAAATGATCGGCTTTGAACCTACTGTCAGTGTTCAGTTGAAATTACTTGCATTTTGTTTCATAGCAACAACAACTATTTAGTTACAATGCTGAAATCACTGATTAATATTTTTTTTCATAACAATAAAAATAATTATATATTAAGAAAATTCATTTTACAAAGCCAACGGAAAACGAAAGCTGTCATGATTACAATTACACTTATAAATGCTCAATAATAGATGCTGCCTGGTCATTGGTGAATGATGTTGATTTATATCATATTTATCTGGACAAGCATGTTTGGATTCTACATACAGACCATGCCGTCAGTACACACAAAGTATAAATCTGAATCTACAAGCAAGGTCTTTCATATGTAACACTATCCAATATTAATCCAAACTTTGTTCAGTGATAATAACAAGCTTACTTATTTAAAGTAATGCTTTTTAAGATTTTATTGTAAATCGTTCAGGAATGAAGTTGCCCTTCATTTTCACATTCAGTTTGCGCAAATTAAATTGACCTTCAGGGCAAAGAACAGTGTGTAGACTGTAAGCATGAAAGGTTATGGATCAATTGTATTTTTTTTTAAATCGGCAGTATAGAAAGCAAAGAAACAATTTTTGAATAATATTTTTACAAAAATGGTAGGAGCTCACCTTCATCACAAAATAATTCACTCCTGGCTCAAGTCTTGTGTCAGCAAGTCAAGGTTGTCTCGGTCAAAGGAGACCATAGTGACCATAAACTCACAATCTAAAAAAATAAATCATAGTTAAGTTGGCCATCATAAGTACTGCAGTGGAACATTCATTCCATGTATACACAGAGCAGCTGACTTACAGTAAAATATGCATTGTGCACCTTTCTAACAAACGCCAAGGAACAAAAGAGTAATTATACATGATATATATATACTACGTGTCCGAGAAAATACACATAAGCCAAAAGGTGCATAACATGTGGTTTTCAAACAATAATGGCTCAAAGCGTAAGATATGTATTCAACATCTCAGACTTGTGAGATTGATAGTATGACAACTAATTTTAATGGTAGGAATTGATAAAAAGATGCATGAACGGGCGGGCTATTGAAGTTTTTAAAACAATTTGGGATATGGATATATGGAATTGGGAATATGTTTCTACAATATGGACCAAAATAACTTTTGCCAGCAACTCAAAGATTTCAATAAGTCAAAAGAAGACAACTTCTAATTATAATGACATCAGACAAAAGAAAAATAAAGTTCGCATGACAGAACAGCTAAGAGAATTCTTGTGTGAGCAACAGGAAACGATATACCTAGAAATTATCCACGCAAAATTTTATTCTGATTGGCCTGGGTTTCTTTCAATAGATAAAAATTGTTTTAATCTTATTCAATTTCGGACACTTTTTGCCTCAGCGCATTCCATTGTCTCAGACGTTTTGGAGAAAAATTATTAACTTTTAACGAATTTTTTAAATTCAACCGTTAGTGTTATAGAGCTAAAAAAAACACCACAGGGTTCACCAAGATTTATAACATGGGCAGATTTTTTGATAAAACCAACTCGGTACCGGTGAATAGGGAAAAATAATTTTTCAATGATACACCTTTTTTACACTTTTCAAAAATTGACCGTTAGACATAGAAAAAATATCTAAAAATAAACCTCTAAACAAAAAACTAACAGTACAGATGGAAAAAGAACTAGTTTTTTATATAGGTACATTTTTTAGGACTAATTGGCATCAAAGTTGAACAGGACAATGAAAATTGACAATTGTATTGAGAAAATCCCGCAATATCTTTCTCAGAATAATATTGATTATTTTCTCAATAATTAAGGTAGAGATATATTTTCTACACCGATAAATAGGGAATTTCAAACGCTATTTTCTGATATAAAGAACCATATAATAAACAATTTGGAAAAAAAATGAGAATAGCTAAAAGTTACTAGTTAACATTATTGTTGTTATCCAAATAACGAATTTATAGCTTACTTTCATTTTCACTTCTATATAATTCCAGCTAGCATGCTCAAATAAATATAGTTTTTTTATTCTTGTATCAAAACAAATCTCTTTTGCAGAGCTTCTTTGCCAAAAAAACGTTTCAACATAATTCAGCAAGAAAAAATTATCTCTTCCCCAAAAATGAACATGGTGCAGTTGTTATTAAGCACTCTCCACTTAGACTGACAAATTTCTTCAAATAAAAACCAGAAAATAGAAAATAGTCTGCTCTACACGATGGAGTAAAACTTATTACTGTGGGACTAACAGAAACATTAGGAAATTGTACGGTAAATTGGCGCAGAAACTGTAACCAAGAAGACTTGAAGATGAGACAACTCCTATGAGAATGGCTGTCAATGAAAGCTGGAAAGTTTTATATAATGAGATAGACAGTTGTGCATTATTTGGCACATTTAATAGTGAATAATAAATGTATGTTGGTATTAACAATTTTTCTCTGTTTATCCAAGGAATTGAAGTTAAACTCGATAATATGGCACACAAAAATGGTGCATACATGAAAAATCAACTTTGGGGCAACTTTTCAAGTTTGACCAACAACAAATTTTCACAGAAATTCGCAAACATCCTTTATTCTCTGGCTGCTTGCGTCAGCCAGCTATAACAGATAAAATTACTCACGGCAAAGGCAGGTAGCTTTAAAGATTAAAAAGTGAAACTTAAATGTCTGAAATACCGGCAAAGATTGTCCGTCTACTCTTATGTGTGTCATTGTAACATTATTGAAAACCATATAACAACAGCCAATGCGAGGAAAATAATTGTGTTCATAGACATGGCATAAAAAAACATTAGAAAAAACAACAAAATTAACCACTAATTGAGTATTTAAGAAGCTAAAACTCCAATAAATACAATTAAAATATTGCTCAATAGCAGTAAATGCCTTTTAACAATTTATGCGATTGGCAGCAAGAATAACTTGAAATATTACAAAGTTCATGGTCAAAAGATGCTTGAGTACTTTTAGTATTTTGGACAAACCTATTATCCCCCAAAAAAGTTCTCTTGATAAATGATAGCAATTAAAAATATCAACTTCCACAACAAACATTTACACACAACAATAAGTTTCAAGCTTTCAGTTCAAGTAATCAGCTTGATAATAATAACCAGTTTTCGAAATAACTGGATTTTTATTATTTCTTTAATCGATCAAAAAAAAGAAACAGTTGAAAAAGCAAAATATATGCACTTTAGTTAACAAAGTGGGTGTCAAAATATGATTTTTGTAACCAAAATTCCTCTACAAATAAGGACTATTGATAAAACTGCATAAAACTTGCCGGTTTCTGTTTAAACTTATTATAATTTCAACGTTGCGAAATTAAAACACATATCGTGAAAAATAAATTGGCAAAAATTCTCAGCTCACATTAAAAAACATCTTTGAGACTCACCTTCGCTTCTGGCTACCTTACTTTCGACTGCGTTTGAGGATAACGGAAAATATTGATACTTCTATTGTTGCTAGACATCGTTCTTTTGGACAATGAGTTCATCATCCTGGAATATAAGCCTATTTTATTTTATTATTTTATTATTCATACACAAATGGTTGGTTAGGCTTATCAATTTACACAGCAGTTGACATTTAGGAAGCAGTTTGTCGAAACAACTCTCAATAAACAAACAATGAACAAATAGTTTAGATTCATTTCCGTAATTAGGTTTTCTGATACAGACTGAAATACATTATGTAAATGTACAGAATAAAAATGATTCTCTGTAACCAATTTTAATTTGAAGGTATTATACAAATTAGATAAGCATTATCAATAAAAAAGAGGACAACTTCCAAACATATCACAGAGAAGTGTGACGAGATAACTTCAAGTTAGCGCAGCCTGTTGATACACTTTGGCGATGACAATCAAAATTTTCAATTATGACCAAATAGAATGTTCATAGACTTTATTGTTGTCTTCAGAGTTTGACAGCAATGTATCATGTTTATCAGGTCAAGTCTTCAAAAACTAATCGTTCATATTTGTGCACTCATAAACACATTTGATAGTAAAAAATAGATTCTGAAGTTTAACACATTTTTTTATAGATTAAATTGTTATTCGACCCAAAAATGCACAATTTTTTTAAAAATTGTCTCTCCAAATAGATCTAGCAAAGTCAAACCTAGCTCATGGCCATGCAGGTTGTTGAATTATTAACAAAATGAGCAAATTTTGCTTCATTGATCGATACAAAATTAAAAAAATTATTTCTTCTCACAAAAACAGGGAGTAAGGGAAAGACAACTATCAGTATAAGGACCAAAAAAACAGCGCCGATAAATATTTTAAATGAAACATGTAAACTATCCAGGCCAGGCAAACAGTTTTCTGATGAATTAAAGGCTGGCGGCAAATATTAGCAACTGAGAGAGCTTACCGTAAGGAACTGAAATCGCTTCGTAAGCGTTTCCACAGCCGATATAATCTAGATCAACTTAGTCAAAGCTCTATATTGCCAACTTCATAGAATCTCATCTGAAGCTAGCATTAAAGCAGCACTCACAACCTGCAATTCCAAACAGATTCGAATACCTATCAAGAACAAGCTTCATGTGGGAAAATCTTTGAGATATATATTCAAATCTAAATTGAAACTAGTCAAGCAGGTACATGCATTCATCAGATATTTTATACGAATAAAGATACGTAGTACTGCACAAAGTTCAGTGGTTTTGATTAAGTTTAGTCATTTGATTGTTTTAGAACCATGACTACTTAACTCACGAAAAGGCTCATAATACTCATTAAATATTGAAAATTGTATTATACCACAGCTTTAGTTTCCTCTCCATTGCACGTAAACCCAATCAGTGGCAACAACTCATTTTCCCAAATTTTGACAAACACTCAAGAATAAAAAACACTTGAGTGTCATTCCGTGGAACTGAAATGTATTCTGTAAAATATAGCGGTAAGAATTCTAAGTGCATAATAAAAAAAATGTTGAGACTACCTTTGCTTCTGACTAACTGTTCTCTGGACCTGAACTTGAGAAAAACAGAAGACAATAATATCTTTACTTTGCCTAGCCAATGTTCTTTTGGAGAAGGAGCTCCCATACTGGGAAATTGATATATTGTTCAATACATTTGGTAACAGTCATGCACAATTCATAAGTCGAGGTTCTGAATTTACTTGGCAAATAAAATTTAGGAAGTCCTTTGTCAAAAGACTTTTCCATCAACTAAAAAAGACGAATTAGAATTTGTTCTGTACCTAGGTTTCCTGATCCAAGAGCAAATGTAATGAGTGATAATGAGTGCGAGCTGCTGGGTCATCAATTGTATTGGACTCTCTGTTCAAATGCTGCAAGAAACTGTGTGCTTGGAGGCCACTACAACATAAAAGCGTGGAAAAAATATTAACGTACACATCATTATTAAAAAGTTTTTTTAAAGAAACTAGTTAAAAATAATCAATAAAAAGAGGACAACTTCGAACTATATCAGACAAAAATACCATGAGACTACTTCGAATTAAGCCGTGGCTACACGCACCTACGTTTCGTAGGAATGTGACAAAAAAATGTTTTGTATCACCGCTCTGGTGGCTACACACGCAGATGATTGATCGCCGCAACGCTACAGAGTGTCCAGTGAGGCAAAGGGACATGATTATTGAAAATATCCATTATGATAACTCTCATAAATATAAATTATCACAGCTAATTGATTATGATGTTTTTGTATAATACTAAATAAATAATTTATTATCTATAATAAATAACCAACGTTTATTAATAATAATTAGTTTTTTATAAATTAAAAATAACCGTCTTTGATAGAAGTAACGAATGGTCTGTTGGCCAATCAGTAATGACCAGGTCAAGGTTGAATTATAAAAAATTCATTGAATTCGTCAAATTTCGTCCCTACATTTTATCCAATTGAGAGTCGTTGCTTAATAGTAAAATGTCCAATCTACGAAATTGAGCATCTTTTTGTAAAATGACGCGTTTTCACCGCATACCGACAAAACGTGGCAAACTTGGCAAAACACTTTGGCTATATAAACAAAATATCTCATTTATGACTTGGCAACAAAATATAAATGTTGGACTTTATCTATGTCTTCAGAGTTTGACAGTAAAATAATGTGACTTTTATCCAGTCAAATATTCAATATATACTGGTTCTGAGTTGTGTACTCATTAGCACAGTTGATAATAAAAAACTAAATTCTCAGTTTCAATATATTATATGGAACATTGTTAGTTGCTGCTAGAATGCACAAACTTGGTTATTTTTCTAAAGATGTTAGGCATTTTTGGTGCGCTCAACGTTTACATTTAACCCTGAACAGTTTTTTGTTAAGGGATTATCAGCCCAACTACAATCACAAAGAGACTTGAATATTCCTCAAGAACAACTTATTATTAAAATAACTTTTAAAAATTTTGTTGTTCACATAACTCCATGTAGGCCTGAGTAAGGGGTGGCTACACACAGCTACGTTTTGTCGGTATGCGGTAAAAACGCGTCTTTTCTCTATGCAAGCAACGCTTTTTTTGCAAAAAGACGCACAATTTTGTAGATCAACATCTTGGTCTACGAAAATGTTTTTTGTCTGTAGCTGCGGTGATTGGACAATTTACTATTAAACAACGACTCTCAATTGGATAAAATATAGGGACGAAATTTGACGACTCAATGACTTTTTTATAATTCAACCTTGACCTGGTCATTACTGATTGGCCAACAGACCATTTGTTACTTCTATCAAAGACGGTTATTATTAATTTATAAGCAACTAATTATTAATTATAAACGTTAGTTATTTATTATAGATAATAAACTATTTATTTAGTATTATACAAAAACATCTTAATTAAATAGTTATGATAATTTATATTTATGAGAGTTATCATAATGAATATTTTCAATAATTCACTCTGTAGCGTTGCGGCGATTAATCATCTGTGTGTGTAGCCACCAGAACGACACCATAAAACGTATTTTGCGTCATATTCCTACAAAATGTAGGTGTGTGTAGCCACGGCTTAAGCATTAGTTGTTTCCAAGTTTGGAAAAACTGTTTTTATTACAAGTTAAAACGATTAAATTAGAATTTTCAGGTTAAAACTGGGTTTTATGGTTTAAATAGTTTGAGTGAACAATAAAATTAGCTAAAATAGAAAATATATACATGAAAACTGCAATAAATATAACGGCTTCACCATAGTAGGACTCAACGCCATTGGTATTCTTGATGTATTAAGCATTGGATGAGTGGTAATTAATAAGCACGTCCGGGTTTTTGAGCGCCAAATGGATTTCAATATTTTGAGTGTCCCATCTGAAGCTGCATGAAGTATAAATGTGGCTCATATTTTCCAATAAAAAATCTTCTAATTCCCTATTTTAGTAACTATTTGAAACTGAGCTGAAAAGTTGTTTCATTTGGGTAAAAATGGAAATAAAAGTACAGCATGAGTGAACGTTATGAAGAATAATGGATTGCAAGTTGAGCGTTGACAAATTTTGAAATAATCGATGAAAAAACCATAATAACCACTGAGATTTGAGAGGCTTGAACCTGGTATAAATGGAGCCAACCCCGGTTGTTGTTGAGTTTCAAGGTTTGTTCCAAGCAACATTGAGGTGATTATAAAACATGGTTTCCAAATTTAATGATATTGTAATGTGCGCTAGAAAGATTATTTGAAAACGCAACAGGTTTAATAACAATAAATGTGCGCATTAGCTAATGAAAGGAATGTGAGAAAACCATTATTAGGCACCTTGTCCCATGATCATCTGTGTGTTTACGTTTCTCAACAATTTTCATGATGAAATCCCCCTAAAAAGAAGGAGTTTTAACTATAATGAATAAAACTTACTGATTGCAGTGTCCAAGTATCATTTTTGATATTTTGTTTATTTTGGTGCTAAACAAATCTAAGCAAATGTTTTTCGGCAATAGTGAAATTACCAGCTCTAACTGGACAGGCTGACAACCAAATTTATAAAAAAGCCAAATTTTGAAAACCTATTTGTACTAGCTATATTTGATTGTCACACCATTTTAATATTAAAAAAATCTCAAATCACTGATTTAACAGTTTCAAATTGTAAAACATACAGATAGTTCAAAAAAAATTTCAAATTGTTTTGAAAATTTTTTAAATAGTTTCAATGGGTAGAAAAATATGTTGTGGATACAATGAGACCAAATTTACCATTGTCACCTTGATAGTTAACTGTTAAAACAAGTTTCACCAAATGTACTTTTATGTATAAAAAATGCATGGTAAATGTTCTTTTTTCCCGGCAATTAGTGTTGACGCACGCATGAAGCGTGTTATATATATATAGAGATATCATGCGTACGCCTCAATAATTATACAATGCATATGTAACAATTATAAATGCTTTGCATTGGTTGTATAACATTATTTTGTAGAAGTAGCTGGACTACACAAAAAATAACAAGTTCTGTATCTCAGTTGATATAGACAGGTGTCATCATCAAAAATCTTGTAATTAATTTAATAATCATAATTAATAAATAAATTTAATATAAAATTTTAGTGATAATTAATTAATAAATAATTATTAAAACTAATGGTGGTTATTGATGACATTGCATTTTGTTATATCATATTTATTACCACTAGCTGTTATCATTCAATGATGTTCTTCTGGATTAACAGATATAATATCAGATTAATTATGAACTGGAATAAATTAAAATTAAATCAACAATAAGGACAAATAAATAGCCGCGACACTAATGTACTAATCATCTTTAACCGTAGCGTTTGTGGCAAACCCAGTATTTCATTAAAACATGCGGTGCACGTGGTAAGCCCACAATGCATTTGCAATGGTAGTGGTTAGGCTAATTTATATTTGGCTGCTATGAAAAATAATTTTAGTTGGGGCGTTTTTGAAAAGCCTTCCTATTATCAAAATACATTGAATACACTACAATACACCATTCAAATCCTAACTCCACAGTCTATTATATTGTCCTATAACAATATGTCGATGCCCTTCAGGGACTTGGTAGATTTTAGATAAAATTTCAAAATTATAAATGCATTTTCTCAAGTCTATGAGTGAAATGAAAAAAATGTTCATAGTCACATCCACGCGCGGTAGACTTCTCTAGCTATAGCAATTGTATTTGTGTCTCTATGAGCTTTAGTTTGAAAGATATGAAAAAAACATGATTTTTTGGACTTGAAAAAAATCACGAATTTTCCGGGACAATTTTTTATAACAATGCTTTTGCTCATATCACGTAGCGACCGCAAGGTTTTTCAACTATCTAAAACATAATATTTTGAAATTATTATACAACATTGAAATCGTAGATGAAACATTTTTACTACACATTTGGTTGTTTTATTGATTGAAGCACAGGCCTACTGCAGAAAATCTGGTGGAATTTGGACCATTTTTCGGAATTTTATGTTGTGTTTTGTTGTTGGTGTTTGGAAGGTAAGTCATGATTTCACACATGTCTTCACGTGCTTGTCTACTGACTCAAGAATAATTTAGGCAGCACCCCACCAAGAAATCACCAAAAAGTATACCCCCTGGGCTGTCGATACTGACATTTTTTATTCCAATCTGACCACTATCTGAGAAGCAGCAACCGCGTTTTTCCAAAGTTTTGCTTGCAAAATGGCCTGTGACGCAAAATTTCTTCACATCACCCGAGATTCCTAAAATAACGAATCGTAACACACGGGGTGACGGAAAGTCCCCATCTCAACTTTGAAACTACGGGCTCGCGTATTAACCCGTATTAATATTGTGAGGACCCACAACACATTACTGCCGAAAAAATATAGACGATGCGCCCGGTAATAATTAACATTTTACCGCCTCTCAACTGTTCGACGAGAGCGCTCGGTCTATGCAACCAGTACGTAAAGGCTGTATCGTTTATTTTTTTGGCAAATTCTTGAAGCCCCTCTTGTATATTCTGACAAAAATTCCCGCGGGCTTTTACGAGTTACCAATAATGTTAAAGCTGAGATGAGTGTCCATGCACCCCCTCGTAAACTAGGACTTGCCAGTTTAGGAGACTCGGGTGATGTGAAGAAATTTTGCGTGACAGGCCATTTGCAAGCAAAACTTTGGAAACACGCGGTTGCTGATTCTCAGGTAGTGGTCAGATTGGAATAAAAAAGGTCAGTATCGACAGCCCAGAGGGTATAATTTTGGTGATTTCTTGGTGGGGTGCTGCGCAAATTATTTTTGAGTCAGCAGGCCAGCACGTGAAGACAGGTGTGTGAAATCATGACTTACCTTCCAAACACCAACAACAAAACAACATAAAATTCCGAAAAATGGTCCAAATTTTCTGCATTAGGCCTGTGGATTGAAGGTTAAAATGAACCACTGCATTTTAGAGTGACAAAAAAACTGTTATGCTCTTTAAATCAGGATAGTCACAACAGTATTATTTTTCTTATAAATTGTCGTCATACTTATACCGATGGAATTCAAACGAAAAACAATTAAAATAAACCAACTAAAATCATAATATTACAAAATGTTAAACAATTGTAAATAAATAATAAAACGAATAAATCGCTAGATCACTCTAATTATTAGTGATAATGATGATTATGTGGTTCGTAAGTCAGGTCAGGGTGGTAGGTGTTCAAGGAATTATTTTATTATAATTTCTTAACATAATTGTTGTTGTTGTTGTTTAGATAATAATAATATAATAATAGATGAATTGATTTGAATATTATTATTATATATTGCTTTAAAAACAATACAACAATAATAAAGACAACAACAACAATAATGTTTATTTACTTTGATAAGTAAATCATCAAGGTGATAAAAACATTTATTACCATTGTCAATATGTAATATCAAATAATAAATATAAATACCGACGAAATTTAAATTAATTATTAATAAATAAAGAAAAATAACATTTGTATAAAATATTATATGATTTTATATAATAATATTATATTATTATAATAATATAATATTATAATAATAATAACTAGATGAAATTGTATTCACGAGTGAAGACAAGAGTATTTTAGAGAATAAAATTAAAAAAATGACCTGGATTGGACATGAACACCTGTACTGACAGCGTTGAATCACACACTCCACCAACTACTCCATCAACATCTCACTGTAAAAGCACAATTGTAACACCATCATTATTCCTAAACATTATATCAAGCAGTAAAGTTATACTTGCAAACACTTTTCACGTCTAAAAAGTTTCCACCACTGGGAATCGTACCTGGACCCCTAACACAGCAGGCAACCAACTTAGCCATCCAGCTATAGAGACATGTTGCAGTTGTGCAATCTAATTTAGTACAACCTGACGACTGTTTTTCGATCGCTTTATTTTTGCAAAAAACTCAGCTTTTAGAAGCTGCCTTGATGATTTCTTTTGCTGGAGCCACACAAACACACGCTTCACAATTGCCAATACAACATGCAATCCTGTTACTACATATACTCATGCTGACTTGCTTCCTCTCTTCTGACAATAGTTATTTTCATGCGAAAAAGAATTCCCTACCTGGGAATCAAACCCGAACCCTGTCAACAGCAGCTCCCAGTGTTGACCATTTAGCCATCTAGTAATTTTGAATGTGTTTCATAAACAGCTCAAGATAAAAAAAATAGTGGTATGGCCTACATACAAAAAACTATTTTGGGTTCGGACATCGCTAAATACTTTTTTTCAGATTTGTTCAATTTGTCACCTGAATACCGTTTGTGCTAAAGTTTTGGAGGAGAAAAATTTTTCCGCGGTGAAAACAGTAAATAACGAACACTTTCGTCACACATTGAAAACCGTGTGGGCTTTGACTCTTTCACCAAAGATCACAAACTTGACAGATGTTTATCTGAAAGAGGGTTACAATGCGATCGCAACCACGCAAAATTTATGCAAATCGGAGTAACCGTCCCCGAGTTGTGGTCAGTTTTCCGTTTAGAAGACCTTTTTTGAAAATGGGATAGCTGTGTTGTCGGTATTGCGAGAAACTTGTAGTCTCTACTTTTGGAAAGTTCAAGCATTGGGCTATGCTGCCTAATACGTCACTTGCCGCTGACTAGTTCCATTCTGGCTTCGGAAAGCATTGAAAAGTGCTGTTTCTGTTTAGATTTTCAAATTTGAAAATGGAAAAACTTGAAACGGTTTTGTGCGATCGCTTTGAAGTTCAAAATGGTACATCGATACACTATGGCACATGTTTGTGCAAAATTTCAATTACTTCAGCTGGTTGGTTCTCTAACGGGAAACCGTTTTATGCTAAAAACTGTGATTTTCACAAAAATCCAAGATGGCCGCTTCCGAACAATATTTTACTGACGTGTCATGATGTCGAATCAGAAGGTTAGCAAAATGCACCATCTTTCAAAGTTTGGTATTTTTCTGTCAATCGCGTCTGCGTTTTTTCGGCCACATTGATGTCTAGAAAAACGATTTTTTACCTGTTTTCGCACTTGAACTGTGATGTTCTGGAATGTTCTGTAACTTTCAAACCAACTTACTTTTTGTCCCGATGCCTATCAATCGGGTCGCAACAAAAATTTTAGCTCTATCTCTAACGGTTGTTGAGAAAGAGTGGCACCAGTTCGGTAAAGTTCACCGTAAAATAAGAAGAAAAAAAAAAGAAGGCAGAACAATAGTATT
The DNA here is from genome assembly GCA_945261195.1 of Cryptosula pallasiana. NCBI lineage: Eukaryota > Metazoa > Bryozoa > Gymnolaemata > Cheilostomatida > Cryptosulidae > Cryptosula > Cryptosula pallasiana. Next base: position 9,467,625 of record OX183134.1, on the reverse strand, counting down.
TTAGATTCTCTAAAATACTAATTAGATTCTCTAAAATACTAATTATTATATATATGTATGTGATAGTAGATGCATGTAAAAATTAACTCATAATAATAATATTAGTTAGTAGTAATAATACTATACCATATCAGTGCATAATATATCACTTCGATACGCTTGCTCAAAAAACAATATAGCTGAATGATAATACTTATAGAAATCAAAATACTAAATAGCTTGGTAAATACACTTTATAGATACTTAGACATTGCATTGGTAAGTTTGAGTTATTTAATGAAAGTAGAGCTTGCTTAAAATGGCCGCCATCAGAGGTTCATGCAGCTATATCTCATTGGTCAAACCTCAATGTCACGTGACTTCTGTATAACCAATAATATTTAGATAAGTTGGTGATATCAATAATAGTGCATTGTGCTCAGCTCGGCAGTGCAGAGCAATGAATAGTCATGTAGATAACTCAATTAATGAGCCTTGAAAGTACAGGCTAAGCTATCAATAGAAAGGCTTCCATTTGTTTCCTTAAAAAAGAACCTCACCTTACCATATTCATGCAATAGAAGTTGTTATTAGTTTTAAGGAAGCATGCAGACTTTAAGCTGTCAACTGCTCAGATCTCAGACTCAGATCCTGCATTAGCCTAGCTAGTTACTACACATGAGCCCTCACCATCTTCAGCTTTATCTTTGTGTTTGGTTTTTTCTTCTTTTTTTGCTAGCCCTGATAGACTCAAATAAAAACAGAGCTTTGCAATGTTACAACCAAAACAAAAACAGTGAACAAGTGGAACATAAATTTTTCTAACACACTCTAACTACAATGGCAATAATGCAAACTTCCTCTGGCCTGTAAATATATCTAATCAAGCGCTTGCACTCACAGCGTTATTTAATAGTAACTAGCAATAACAGCTGAAACCAGATTTGAAACAGAACTGATGCCATTAAAATGATTTGTACGAAGGCAGTTATTCTTTAAATCAAAAAAAATCTGTTTGCTGACTAAAAAGTAACTTGCATCAACAAACTTGGCTGAGAAAATCAAAAGTGTACGCTATAGTTTTCTTTGCTATTCTCAGTGCCAATTTTCAAATGGCCCAAACTTGCTCCAATGTCAACTCTCATTGCTGCTACTGCATTGCTGAGTGTAATTCTTCCACTGTCAGGTATCTTGCTAGCTATCATAAAGCATTGGATGTCACTGGAATCATTAGTTATGTAATTCTCTGAAGCATGTGTCTGAAATTACCCTAATGTCAGTTCCCTGGTCGCTTTAGCTGTAATAAAGACCGGACTAACTTACTAACACCAGCTATAGTGTTATATAAGGAGAAAACCACAAAATAACTCTTAAGAGATAGCTGATGAAATAGCTCAGATTGATTACATCAAAGTTATTTGCTTGCACTCTCACTCTAGTTAGCTTTTAACCCAAAGTTGCAAATACAGCTCGACAAAGTGTTTCAGTGGTGAAAATTATCGTATGGACTTTGCCATAGTACAAAAACTAGAAACCTTCTAGATCTATTGTTGTTGCGTCGTTGGTCTACCCCTGGACTTGCTTTTCTCTAGCTGTTTCCCAGATGTAACTAAGCTTCATCAGCTAGAGAGCATTTTGCACTAGTTGACACCAATATCCATTGTGGTCAACATTCATACAAAATTTTCCAATTTTTTTCTCAAAGAAAAGTTTCATTGCTTAAATAAACGTTATTGAAAAATCATTTGCTACAGAATTTGGTTTTTCACCAATGCATATACTTGCGCTAACTGTAGAATAGATAATATCTAACAGTTTTTTTTAATGACAGTAGACATTTCTCTCAAATCAAAAGTTTTAGTTCAGGCAAAATAGATTTCTAGTTAGACAAACATGGCAGTTAGAAGTAATAGCAGCGGCCATCACTTTGGTGGGATTTGGAAAAAAATTGTATTAGTTGTTTGACTGTTTACTATATATGGTAGCGCATTCAACTGCAAAGTAACATTACGTTGGTAATAGGAATGAAACTATTAATATTGTAGCTATACCAATAGTATCAGCTGCCCAAAAAATTGCTTGGTTTACTTTTAGGGCCTTAACTACATTCATAAATGTGTAATGGCAGAAAAGAGTTGGTATAGAACATTTCTTCAACAACTAGTCAGTGGTTAGAAAAATTTATTCATGACAATTTTGTTTCACAATAGAACAAACAAATATTTTATAGCGTGACCTACAGAAGAAGAGGGGCAGTAAAGTTGCTACCAAACAATTAAATCTACTTTGCAGTTTAGTTTGTCGGGCCCAGCTTTCACGCCTTCTTTTAAAGAATCACTCGTTCTCAGATGATACATCTAGTGACAGGGTGTTATCCTGCAAAAAATGTTAATCATGCAATAAACTGTAAGATAGCATTATAAGTCATAGAAACCTGTGGATTATGTAACAGCAAAGGGCACAATCATACAACACCCCATATAGTGGTACTTGCAAACAGTTTATCTTAGGATCAGCAGCGCATGTTGCCATGAAAACAATTAGTTTTTAATTTTTTCTACAAGGTTTCTCCATGCTCTTAAACTATTGAACCTCTGACGTTCATATCTTGTAAAATAATTTTTCGAAGTGTCAGCAAGCTTTTTCAAACAGGATTTTCTTTTTGTTCAATATATTTTAGGTCATACCTCTTGTGTTCGATCTAGGGTGAGAGGCCTGCTGCTAAACACTGGTGTGGATTTTAGATAGTTCATTATAGCCTGGTCAATTTCTCTTTGTGTACCACTCTCATGCATTTTGTAAGCAGCCTCTACAAATAACAGTAATGGATGAATTTACGCAAATCTAAAACTTTTTCAAGACGTTTTTTTGCAATACATTTGAAGAATGATGAGTATTTTTATTATTCAGAACTAGTACGTATAAAGATCTAAATTAAGGCCACATAAAAACAGTCACCTAGTCGAATACGTTTTAATAGACTAAACATATCAAGCATAAAATAAATAAATTCTTATTCACATTGAGACACAGTCGGTGACACTGTGATGCTTGAATGTAAGTCCCTACTTTCCAAGGTTTGAATGAGAAATGTTAAAAGAATAATAAAGATCTCAATAGGCTACCAAATTACAAGAATGCAGAGCAGTAAGTGAATTCTTTAATTCTTCCATTTGAATAATGTTGTAACTTGGTATGCCTTACTAGAAATTAGCCGGTATAAGGGAAGTTGTACAAACGCATCCTTTCCCTTCTGTCCTTTCAAAGAAAACCTCGACCAAAGTTTTGGCACTCCAATTGCTTTCAACATCTCCCTGACAGAGTGTGCAATGTTTTTTCCTTTTTCTTCTAGCGAGGTTAGAAAGCTACAATGATGTGAGACAATAAGTTGTTACTTTTGTTAGAAACAAAAAACTGCGCTCAAATGTTTCAAAGACAGTAAATTATTAGATTGGAACCTGTATTTGCTATTTTCTATCCTGCTGGTCTAAAAACCTATGCTAAATTTTTGTTGATCTCAAAGCAAGCTCAGAGTACCTTACATCCAAAGAAATGATGACACAAATACAAAACTTGTATCTTTTTGAGTGCAAAAACTGCAAAAAAATTACAGGTGAATAATAATTTTCATTTTCCTGAAAACGACCCAACCAGCAATGATATCGGTGGATGAACCCGGTTTGATAAGAGCTTTGCAGCGGAATGGGATATATATTTAATGTAAAGCACAAACAGTTGTTTTACATTAAAGGTATTGCTATATTGGGGATTGTCTTACTTTAATAAGACAATGTTGGCAATGCAATGAGCTGGTTCACAACAATCTAATGCAATTCCTCTGCTTTTTCTTTGCTTTGTATTACTCCTCTTACTTAGAATCTTCAATTACAGATACAATCCTAAAACATGAATAATTTAAACTATATTGAAATAGAAGAAAATGAACAGAGGTTTGGAAAACAAATCAACGTAACAGTAAAGTTTCAGAAGTATTAGAAAAAAAAACTAATCACAGCAATGCGCATTTGCACAAAAAGGTTTATTGACATTTTTTAAACAAAGGTGATGTCGTATAAAAGTAATTGATTGAAAGATCGTTTTATCGGTTGTCCGAAATACGTATTCTGGAGTTGTTTTCAGGTGATTACTGCAAAAGTGTTTTAATGGACAGCAATGAAATCTCTTTTATGGGAAAGTCATCGAAAGGTGACTGACTACAAGTTTTTGATGCTTCTATCAACATTTTTTCCTGTGTGATGATTTAGAAATGTCAGAAAAGGGCTTTAAACTTCTACAATAGCCAGCAGGCTACCTTTAGAAGCTTTAAAGATTGTTATTAAGCGATTCAATTTGACCAACACCTTCATCTTACCACTTTAGAGTATGTTAACAAACTTTGCGATGGCATTTTCAGTACCATCTTTTGCAGGAATAGCCAAAAAAATGTCTTAAAAACATTTAGGCATTCAAGTATTTGTAATGTGATGCAAATCCGTTTTTTATCCATTTTTATGATCACCTTTCGTAGACTAACCAAATAAAGACGTTTAAAAGATGTTTTGATTTTCAAGTAGTTGAAATGTGTTGCAAAAGCCATTTTTTTATACATTTTTACAAACACCTTTCCTAGCCTAACCAAATAAAAACGTTTAAAAGACGTTTCGATTTTCAAGTATTTGAAATGTGTTACAAAAGCCGTTTTTTATACATTTTTACGAACACCTTAAATAGACTAACCAAATAAAAACGTTTAAAAGATGTTTTGGCATTGAAGTATTTGAAATGTGTTGCAAAAGCCGTTTTTTATACATTTTTACAAACACCTTTCCTAGCCTAACCAAATAAAAACGTTTAAAAGACGTTTCGATTTTGAAGTATTTGAAATGTGTTGTAAAAGCCGTTTTTTATACATTTTTACAAACACCTTTCCTAGACTAACCAAATAAAAACGTTTAAAAGAGGTTTCGATTTTCAAGTATTTGAAATGTGTTGCAAAAGCCGTTTTTTATACATTTTTACAATCACCTTTCCAAGACTAACCAACCAAAAAAGTTTAAAAGACCTTTCGATTTTCAAGTATTTGAAATATGTTGGAAAAGCCGTTTTTTATACATTTTTACAAACACCTTTCCTAGACTAACCAAATAAAAACGTTTAGAAGATGTTTTGATTTTCAAGTTTTTGAAAAGTGTTGCAAAAGCCGTTTTTTATACATTTTTACAAACACCTTTCCTAGACTAACCAAATAAAAACGTTTAGAAGATGTTTTAATTTTCAAGTTTTTGAATTGTGTTGCCAAAGCCGTTTTTTATACATTCTTACAAACACCTTTCCTAGACTAACCAAATAAAAACGTTTAGAAGATGTTTTGATTTTCAAGTATTTGAAATGTGTTGCAAAAACTGTTTTTTATACGTTTTAACAAACACCTTTCCTAGAATAACCAAATAAAAACGTTTAAAAGATGTTTTGAGTTTCAAGTAGTTGAAATGTGTTGCAAAAGCAGTTTTTTAAACATTTTTACAATCAACTTTCCTGGACTAACCAAATAAAAAAGTTATAAAAACGTTTTTGTTTGCAAGTAATTAAAACAGTATAATAAAAAATGTTTATTTTGCGTTTTTTGCAAAAATTTTGACTTTGAATGACGTTTTATTTGCATTTTTTATAAAACGCTAACTGACTTTAACCAAGAAAAAACGTCAAATAAACGTTACAGGTGCAAAATCACTAAATGGTCTTACGAAAAACGTTTCCTGAAGGTTTATTCACTAATGTTTATCAAACAGAGTTTGAGAAACATCAAAAAGACAGTTATATATATGGAAGTCGTAGAAAAGTGACCGATTAGACATTTTTAATACATTTCTATCCAACTTAATTTGTACTCAACCATAAAAAAACGTCATAAAAATGTTTTTAATCTTCCAGGATACGAAAAGGCATTTTTGTGACGTTTTAAAAACGTTTCTTAAATGTTTCACTGCAACCAACCAATTATTTACCATTAAAAAACGTTTTGAAAAAGACATGCGTTTGCTGGGGTACTCGCTTATGCTTTGTCTATGTTTTGTCCTAGTTCTATTGTTACCTGTGCTACAAGCGTGTATCTAGAACAGTTCTATGATGTGCCCAAATAATTATTATTATTATATTTAGTAAACTTTTTCCACGATTTTTATTATCCAATTGCATTTTGGTGCTTGATGTAAGTACAAGGCGTGGCTTGTACCAGATTTTACCCAAGCGTGGCTTGTACCAGATTTACGTGCCTACTTTGTATAAATATCTATGTTTGAGCAATAAAGTTCAGAGTTAGCCTGGCTCTCAGAAGGTCTTTCTCTCAAGAAGCAGCACAGCTAGAAGCAGCATAACTACAAGCGCTGACCTGGTCGACTATTGGCAAGCACGAGGCTTGGCGGAAAGTGAGAACGGTTCGCCCTATCACTGCGTATTCCCTCACTCACTACTGTGAGAAGTACGACGCAAAGCACCTGGTGCCCTAATAGTTCGGCTCACACTAAATTCGGATTTTACGCAGCAATAATTCCAGTGCAATTATTGTCGATCTCGACTGAGTCGAAGTAGACAAACAATAATTCCAGCACAATTATTGTCGGTGGCAACAGTTTGCAACAATCTATAAACTAAACAATAATTACAGCACAATTATTGTCGAACATAGCCATGTTCGGATGCAGCCAATAATTATAATATAATTATTGTAAACTGCCAGCACTCATTCCACACCAGATTCGGTCGCATTCATAACTGCACAAACCAATGCATGCTCTACAACAATAATAGCACATTATTGTACGCTGACTTAGGGTAGAAGCAGAACCCGTCGGGAAGGTGTACAGGTGGCTACCACCCAGACAAAAATTCCTGTACAATAATAATAGTAATGTTTGCATAGTAATGTAAAATAATTAACATTAGAAGAATTTTAAGAGATTATTGTTAAATTTTTTAGTGAAAATTATTCTTATTATTTTTTAATTTTATTATAATAATAATAATTATTATTATTATTTATTATTATTATTATTTTATATCAAATCAAACAGTAAGTAATGATAATCAGTAATCAATGTAGTTAATTATTTATACCTTACAAGGTGTTGAGCCAGAGGATGACTTTCCCAACAACAATTTGTTCTTCTTGCCCCTGGCACATCATCATCATTTATTATGATGACGATGAAGAGAGTTTATTTATTAATTTATTATAATTATTTAGTTGTTAGTAGTAGTAGCATCATTATTAATTATTATTACTCACTGCAGTTCCTGCTGTAGCTCACGAGCTAAACCTTCGTCTGATGAAAATGGGATCATTAAAACTCCCTTCCCATAGCAGTTATTACATTCAACAGGTCACAGCCAGGCATAGTAGTAGTAGTTAGCCAGTAGTAATGGGATTAGAAATGGCTGAAATTGTGAATTCACGCCTTCTAACGCATAATTCGTGAAGTGAAGATGACAAAGCCTCTAAATATACGGCCCTGGGCTTGCAATTTTTTAAAGGAATATATTAGTATTAGTTCAGAATCATTTGAAAGTATTTGACTCCATAATTATATATTATTTTTAAACTTGCTACTTTGTATTGTTTTCATTCCATAGGCAAAACGCTGCTTTTTCAGGGTTGGTGCAGCCATTCCAATAATTTTATGTGTATTAGAGAAGTTGTTTACCCTTGAAAAATCCGTATTTCCACTCACGCCATTCACGCTCACGCCACTCACGCTCACGCAAAGTATTACTACCGCCCAGGAATGTCTTATTCAATGATTTTGACGTCGGAAAGTTTTTTCCTTTTGGTGTATAATTCTGTACAGCCTTTTTTGGTGTATTACAGCATATACATACAAGGGCTTGCACCAGGCCAGTATAGTCAATAGTGGGTGCTCTCTGCTAAGTGAATGCGAAGAACTCTGCTAAATTTCAATCGCTCTCAAAGCTTGACGCAGGCAAATTTGGCAGAACAAGTAGCTGCAAAGTTGCCTTCTCGTACAACAGGTATATTTCATACATACTAAAATGAAGTTTGGTCATAATAAAACAATATTTTTTATTATTTTATTATAATAATAAATAATTATTTCCACTAAAACAGATCAAAAAAATACACAATAAATTTTGGCGTAGCTAATGTATTGATGTTGTGGCAGATATTTGGCATAATAAATTATTACAATTATTATGGTCTTGCATCAATGATCGTTGCTAGCATTATTAATCCTATTTTTATTGCTGTATCCAAAATGGAAATGTTTATTACAATGAAATGGCTGTTTTTAGTAGCAACTCAAAAAAAAGAAAAGACGACTTCTAATTTCTCAAACCAGGATGGTTCTTGCTTGTAATATATTTGCCGCGAAACCAAACTGTGAAGTAATGCTAGTTTGTGCTTGCAGAAACAAGAAATATTTGTCCATTCATTACGATAGTGACTTCGCATTCACTTAGCGCTTAGTGTCTGTCACTGATGCTACTAGTTAACTGCCAAAAGCAGAGCCTCACATTGAAAAACTCATTGATCAGTAGAAGAGTCAATTGCAATCTGAACTCTCTGCCTCAATCTGCTTTTTTGTGTCCAGCTCTTGCCTCTGTTCACTCCACCGTTTGATCTCGTCTTTCCCATACCCCAATCCCTCCTTTTCCTGAGTCAGGCTGCTCCTCATCTTTACCCAAGGGCTCTACCTACTTTGAGAAACCTTTCTCCCATGTGCTGGGACAAACGGAATATTACAACTTCATTGATGCATTTTACCATATGGTTTTTTGTTATCGCACATCTACCTCCTGCACTCAACAACAAGGCAGCATGATGCCCACAGAGACTGCACTCTCACTTAGCCATGGATGAACATAGTCACTCTGCTTTCTCCGGATTACTCTCTTCATTTTGACCGGAGTTTATGTCTGTTAGCCTGAAGATACTACGTAGTCTAGAGAAAGGGATAAACTGGCTTACCAAAAAATAAGTTCCCAAATCTCCTACTATTGTTCCTGCTGCCCCAGCAGAAACCACTCTCCTTCCCCCACGGTTGGGGATGTGGAAAAATAGGTAACCTCCAATGTGTCTGTTCTTTTAAAACCTGGTCCCGCTCCTATAAACTAGACCCCCCCTCCCCTGAAACTAGCCAAGCTGGCAGTAGCTACAACATTCACCACTGCACATGGGCACCTTGGAAATATGAAAGGCCAATAGGAAGACTATGGCACAACAAACCAGTTACACCCCTAACCACGCAGTAGAAGACAACCACCTCAAACCAATGCTCATCTTTACAAAATAACAAGTTAAAAGGTGACCCTCGCACTCCCTTCTTGCTATGTTTACCTGGTCTCAAGCCCAAAGGAAGTAAAACCCACTCTCCCACCAAAAATAAACAGCCAATCACATTCCCTTTCACTGAACTGGTAGAGTGCACCCCTCCCCCCCCTAATCTAGGAAGATATGCTATTTGTTTAACCAATCAAAGTCAGGCATACTGAACTGTGCAGTACCTGTTTCATACTAGTGACCTTACCAACCGAGTTACTTACTTCCTGGAAAACTCGAAAGGAGATTTCAAATCTTGCAAGGTAAAACGGGATGTATGATTATCATAAAACATTTAATTGTTGGAGGCACTATTAGCATATCTGTATTTTTTATCAAACAGATTGAATTTTATGTAACTGATTAAACTCTAGTGCATTTACTACTATTTTGGACACAAACAAAACATTGTGTCAGATTTTTTTTAGTTTCCTAATCAGATTTTTTTAAACTTGAAACTTCATAGAGTAGATTAATGAAATAAGCCCTTTGAATGCATAGAAAACTAGTACCTAGTAGAAAACCATTTATCATTTGAGCACAAATGGCCAACTCAACTGTATGAGAATGATTGCACTGTGATTACATTGGCTATGATGATTGGCCACCCCAAAGTTGGCAAACTGGGAAGTTGTATGTAGCAATAGTGTAAAGTGTAACTTGCAACTTGGCCTGCAACCACCAGTTAGATGCTGTCATAGTCACTTACCTGTAATCCACGCTTTGTATTTCTAATTCGTAGTTTCTTGTGAACCTTGTATTTTTGGTATGGCAAAGGTGTTATGTCAACATTATACAGCAGAGAACTTTAATTAAATGAATAGTTCACAGATGAACAAATCAAAGTATTCTCATACAAACAGGATACTTAGTTAGGTAGCTAGGTTGTGGTGCTCTAGTCTAAAGCTTCCTGTACGAACTCCAGCCAAGTATGTGCTGTCTTTTCCTTAATGTTCTTGGAAAAGTTTATACTTGACTAATCATAAATAAGTTTGCCTAGCACAGCTCGAACATAAACATGTGTTGCATTTTAATGTTCAGACCAGTTTATTCCTATTAATGATACTGCACTCCTTAGTTGAAGTCTTCTGTTGTACCAAAACTTGCCCCATTGCCAACAGGCTTAGCAGATGTTTATTGAATTTTGTAACAAAGAAAATTCATTGGAACAAGTCATCCATTACTTTATATGTGTGTGTATTCTGACTAGCAATAGAGCGAGAAATTCTGGTTGGTGCATTTCAAAAAAGTATAACCAATATTCAGGACACATTCTACAACAAAAAACACATTTTCAAGTGTGTTATAGGAGACTAAGTGCACACAACTCTGAACGCTACAAATGAAAAAGTGCAAACAGCTTTGAATGTAACAGATGATGAAGTGTACACAATTTTGAATGTTAAAGATGATGAAGTGCACAGAACTCTGAATGTCACAGATGATAAGGTGAACGCAACTCTGAATGTTACAGATGGTAAATTTCACGCAATCCTGAATGTTACATTTAATGAAGTGCACACAACTCTGAATGTTACAGATGATGAGGTGAACACAACTCTGAATGTGGCAGATGATGAAGTGCACACAACTCTGAATATTACAGAAGAAGTGCACTCAACTCTGAATGTTACAGATGATGAAGTGCACACAACTCTGAATATTACAGAAGAAGTGCACACAACTCTGAATGTTACAGATAATGAAGTGCACACAACTCTGAATGTTACAGATAATGAAGTGCACACAACTCTGAATGTTACAGATAATGAAGTGCACACAACTCTGAGTGTTACAGATGATAAACTAAATGCATGCACCTCAATCTGACACTATATAGATTGTGTTGTGTTCTGTTTTATTTTTCATGAAGGTGATGAGTAGACATGCAGTAGTTTTGACCAGATTATTTTGTCATCATGGGGAATATGCTAATACATAGGCATCAGAGCTGATCAAATATGCAGCATACGGCCATCTATTGACTTATAGGCCGTCTGACACTCCAACAGTATGTTTGCTAGCCTTCTCTCGCGATAAGATAGTGCATGACAGCTCTACGGTAAACACAACAAGACTGTACATCACTATGTTCTCATGGTGCGAATTCGTTCGGGTTGAACTCATAAATTTGGGTCATGGGAATTGTGACTCGTACGAGTTGGTTAGGGGTCATTCGTGTTGGCGCAGTGAGGTTCCTCAAACTGTACTCGATCGAGTTGAGCATTCATTAGCATCATGGTAATCGTTTGTGATAATGAATTCGACTTCGTTCGGGTTGCTCTTTTGAGAAAAAGTCATTAAACTGGCGAGTTGGCTGTAAATCAATGTTTGCTTATTTCCCAACAGCATTCATATAAGAATAATCCTTTGCAAGTTTAACATCAGTTTAGTTATAAATTATTTACTATTTGTTCGAAAAACTGAATCATAGCTCTGTTTGATAAGTGGGCAAACTAAATCATTATTATTCCTATACTTACCAAGAAAAAAATATTATTTCTTATTATTTAGAATAATTGATTTATTTACTATTAATAATTAATTGTCATTTCTTAAAGCTATCATTATATTTATTAATAATCATCTATAGCTGTTAGCAATTGTCACATTTATTATTATTCATCTACTTACTACTATTACTAGTCTATGCTGAGAACATTCCACAAATTTGATCCGTATTACTACTTAGTAATACGAGCGCGGTTGTTTACTATCTCACTACGATAAAATAATTATTGAGCTCGCTACTCACTGTAAAGGAATGACAACTCCTACATATGGTTCAATTTGAATTATCATAAGAGTGGTTAGCACTGCTAACCCGAATGAATGCTAACCAACTCGAATGAACGTCCAATTTGAACAAATTCGCACCATGGGAACATGGTGAATGACAGCTCTACAGTAAACACAATAATACAGCACATGATTGCACAGTGAGCACAACAAAAGCGAAAGCTGTTTACACACAACCTGCAAACATGTAAGTGCTGCAAACAAAAATTAAGCATAAAGATGTATGAGACTAGGCTCGTCCAAGTAGAACAAAGTGATGTTGAAAAGGTGATATTTGAGACTTCAAATAAAAAACTCCTCACATACTCAAAATCTGAAAAAAAGGCTTAGACCATGCAAGAATCACGTATAATTATCCAAAAGAATATAAAAATATTGACATTGCATCTGCATATTGAATCAAACACTGATACCGAGGGAAACCAATTTACATGTGACCCCAATGAAAGAGAAACAAAAATTTACATGGCCGTTAAAAGAGCACTTAGCTCCATGAGCGGCAGTGCAATAAATTTCTCCGCAGTATTAACATAAAAACCACGTGTGTACTACTGTTAATTATTAAATTGTCTCATTATTAATTATATTATTTATCAAACACATTGTTATGGTGATACCTGACATATTGTGAAGGATTTGCGCCGACCTTCACCAAACAATCCTAAAGAGATGGTTGTTGAAAGCGGTGACCATTCTGCTCTCAGTGACTATTCTGTGAGCTGTGAACATTCTGGGACCATGAGTTAGTGCCGAGGTAAAATCCGATATGTAATCAGTGAGGCAATCTGCCCGACTACCAAGCTTTAGTTACAAACATGAGGTTAATGTATTTGCCTATACAACAGGGTTCACAACAAATTGCCAAAACAACTTTGCAGTATGAACGCATGTGGAGTTGTGCCCCATTGATCAATAACAGTTATATTTATGGAGAAAATATTGTAATGAATAAGTTGAAAAAACATGGATATAATTGGCTAATACAAGCAGGCTGAAGACTAATTAATAACTGTTATAAGTTCAAAACAAGTTGTCAATGCGACTGCTCTTTTGGTTTTCCAAGCCAGCCAATCAGGGGTGATTGCCCATCATTAGTTGAGGGGAAGTCTTAGCATACTCTGGTAGCAAGGCAATCAAGATAGTTGGCTCCCAGCCAATAAGTGCATATATTTCACTGACATTCCATCCAACTAGCGCAATCAAATACCGTAGTGGATTTTGGTCTGCGTTCTACAAAATACCACTAGTCTCGAGTATTCTACCTCTCTCCAAAGGGGGACACTGCTGTTATGGTTTGCGTTCTACAAAATAGCACTAGTCTCGAGTATTCTACTTCTCCCCAAAGGGGGACACTGCTGTTATGGTTTGCGTTCTACAAAATACCACTAGTCTCGAGTATTCTACCTCTCTCCAAAGGGGACAATGCTGTTATGGTTTGCGTTCTACAAAATACCACTAGTCTCGAGTATTCTACCTCTCTCCAAAGGGGGACACTGCTGTTACGGTTTGCGTTCTACAAAATACCACTAGTCTCGAGTATTCTACCTCTCTCCAAAGGGGGACACTGCTGTTATGGTCTGCGGTCTACAAAATATCACTAGTCTCGAGTATTCCACCTCTCTCCAAAGGGGGACACTGCTGTTACGGTTTGCGTTCTACAAAATACCACTAGTCTCGAGTATTCTACCTCTCTCCAAAGGAGGACACTGCTGTTACGGTTTGAGTTCTACAAAATACCACTAGTCTCGAGTATTCTACCTCTCTCCAAAGGGGGACACTGCTGTTATGGTTTGCGTTCTACAAAATACCACTAGTCTCGTGTATTCTACCTCTCTCCAAAGGGGGACACTGCTGTTATGGTTTTTGTTCTACAAAATACCACTAGTCTCGAGTATTCTCCCTCTGTCCAAAGGGGACACTGCTGTTATGGTCTGCGTTCTAAAAAATACCACTAATCTCAAGTATTCTACCTCTCTCCAAAGGGGACACTGCTGTTATGACAGTGACAACTAGCGATCTTTGACTGCAGAATAAGTTGGCAAACATGGAGCCCACGGCTCATACAAACTACACAGAGTGTCAGCTTGTTAAATGAATTCATCAATGATCACCAAGTTCTAGGGAGGCAATCTTCTAGAGTGGTTGGCAGGCAGTACATGAGTGAATGCAGTGATTGTAGTGAAACCCAGGCTTTATATAGGCAGGCTGGCAGGAAGTTATTTGCATATAATGTAGAGTGATACATTAACCGGAAGTAAATAGTCCCATGCAGGCACATATATCAATAGACAACCAATGATAATACAATAATGAGTTAAATGCATAAGGGGATAAGTCACTCAGAGGAGGAGTCATTTCTCCATTGACCAGTAATAACCCTTCTACAGTCGTGGGGCTATTCACAGCTTGTGGTTGCTGGTAACTCTTTCCTAGGGAAGAGTAATTTCAGCATCTGAGGTGGTGAATCCTCTCAGGCTATTTTCAGGTTCCTCAGCTATGGCGGGCTTCTGGTGCCGGCCCGCCAGCTTCTGGTGCCGGCCCGGTATGGTTCACGCCTGCCCAGCAGGGGCCACTAATGGCTACTGTTGTATTATTTACAGAAACTGGAGTTGTCCTCTCCTTTATATACACTCATAGGTTTTGCCTTTTCTCATTTGTTTTAACAACCAAGGTTTTACACTTTGTGGTAATGCCATGCTGGACGCAGCTGATTTGTTTTTGATCAATAAACAGCCCATGCTTTGATGATCTATAATATATCATAATAACATCACCAAACTACCAGACTATATGGTGATACAGCAGCTACCAGCACAGCAAGTTGTACTATTGGTACAACACCTTGTCTTAGGGATGGGGTAGCACTGCATACATGGCTGGTGCTTCTAAGATCTGTGCAGGATTTTACAGGTCCAAGCACAAACTGTCTAGCATAATACTACACAGCTACTACACATCTGCTAATGTTATACCTGGCATACTTATACTGCCAGTTGGAGGCTGGACTGTGCAGTTCCACTATTACATTTCGGTCACTTCCACCTGTCCAAATCACCTTTTTGCGATTTTGTTAGTTTCATTATAAGAAGCATTTTGTGACAGTGATTTAACTATGGGTGAGTGATAAAGTCCTAATGCTGAGTGTTAGACAGACTTGAGATAATAAAAATGAAGAAAGCACTGCAAGCTATACCATAAGCTGGTCCATATCATGAGTTTGCTTGTGGTCACCAACATCATTTCAGAGATACAGAGAAAGGTTTTGTCCTAGTGAGCTAAACAGGGATAGACTAACCACAATAACTACTTATATGTAATAGAGTAGAAATCCCTCTACAATACGGACAACTTGTTTACATAAGAGTTGGTTTGAGAGGACTTCAGTTTTATATTAATCACATGTTTGCTGCGTTGCATTTCTTTATTCCTTCATTTATCTTAGAAAACATTTTCTAAATCTGGAAGCTTTGTAGAAATTGCATTTTTAAGAATTATTTGTCTTAGCTCTGATTATAAGGAAATGTAAATGAAAAGTTATGATGGAAACATTTAGCCACTTTGTTAGCAAGCGCAGCCTTGTTGAAAGTACATATGGTCCTTTGCGATAGACCTATAAGTACCAAAGAACAATCCAAATCATGCAAAGCAACTTTGATGGGTACCTGATGGCTCCCCGACCAATGGCTCACAATTGATGACTCTCGACTATTACCTTTTCAACCCACTACTTCTTTCTCATCGATATGAAGTGAAACTTTTTTTAATAATAATAATTTTTATTTTGATGAAAACGATGTACAAACTTAAACTAGATTGCCCGTTAATGTTGTTGAAATCTTTGGTACTGATATTGTAGTCTGGATAACACAAAGCTGCCTTTCATCGAACATCTGAAAGGTTATAACTGTCGGGGATATAAAACAAACCAAAGATAATACAATGGTTGTATAACTTCATGATCATTTGGATTTGCTATTTTATTTGTAAGATGAAAGCCAATAATAATACTAAAAGCAAACCAGTTGTAAATAGAAATTATTGATGATGCGGAATAAAAATGTTAATAGCCTCACCAATACAAACAGCAGTTTATTTGTTGGATATCACTAAAAATGAAAGCTAATACTCTAAACAATAGCATTGTAATAAGACAAGCAACTTTTAAACCGAAAATTACAAACGAACTAGCCTAAAATTTTTATGCAAATTACTGTGAAAAGCATATCAAATGCCAACTTTTGTTTTCCTCTAGGAGAACTTCCTTGTTGACACAAACAGTAGCAAACTAGGAGTGTCGTATGTCACTTTACTTTGGATGTCACACTATGCATAGGACAGTACTGACCACAAAACTTTATACCTACCCAGTTATTTGATTAAAGTAAAAAGTTAATCACTTTGTTCTCCATCAGTGTCTACTGGAGACGCAATTGTGGAAGCATAACATGTGGCATTACTTGCGAGACAATCTGATGATGAACTGATACCATTGGCTAGCTCCAAACAGTTAGCAATGGATGAACAGTTTGGCGCTGAGGAGGCAGTTGGACTGTTTAAAAGAGATGGGCGAGAACGTGCAGTGCTATGACCTTCAGCAACATTGGGTCTCTGGTTGCTAGATGAAGCCTGGTCTCCAACTGAGAGCTGAGGAGTGGAGGCGGTTTGTTCACCAGATGAAGGCAGCTCTCTAAGCCAACCTTCTCCAGCTGCAGAGGGGCGTGCCAGCAATGAAGTTGATGGTATTGGTCCTTGTCCGTAGGGTTGTGATTGACTCACATTGCAAGTTGGTGGAGCCTTGTACAGCTGTATCTCACCTTCATAAAGTCCATAGTCCTCTTCAATATCTCTGAACACTTGATTTAACACCACAGCTTTGTAAACTTGAATTCCAAGACCACGTATTCTTGATGATCCCACAAGCATGCCCCAAGGTATATGCTTTACTCTACCATCTTCTTTGTTGTCAACAAGGTATACAATGCTACCTGAATCCCCTTCCAACAAAGTGCTACAATTAAAAGTATGGCTTTGAAAAAAGTGGATTTGTTGTTATCTAGAAATTATTAATAGATTATTAGATTAAACTTTAAAAAAAGCACTTTTGAGATCGTAATAGGACGATGAATTCACATAACCTTGCACAATTTCTTTCAAACTCGTGATGAAGGCTTTAGGGGATTTTCAACATATGTAACATGTTAGATATTCTGTAATTGACCCAGCAATATGCTTTATTTAAAAAAATATATTCCACTATCAGAAACAGGTAAACAAAAACAAAGGTTGCACTCACTGATAACTGCCATCTTCATTCTGAGAAGTCAACACAAGTGTTAGATGAACTCCTATGCATGCTTTGATGTCTCTTTCAATGTTGACTGAGTTGTACAGCCGACCAGTGTAGCCTTGAACTGCAATCTGAAGCCTGTTCCAATGATCTCTTTGAATGGATCCTGGTGCGGTGTCTTCTCGAAGTTGTTCATACCTGTATAAGTTTGCACTACTCAACTCTCTCTGCACCTGAAGGGCTTTTCCAACATCAAACTTGAACAGTACACAATCATTCATGTACAACTTTGGTTGACTCAAGCGATTGTCCATCTTTTTGTACTTGTATCTGTAACCAATCATTGGGGTTTGTTGAACTTCAACTTCAAGTTTGTGCTCAGACCTGATCTGTACAGCCCTCAAATGTGAACTGTCTTCTATTTCTCTCCTTATTTCCGCTATGCTGCAGCTATCTGTTTTAAACTTTGCATTTGCTTCCTTGCAGAACATCAAGTGGGCTGGTCCAACAAGGAACACTTTTCTCTGAAACATTATTTGTTATGTGAAAGAACTACCGTACTTTTTTACTAATGTAAAACAGTTTAATGCAACTGTAATAGTGTGACAAGTTGATTTTTCGAAAGAATTGTCAGTAACGGTTTGCTTTGTGCTAGATAGCAGTCTACAAACTTACTGCTTCTGTGCCTGCTTGGACAATCAGCTCACATATAGAATAACCAGTTGTTTTTGTTGTCCTGTCAAAGTTCAAGGTCCTCTGCCAATGTAGCTGCTCTATTTCATCATCTCCATCATAATCAACTAGACCAACATCAAACTTATCAAATTCTTTGTCACCTTCCAGCAACTCTTTTAGTGGTTTCGCAATTGTGTCTTCAACATTTGGTCCCACCACTACAACCTTGTCCCACTTATAAGGATCTTGCAGGATTTGAATATCACTAATTTGATGTTTTTCACACAACCTAAAATTCAAATACAAAACAAATGCTGCCTTACTTTTGCTCGTTCCAATCCCATCTATTTCATCCAGTTTATTCAATCAAATTAACAGCATAAGAGAGTTCGACAAGGTGCAAGTCAAACAGAGTGGTTTGGGTAGCACTATCACTGCTGCTCAAATATATGTATAAGCTTTTCAAACTATTAAAAACTACTCACTCTTCAATTTTTTCTGCTAAATCTCTTGGAAAAATGACATATTCACCACTCTCCATGTGTGCTCCCCTAGCATCACTAGAGGTTGCATCGCCGCTCATCTCTTCATAATTGATGGGTTCTGTCCACTGAATATCTGTCATGGGTTCTGGCATGTCTGCGGTTGCTATTGGTAAGGTACATATAGTTTAAATCTTTGAATTCAGCGTATGGAAAATTTAGTCATTCGAAAGCTGTGTCTGTCGTGACAGTATTTTTAATGAAAAAACACGTGCTCACATTATAAAGAAATAATATAGTGCTTTTCATTGTGTCAGAAATCATTTCAAACCATGAATGGTGAAGTTAATTGATTTGGGAAAAAAGGTTGGTGTAAGATAGTGCGATAACTTTTGGAACACCTCTACACCCTCTACACACAACCGGTATTCTTACCAGGTATCGGTTCACCAACCACACTACCTCTTTCATTAGCTCATTTTTCAACGATATCTAAACATGATATAACGTTATTAGTGCAGAACTTTTCTCCATTCCAGTCTACAAGTGAAATCACCCAATCAATGTAGTGTATCAATTAGTGCAGAGCCTGTGGCTCAGACAAACCAGACTGGTTTCAGGGTGCTTTCGGCGGCGTCGCATTTGATTTATTTGTATTATGTCACATATAAATGAAAATATAAATATAATAAAAATAAATATAAATAAAAATGCATGAATAAACGCTACATAAATAATTACTTGGGCATGAAGCGACCTTATTATTTACCTGAAGAATACAGCACATGATAAGCTGCACAATAAAAAATAATGTCATGTCGCTTATGGCCGAACGCCACACATATCAATTTACAGAGAAAATAAAATAATAAACCATGCTTGATGATGATTTCAACAACCAAAAATGGAAAGCGCCGGAGTGAGATACAGCAGGTTGAAGAAGTAACTTCATATGACTGAAGCACTGTGTGCCTGCCGCGAATGTGCCTGCGCTAAAACATTTTTCGTTGACACTCAGCCGAACGGTGTCAAATACAATGAAAATCATTTCTGTATGCGACAAATCGCCGCATTCGTTTAGGCTATTAAATTAATAGAAAATATTCACTATAGAATAAATTCGGCACACCTTGCTGAACGCTGTCGCATATTATGTTGAATGCGACCTCTCCGCCGAATGCCCTCGCATTTATTAAATAATCCGACGCGTTCGCCGAACGATCTCGCATTTGTACTAGAAATGCGACAACACGCCGAATGCCGTCGCTTTAACAATTCATTTATTACCAAATGCGACGCCGCCGAAAGTACCCTGAGCGTACAACAACATTTATTAACATCCTGTATTATCCTAAAGAAGCTATCCTTCTTAGTAAAATGGCGAGCATCGCAGCAAATGCAAAGGTCATATTCAAGGTCAAGCGTTTCATAGGCTGGAGCGGAAGAAATAAGCATTATTATAACCCATGTAATGTCTGGAACAAGAGTTACAGCCAATGTTTCAGAAAGTTATTCTGCAATCTATACAAAAAAGTGCACAATCACTTAAATCGCAACGCCTACAATAATAAGTGGAGTCTATAGCTGGGAGTTGTCTTGAGCAGCCTTTCTGTCTCATGGTAAGATCCCTGGCTCTTCATCGCTGGTTACCCGCATGTATTGACTCATTGGGCTGACATTATGATAGATCAAAGCTCCTCCTTTTTCCAATCTGCGCATTCAATTCTCATACTAGGGGGGCATCTTGTGCCATTGCAGAGTTGCTGATACTGGCCTTGTGAAAGTCAATTCCGGCCCTGTGACGTGGTCAATGCTGCACTGATAGTGTTGGCCATTTCATCATTAACAACAGGGACAGTCACTAACCTGTTGGTGGCTTTGCTCAGTACATGTGACTGTCTTTGAGCCACGAAGACAGTCACTACTCATATAGGTGCCTGTAAAGGTAGGTTTCTAAATGCTTTGTTCATAAAAATCTACCACAATACCTGGTCTTTTTGGGGTAGACCTTTGCTTGTGAACACACCCCTACAAGCATTCGCATGAGTAGAAGTGTCTCGGTGGCTCAGCAACACCACCCTTGCTGCTAGCAAGTCTACCAGCAGGTGACTAACAGTTTCTGTTGTGAGTACTGAGACACCCAGCACTATCAGTACATTAGCGATTACTTAGCAGGGTCGGTCATGGACCCCTGCAAATCTGAGATAGAGGTCTCAGGGTGAGTCGTGGACCTCTGCTAATCCCAATGGGCCAGAGTATACGACCCTGGACTGGTATGAGAAAAAGACTTTAGCTCAGAATTCTAAAAGATAGCTGTGGTATATCAGAAGCACAACTATAAGACCCAGTTGCCTCCAGATCCCAAGAACAGTACTCGTTAGGCTATGGAAATCCCAGGAACCTAACAGGAGATGGGACAGTGTGCCAACAGACAATATACCTACTAGCTCTGCCCCCTTACCTTGGGAGCTCAAGACCTCCAACTCTTTACAACTGCCCTTTTACTCGTCCCTATTTGTAAATGAGTATGCTTATTAATTTATGTTAATTCCTGTACGTGCTATTGACTGCACTGTTAACTAGGCCAATATAGATCTCTGTGCTACAATCTATTAAAGCTGGATTTGGTAAATAATCATTGCATTTGTTGATTGCGCTTACCCTTGCCACAATATACTTTAGACGATTGCCTACCTAGAGCAGTATAGAATAAAAAATAAATGGATTTGTGTTCAAGCAGCAAGACTAATGTATTTGAGCTCTGGCCCCTACATTAGTTGATGGAGTCACTTGAACCAGTGGCTACTAATAAAAGATTTGTCAATCAAAGCATATGGTTTCCTAGTTGTGTCCCATTGCATAGATATCCAATAAGCTCCCTTTTGCTATGCACAGACTGATAAGTTGCATGTGGCAGCTCTAAAGGCCTCTCAGACTATCTCACTTATGGTGGCATTATTGCATTATACACACCCAGCCCAGAGTGTCACCCCAGGTCCTATTGCGGAGGCTGTGGTTGGTCTTTATTTGTTCGATCCAGTGCCAGTTCAACTTATTTCCACTTTCTCATTCCTTTTTTGGGCCATAATGCACTGAATTGTATGATTTATTAGTTATTGCTTGCAGAGAGTGTTCAAAACTGACAGCGGCCAAAATCCACCACATTACAGCTATAAGCTTATTATTCACAGATTCACTATAATGCTGTATTTTAATGCTCCGTGTGAAATATATATATCAAATACACATCCACATTACTAGCTACAATGTACAGCAGACTCTAGCGCCACACCCAACAGTGTAATGACGAAGAAGTTGTTACTTTCAACAACATGGCAGACATTTATAATGAGGCTGTCTAGTTTGTGAATCCAAATATTAGTTGTAGTTTCCATACCTGCAGCTTTCTCATTCATACATTGTGTAAGTGGTTGTAAGTCGCTGTCATCCTCTTTCCTTTTTCTGACTCCTTGTACGTTTACTTCATATGATGATTGAAAGTTCACTTTGTGCTTGTCAAGAATCAATCGTTGTTTTGTATGTCATAGAAAAATATGACTGTACCCTACGACTCCATCTAAGTTTGGAAATTTTATACCAGGGGGAAAGGTTAATGACTTTTTTCAACTTTCAATTACAATGTTCATTTTGTCAAGTAAATGTACATTTTGTCAAATAAATATGTATTGTTTTACCAGGTTTTGTAAGTCAGGATAAAAGCAATCGTTTTCCCATTACTTCCATAACTAAAACACTTAATGTTGTCAATCCAAGATAGAGACCAATCGTTTTGGCGTTACCTCCACAAGTAAAACGATTCATGTTGTCAACTTCAAAGATAAACTTCAACAGAAGTCGTTTAAGGGATAAAGCTTGAACACAATGTCTAGCCAGTAAATAAAACTAAATTGTCACAAAACCATTTTTAGCAACTTTTTGAATTAAAAAGGTTTTGGTGAGTTTTGTAATAAGTTTTCAGCGTGGCTGCCTTGTTAAAAGAATTTCGTCATGGCAAAGAAAGTTTTTTTGCTGTTGAATTTATGTCTATCAAAAATTATTATATTGTAATGGATTCTGGTCTGGTTACCATAGACATCCACTATTTTCAAGTATTCTGCCTCTCCCCAGAAGGAACACTGTACTGCTCGACAGTGACAACTGTGCAAGGTAACCGAATTACCCGGTAAAGCAAGATCCCATGGCTCAGACAAACAATACAGCTTAGTGCTTGTGTAAGTGGCTATATTCTCAAAGACAAAGTGCTAGAGGGTGTTTAGTCCTCTAGGGTATTTGTGGCAACATGAGAATGAATGCAAAGAGTAAGGCAAAAGTCTCTCCTTTTATAGGAGAGCTAACAGGTATAAAACGTATAACAGCTAGAGCACAGGAAGTAAACTAGCCAATACAATCAGTTATATAAATAGGTAACCAATCAAGCAATGCAATAAGATTAAATAACGGAGGTGCCAAGTGGCTAAGGGCGGAGTCCTGTCTCCTATTGTCCAATCAGCGGTCCTGCAGGGCTCCCAGGCTGTAGTTAGAGTATGTTCCACTAAGTCGGTAATCCAAGGAAGGGTATTTGCGGTTCCTGACCTTGACTAAGTTCCTACATGGTTTTGGAGATCCTCTTCTATGTTGGCCATCTTTTGCCGGCCCAGTATAGCTATCCTGGGTTGGTAAGGGGTCATATCGGCCCTGCAGGGGTCACTACCGGCCCAGCACATTATGGCACCGGCACAGTAAGACTTTCCACCCAAACAGCTGTTGACCGAACGCTGTGGGTTGAAGTCTAGCGCATTGTCTCGCAAGGGTGGATAGTAAATGTCCCGTTTACTAACAGCTTCCACCAAAATCTACCACAATATCACGGGATATTTGGTAAATTTGTACTTGTATAGCTTTCATTACATTTCATATACTATCAGTAATTTTGCTGCGCTAAAACCAAACTCCCTTTTACCAATCATACTTTATTGGCTGCATTACATCTCTTTCTACCAGCCTCTCAACCCCTCCCCTTCCCTCTCAAAAGGAGAAAGTAATTGACTTTTAAAGCAAATTATTTAAACCTTTTTTGTACGATAATCAATCATATTTATTCTTTAAAGTTGTTTTGTATGAATTGTGATGAGTTTTTTTAATATTTCTTAGAAAATTTTAATTTTCTGAAATGCATGCATGAAACTTCGACAAATAAAACTGATGATACCAATAAAAATAGGCAACCTAGCTATGTATTAACATGTTACGTTATTGGTTTCTTAATCATCTTTTAACATACTTACTGATCTCTCCACATATACACAATCCTACCTGCTCACTCCCATGACTCACCTACCCACCTGTCCGTCTGTCAACCAGATACCTGTTTTCTTGGTTACACACCTATTTGTCTATCTACTCTGTTTATGTGCAACAGCCTCACAAACCACCCGGCAGCAAACAATCTGTAGTCTCGGGGTAGTAGTCACTACATATCAGTTAAGGCAATATCAGTTGCGGTCAATGTTCATAAAAACTAGATAGAAGCTGCAAATGCTAATACCTGTAACATCATCAACCTTTGTTGTTTTGAGCACCTCTATTTCTGCTTTTAGCTTTTCGATTTCTTCATTTCTCTCTTCAAATTTTTTGGACAGTAACTCAAGTCTTTTCTCATGCTCTTCTTTTGAAATCCGTAATTGGGCTGCCAATTCCTCATTGTCTTTCATAAGATCTGATATAAATTAAGAAAACTGGCTTTCAATGCTAACAAATTGGAAATTCCTCAGCATAGATCTCACAAATCCATTGATGACCTGTAAATTCTAAATTCCACTAATTATTGTAGTAGGATCTGGCCTTATCATAAAGTGGCAGTGTTTCTGATTTCCTTCAAAAACATCTAAGTACGCCGATGGAAAATGAACAAAAAATTACTTTTTTATGTAGAAATAAAATGCACAATACTGGAACATTCATTGGGCTACAAAATAATAAATGAAATATAAATCTTTTATCACTGTCAAGTGCAGCTCAACAGCTCATAACTAAACTGACCTTAGGTAACTTGCTAGCAGAGAATTAGTGTTGGAAATTTTAACAGTCCCCCTTCCCCCTTCCAACTAAAAGTATTGTGCACAGGCTTGCTGGCTGCTAAAGCATAGAAACTCATACTTCCATTCATGGACTAACATTTTGAAGTTGCTAAGACGAATGTTTCTGCTGATGCTGATAAACTATCACTTGTGTTCTCATGGCTTGAATTCGTTTGGGTTGAACTTTGGTCTATGTTGGTGAGCATTCATTCGGGTTGGCACTGCTAACTGTTGTTATGGTAACTCAAATTGAGATCATAAGCAGGAGTTGTCCTTATTTTACAGCGAATAGCCAGAGCAACAACTATTTTATTGTTAATGAGAAAGTAGACAGCCACGATCGTATTACTGATTAAATCAAGCCAGTTTGTGGAACTTTTACAATACAAACTAATAATAATAGTAAGTAGACGAATAATGATAAAAACAACGATTAATAATAATTATAAATGATTATTGATAAATATGGTAACCATAAGAACTGACAATTATTTAATGATAAATTAGTATGATAAAATAATTCTTATTTATCATTAGAAAAATAATAATTTAGTTGGCTAACGCATCACAGAGCTTTGATTCTCTGAACTCTGTCAATTTCCCGAACAAATACAAAATATTGTGTAATTAAGCTGTTGTTAAACTTACAAAGAGTCATTATATAAATGTAAAAACTGCAGTTAAATAATAAAACAAAATTATTCACAGGCAAAACGCCAGTTTAATGCCTCCTCCACAAAAGAGATTCGAAAGCAAATTTGCCTTCATCCACACGAACAGTTCCCATGATTCTAGTGAATGCTCAACCTTAACAATGCATTGAGCTAACACAAACAAACTCAAACCAACTTCTACGAGTCACAATTCTCATAAACCGAATGGAGAAGTTTAGAGTTCAACCCAAACGAGTTGGAATTATTGGAACATAGTGATTGCTCACTGTTATTTCTCAAGTTGTACTCGCCATTTGACCTGAAAGAGATAACAAGCTCTTTTGGCTTGTTTATTGTGGGAACTGATTTTTTATGCCTAAACATATTGAGGAGAAACTTTCCCAACTTTGCACACACAACTACTACATACTCCTGCGCACCAACACAATACACACTCTCTTCTGAAAATCATAAAACCGTTCAACAATACACAAACCACCTAGAAACTGATTGTACTTGTAGATCAAGAGCTCTGTCAACTATCACTGGATTCTAAACAAACTCCTAATTTCTCTACATTGACTATATCTCCGGATTCCAACCTCCATTTGCTATAGATAACAGCTAACCGGCCAAACAGGTTAGCCAGTGTTCCAATGTAAAATATTCTATAATAATTGGCGGGGTGAACTTCTAGTACGTGGCGATTTCCTGTGGCATAAGTTGCTAATTGTGGTGTTGTATTTCACTTTTTACTTGTTTCCAGCCATAGCATCTTGGAGAGAGGAAAAAAATAAACTACACTGCTTGTGGACTTTGGAGTTTTTCTGCTGGATAGTGCTCGATTAGTTGACAAAAATGTTTGTCTGTACAAAAGGGTGGTTGGATGCAGGCAAGGAGTGTCAAGGGCTGTACTGAATGTATGTTTGGTATGGGTTGCAGAAAAAGTCTAATTGCATTGATTAATTCACAACTTTGTTTCACAATATTATTCACTTAGTACCTAATAAGGGGAAATAGTAAATCTTTATGATAAGAATCTGAAAATTATATTTAGATTGGAATTTTTAATTTTTTGCTCATTGTATAAGAAAAACAATTAAAAAGTGTTACGTCATTCTTTGTCGCAGCTAGCACAGTGTAAATCTTTTCTACATGTACAAAATTTCACGCCAACTAAGCACCAAGGATTAACTACATGTATAATTAAATGTTATAAATTAGTTTTTTGAGTATTTCCAACAAAAAAATACTTTAAAAAACAATCAACTTTCGATTGCACTATTCATATTACTTATGGAATCATACTAGTAAAATTCCCCTTCAGTTTCTTCGAACAAGTAGCCTAGTAAATGGTGGGCATTGGTATATTGTGTGACTCCCAAGTTAAAAGCTTCAAATACCTGTCTCTAGGGAAGCCCTCGAGGCACAGCAAAAACAAACAACTTAATAAATAAACAGCACTTGAAAAACATATGAAACACGTCTCATTCAACTTTTGAAAAAAGTTTTAATAACTTTTGAAACCAAAACACAGGAATATATCTACTTTACCTACATAAATTTTAATGTGAAATTGGAAAAATTAATCTTTTGAATAACTCTTCAAACTCTCTTGAGTATTATTTTCCGAAATAGGTTTTTTGCTCAAAATTCTGTCGCTTATTGCACACTTTGCAATCAGTAGAGCCAAGTGGTTAATGCATTTAAAATAGACTACTTTCGTTTTGCAATTAGATTAGTTTAATATGAAGTGGAGGATTTGTAAAGTAGCACCATTAAAAAATGAATATGAACGCCGTTCGAGGAACTTTTCAAGAACTAAATGATTTATGCAGTAAAGGAGCAACTAAGGCTCAAAATGGAAAATAATGGCTGAAAAGGATTGAAGGTAACTAATTGAAAAATGAATACCAGACATATTGTAATGTTTTCCGGTTTGTTACCACGGACATCCACTAATCTCGAGTATTCTACCTCTCTCCAGAGGGGACACTGTGCTAACCGACAGTGACAACTGTGTAGGGCAACCGAATTACCCGGTAAGGCAAGAGCCCATGGCTCAGACAAACAGTACCGAGTAGTGTCTGTGATAATGGCTTTATTCTCTAAGCTGTCCTGAGGGTAATTATTCCTCTAGGGTTTAGCAATATAAGAGTATATGCCATGGCAACATTGTAATGAATGCAAAGATTAACAGTGTGTGCTCTCCTTTTATAGGAGAGCTAACAAGCACAAAACATATAGCAGTCAATGCACAGGAAGTAGATTAACCAATTACATTGACTATATAAATAACAAACCAATCAACAATGCAATGTGAATAATAAAGGGAGGTGCCAAGTGGCTAAGGGCGGAGTCCTTTCTCCTGATTTTCCAATGAGTGATAGTAGTAATATATGAGCAGATCTCCCTACCAAGTGTTTTTTTGTGGATCTGACCTTGGGGTTGAGGCAATGGGTTACGGCGTTGGATGGATTCGCCGAGTTTATATTGTATTTTATTTGAGGGGTATTTGAGTGGCATTTGAGTGGCATTTAAGTGGCATTTGAGTTTTGATTATTTTTTTACTTAAATTGAACTTATATGGCATATAGATTTTGAATGTATGGCATTCAAGTTTTGATAATTTTTTACATAATTATATACATAACTCTAACTCATAGGGCATCTAGATTTTGAATGCATGGCATTTAAGTTTTGATAATGTTTTGTAATTCCGACTCATATGATATCTTGAGAGAGAGGAGAGAGGAGAAAGGGAAGCATTAGCTCTCTAGATGATTAAGATTTACAGTAAATTTTGTGTAATACAAAGTACTTTAACTTCATTTATTAACTTGAGACTACATATCATCAGCATTCGAGATCGAGTTTACATATAAGAATAATTGTATTTGTATACATCTAGAGAGGGGAGAGAGGAGAAAGGAGAGTAGTTAGAGGAGAGAGAGGAGATATCTTGAGAGAGAGGAGAGAAGATACCATTAGTCCTCTAGATGATTAAAATTTACAGTAAATTTTGTGTAATACATTTGTAATTTTGACTCATATGATATTTTGAGAGAGAGGAGAGAGGGAAAGAGGAGAGAGGAGAAAGGGGAGCACTAACCCTCTGGATGATTAAAATTTACAGTAAATTTTGTGTAATACAAAGTACTTTAACTTCATTTATCCACTTGAGACTACATATCATCAGCATTCGAGATCAAGTCTACATATAAAAATAACTGTATTTGTATATATCTAGAGAGAGTTTAGAGGAGAGAGGTTAGAAGAGAGAGAGAGAGGAGACTTGAGCATAAATATTTCTTTTGGTTATATATATATATATATTTACAGATATTATGTTTACCATACATGTAATCATCGTTAATTTTTGATTTTGTTTTAAAAATTATTATTATTTCTGGTAAAAAAAACTGCATTAGTTAAGTTTTAAAATCATATGAATAAAATTTGTGTCAATTTAGTATCTACTGCATTATATATTTACAATATTACTTTGTAATTATTAGTGAAAGAAATTATGAAATACTGGCGAGTAATTAAGTAATTCAGTAAGGAAATTGGTTGGAATCGTAGTAATATTATTTAAATACAACATTGCTTTGCAACAACTATTAATAAAAGCAATTATGAATGTTGATGAGTAACTAAGTAATCTAGTAAAAAAAACTGATTGAAATCACGGTAATATTTGTTAAAAGATACTTGCGACATGTTTTATCAACGAAAAAATCAAACAATTTTCAAATAATTACAAGTAACTAAGCGATTCAGTAGGAAAAACCAACTGAAACACGCAATATCCATTTTGAAATATTTACAATAAACACAATTGGGTAATATTTGTTAAAAGATACTTGCAACATGTTTTATCAACGAAAAATTCAAACAATTTTCAAATGTTTACGAGTAACTAAGTGATTCAGTAGGAAAAACCAACTGAAACACGCAATATCCGTTTTTGAAATATTTACGATAAACGCAATTGGGATATTGCTGTTATCAAAGAAATCAAGCGAGTATCAAATGTTTACGAGTAACTAAGTGATTCAGTTGAAAAAAATCGATTGAGATCATGTGACATCCGTTACAAAATATTTTACGTCCAGTTAGCAACGAGAAAATAAATATTTCTTAGAATATCCACTATAGCGAGTTACGATAATTTTTACGCACCTTGAAGGTTTTCAGTCCATTTTCGGTCAGATCAAAATTTATGCGAGACGTTTTAGGTATTATTTCAGTCGACGTAATGTTACCAGTTCATTTTTAAAAAGTAATTAATTATAATATAACGCAAGTGTCACTTTACTAATAAACTCATTCCAGAAAAGTCATTAATCATCATCTCTCGCTTAATCCTATATGTTTTGATCTTTTTAATATTAAGTGTTATAAAGCCGCTTGAGAAAAGTCATTAATTACACCTAAGCACTATTTATTATCATGTTATTTCTATTTAAAACAAAACAACAAACGTCCATAGATGATGGAATTATAGGTTGAATTCAACCTAAAAAGGAAGAGAACTGGATTGCATCTATCTCCTGTTTTTTATTGTTTAATTACATATTAGTTAATACAGCTACAACCTTTCACCAAAACGGATTTGTGGTTTTACTTCTAATTCTAGTTATCTCCGCTATCAGCTAAAAAACATGAACAAAGCATGACTTTATCCACTTGTTTTGTTAGTTAGACTGTTACTTTTTTTAAAATATCTCATTGTTTTTTGTGTGAAATACAAACAATGTATCAACATACATAGTATATTTTCTATTTTTAGGAAGCTGTTTTGTCTAATAAACCAAGAGTTATATGTTACATATACATAATTAAATGCTATCAGATATATTTAACGTGTTTATTACATTCCTAACTCATACTTAATGTTGTAAACTATAATTGAAGCTCTCACATTTTAATTTACTGTCTGATGATATAAAGATGGAGCTACACTACATCATTGTTTTGCTGTTGATGTGTCTATATGATTGTTTTTGGTAGTGTGTGTTATAGTAGACTATATCAATAAACTGCAATTGAACTAGTTGTTAAATGCTATCAGATACCTGTAAAGTATTTTATTACATTCCGAACTCATACTTAATGTTGTAAACTATAATTGAAGCTCTCACATATTAATTTACTGTCTGATGATATAAAGATGGAACTACACTGCATCAATGTTTTGCTGTTGATGTGTCTATATGATTGTTTGCGGATATCTTCAGTTGACTACATAGTTCAAAGTAGTGTGTGTTGTAGTATAGCATATCAATGAACTGCAATTGAACTAGTTAATCACACATCATATTTTTGCTATAAAAATATGTTTGAAGGATGTGAGTTGTCATTCAAATGAAATGTAAGTTTCATCCTAGCTAGATATATTTAAAAGAGTATCAATCTAGAGGTTGTAAAATTTGTTTATCCAATGCTCTACATTCAAAAATTTTAGCTAGGTAGAAAGAAAGTTTACAGGAGTGTATGTAGATATATATATATATATATATATATATATATATATATATATATATATATATATATATATATATATATATATATATATATATATATATATATAGATAACCGTCTTGAGTATGGTATATATATATATATAGATAACCGTCTTGAGTATGGTATATGTATATATATATATATATATATATATATATATATATATATATATATATATATATATATATATATATATATATATATATATATATATATATATATATATATATATATACATATACCATACTCAAGACGGTTATCTATATATATATATATACCATACTCAAGACGGTTATCTATATATATATATATATATATATATATATATATATATATATATATATATATATATATATATATATATATATATATATATATATCTACATACACTCCTGTAAACTTTCTTTCTACCTAGCTAAAATTTTTGAATGTAGAGCATTGGATAAACAAATTTTACAACCTCTAGATTGATACTCTTTTAAATATATCTAGCTAGGATGAAACTTACATTTCATTTGAATGACAACTCACATCCTTCAAACATATTTTTATAGCAAAAATATGATGTGTGATTAACTAGTTCAATTGCAGTTCATTGATATAGTCTACATATATATATATATATATATATATATATATATATATATATATATATATATATATATATATATATATATAATGAGAATTTGTTTATTTTGCTTGTAGATATTGATAACAAAAGGACAAGGTATTTTCTTTCAGTGCTTACGTTATTATTGATAGCATATTGTACAAAGACGCTGAGCGAAGCACTGAAAGAAAAAAAAGACAGTATTTTGTGTATATTTTGTGGTAAGAAGTTTAAATTAGGGAAGATGCATGAGCCTGGCCGAGTTCTTTCAAGACATTTTTTTGCTCACTTGCTTATTTTTTATTGTTTATGCGGAAAATCACATACAACTTTGAGAGAACTCCAGCAACATAGTTGTATTTTGAAAACTAAAATGTTTTTTATTGTTGATATTGCTAGTTATAATAATTTTGTTTTATTTATTAAGAAAAAAATATTCTGAGTTAGTTATGGACATTACTTTTCCAAAAAATGTTGCGTTAGTATATCTCTATCCAATAGAAGGTTATTTTTCTGGAAACATTGATTTAGATTTTGAATTACGGTGTAAATGGTTGGCAATAGCTAAAAAACCGGTTGCTGGAGATCGAAAGCTTTTACTTAAAAACCAGTGTAAAAAAATAAGAGCACTTATATCTTCAGATTCTGATCTTTCAGAAACTGAAGAAAGTAATAATGACTTAATTTCTGTTGCTAGTTCACAGTGCAGTCCAAAAACCAGTGTTTTAGAATCTAATACTGTAACAGATAACCCTCAAACTCAAGTAGATTTAAAACAAAGCCAAAAGATTGATGATAAGAAAATTGATTTAACTTCACTTAAATTAATTTTGAATATAAAAGATGGACGAAAAAAAAAGGGTTTTAATGATTGTGTTAAATTGAAATTAGCGTCTATTAGACAGAAAATGCAAAAAAATTCAGATTTTTCTCAAGAAGAAATTCTTGTATTAACTGCACTCTTAGGTGAGTTTTAAAATTTTTATTTCACTATATTTTTTAATATTATCATGGCTCTGGAATTGGCTTTATGCAACTGTCCTATTTTATAATTTCTTACCACAAAATATATAGTTAATAGGATGTATTTTACTCTCTATATATATATATTATATATACAGACAATAGTCTGTGTTTTTATGAATACTTTATTCATATGTATACACTTCATGTAAAAATGTTCTGTCATTAGTTTACCTAATGCATTATTTTATTTGTTTTGTGGTTGAGAACTCCATATGCTTCATTCTTACTGTATTACTTTGCATAATATTACAAAATAAATATTACATCAACTACCTTCATACTGCATCCAAGTTAGAAAACAGTGAATTCCACATCTGTATTACTGAATCTATAGCATTGTTATGAAAAAGACTATAATTACTTAATTATTGTGTCATATCGTGACAAACTATCAACACTCAATTCACAAAACTGTAAAACCTAAAGTATAATGCTTGTGGTTGTAAAAAAGTCTTCTACAGTCTTGGTTTCTCAAACAAATTATAAAACATTTTCACAATTTTTTGTGTAAAAGCGGAGTTGTCTTACCATTTTGACAAAATGTGCCGACAACTTTTACATATTTTTCAAAAAACGAAGTTTAGAAATTATAAATGGGAGTTGTCTTAACCTTTTTGAAAATGTGACGATAACTTGAAATATTTATTTTTGTGTCGGAACATTGAAATTTTGTAAAATTTTAGAGTTGTAACCCCGAAAGTTTTACAAATTGACTAAATTACTAATGTTATATATGAATAAAATACTTTATTACGCTAAATATATACAAATTATTGCACAATACAAATAATGTATAATTTAATGTTCATGAGTTGTTGCTGATAGATTTGGCGAGCCATCAGTCATTCACTTGTACACGTATTCTATCTAAAAGCATACATAGACGTCGTTATAACAACTACATTATACTATGGTGAAAAATACGGTTATTAGTAGTTACTTATTACTAGCGAAGATTAACATACCTTAATTAAATTTCCGATATCGAAATCCTGCTAGCTTCGCTTGAAATGTGA
This sequence comes from Cryptosula pallasiana, assembly GCA_945261195.1. Taxonomy (NCBI): domain Eukaryota; kingdom Metazoa; phylum Bryozoa; class Gymnolaemata; order Cheilostomatida; family Cryptosulidae; genus Cryptosula; species Cryptosula pallasiana. The sequence goes on along the minus strand of OX183134.1, from coordinate 9,434,158 downwards.
TTGTTATCTTCATTGCTTTTCTCACTATCATTGTCGACAACTTCATCTTTTTCTTCAAAGTTTTTGTTTTCAGAGTCATCATCCGTCATATTATCATCTTCTTCGTCATCAGTATAAGCAACAATGTTATCATCATCATCATCATCATCAGCATCATCATCATGACTTTTCATCAGCTCAGCATCGTCAAATAGGGAAAATCTGAAAGCTTTTCCTTCTTTTGCACTTGAAGTAGATAGAAGCATTAAAGTTTCTTCAACACCCAGAATCGTGAGAATGTGTTTCTTTGTACCACTTTGAGTTGTCATCATACTTTTATAGTGGATCATACTGTGGGAGAATTTGCTGGCGAGTCGAGCTCACTGGGTACTAAGTGAGATAGTTATAGCTGACCATGATTGCTAGTAAAGGTTACACAAAGATTACAAGTTGTCTCCCCCCAAACAGTATCAAGAGTAGACGATTCTGGACAATTTAAACAAGTGATATTAAGGGGTCAAAGGTTGAACAGGAGCCCGCCCCTATTCTAAGTTGAGGACCAATAAGACATTGAATAAGCGTTATGCTTGAGCGACTTACCATATGCTTCATTATTATCGTGTAATCTGATTGGTGCTATATTATATCATATATACTATATTTTTGTATAAATATAAGGGACTGAGCCAGAGAGCTCAGTTTTATTCCTTGCAATAAAGCTCAAGCTTCAAGACTAGTCTTGTTGATGCCCTATATAGGGAGTTGCAGAATAATAAATAGACAAGCAGATTAGCAGTTGTGACCCAGTAGCAGCAAAAAGCACTACATTGGTGGCAGCGGTGGGATATTGCATTCAATACCCACAAGGTCACAACTGCTCAAAGAGACAACCACGCTACCAAGCTAACCATTACAGAGAAGCATGGCTACCAGGAGAACAAGAAATGCAGCTGCCCAGCCAGCTGCTCAGACAGCAACACAGCAAGCAGACCAGCCGGCTGCTCAAGCAGCTATACAGCAAGCAGTAGAGCCAGCTGCTCAGATAGCTGCACAACAAGCCATTCAACCGGCACAGCAAGCTGCTCAACCAGGCATACAGCCTACTATACAGCAAGCTGCTCAACCAGGCATACAGCCTGCAATACAGCAAGCTGTTCAACCAGCTAATCAGCAAGCCATTCAACCGGCACAGCAAGCTGCTCAACCATGCATACAGCCTGCAATACTGCAAGCTGCTCAACCAGTCATACAGCCTGCAATACAGCAAGCTGTTCAACCAGCTAATCAGCAAGCCATTCAACCGGCACAGCAAGCTGCTCAACCAGGCATACAGCCTGCAATACTGCAAGCTGCTCAACCAGTCATACAGCCTGCAATGCAGCAAGCTGCTCAACCAGTCATACAGCAAGCTGCTCAACCAGCTAATGATCAAGCATTTCAACCAGCACAGCCTGCTGCAGTACAGCCAGCCATTCAATTGGCAGCACAACCAGCTGTCGACCCGATTCAACTGTTGGCACAAGCGCTGCAAGGCGCCACTCAACATTGTGCTGCTCAGACTGCATTTAAAATACCGAAGTTTGAAGGGTCAGGAGACGTGGAATATTTTATTGCACGTTTCACAGAAGTTGCCGATGCCAATGACTGGGGACACAACACCACACTCCTGCATTTAAGAGAGGCTCTCAGAGGAGACGCTCTAGAGTGTGGCAAGCCTAATAATGTGCAGAGAGTATACACTGCTCTTAGGGCTCGTTTTGGCCTGACGGCCAGAGAAGCACTAGCCAAGCTGTCCAGCAAGCGTCGGTCGCACAAAACAACTTTACAAGAACACGCCAATGAGGTGCAACGCCTCGTGAATGTGGCGTATGATGATTTGCCACCCCGACAAGTGGAAAGGATGGTGCTAGATACCTTTTCCAGCACTCTGGGAAATGCGGTCTTACAACGCCACCTCCTCGCAGTTCAACCACAAACCGTAGAGGATGCAGTCCGAAGTGGCAGTGAATACTTGCAGATCAAGTCATTCCCAGAAGAACGACCCAACAGGGTTCGTATGGTGGAAAGTGAGGAAGAAGAAGAGGATGAGCTACAAACTGCTCAACCAACTTCACTCCCAGTCACTCAAGTCAAAGAATGTATGGAACAAAACATGTTGATGATGATGATAATGAAGACTGTACAAGGATTGTTGGAGGAGATCAAAACACAGAAACACACTCCACCTGCTCTCCAAACAGACAAGGAGGAGCTGGTCCCACCAAGTTGCTGGGGCTGTGGGAAGCAAGGACACTACCGCAGTGGCTGCCCCTCCAAGCCATGGAGCAGTAGGCCCAAGCAGACCAACAAACAGCCGGGAAACGGAAAAGGCCCGGTGCAGTAACTCCAACTGCTAGCCAACCACGGGCAACCCGGAGATTTGACAAAACAATTCAGCGCTTGGAACAACACAATCCTGTAGATGGCCAACCTACAACGCTGACAACACCAGTGGCCACCCAACTACACTGGGAAGTACCTACTTCCAACCGGTTCGCAATGTTACAAGAGGCAGATGAACTAGAGGCAAGCCCGGAGCTATGTGGCCAACCACACTGGCATATACAGTCGGCAAAGCCTGCTACCTCAACTGAACTACGTACCATACCCAAGCGAAGTTCCAGACAGACAACTCCTAAAGTACAACCAGCCGAGATAATGGAGGAACCCCTTGAACGCCCCTATACGGCGAGCTACTTTCTGCCGGGCAAGTTGGAAGGGAAAGCAATCTCTATCCTAGTAGATACAGGCTGTACTACTAATTTGTTGTCTCAACACACCTTTCGGCGACTTTCATCTGTTACTAGGCAAACTTTGCAAGAGAGTGACACGCACGGAATCATGGCCGACGGCTCCCGCATCCCCTTTTATGGCACGATTCGGCTTCCTCTTAGGCTCAGAGATGTCAAGACTGAAGTTACATTCGTAGTTAGCCACATAAGTGAAGATGCAATTGTTGGGATGCCTTTCCTACAGTCACACCAGTGTCAGCTCAAATTCGATGAAGCCATAATTGTTCTGGATGGGCAGGAACTTGCATGTACTGATAAGCATGGCAGAATGATGGTCAGTCAAGTGCTAGTACTCAGGGACGCCCAACTCCCACCATGCTCAGAAGCCATGCTGTGGTGTGAGCTGAACAACTCAAACCACCCTCCACTGGGGTTGATAGAGGGGCGGACAGATGGACCACCTTTGGCAGCTAGCTTAAACCACCCAGATGAGCAGGGCAGAATTCTAGTACGATGTCTGAGCCCCACGGACCAACCGGTACAATTAAAGGCAGGAAAAAAGGTGGGAAAGTACCTGGCTGTCTCACCAGATGAATGCATGGATAAAGATCCACCAGCCGAAAGAGCACCCTTACGTGGCACGACAGTACTCACCCACCCGGTGCCAGAACACCTGCAAGAAGTCTATGACGCAGCATTGCCAAACTGCAAGAATCAGGAAGAAGCCCAACAGCTAGCACAGCTGTTGGGACAATATCAAACAGTTTTCAGCAAGGGAGAACAAGACATGGGTCGCACAGACCTTGTAGCTCACAGCATGCCCTTACTGCCAGGCACCAAGCCAATAAGACAGCCCCCACATCGCCTGGGGCCTCAAAAAGAAGAGGAGGCAGAAAGGCAGGTGGTCCAGTTGCTGAAAAGAGGTTTGATTGAACCAGCCTCAGGGGCTTGGAGCTCGCCAGTGGTGCTGGTGAAGAAAAAAGATGGAAGCTGGCGATTCTGTATTGATTACAGAAAGTTGAATGCCGTAACCCACGTGGATGCATACCCACTGCCTCGGATCGACGAGAGTTTAGATGCACTCTCAGGTAGTAAATATTTTACTACACTGGACCTGGTCAGTGGCTACTGGCAGGTGCCGCTAGACGAAGAAGCCAGAGAGAAGTCCTCTTTTGCCACCAGAACCGGACTGTGGCGATGGAAAGTTCTGCCTTTTGGGCTGACCTCAGCTCCTGCCACATTCCTACGCCTTATGGAAAAGGTGCTGCACGGACTCCATTGGCAAACGCTTCTCCTATACCTGGATGACATTATTGTCATTGCTCCAAACTTTCAGACCCATCTACACAGACTGGCAGAGGTGCTACAACGACTCCAACATGCCGGCTTGAAACTCAAGCCGGAGAAGTGTGAGCTGTTACAGTCGCAAGTCAAATACCTAGGCCATGTGGTCAGTGAGAAAGGGGTAGCCACCGACCCAGCTAAAGTGGAAGCAGTTAAAGGCTGGAGACCTCCGAAGGACCTAAAAGGCCTTCAAGCATTCCTTGGAACTGTAGGCTATTATAGACAGTTTATTCCCGACTTCGCTACAGTCGCCAAACCACTAACCAGATTAACCAGCAAGGAAGCCACTTGGGAGTGGGACACTGACCAACAGAGAGCGTTCCAGCAACTCAAACATAGCCTGCTTACAGCACCCATTCTGGGCTACCCAGAGGCCAAGGGAACCTACATCTTGGACACTGATGCAAGTCAAGATGGCCTGGGAGCAGTTTTATCACAAGAGCAAGGAGGACGAGAGCGAGTTATCTCGTACTACAGCAAAACATTGGGTCCAGCCGAACGCAATTACTGCGTCACAAGGAAGGAACTGCTTGCTGTTGTTAAAGCTGTTAAGCATTACCGCCCATACCTGTACGGGCAGAAATTCAGACTGCGCACTGACCATGCCTCGCTCTTATGGCTGTGTCGAAAAAAGGAGCCAACCAGCCAGGTGGCTCGCTGGCTAGAAATCTTGTCAGAGTTCACCTACACTCTGGAGCACAGGAGTGGATTGCAGCACGGCAATGCAGACGGCCTCAGCAGGCGTTATGCTACTGATTGCCGACAGTGCACCCACATCCAAAATAGAGATGGTGGACCTACCAAGGCAGAAGTAGCTGAGGATGCAGGGGTAAACTTTCCGTGGACAGGAACACCCCTATCCAGCACCGCCACTGATGGAACCCAGGTCGCAGCTGTGAGCAGAAGCAATGCTGCACCCGCTGACAAAGACCTGGCTAAAGCACAAAAGGAGGGCAACCATCCCACAGCAGTTATCTATGCAGCCGTAGAGAGTGGGACCCTGTTGACTAAGGAGCAACTGGAGTTGGGTTGTCGGGAACTCAGACAGTTGAGCGCACGTCAACCATCACTCCGCATAAGGGCTGATGGCATGCTGGAAGTTCATATAGTGGTTGGCAATAGAGCCCGTTGGTGTGCCATCTGCCCACCCAGCCTTCGAGGAACTGTGATGTGGCAGACCCACTCACTAGCCCATGCAGGCATAAAAAAGACCACCAAACGAGTACAGTTGACCTGGTACTGGCCAGGAATGAATGCAGATGCGCGCCGATTGGTTGCAAGCTGTGAAGTTTGCCAGCGTGCAAAAAGTGGTAGCACGAAGCCCAACCCTGCCAGATAGCTAATGTATGCTGGTCGCCCCTGGCAAAAGCTGGCTGTCGATCTGGTTGGGCCCCTGCCTGAAACCGACAGAGGAAATGTGTGGATACCAGTGCTCACAGACCATTTTACCCGATGGCAGGATGCACTAGCTATTCCTGATGCAACTACGCCAGTGGTGGCGGCAGCTCTCGATGAGAGAATAATTTGTTACTTTGACGTCCCTGAACAAATCCACACAGACCATGGTGCACAATTTGAGTCAGGTCTGATGAAAGAGCTGTGCACCCTGTGGAATGTTGAAAAGACCCGAACAACACCCTATCACCCCCAAGCCAATGGAGTGGTCGAGAGAAATAATCGAGTGCTTGGTGACTCACTACGTTCTCTGTTACTAACAAGGAGGCCTGAAGAATGGGACTTGGTGCTACCTCAACTCATGAGGGCGTTCAGGGCTACTCCCCATTCAGTGACAGATGAAACACCCAACTACCTAATGTTGGGAAGAGAACTCAGACTCCCAGACCAAATTGATTACCATCCACCACTTACCGACCATATGCCAGTACACCAATATGCGCAGAACTTGAAAGAGCGTCTAGAGTCCGTACATGACACGTTAAGAGAGACGCAGAGACAAATCAGGAATGAAGAGGGGGAGGAGCCAACCCTTTTTGCTGTTGGAGACCAAGTCTGGCTCGAAAACAGAAGGAGGCGCAAGGGTGAAAACCTCAAGCTACAGCCAAAGTTTGTGGGCCCATTCACGGTGGAAGAAGCATACTCCAACCACACCTACTTGATCACACGCCATGGGCAGTCATCAATACAAAATGGATCACGCTTGAAGCCATACAAGAGCTGCCCGGATCCCAGAGGACAGGCCCCTGCTGCCGTAGAACCCAACAGGCGTCCCAACATGAGAGGAGCGGTAGCCCGGCGCCCCAAAGCAGCCCGTTCGGCTAAACCAGCAGAGCCTACCCCTCCTGCTGACTTATTAGCACCGGCACCCCAGCTAACAGAACCAATAATGGACAATCCTTCCCTGCAGGGAGAGGAAGTCACCACCAACCTCCCCTGCAAACTATATGAAGGTGGACCAGATATTCTACCAGCTATAGGTGAAAACGGTGCAGCAAGCGCTACACCCCTGCTGGCTACACCACTGACAGTCCAAGGGCATTGCCCTGTTGCAGGTGAAGAAGAAAGGGGATTACCCAAAAGAAATACAGGACCACCCATAAGATATGGCCAGGCTGTTTGCCATCAAGTAGAGAGGCACTTTCATGACAATGATGCAAGGTCACAATGGCAGACCGCGAGAAAACACACCTCACAAGAGAAAAAATTTATGCTAGCCAGAGAACCACTGGGAGGAGCACAGCCATTCTTGGTGTCAAATGAGCCCACGAGAGCCACTCATTCACCCAAAATACAACCTGAGACCAGAAGAAAAACTTTCCAGAATTCAAAAATGCTTCCAGTAGGTCATGCCAGACAGACGATGAGTCAACAATTTGCAGACTGGTGTGCAGTAGCGAGCAAGTTCACTTGTACACAACAGCCTGAGGTAGCCACACCTAATCCAACTGCTCTTCTAACTACAAACAACATGGCTACAAACCACTCTGAGAAGGATTCATCTGAGGTAGATGAAGAGGCGCTCCTACAGGAGAATCTAGACAGTTTCGACTCTATCCTACCGGAAGAAGAAGAAGCGTTGTTGTCCACAACTGTGATAGGTGCACCAAAAGGGGGGCAGACGGAGATGGTTGATCAAGAACGACCATCTAACGTTGCAGAAAACCACACTGAAAGCAAAGGAGAAAGGAGTAAGGGTAATGGTGATGAGTGTGACTATTATAGTAATTGGGTGATAGCCAATAGAAGTAGCAATGACCCACTGGCTCTTAAGAGCAGGGTGCCCTCGCCCACATTCTTTGAGGACGTTCCTCCGCTTCCTACGGGGAGAGCTGCAGTAAAAAATGACAGCAAAAGGGTTATTGAAAGTAAAACTTTGTATAGCCAATGCCACCTAAGGTTCCAGAACCCCCCGGGCCAGCCAGGAGTTGCCCCGGGCCGGAGGCACCCAACAGAGCCATCTAGCTTGTGTATACCTGCCCAAAGACTTACAAGAGGGTTTAAAAACCATACCATCAGTGTACCAACAGAACCACTGGCAGTGAGGGCTGTACAATCTCTATGTTGTAACACCGCCTCTCTGAATGATGCAGATCTCATCCCAAGCTGGGATGAGAGATATCAGCCTTTAGGCTATACTGTTGCAGACAAACAACTGGGCATTGGTTGTATGCTTTTAGGAAAAGAAAGGCGGATCCGATCAAAGGTAACTACTCAACCTAAACTGTCTGTAGGAGTAGTAAAAGACAGCAAGAAAAGTTTGGTGGGGGAACCACCAGCAAATGCTATATTATTGTTATTAGAGCCCACAGCCTCTAATGGGGCGGAGTATGTGGGAGAATTTGCTGGCGAGTCGAGCTCACTGGGTACTAAGTGAGATAGTTATAGCTGACCATGATTGCTAGTAAAGGTTACACAAAGATTACAAGTTGTCTCCCCCCAAACAGTATCAAGAGTAGACGATTCTGGACAATTTAAACAAGTGATATTAAGGGGTCAAAGGTCGAACAGGAGCCCGCCCCTATTCTCAGTTGAAGACCAATAAGACATTGAATAAGCGTTATGCTTGAGCGACTTACCATATGCTTCATTATTATTGTGTAATCTGATTGGTGCTATATTATATCATATATACTATATTTTTGTATAAATATAAGGGACTGAGCCAGAGAGCTCAGTTTTATTCCTTGCAATAAAGCTCTAGCTTCAAGACTAGTCTTGTTGATGCCCTATATAGGGAGTTGCAGAATAATAAATAGACAAGCAGATTAGCAGTTGTGACCCAGTAGCAGCAAAAAGCACTACAATACCGCATTCATGATTTTTGATCTTCAAAACGTTCTCAAAAGGGACAACAATCTTCCCAGTCATCAAAGATCCATCATTCATCATGTATCTGTAAGTGACAGTGTGAGTGATACGTAGAGGCGTTGTATCTTGTTTTCGTTTTCGCTGCTTCAACTTCAAATTTTTCCAAACTGAAAGTCTAGTGAATGTCAGAAGAGTGTTGACAGGAATATTATCGAAAGTGATGATATCAAAGTATGCTTGCAACTGTTTCAATGATTTTTTTCTCAAGATTTTGGCTGTAACTCGTTGTTCTAGCCCTTGATGATGATTATCTCCTACAATACGCAGATCGGGTTGATTTTCTTCTAGCTTTCCCCATGTACAGTAGGATTTGTGAAGAGCTGGGATCGAGTTCCTGTAGCTTCACCGTAAGTTCTTTGTCAATCAGTGACTTGACTCGAACTCGATGATTGTTTGTTGAAACATATTCGTAATCCAATATACCATAATCTTCAACGTAATTGACATCGAAAACTTCCAATATTGTAGGAATTGGTAAATCCAACAAACTCACAAAATTTCCGATTTCCAACATTCCTTTCTGCATAGCTCCTGTCATTATTCCAGCCATCTCGAGCAATTCGAACTCTCTAAGTTTGTTTACGGTATTATTCTTGGTGTTGCTGAATAAAAAGGAAATTGAAGCTCGAGATAATGTCCCTGTCGGTTTTTTTTAATCCTCTGTTTGTTTGACTTCACTGTTCTCATGCAGATATGTGTAGTCCGGTGTGGGACTCAAAGGAGAGTCAGCTGAAACTACATGATGTTTCATTGCTATATCAGCAGGAGTATTGATGTTTGAGCGAGAAGATGTATCATTACAGGTGTTAGGATTGGGTCTTCTATCATAAATGTGAATGCCGTTGGTGGTGGAATTGATGGTTGTAGTGGAGATAGCGTTAGTGTTGTTGGTAGCTGTGGTTGGTTCAATATGGAGCTTAGAAAGTGCTTTGGAGTGTGATTTCATCATACCTGCAAAAAGTAAAAGAACTTAGTTTAATGATGTAAATATACTGAAATTATTGTTTTATTAAAAGATTGTTTTTAAAAACTAAGATTCAAAAACCTAGATGTTTCAATTAATTAAAAACAAATAATTATTTTAGCGCTTCTTACCTTGTTGCTCTCCTAATAGCTGTAGTAGATGTTGCTTCTCTGTTAGCCGTTGTAGAACTGGATGCTTTCTGTGTGAAAACGTTGGCTCTTATATAGCTAAAGTTGCACTGATTAAACCCTATGAACACCATCTCGTGTCAATCTCTATAAATCAGCATTTTTTCGCGCGAAGGAAATTCAATGCTTTCGCGGGAATAAATGATTTATTTTCACGCGAATACAAACCAATGCTTTCGCGGGAATAAATACTTTATTTTCACGCGAATACAAACCGTTGCTTTCGCGGGAATAAAACTGTTATTTTCACGCGAATACAAACCAATGCTTTTGCGGGAATAAATAATTTATTTCCACGCGAATGGAAACCGTTGCTTTCGCGGGAATAAATAATTTATTTTCACGCGAATGGAAACCATTGCTTTCGCGGGAGTAAATAATTTATTTTCACGCGAATAAAAACCAATGCTTTTGCGGGAATAAATGATTTGTTTTCACGCGAATGAAAATCATTGCTTTCGCGAGAATAAATAATTTATTTTCACGCGAATGGAAACTGTTGCTTTTGCGGGAATAAATGATTTGTTTTCACGCGAATGGAAACCATTGCTTTCGCGGGAATAAATAATTTATTTTCACGCGAATGGAAACCGTTGCTTTCGCGGGAGTGAATAATTTATTTTCACGCGAATAGAAACCAATGCTTTCGAGGGAAATTAAATCATTTATTCCCGCGAAAGCATTGGTTTCTATTCGCGTTAAAATAAATTATTTATTCCCGCGAAAGCAACGGTTTCCATTCGCGTGAAAATAAGTTATTCATTCCCGCAAAAACATTGTTTTCTATTCGCGTGAAAATAAGTTATTTATTCCCGCGAAAGCATTGGTTTGTATTTGCGTGAAAATAACAGTTTTATTCCCGCAAAAGCAACGGTCTGCATTCGCGTGAAAACAAAGTATTTATTCCCGCGAAAGCATTGGTTTGTATTCGCGTGAAAATAATTCATTTATTCCCGCGAAAACATTGACTTTCCTTCGCGTGAAAAAATGGTGATTCATAGAGATTGACACGAGATGGTGTTCATGGGGTTTAATCAGCACAACTTTAGCTATATAAGAGCCATCGTTTTCACACAGAAAGCATCCAGTTCTACAACGGCTAACAGAGAAGCAACATCTACTACAGCTATTAGGAGAGCATCAAGGTAAAAACTTAATAAATTACAGTTTTTACTCACACATTTTTTATTATACTATAACAACTGAAAAAAATTAATCATCTGTATTTTTTTAGATTCAACCACAAAAAATGGAAGTAGTTAACAACACAGAATCAGAAACTCAGCCTAAACCTTTGACTCAAGAGGACTTGATACTTCTACAAAACCTATGCAATAAAAAAATTGAAGAGAGAGTGCAAATTATCTCAAACAATTGTAAATTCATCCAGAAAGACTTGATAGAACAGCTAAATAGTTTTCGAACTGAATCTTTTCTAACATTAAAGCTCTTAGGGAATGATGTTACATCAGACATTCAGAGGTTACATTGTGTATTACAACAACGACAATATCAACTAGATCAGGTAAGCACACCAATTTCTATCGAGTGTGCTCGTAAAGATCTTGCTTTAAAAAAAAAAAACATGCAGCGACAGTCCGCTCAAAGACAAGCTAGAAGGGTAAGGACTCAACAACGTAAGGCACGACAAGCTACAAAAACATCTGATTAACAGTCGATTTTTGATGATAAGGTAATAATTAATAAAAACGCTATTTAGTAAAAGTTTGTAGTTGTTTTAAATTTCTGTTTAACCATTCTATACTAATACATAACTTTCATTTTTGTTTAATCAACCTATGCTAATACATAACTTTTTATTTTAGTTCATTATGGAATCAAAAGTACATAGAACAGAAGTCTTCCTTCCTAAGATATAACATCAGTACATCAAGTACATCAATGATGACATTGTAAAAAAGATTATGCATTGATTATCATTACAAGTTGTAGTGCTTTGTATTACTTAGTATTTACTAACTCTATGTATATTATACAAGGATATTTTCCTACTTATTATGTAATAAATGTATATAATCATATATTGGTTTAATGTAGGTATATCTCCTTGTTCTTCTCTCCTCTCTCTCTCAAAATATCATATGAGTTCGAGTTATGTAAAACAATAAAGAAAAAGACTTTGCATTAATTAACATTACAAAAGCTAGTGCTTTGTATTACTTAGGTTTTACTGACACTAGCTATATTATATGGGAAGGTTTGCCCCTGCTTATTATGTAATAAATGTATATAATTATATATTGATTCATTTTTAATCAATGTATTTATTCAAGCTAGATATAACTCCTCTCTCCTCTCTCAAAATTCTATATGAGTTTGAGTTATGTAAACAATTATCAAAAACTTGAGTGCCATACATTCAAAATCTATACGCCATATAAGTTCAAATTTTGTAAAATAATAATCAAAACTCAAATGCCACTCAAATGCCACTTAAACGCCACTCAAATACCCCTCAAATAAAATACAATATAAACTCGGCGAATCCATCCAACGTCGTAACTCATTGCATAACCCCCAAGATCAAATCCACAAAAAAACACTTGGTAGGGAGATCTGCTCATATAATACTACTAGTGATCGTACAGGGCTCCCAGGCTGTACATAGAGTTAGGTCCATGGAGTTGGTAGTTTAAGGGTGAGTACTTCCTGTTCTCGACCTTGACTAAGTTCCAAGACACTTTTGAGGATCCTCCTTTAAGGCGGCCATCTTGTGCCGGCCCAGTACAGCTGTACCGGGTCGGTAAGGGTCACTACCGACCCTGCAGGGGTCAATACCTGCCCTGCTCACTATGCCACCGGCACAGTAGGACTTTCTACCCAACAGCTATTAGCCAAACGCTGTGGGTAAAAGCCTAGCGCATTGTCTCGCAAGGTTTTTAGCGTAAACGACCTGTTTACTACTAGTGTGCACTAAAATATACCACATACCTCTCTCCATTAAAGTCATAGCCTGGCTTTAATAACAAAATATCAAGAGCAGATATGTGTGGGGGTAACACCCGTACCCAGATTATATATTTGATTATATATATAGTTGAGTGCTATGCCATGAGATGACATAGCACCTCTCTCCAGAGAAGGTCGCCCTTGCAGGTGACCTCCCATTACTCAACTCCTCCTGGATCATAGGGGAAGCTAGTAATCAGCTCCTTCTCCTCCTCTACGGGAGGGCTTGATGCTTGTACCAATCGTATGGTAAGCTTGGGCGTCACGTTCATTTGTGAGCGTGAGTCTACAGCAACACGTGCATTACCAGTTTTATGCAACATGTCAATGGGCTGCCTATATTGCAGCGGGGCTTGCTGTACCATAGCGTCATGTATGGGTGTGAGCAGTGGCCCTGGAAGTTCTAGTGCTGGCAGAACCTTCCTTATCTCAACTTTAGGAGACCGCCGTTCCTTTTCCAAGGAAAGCCAGCGCCTTCTCTCCTCTTCCCACTGTACCGTGGGGGTGCAAGCAACATCCCGTGCCGGGGTGTGGTGCACTGTGCTGTGTGGCACCAAGGTTGGTGGTGAAGACGTCGTGGGACGTTCACCCTTAGCTGCCACCACAGGCTTTCTCTTTCGGTAAGCTCTACAAGGGTAACTACTGCCTTGTAACTTCTCAGTCTTCCCTGACTGAATCTCTGGAGGACCCCGGGCCGGTAGGGAGTCATCCCGGGCCGGCAGGCAGGCAGCATCAAGCGGTGGGCACTTGATCTCCCGCTCTTTCTTATCTACTGCCCTTATGAGGGTGTCAGCAGTCCCAACTTGTGGGAGAGCGCTTACTCTACTGTCACCAGCGCATGGTGAGTCTAGAGGTACAGGTTTAGCATAGCTAGGTGGGCTGCCACTCCGTAGTGCTAACGGATCTCGTGGTGTGCAGTTCTCAAATAACCATTTTGAAAATGCTGCATTTAATTGCTCACCCTCTTTCTCTTTCCCTGCTAGCTTGACCTTCTCTACTTCGGTATACAGCTCTGCCGTTGGCATCGCTTCCAGTACTTCTGTGTCTGCACAGTTGGCTGATGGACAATTATCAAGGCCTGCATCCTGCAGCAAATCTGCCTTTTGGTCCTCAAGCTCTATGCATTGATCAGCCGCCATGGCTAGTTGGGGGATGGTCCTGTCACTGTCACTGCTAGGTACGAGTGGCTGGTCTGTGCTGCAGAGTTGTTTACAACTTTGTCTCACTCTGCCCGGCTTAACAGGAAGGGTTCGAGTACTGGGAGGTTTTGGCCACTTCTCCAACATCTTTAGACGGTCAGCCACAGTGATTCTGTTCACCGGAGGTTGTCGGGGAGCTCCTCGGGGTAGTCTACTTTTCTTTGTAGGGGTTGGATGGCTGAAGGGTGGCTGCCTCTTTCCAGCGGTGGGGGTCTCCTCTCTCCATCGCATGGGTGTAGCCAACGGGGGGGGGGGGGAAACACTGTTTTGCCTATAGCTCCTACAGTTGTTGTTCGATCCGGCTCAAGTCTTCTGCCATCTACCTGTGGCGGGGGGCTCTTCACAGCCTGGTACATTCCACCTGTAGTTCTCTCTACAGCGGGTGGTTGTGTGGGGACGTCCTCTTCTTCAGGGGTGTAAGGGGTGTACTCCGTCAGCTCTGCTTGCGCTAGACGGACACTGTCATTAAGTGGCCGCCCGTGCTTGTCCGTGCAAGGTAACACATGTCCGTCAATGATGACATGGGAGTCTGGAAACCTTAGGGCACACTCGTGTAAGGTGAGAAACGGCATGCCAATTATGGCATCTTCATTGATGTCACTAATGACGAAGTTAACGCTCGTTCTCAGTTTACGAAGCTGCAAGTTTACTTGCAGGATACCGTAAAAGGGAATCCTAGACCCGTCAGCCATGAGTCCATGTGCCTCGCTGCATTGCAGCGTGTCCTTCACTGACTGTGGCAATTGCTGATACAGATGCTTCGACAGCAAGTAGGTGGTGCAGCCTGTGTCAATCAACAGGGAGGCTGGTCTACCGGCTAACCTTCCAGCCAGGAAGTAGCTGGCCTGGTAAGGTCGCTCCAGCGGTGGCGCTGCCATTTGTGTTCTCCTGGGGGTTTGTCCACTCTCTCCTAGAGTTGCAGGACTGTAAGGGGGTTGATGAGCTTTCCGGCTACTGTCAGTCTGTGTTCTCCTGGGGGGTTGTCCACTCTTCTTCAGAGTTACAGGACTAATGGGGGCTTGTCGAGCTGTCCGGCTGTCCTCAGCGGGCGTCTGTGCTCTCTTGGGGGGTTGTCCACTCTTCTTCAGAGTTCCAGGACTGTACGGGGTGTCAGGAGTTGTTTTGCTTGTCCAGCGGTGGTTGGTTGCTGTCGGTTGTATCTTGGGAGGTTGTCCACTCTCTCCTAGAGTTCCAGGACTATAAGGGGTTGTGGGTGTGGTCCGGCTTGCCCAGCTGCAGTCAGCTGCCGGTGGCGCTGCTGCGGGCGCCGGCCGTTTCCCGTCTGTCTGGGGTTGTTTGTAAAGTGAACTGCGCGCTGAGTTCGGGGGCAGGTACCCATCATGTGGCCTGGTTGTCCGCACCCCCAGCAGCGTGTTGCAGGCGCCGTCTCCAACTGTGGAGGGGGAGCTGCTTGTCTGGCCGCTCTCAGCGACCATAGCTCTTCTGTCAAGAGCTTTAGGCTGTCCATGACTGTTGTCATAGGATCCGGTATGGCAGGTGTAGGGGTGTGGTGTGTCTGCTGTACGGCAGTAGCGGTGGAGACACGTTGAGACGGGCCCTTGGCAACCGTCCTCATCCATTCCTCTTCCTCCTCGTCGGCATCCTCTTCCAGCATCTGTACGTGAGCCTGGCACTCCTCAAACGGTGTCTTTATCTGCATATACTCGTTGCCGGCCCGGACTGCTTCAGCAATGTCAATGGGCTGCATGGCCAACAAGTGCCTTTGCAGGTAAGCATTACCAACTGTGGTGCTGAAGATGTCCAGCATCATCCTCTGCATGGGTCGGTGAGGTAGATCTGCGTAAGCAACGCGCACTAGGCGCTCTACTTCACTTGCATGCTCTTGGAGCGACGTCTTGTGTGGCGGCGTAGGCTGGTCAGCCGGGACATAGCTTCCCTTTGTGTTAGCCCAAAACGTGCTCGTAGTGCAGCAAAGATACCCTGCAGATGTGGAGGCTTTCCACAGTCCAATGCTTTACCTCGTAATGCATCCCTTAGGTATAACATGGCCGTGTTCTCTGGCCACTCATTCATTTCGGCTACCTCAACGAATCTGCTGATGAAGTACTCGACGTCTCCTTCGCCGTCGAACTTCGGAGCCTTTAGCCTAGCTGGTGCATTGTCTTGGTTGGGCCTCATCATAGCCGTCAATGCTTCGGTCAATCTATCAATGGCTGTAGCTTCTGGGTTGCCAGCGGGTGCTCGACCAGCGCTGCGTGCTCTCTGGGTGGCCATTCTTTGCAGATAGAGGAGTGATCTCAACTCAAATCTAAGAGATGGTCAGTACAACTGGATCCCGGGCCGGTATAGGTGAGATCCGGGTCGGTAGCTGTGTTTCCAGTGGCTCTAGCAGATCTAGGGGTTGGTCCAATGGATACTGTGGCAGTATCTGGCACTCCGTCGCTTGTAACAACAGTTACGAAACTTCTTGTACTGCTGCAGGGCGGAGCGAAGCTCTACGGGCCTACAGGCAGTAGTGTAGTAACACTGTAAATGGATACAGTGCCGGGGTCACTGTTACCAGCTGAGTAGCACTCCAAGCTGAATAACCTCTGGTAGCTGAGTCTGTACAGCTGATACACGACTCTCTCTTCTTTTCGCACAGTGCCGGTATCTCTATGTCCAGGTCGGAGCGAACTCTACGAGCGTGTAGAAGATACGGTAGCGTCTGTACTGGACTGTTGCAAACGGAGCAAGCTCTACGGTTGATGCAGACAGCCTTTAGTAGTGGATACTGTGCCGGGATAGCTGCTGCAGTTCGGAGCGAACTCAAACGAACCTGCAGAGAAATCCGGTAGTATCTTGTGTCAATTGCTTCTTCAGATCTACTCCCGGTAGATATATTTCTTCTCCTCTCTCCAGATCTACACCCGGTAGATCACTTCTCCTTCTTCAGTGGTAGCTGGCCTGCAGTGCATTCGCAGGGCCAGAGGGTAGCGTGAAAGAGCACAGCGTGGGAAGGTACCGTTTATCCCACTGCTGCCACCAACGTAATGGATTCCGGTCTGTTACCACGGACATCCACTAGTCTCGAGTATTCTACCTCTCTCCAGAGTGGACACTGTACTGACCGACAGTGACAACTGTATAGGGCAACCGAATTACCCGGTAAGGCAAGAGCCCATGGCTCAGACAAACAGTACCGAGTAGTGTTTGTTATAATGGCTTTATTACAAAGCTGTCCTGACGGTAATTATTCCTCTAGGTGTTTAGCAATATAAGAATACATGCCATGGCTCATTGTAATGAATGCACAGATTAACAGTGGGAGCTCTCCTTTTATAGGAGAGCTAATGAACACAAAACATATAAGAGACAATGCACAGGAAGTAAATGAACCAATTACATTAACTATATAAATACTCAACCAATCACAATGCAATGCAAGATAATAAAGGGAGGTGCCAAGTGGCTAAGGGCGGAGTCCTTTCTCCTAATTGTCCAATGACGGCTCCTACAGGGTTCCCAGGCTGTACATAGAATTAGGTCCACTAAGTTGGTACTTTAGGGGTAAGCACTTCCTGTTTACGACCTTGACTAAGTTCTCTGACGTCTTTGCAGATCCTCGTCTAAGGCGGCCATCTTGTGCCGGCCCAGTACAGCTGTACCGGGTCGGTAGAGGTCACTACCGACCCTGCAGGGGTCAATACCGGCCCTGCTTACTATGCTACCGGCACAGTAGGACTTCCTACCCAACAGCTATTAACCAAATGCTGTGGCAGAAGTCTAGTGCATTGCTTCGCAAGGTTTCTAGTGTAAACTACCTGTTTACTCCTAGAGTGCACTGAAGTCTACCACAATAGGAACAAAAATTAATTTTTAGTTGATAACTTGACTTCTCATTTATCCTTGTTTACATATTTTCTTTATACATATATGTAAAGGTTTGAAATAATTCTATATGAATACATGTGCCTCTGTCCACAGGGATGTCCACAGGGATATCCACAGGGATGTATACCTAACCCACTACACTGAGAGATGCTAAAACTGCAGTGAAAACGACATATTAGACTAACATGTTGTATGGCTGGGGCTTAGATTTGCCATTTGTTATCAAACCAGACACATTTGTGGATTTATTATTTCAGTAATAATGTGAGCGGGGCGAATCATTGATCTAAAACTCGGCAAATTTGATTATGCAAATTCTCAGACTACTACGCTGCAATAAATAAAAAAAATGCTATAAAAAGAACCAGCTGTACCAGTTTGTTGGATTACGGAGCGTTTGAAATTTCAATTTGTTCTCGAATTTGAGATGTTTCATACTTTGCTATAGTAAGCACACTGCCTTCGTAAAAAAGGGAGACAGAGAGTGTTACGGAGGGAAAGATGGAAGATGCTAGAGTGGGACAGGGATAGAGTGGGACGGGGTAGAGTGGGACAGGGATAAAGTCGGGCAGGGATAAAGCAAAGTAGAGGGAGGGAAGTAGAGCAGGGCAGGCTCAGGGCGTGAGGGGGAAGAGCGGAGTGGGAACAGAGTGGGCTGGAAGAATGATATTTAAATATGACGGATAATTATGGCTAGATGGTAATAGAAAAGGGCCACTTGCTCTAAACTCTTGTGAGCGTCAATATTTATACAAGGTTAATCTCTATGTATGTTGTAGGGTTTGTTGTTTCTGCGGAATATTGCACAGTTTCCTATATTACTCAATATTTATTGAGATGGTTGATCTTAGAATTTTTGAACATTGCTAGTGTTTGGGCAAAGTGGGGGAAAAACTAAACCATGTTTTACCTCTTCCCAATTTTCAGGATGCTCACAACGTAGCGGTTTACTAAAAAATGGTATCAATAACAGACTCTATCATGGGATAACTTGATTTATTTGTCATTGCTTACTTCTCGCAACCATGTTATGTCTTTTAGGAAATGAAGTCAGAAATTTTTTTATTTTCTGACTATTTATGAAAGAAACATTAGACCAGTTTATTTTTTGTTACTGGGCATGTAATCAAGTTGTTTATGGTTGCATGTAAAATAAGCTTAAGTTTGCCAAGACCCCTCACGATCACCAAGCGTGGGCGACTCCAAACATTACTGGTGTGTTGTATAAGCTTCTATGATATCTATGGAGACCAGCCTTAAGTAACTCAATTTAGAACTTTTTAGTGCTATGTTAGGCAGTTTCAAATAAAAAAAACCTGAAGGCAATGAAACATTTTTAAAAAGTCAAGTGTTTTACCTGTAATGATCCCAAGTGTGGGTTGAGGTCCTTTGGGTTTGCTAGCCACACCAGCTTGCTTGGTGCTTGGTGAAGGTGCTTCTCTTGTGTCTAGCAATCAGTAAATGAATAGCATGTGTGAGCTAGCTCTGACAGTGCTAATGTAGATAAATGAAGTCTGAGAATGCGGGTGCAAAAAATGCTAAATACGAGATTGATAAACGTCTTATAGAAATAACTGAAGGGCTAAGATCAAAAGCTAAATCTAAGTCACAAATTTGTAAAAATGAAAGCTCTAGCAATTGTTGGGTTAATGGTGACTGGTGAAGTTTTTTGCCAGAATTTCAAATATAAGGTGAATTTAACCCAATTAGTATTTATGATAATTATAAGCACACCCTCAGAACTGATTGACATTTCCACTTCATGTTTAGAGGTAGCACCCCGCGGATATCCAGGAAAGAAGTAAAGTCTTCTGTAGTGAGTGAAAGTACAGGTACTGGTTGGCACATTTCCTCCAAAGTAAGAACCACCGTCTGTATATCTGGTAGACATACTCGTTTGTCTCACTCTACTCTGTATCTACAAGTAAAATAATTATTTATGTACTGCAGTAACAACTAAGAACTTAATATTAATTACAATTTTTATTATTATTATCGGAGCAGTGAAATAAAATCATATATGAGTAGTAATATATGAGCAGATCTCCCTACCAAGTGTTTTTTTGTGGATTAGACCTTGGAGTTGAGGCAATGAGTTACGGCGTTGGATGAATTCGCCGAGTTTATATTTTATTTCATTTGAGGGGCATTTGAGTGGCATTTAAGTGGCATTTGAGTTTTGATTATTTTTTTACTTAATTTGAACTCATATGGCAGCTAGATTTTGAATGTATGGCATTTAAGTTTTGATAATTGTTTTCCATAACTCGAACTCATATGATATTTGGAGAGAGAGGAGAGAAGAACAAGGAGATATAACTACATTAAACCAATATATGATTATATACATTTATTACATAATAAGTAGGAAAATATCCTTGTATAATATACCTAGAGTTAGTAAATACTAAGTAATACAAAGCACTACAACTTGTAATGATAATCAATACATAATCTTTTTTACAATGTCATCATTGATGTACTTGATGTACTGATGTTATATCTTAGGAAGGAAGACTTCTGTTCTATGTACTTTTGATTCCATAATGAACTAAAATAAAAAGTTATGTATTAGCATAGGATGATTAAACAAAAATGAAAGTTATGTATTAGTATAGAATGGTTAAGCAGAAATTTAAAACAACTACAAACTTTTACTAAATAGTGTTTTTTTTATTAATTATTACCTTATCATCAAAAATTGACTGTTAATCAGATGTTTTTGTAGCTTGTCGTGCCTTACGTTGTTGAGTCCTTACCCTTCTAGCTTGTCTTTGAGCGGACTGTCGTCGCATGTTTCTTTTTTTTAGAGCAAGATCTTTACGAGCACACTCGATAGAAATTGGTGTGCTTACCTGTTCTAGTTGATATTGTCGTTGTTGTAATACATAATGTAACCTCTGAATGTCTGATGTAACATCATTCCCTAAGAGCTTTAATGTTAGAAAACATTCAGTTCGAAAACTATTTAGCTGTTCTATCAAGTCTTTCTGGATGAATTTACAATTGTTTGAGATAATTCGCACTCTCTCTTCAATTTTTTTATTGCATAGGTTTTGTAGAAGTATCAAGTCCTCTTGAGTCAAAGGTTTAGGCTGAGTTTCTGATTCTGTGTTGTCAACTATTTCCATTTTTTATGGTTGAATCTAAAAAAACACAGATGATTAATTTTTTTCAGTTGTTTTAGTATAATAAATAATGTATGAGTAAAAACTGTAATTTATTAAGTTTTTACCTTGATGCTCTCCTAATAGCTGTAGTAGATGTTGCTTCTCAGTTAGCTGTTGTAGAACTGGATGCTTTCTGTGTGAAAACACTGGCTCTTATATAGCTAAAGTTGTACTGATTAAACCCTATGAACCTCATCTCGTGTCAATCTCTATGAATCAGCATCTTTTCACGCGAAGGAAAGTCAATGTTTTCGCTGGAATAAATGAATTATTTTCACGCAAATACAAACCATTGCTTTCGCGGGAATAAAACTGTTATTTTCACGCGAATACAATCCAATGCTTTTGCGGGAATAAATAATTTATTTTCACGCGAAAGCATTGGTTTGTATTCGCGGGAATAAATAATTTATTTTCACGCGAATGGAAACCATTGCTTTCGCGGGAGTAAATAATTTATTTTCACGCGAATAGAAACCAATGCTTTCGCGGGAATAAATGATTTAATTTCCCGCGAATGAAAGTCAATGTTGTCGCGGGAATAAATACTTTATTTTCACGCGAATATAAACCGTTGCTTTCGCGGGAATACAAATTTTATTTTCACGCGAATGGAAACCGTTGCTTTCGCGTGAAAATAAATTATTTACTCCCGCGAAAGCAACGGTTTCCATTCGCGTGAAAATAAATTATTTATTCCCGCGAAAGCAACGGTTTCCATTCGCGTGAAAATAAATTATTTATTCCCGCGAAAGCAACGGTTTGTATTCACGTGAAAATAAAGTATTTATTCCCGCGACAACATTGACTTTCATTCGCGGGAAATGAAATCATTTATTCCCGCGAAAGCATTGGTTTCTATTCGCGTGAAAATAAATTATTTACTCCCGCGAAAGCAATGGTTTCCATTTGCGTGAAAATAAATTATTTATTCCCGCGAAAGCATTGGTTTCTATTCGCGTGAAAATAAATTATTTACTCCCGCGAAAGCAACGGTTTCCATTCGCGTGAAAATAGATTATTTATTCCCGCGAAAGCAACGGTTTCCATTCGCGTGAAAACAAATCATTTATTCCCGCGAAAGCAACGGTTTGTATTCGCGTGAAAATAAAGTATTTATTCCCGCGACAACATTTACTTTCATTCGCGGGAAATGAAATCATTTATTCCCGCGAAAGCATTGGTTTCTATTCGGGTGAAAATAAATTATTTACTCCCGCGAAAGCAATGGTTTCCATTCGCGTGAAAATAAATTATTTATTCCCGCGAAAGCAACGGTTTCCATTCGCGTGAAAATAAAGTATTTTGTCCCGCGAAAGCATTGGTTTGTATTCGTGTGAAAATAATTCATTTATTCCCGCGAAAACATTGACTTTCCTTCGCGTGAAAAGATGCTGATTCATAGAGATTGACACAAGATGGGGTTCATAGGCTTTAATCAGTACAACTTTAGCTATATAAGAGCCATCGTTTTCACACAGAAAGCATCCAGTTCTACAACGGCTAACAGAGAAGCAACATCTACTACAGCTATTAGGAGAGCAACAGGGTAAGAAGCGCTAAAATAATTATTTGTTTTTAATTAATTGAAACATCTAGGTTTTTGAATCTTAGTTTTTAAAAACAATCTTTTAATAAAACATTAATTTCAGTATATTTACATCATTAAAATAAGTTCTTTTACTTTTTGCAGGCATGATGACATCACACTCCAAAGCACTTCCTAAGCTCCATATTGAACCAACCACAGCTACCAACAACACTAACGCTATTTCCACTACAACCATCATTTCCACCACCAACGGCATTCACATTGATGATAGAAGACCCAATCCTAACACCTTTAATGATACATCTTCTCGCTCAAACATCAATACTCCTGCTGATATAGCCATGAAACATCATGTAGTTTCAGCTGACTTTCCTTTGAGTCCCACACCGGACTACACATATCTGCATGAGAACAGTGAAGTCAAACGAACAGAGGATAACAAAAAACCGACAGTGACATTATCTCGAGCTTCAATTTCCTTTTTATTCAGCAACACCAAGAATAATACCGTAAACAAACTTAGAGAGTTTGAATTGCTCGAGATGGGTGGAATAATGACAGGAGCTATGCAGAAAGGAATGTTGGAAATCGGAAATTTTGTGAGTTTGTTGGATTTAACAATTCCTACGATCTTGGAGGTTTTCGATGTCAATTACGTTGAAGATTATGGTATATTGGACTATGAATAGGTTTTAAAAAACAATCATCGAATTCGAGTCAAGTCACTGATTGACAAAGAACTTACGGTGGAGCTACAGGAACTTGATCCCAGCTCTTCACAAATCCTAGTGTACATGGGAAAGCTAGAAGAAAATCAACCCGATCTGCGTATTGTAGGAGATAATCATCATCAAGGGCTAAAACAACGAGTTATAGCCAAAATCTTGAGAAAAAAATCATTGAAATAGTTGCAAGCATACTTTGATATCATCAATTTCGATAATATTCCTGTCAACACTCTTCTGACATTCACTGGACTTTCAGTTTGGAAAAATTTGAAGTTGAAGCAGCGAAAACGAAAACAAGATACAACGCCTCTACGTATCACTCACACTGTCACTTACAGATACATGATGAATGATGGATCTTTGATGACTGGGAAGATTGTTGTCCCTCCTGAGAACGTTTTGAAGATCAAAAATCATGAATGCGGTATGATCCACTATAAAAGTACGATGACAACTGAAAGCGGTACAAAGAAACACATTCTCACGATTCTGGGTGTTGAAGAAGCTTTAATGCTTCTATCTACTTCAAGTGAAAAAGAAGGAATAGCTTTCAGACTTTTTCTATTTGACGATGCTGAGCTGATGAAAAGTCATGATGATGATGTTGCTGCTGATGATGATGATGATGATGATGACGATGATAACATTGATGCTTACACTGATGATGAAGAAGATGATAATATGACGGATGATGACTTTGAAAACAAAAAATTTGAGGAAAAAGATGAAGTTGTCGACAATGATAGTGAGAAAAGCAATGAAGATAACAATCACATTTCAAGCGAAGCTAGCAGGATTTCGATATCGGAAATTTAATTAAGGTATGTTAATCTTCACTAGTAATAAGTAACTACTAATAACCGTATTTTTCACCATAGTATAATGTAGTTGTTATAACGACATCTATGTATGCTTTTAGATAGAATACGTGCACAAGTGAATGACTGTCGGCTCGCCAAATCTATCAGCAACAACTCATGAACATTAAATTATATATTATTTGTATTGTGCAATAATTTGTATATATTTAGTGTAATAAAGTATTTTATTCGTATTTAACATTAGTAATTTAGTCAATTTGTAAAACTTTCGGGGTTACAACTCTAAAATGTTACAAAATTTCAATGTTCCGACACAAAAATAAATATTTCAAGTTATCGTCACATTTTCAAAAATGTTAAGACAACTCCCATTTATAATTTCTAAACTTCGTTTTTGAAAAATATGTAAAAGTTGTCGGCACATTTTGTCAAAATGGTAAGACAACTCCGCTTTTACACAAAAAATTAAGAAAATGTTTTATAATTTGTTTGAGAAACCAAGACAGTAGAAGACTTTTTTACAACCACAAGCATTATACTTTAGGTTTTACAGTTTTGTAAAATGGGTGTTGATAGTTTGTCACGATATGACATAATAATTAAGTAATTATAGTCTTTTTCATAACAATGCTATAGATTCAGTAATACAGATGTGAAATTTACTGTTTCATCACTTGGATGCAGTATGAAGGTAGTTGATGTAATATTTATTTTGTAATATTATGCAAAGTAATACAGTAAGAATGAAGCATATGGAGTTCTCAACCACAAAACAAATAAAATAATGCATTAGGTAAACTAATGACAGAACAATTTTACATGAAGTGTATACATATGAATAAAGTATTCATAAAAAACACAGACTATTGTCTGTATATATAATATATATATAGAAAGTATTTATAAAAAACATCCTATTAACTATATATTTTGTGGTAAGAAATTATAAAATAGGACAGTTGCATAAAGCCTATTCCAGAGCCATGATAATATTAAAAAATATAGTGAAATAAAAATTTTAAAACTCACCTAAGAGTGCAGTTAATACAAGAATTTCTTCTTGAGAAAAATCTGAATTTTCTTGCATTTTCTGTCTAATAGACGCTAATTTCAATTTAACACAATCATTAAAACCCTTTTTTTTCAGTCCATCTTTTATATTCAAAATTAATTTAAATGAAGTTATATCAATCTTTTGGCTTTGTTTTAAATCTACTTGAGTTTGTGGGTTATCTATTACAGTATTAGATTCTAAAACACTGGTTTTTGGACTGCAATGTGAACTAGCAACAGAAATTAAGTCATTGTTACTTTTTTCAGTTTCTGAAAGATCAGAATCTGAAGATATAAGTGCTCTCATTTTTTACACTGGTTTTTAAGTAAAAGTTTTCGATCTCCAGCAACCGGTTTTTTAGCTATTGCCAACCATTTACACCCTAATTCAAAATCTAAATCAATGTTTCCAGAAAAATAACCTTCTATTGGATAGAGATATACTAACATAAAATTTTTTCGAAAAGTAATGTCCATAACTAACTCAGAATATTTTTTATTAATAAATAAAACAAAATTATTATAACTAGCAATATCAACAATAAAAAACATTTTAGTTTTCAAAATACAACTATGTTGCTGGAGTTCTCTCAAAGTTGTATGTGATTTTCCGCATACACAATAAAAAATAAACAAGTGAGCAAAAAAATGTCTTGAAAGAACTCGGCCAGGCTCATGCATCTTCCCTAATTTAAACTTCTTACCACAAAATATACACGAAATACTGTCTTTTTTTCTTTCAGTGCTTCGCTCAGCGTCTTTGTACAATATGCTATCAATAATAACGTAAGCACTGAAAGAAAATACCTTGTGTTTTTGTTATCAATATCTACAAGCAAAATAAACAAATTCTCATTATACATATATATATAGATAACCGTCTTGAGTATGGTATATGTATAAAAAGATAATGCATATCACTTACACTTGAAGCACTCCTTATCATCTTTTATTTCCCCATCTATAACACTCATGTTCCTGTATTGTTCTAGTTGCTGGTTCTCTGCTTGAACTAAAATAGAAAATACGAATGTAATTATATTAGTTTTTGAAAAAAATTTATTAAAATTGAATGAGTATGTAGTAAATAATATTTTCATCATACTCACATTCAAATGTATGACGGTCGTAGGAGAGAAAGGATTCATCCTTCCCTATATATCCTCCGCTTGCAATAAAGCGTGTAGATGTTTTCTCTACAAAAATAACGTAGTAAATGTAGAGTCGTTATTATTTTACCTACAGAAAAATTTACATTTTTCACGATACAGAAAAATACTTACTCATAGCAATGTGCGTGGTAGCCCTGGTCTTTTTTACCTCCTCTTCTTCACCAAAGCATTCCTCAATCCATCTCAACGTTTCATCATCCGTAGAGCTTAATAAAACAATAAATCAAGATTGTGATTAATTAAAAACTCTATATAATACAGTTGAATAATAAAGTTTCAATAATATACTTACATAGCACTGAAATCTATTTCATCTATGTTTACATCTAGTGCATCATTTGAGGTTGTAGACCTACAAGTAATATATATATATATATACATTTGTATAAATTTATAAATGTGACTGCAACAAAATTGTAAAAGATAGTATAAAATAACTTACTCATTTGTTGTAGGAATATTGCTAGCCATTTTTTGTAGTTTCGCAGACTAATACTTGAAATGAAGTACAAATGAAAACTGATACTGTTTAGAAAAAATAGTTTCTCTTATATACAAAACATTGAAGTCATTTATCAAGATTAATTTGTAGACTGATTTTCTGATTATTACTACGATAAATGATATTGTTTTTTAAAGAAAGTGGAAGTCAATTAGGAAGTTGGTTAAAAAAATAGGAAGATAGATATTAGATAGATTAATAAGCTTAAGCACCGCATACACCCCTGTAAACTTTCTTTCCACCTAGCTAAAATTTTTGAATGTAGAGCATTGGATAAACAAATTTTACAACCTCTAGATTGATACTCTTTTAAATATAACTAGCTAGGATGAAACTTACATTTCATTTGAATGACAACTCACATTCTTCAAACATATTTTTATAGCAAAAATATGATGTGTGATTAACTAGTTCAATTGCAGTTCATTGATATGCTCTACTACAACACACACTACTTCGAACTATGCGGTCAACTGAAGATATTCACAAACAATCATATAGACACATCAACAGCAAAACATTGATGCAGTGTAGTTCCATCTTTATATCATCAGTCAGTAAATTAATATGTGAAAGCTTCAATTATAGTTTACAACATTAAGTATGAGTTCGGAATGTAATAAAACACTTTACAGGTATCTGATAGCATTTAATAACTAGTTCAATTGCAGTTTATTGATACAGTCTACTATAACACACACTACCACAAACAATCATATAGACACATCAACAGCAAAACAATGATGTAGTGTAGCTCCATCTTTATATCATCAGACAGTAAATTAAAATGTGAGAGCTTCAATTATAATTTACAACATTAAGTATGAGTTAGGAATGTAATAAACACTTTAAAGATACCTGATAGCATTTAAATATGTATATGTAACATATAACTCTTGATTTATTAGACAAAACAGCTTCCTAAAAATAGAAAATATACTATGTATGTTGATACATTGTTTGTATTTCACACAAAAAACATTGAGATATTTTAAAAAAAGTAACAGTCTAACTAATAAAACAAGTGGATAAAGTCATGCTTTGTTCATGTTTTTTAGACGATAGCGGAGATAACTAGAATTAAAAGTAAAACCACAAATCCGTTTTGGTGAAAGGCTGTAGCTGTATTAACTAATATGTAATTAAACAATAAAAAACAGGAGATAGATGCAATCAAGTTCTCTTTCTTTTTAGGTTGAATTCGACCTATAATTCTATCATCTATGGACGTTTGTTGTTTTGTTTTAAATAGAAATAACATGATAATAAATAGTGCTTAGGTGTAATTAATGACTTTTCTCGAGCGGCTTTATAACACTTAATATTAAAAAGATCAAAACATATAGGATTAAGCGAGAGATGATGATTAATAACTTTTCTGGAATGAGTTTATTAGTAAAGTGACACTTGCGTTATATTATAATTAATTACTTTTTAAAAATGAACTGGTAACATTACGTCGACTGAAATAATACCTAAAACGTCTCGCATAACTTTTGATCTGACTGAAAATGGACTGAAAACCTTCAAGGTGCGTAAAAATTATCGTAACTCGCTATAGCGGATATTCTAAGAAATATTTATTTTCTCGTTGCTAACTGGACGTAAAATATTTTGTAACGGATGTCACACGATCTCAATCGATTTTTTTTAACTGAAACACTTAGTTACTCGTAAACATTTGATACTCGCTTGATTTCTTTGATAACAGCAATATCCCAATTGTGTTTATCGTAAATATTTCAAAAACGGATATTGCGTGTTTCAGTTGGTTTTTCCTACTGAATCACTTAGTTACTCGTAAGCATTTGAAAATTGTTTGAATTTTTCGTTGATAAAACATGTTGCAAGTATCTTTTAACAAATATTGCCCAATTGTGTTTATTGTAAATATTTCAAAACGAATATTGTGTGTTTCAGTTGGTTTTTCCTACTGAATCGCTTAATTAATCGTAATTATTTTGAAAATTGTTTGATTTTTTCATTGATAAAACATGTCGCAAGTATCTTTTAACAAATATTACTGTGATTTCAATCAGTTTTCTTTACTAGATTACTTAGTAACTCATTAACATTCATAATTGCTTTTATTAATAGTTGTTGCAAAGCAATGTTGTATTTAAATAATATTACTACGATTCCAACCAATTTCCTCACTGAATTACTTAATTACTCGCCAGTATTTCATAATTTCTTTCACTAATAATTACAAAGTAATATTGTAAATATATAATGCAGTAGATACTAAATTGACACAAATTTTATTCATATGATTTTAAAACTTAACTAATGTAGTTTTTTTACCAGAAATAATAATAATTTTTAAAACAAAATCAAAAATTAACGGTGATTACATGTATGGTAAACATAATATCTGTAAATATATATATATATAACTAAAAGAAATATTTATGCTCAAGCCTCCTCTCTCTCTCCTCTAACCTCTCTCCTCTAAACTCTCTCTAGATATATACAATTACAGTTATTTTTATATGTAGACTTGATCTCGAATGCTGATGATATGTAGTCTCAAGTGGATAAATGAAGTTAAAGTACTTCGTATTACACAAAAATTACTGTAAATTTTAATCATCCAGAGGGTTAATGCTCCCCTTTCTCCTCTCTCCTCTTTCCCTCTCTCCTCTCTCTCAAGATATCATATGAGTCGAAATTACAAATGTATTACACAAAATTTACCGTAAATTTTAATCATCTAGAAGACTAATGGTATCTTCTCTCCTCTCTCTCAAGATATCTCCTCTCTCTCTCCTCTAACTACTCTCTTTTCTCCTCTCTCCCCTCTCTAGATATATACAAATACAATTATTCTTATATGTAAACTCGATCTCGAATGCTGATGATATGTAGTCTCAAGTTAATAAATGAAGTTAAAGTACTTTGTATTACACAAAATTTACTGTAAATTTTAATCATCTAGAGGGCTAATGCTTCCCTTTCTCCTCTCTCCTCTTCCCCTCTCTCCTCTCTCTCAAGATATCATATGAGTCGGAATTACAAAACATTATCAAAACTTAAATGCCATACATTCAAAATCTAGATGCCCTATGAGTTAGAGTTATGTATATAATTATGTAAAAAATTATCAAAACTTGAATGCCATACATTCAAAATCTATATGCTATATAAGTTCAAATTAAGTAAAAAAATAATCCAAACTCAAATGCCACTTAAATGCCACTCAAATGCCACTCAAATACCCCTCAAATAAAATACAATATAAACTAGGCGAATCCATCCAACGTCATAACCCATTGCCTAAACTCCAAGATCAAATCCACAAAAAACCACTTGGTAGGGAGATCTGCTCATATATTACTACTTATATACAAGACTCGATAATTACCAACATTTATTCAGCTGTTGATAATAAAGTAAGCAACTTTAGTTAATCAGGAAAAAGTTTGATATGTTTTTCGTTCGCTTCCATGACAGCTTGCCATTAATGCAAGACTTCTAAAATTAAAATTTCCAAGTAAATAGTCCAGCTTCTATTGGGTGCAAATTTTCTACAACTCTTGGATATTACTTACTTCATTCTAAAGTTAACAGCAAAGGTAACAATGATGAAAACGGTATTTCGATTGTTAAATCTGACGGCGGTAACCAAATTATATAAGTTGTGGTAAACTGGGGTTTCATGTTTTAAAACAGAATTGGAAGTTGTAAATGAGTTGACTATAGCTTACAATTTTGAAGAGAGACTCAACATCCCTGTGACAAGCGTGTTTGTAGAATGTAGCCACCAGCACTCTGATGAACCAGGAGCCATGAGTAGGTGACCTTGTAGCCAGGTATGCTGCAAAATAATAACATTTAATTTATTCTTGGATTAAAAAATTTACAATTTAGAAAAGACAGTTAACATTTCTGTTTGTTTGCTTTGTTGGTTTGTTTTAATTATTTCAACACGAAAATGTAGTAATGGAAAAGAGTTAGCAGCAGAGGAAATTTTGGGGCACAAGGCGCAGTAGCACTGCATCTAGTCAAGGCCCCAGGCACGGTATGTTGGCACTCAGCAGTCATCTCTACATCAGGTTGAGTAGATGACGCCTCGGAGCTTGCTTGAAGCAATTCTCCCACTACTAGATCGAATCAAACTCCGCAGCTCATTCCACATAGAAGCACACTAGTAACTCACTATGTGATGTCCTGCAGCAGTGGTTGATTTTGGTAGAAGTGAATAAGTTGGGAAGCACGAGTCAAGTAATTGTGATGCCAGTGACATTGGGAGGAGTAAAAAGTTTTGCGAGCAAGTACTAGTAGTTTGTATTTGTATATTGAATGAACAGGTAAATTAATTAGTTTTGGAAAAAAAGTATTTTGGGAGATTTTTATGATAAAGAGACATTCTGACACTTACCCCCACCTTCACCTTACCTTAGATTCCCCCACATCCCTTCACCCAATTCCTAACACCAGTTATAAGTGGACCCGGGATTCTCCCTTTTATATCATACATGATCTATACCTGGTTGAGAATACCTGCTATACCGGGTCTATACCAGGTATGTGCTGACCCTGTATCTGCCCTATATACCATACAGGACCTATACCGCGTTATCCCGGGTTAGTACCAACAAAAATGGCTGGAATGGATCACCTGAGACCAAAGGAGTTGGCTGCCCGCCACCAGAGAAGAATCTAAGAAGTTACAGACTATAGGAACAGAGACCAAGGAAGTAAAGGCCCTTTCCATTACTCAAGAATGGGGGGGGGGGAACAGCCCAGAGCAGTTTCTCCATGTGCTCACCCTTGCCATTGGCTTGTATTGTTTGTCTGAATTGCAATATGAGTTTCATTTTGTGCATTATTTCTCTTGTTTTGTGTGATTGGCTCACGCCTAATAAGGGAGTGATAGTTCCTGGTTTTCTCCTATAAAAGGAGCCTTTGTGTAGCCGTACAAACGTAAGTCTTGTGGCTTGTGTTCAAGTATCCTTACGCATTGCTAAATAGAAGTGGATAATAAAATTTTTGTTCATGTGAACTCTGTTGTAGTGTGTCTTGGTTGTCGACCCCGTGGAGTTGCTAACGCCTATTCGGGATAGACCCTGAAGTGTTGGAAAGTAGGAGAGTCGATGCCGTAGTGTCGGTAGTAGAATATGCAAATCCATTGCAATATTGTGTGAGTAGTAACAGACTTTTATATATTAATCGTATTTATTTTTTTACAGGAGGTAGATTTGATTAAGATAAGTGGTTCCAACATTTCCCCAGGATTCAACGCAATAACTAGTTTTTGAATTAATGAAACGGTTATAAATTGAAAGCAATATTTTACTTTGTCAAAAGCTCGAGCATTTAAACAGCATTCATATGTTAGGTCTCAGTTTTTTGCAAAGTTTTTCAATTTGTAAGTTACAATATGAATTTTTGTCAATTTCAACTCTTTAAATTATATTGAGGATTTGTCTTCCAAATAAAAATCACCTATTTTACTTAAAATGCTTTTTAATGAGAGTGTGTTTTGGTGAGTTTTTAATACAATATAATCGATTTTATCTAGATTTGAAGTTCAACGTACTTGTCAGCAACAGAGATGATGCTATCAAGTACATGTGAAGTAAATTTTTCCATGCTACCAGTTTTGTTTCAGTGTAAAATCAGAAGTAACTTGTAATCTAGTGTATGTGATAGTGATAATAGTCATTTTGCGTTGTAGATGAATCTAAAGAATTATTAGCGAAAGAGACACTATGGGTTACGAAAGATGACTTCAACATTAGCATTGCGCATTCCAGTCTGGCTAGATTTCATTTCTTACAAGACCTCAGTTTTTATATCAACTTCGTTTCTCGGAGTTAACAAATACTGTTTAACATGGTATCTCTACAGCTTGATTTTTAAATCAATATTTTTTAACACTTCTTCAATTAACTTGGGTACACGTTATTAAATTTCTTTTTTTAGAAAAAAATATATCACAAAATACATTTACAAATGAGTACATATGTCCTTACATTCACTGCTAGCTTTCATAATGAAGAAGTCATCAGCATTCAAAACAGAGGGAGCCCTCGCTGCCTCTGGGCTCTTGGCAACAGCAAACAAAGTTTCATCAGTGGCTGCAGTAGTTAGTATATGTGTAGCGGCATTTGCACCAGAAGATGTAGCATACGGCACATGAGCTGCCACACTGGGTACATCACGGCTGTCTCCATAGTCATGCCGTTCTGTAGTACAAAAAATTGAATCTAGTTTCAATCCGGCATTAATTCAACTTGGAAATGGTTGGCAAAAGGATTTACTTAACTTCAGAGTAATGAATAATTCAAGTGTTTTCACTTTTTTGTAGCAGCGATGATACTAACATCATGTTTGGAAAACTTGTTACTTCAAGGCTAAGTTGAAAAATAATCTTTTGGCAAGAATAGTAGATAACAACTAACCTCCAGAGCAGGATTGAACAATCACAAGCTTTGGTTTACCCTTCATTGCAGGAAACTTGCGAGCAGAAAGCAAATCTTGAATATTAATGAAGGGTACTGGTTTTTGGTGGCAGTCTAGTATCACATCTGCCATCCCTCCGTAACTCATGATAACCAAAACGAACATTCCCAAGCTTCTGTGTTCTACTCTCTTAGTCTCTATTTCTATCTCTCTGTATATCTCCTAAAAATAGGAAGTGAAGTGGAGAAGATTGTTTTACTATATTTGTTTATCCATAGACAAAAATAGTCAGATCTGTCTTACTTCTATGGTTAGATCAGTCAGCTCTTCTTGTGCCTTTGCAATATCAAAATCCAAATCTTTGAACAACCTACTGAGGTTTTTGTAGTCAATTTCAGAACCGCGTCTTGTCGGTTTGGTGTCGTTGAAGGACTTGATATTTATTATGAGTACTCTTCCCCTAACTCCGTCACTCATCGGGTACACCTGCAGGCGTTAGAAAGACTCTGTAGTTTGGGGTGAATGAATGAGTTCATAATTGAGTATAGATTTACAATCAATGTTTATTCCTTCGAAAGGCTCTGAAAAAAATTATTAATTAAAAAAAAATATGAAAAAACGGTTTTAAGTGATCACAGAACATATGCTATAAACAAATTTTGAGTTTCAGATTATTTTATGTTTTTTTCAGCTTCTGTTATTTTGTTTAAGATTGAACATAGTTTGCACCTTCTCTGTGTTGTGATACAACAATTTCATGGTACTACTTTTGACAGGTCTTATTCTCATAATCATTTCAGGATCTCCATCAGTAGAGCAGTATTCTTCTTCTCCAACATCAGACAAGTCACTGTCTTCATCACAGGTTGCAAGATGATCTATCTTTGGCTCTTCTTCACTTCTGATATCTGTGCAATGTAAAGTGATCAAAAGTTGGATAGGAATGTGAGTATAAAATGCATGAATGACTCAGTGAGGCGAGAAGAAATCATCTGATTTTGTTTATCGTTTCAAAATAGAGTTGTTTCGAAAAATGATTTAACTAAATGCACATGCAGTGATTTTTATGATAAACAAGTAGAAATCTACAAACAAATAGGCACAAGTATAATATTTATTTTTTTTATTAAACATGGAACATATACTCTGTGTTTTATCACAGACAGGCTTGTAAAAGTCACTTGCTTCCTTAACATTTATATTTGGTGTGTCTACTAGATTCGCTAGCTCAAAACTCACCTCCATAATCAAGTGAAGAGCTGCACTCCAGGTCTTCTAAATATTTTTGAAGGTTCTTTGCTTCACGTTCGCCGAGCTGAAAACCTAAAATATTACATTCAAAATTTAAAACTTTACATTAAAGTTCTTGGAAATTGAGATTAGAAAAAAAAATGTAGCTGCAATCATTGAATTTGATTTTAATTGGTCTACCGAATGTTCTGTCACTCATAAATGTCACAAATCACCAAATGTATAAGCAGCTAACATATTCTTACATGGTCTGAGCAACGCCTGTGGTACTGTGGGTAACAGAACATCGTCAGATGTATCACATCGAAGGCATGCAGCCAGCTCCATCGGTAAACCAACGATTGCTCTGTTGATGTCATCTAAATTGGTTGATCGAAACCAGTGTGGGTTGACATCATATGCTGGATTTGGGTCTCTTTTAAACAAGCAGTGAGAGCAATAGACAAGTGTTTCAAAATTAATAGCCTTTCCGACATTGGACAACAAACTGTGAGCAGCAAGTGCACTCTCCAGTAACAGCTTCCATGCTTTGACTAGCTCATCGACTGCCGTTGAGACTTGAAGTGTGATTTTTCTGTCACAGCTGTTATGAACTACATGAGCAGTGCATTTTCCTCGGCGAATAGTAGCACCATTTCTAGCTACTTTAACTACGGCATTTTGATCGGCTGCCTGATTTAGGACAGCTACTGTAACAAGTTGAAAAACATACTCTGGCACAGGCAACCCTCTCAACTCAATCTCCATTCTTAGCTGGAGAGAGCCATCTGTTTTCCATGCATTGTTTAAGAAGTTACTGCTGAGCGATGGAATTATGTAGGTACTGCCATTTTTTTGCTTTATGGGCCCATGAACAATGAAGAGGTGCTTTAGCAGTTCAATTGCTACCTCTGCAGGGAGAGGGGATTCCTTTTCAAAAAGGTGATGGAGTAGCACTTCATCAATTGCACCTGTCATCAAAAATCGATTGACAAGTTGTTTATATTCGCGTGGTCCAATCGATTGTTGTTCATATCGAAAACTAGTAAACTCTGACAACCTTTTTTCCCATGAAGTGTTTGAGGAATGATCAAACAATAGAGCAATGAGGTCAGTCACGACAGCTATTCTGTGAAATATGTAGCTACAAAGACTGCCTGAGTTTTCATACCAAATGACTTTCCCAGCATTCCGCAAATACCGCAAGATGACTTTTGAACCGTCATTGGAGAATCGAGCTACAACATCGGATAGGCTGACAAAAGGTTCATAATCTTGGCTTTCTATGTACTCAGAGACTCTTTCCCAGCTCGCTGGAACCAATTTGGTAAAACTCTCTAAGCGAACAGCGATGCGCTGTTTCATGTGTTCAATGCTCATGGTTTCAGTGATGTCATTATTGAACTCTACTATATCCTGCACATCAAAAAGAGGCATAGCAAGGTTGGAAAAATGCCGTATAGGGACTGCTTTTTTCATAGAGTTCTCTTTTGACTCTTGAATAATTTCTTGTCTGATGATTTCAGTGTTAGACAGCAGTTCTTCCTTGCACTGCACAAGTTTATCAGCTGATAACTTGTCCGTATGAGTGAGAACAAGAATGGGAGGACCCGGACTCGGACTAAAAACACATAAATGCCCCAGCCAGTCAACACAAAATCTTCTGGCTGCTTCCTTTGCACCTCGGAAAACAGACAATTTGTGAAACTCTTCCATGTTGACTACTACAACTGGAATACATTCTCTATTTGGCACCAGGTGATAAGCGACTTGGTATATGGAGTGTCCACCATAGTCTAAAAATTTTACTGTTGAGCTCTCTAACTTCAAATCTTCAATGTGAAACACTTTAGTAGCTTCATCCAATGCTGAACTAAGGCATCGATATGTAAGCATTCTTCTTCCTCTCTGTAGGCTTTTAATCACGCTGCTTTTCCCTGAGAGGGACATACCAACAACTGCAACTGGTACAACTGTTACCTCAGTACCTCGTGCATCTCGGAGATCTTGAAAATACTTTCTCACAGCAGGCCAACCTTGTTCACACACAGCATAAGGTGGACTTGTTAACGACTCAGAGCGTTTGCACTCCAACATTTCAAGCTCTTCCAATTCCAAAAGCACTTCTTCCAAGCTGACCAACCTTTTGTTTTCACTCAAGTCTAGTCTTCTTAAGTGCACCAACGTGCACACAACAAGCGGGAGTGTAGTGAAGTTGTTGTAACTGATGTCCAAACTCTTC
This sequence comes from Cryptosula pallasiana, assembly GCA_945261195.1. Classification (NCBI taxonomy): domain Eukaryota; kingdom Metazoa; phylum Bryozoa; class Gymnolaemata; order Cheilostomatida; family Cryptosulidae; genus Cryptosula; species Cryptosula pallasiana. The sequence goes on along the minus strand of OX183134.1, from coordinate 9,397,705 downwards.
AACTTTGTCAAATTTTCCAAACTGAAAATACAGATTCCATATGTTAGTGAGACTTCTGCAATTAAGACTGTTTCCTCTTCTGTCATACAAATAGGTTTGTGAATCTCACCATTAAACTATTATATCAAAAAATTATTTAAGCGGTGTCGTGAGTATACTTGAATGTGTGCCAGTTGTTTAACAGTGCTCTGCTAGCCGAAATAGTTCAAACATGAAGTCACAAAGTAAGGTAGTGTATGTTACAGCACGACATAATATACCAAGCTTTTGTTACTATTAAAAGTATATCTCGTGCTGAAACAATTTTTGCCCACAGGTTGCTGTCACCCAGTTAGGGAATATTGAGTGTTGATACATACACTGAAGTAGCGTGGGAGGACTTGAGCTTACCCACAGTCTCAGGGCATCTTAATGCTACATATTTGAGGCTTTCTTTGAACAGACTTTATGGTGTAGGCATTCTTGTTAGTACAAGTACGCAAGAAGAAATAACGCATGGTTGAAAAAGCAGGACCTATGAAAAATGCCTTTTGAACAACTAAATAATTAAGAAAATAATTGATTACACAATGGTTTAAGTTACGCCAGGCATGACAATTTGAATATATTGTAATTATATGACTGTTTCTAAATTTTAATTGTTTCGAGAATTGTTATATAAATCAGACATTTACTGTTACCACTAGTTTTCTCCTGTCAACGGGAGAACCTTTTTTGTTTGGGCAGATTCTATTTACATTTCTATTTGAACATTTCTGTTTTGTTGTTGCACTACTTGATTTTTAATGGATGAAAAATCAGGTGTTTTATTAGAATTTCAGTTTGTCAAAACTGTTTGTTCTAGACGAGACACTGCCGGTATGACAGTGACAATTAGTGATATTCTATTGCCGGATTAGTTGATAAGCATGTAACCCTCAGCTCAGACAAACTACACAGAGCGTCATCTTGCTAAAAGCCTTTATTCATGCTCACCAAGTTCTAGGGGGTCAACCTTCAAAAATGGTTGACAGTGTGTGAATGAATGCAATGAGTTGAGGAGACCAAATTTTTATATAGACAGGCTGGCCGGAATTTATATATATTTGAGATATAGCAATACACATACCTGAAGTAATTAAACCCATGGGAACATATATACAAATAGTACAACAATAACAATACAATAAATGATTACATAAATAAGGCGCCAAGTGGCTATGAGGAAGAGTCACGTCTCCCATGTCAAATAGGATGCTCCTGTCTAGGGCTGTAATTAGCCTGGAATTTTCGATTTCATCCATCTGAGAGAAGGTACTTCCAACATCAGGGTTGGTGAAGGACCTTTCTCTATTGTTTGGCTCCTCTACTAAGGCAACTATCTTACCCGGCCCGGTATGGTGCTTACCGGCTCTGCGGCGGTCACTACCAGTCCTGTAAAAGTCAATGACAGCCCTGCAGGCTGTGCCACTTGCACAGTAAGAAGTATCACCAACCCTTGATCCTGTTTTTAGACTGGAGTGGCACTTTACTTTCTGTATCGTACTCAGGGATGGTGCTATCAAAGTAAGCACAAGATTCCCGCTGGTAATCCATCAAAATTCACCCCATAGACTGAACAAAAGGTTCCTCCACTATGTTTAGTCTTAGAAAACAAGCATGTGATGAAATGCTTATGTCTATGTAATAGTCGGTTTGACAGGATTAGTAAATGTTGCTAAAACTTAGCAGACAAGTGGCTTTGAATAGTTCATGTAACTGCAACAGGTGAAGTAACCAAGATTTATTATTTGTGGAAAGAACGACCGGGGATGATTCCTATAAGATCAAAATATCAGCAGACCTAATGAGTTACATGGTTATGAATGAAGCAGCAAAGTTTAACTTTTTAGGAATCAGTTTTGTGTATACAAGTTTGATACAAAAATAGGTCTGAGGGCAGGTAGTGAAGGACAAACCGGGACGGAAGAGATGGAAGTAATAGAACAAAGAAAACTTCGGAAAAAACAAAGAGTTGTTGCAAAGTACAAGTAATACAGCTTAAGCATTCAGTTTAACAACAATGAAAAATGTCTCTTGACATCCAAGTAATATTTTCTGGTTATTGAATGAAAAGGCTGATATCCTGCATGACCTTCTAAATTGGCTAGAAGGAAGGTGGGGGTAGAAAAGATAATTAATCTTCAGTCAAACTGTGGACAGGTATTGTAATAGACTTGCATCCTCTATTACCAACACAACGGCATCCACTCTCCAACCTCTCCAACACTTTGGGGTCTATCCCAAATAGATGTTAGCAAATCCACTGGGTCTACGACCCAGACACACTACGCCGAGTTTATAGTAGTAAATACTTTATTCCATGAATCTATTTAGCAATGTATAAGGGTACTTAACACAATCCACTTGTAAAGCTTGTAAAGCAGCGCAACAACTTCTTTTATATGAGAAAAGGAGGAACATTCACCCCTTATTAGGGGTTAACCAATTACCCATAACAACAGAAATCATGAACAAATAGAAACATATTGTGGTAGACTTTAGTGAATGACAATAGTAAACTGGTTGTTTGCTACACTGTCCCCACACCAAGTGCGCTAGAGTTTCACCCACAGCTATTGGTAAAATGCTGTGCCGGTGGAAGAGCCTTACTGTGCCGGTAGCACACTGTGCAGGGCCGGTTTAGACCCCTGCCGGGCCGGTATTGATCCCTACAGACCCGGAATGGTGACTCAGAGCAATTCAAAGATGGCCCCCATAGCAGAGGACCTCTAAAACCAGCTAGGATCCTGCTCTAGGATAGGAACAGGAAATACCCTTCCTAATAATCGCAGTTATCAATACCACAAGCTAACCAGAGCCTTGGGACCCTGTAGGAAACTTTGATTGGACATTAGGAAATATGAATCTGCCTCTATCCACTTGGCACCTGTTGCGTTTAAACTTCATTGATTGTATGATTCTTCAGTTATTTATATTTTTAATCGCATTGGTCTAATTAATTCGTGTGCCTTTACTCTTATATGATCTTATGCTAATTACTTCCTGCCAGCTACCTATAAAATGGCCGGAACTGTTCATATTCTTTGCATTCATTTCTCATGTGTTGCCGATAACCCTAGTGGATTGTCACCCTAGGACTTGGGTTTTTGAGAAATAAAGCCAATATTCAAACAGTACGCTGGGTTGATTGTGTGAGCCTTGGGCTCTGCCTATGTCGGAGGATCTGGTTGTGTTACCTAGTTGTCACGTTCAAGCAGCACAGTGTCCCCTCTGGAGAGAGGCATAATACTAGAGAATAGTGGATACTCGTGGAAACCGGACCAAAGTCCATTACATTGGTGGCAGCAGTGGGATAAATGGTACCCTCACACTCTGTGCGTTTTCACGCTACCATCTGGCTCTGCAAATGCACCGCCGACCAGCTACTATTGAGGAATTGATCGAAGGAGTGTAGATCTCAGGAAACTTTTGGAGCAGTGTACTACCGGAGTTCTCTGCAGGCTCGTTGAGACCCTCCCCCTGGCAGAGGCTATCCCAGCACAGTATAGCCAACTAGAAGCTGTCTGTATCAACCGTAGAGCTTGCTCTGTTTGCAGCAGTTCAGTACAGGAGCTTACAATATTCCCTAAAAGCTCATCAATTTCGATCTGCCCCGAAGTAGAGATATTGGCGCTGTACAAGAGAGAGAAAGAAAGAATCCTGTGTCAGCTATACAGACTCAGCTACTGAGCTTACTTCACCTTGGAGTGTTACTCAGCTGGTAACATTGACCCCAGCACTGTATCCATATACAGTGTTCCTACACTACCGGACACCCTTTATACCATCTTCTCTTCCTGCAACTCCGTTGAGTGGAGAACTCCCCAGGAAACTACAGATAGCAGAAGCACAGCTGCAACAACCTTACCAAGCCAGCTTCTTCCTAGCTGGACGATTAAGCCAGAAGGCTCGCTGCTTTGCTGAGTGATACCGGTTGTACTACCAACCTAAACACACTTACAGGCAGCTACCACAGTCTGTGAAAACCATGCTACAACATAGCGAGCCGCATGGTCTGACGGCGGGCGGATCTAGGATTCCTTTCTCTGTCATAGTGCAAGTCAACTTGCAGCTATGTGGGTTCAGGGCGAGTGTAAACTTCGTGATTAGTGATATCAACGAAGATACAGCTATGGTATGCCGTTCCTCACCATATATGAGCGTGCTCTGCGACTCCAAGATTCGAAGGTCATCATATATGGGCATGAGCATCCATGCACCGATAAGCATGGGTGACCGCTAAGAGATAGCATCAGACCTACACGTGCAGAGCCAGTAGAGAACCCCTTTTTCACCCCTAAAGAAGAGATACGCCCATTTGAGTTGGAGAAAGTCTGCATACAGACACACAGGATGGAGAAAACCATATGAGATAATCACCAAGCTGTAGAGAGTACTCACCACAAGCCTACAGCAACAAGTTTCAGTCAAATCAGACTAAAACCGTGGATGCTAGAGACAAAACACTATTTTCCCCCACTTCGGCTACGCCTCTGTGATGGAAAGAGGAGAGCCCTGCTGCTGGAGAAAGGCAGCTGCCCTTCATCCATCCAATCCCTGCAAAGAATTACAAAGCTGCAGCAAGCAAGCAAAGCACAGAAGCATGCCATGAGAGCACTCAACTGTGCCCAACCACAATTCCTGCCACCAGTCTGATAGAAAAACTAGGAACGTAGGAAAAACACTCACAAAACCTGCAAGGGAGCTGCAAACCATGGCGCGTTTGGTTGCAAAAGAACCCCCAGGACCGCCCGTCAACTTCCAATCAACAGATTGATGATTTCAAGCCCCGAGAAGAAAGATAGTAAAAATTGCCAGAACTCCCTAGTACCTCAACACTTCCTGTGTTTCCTGTGGAAGTAGACAGAGCGAGTCAAGGTCGTGAACAACCTTGCAGCATTGAACAGCCACTCATACCTACGAAAGACAGCAGAGGGGACACACCTATGAACAAGATTCTAACCAACTGCTTAGAACTAGAAGACAATGAAGAGAATCTGCTGCTTGATGCAGATTTAGACAACTAACGGCTTGACCTCCAGACAGAGCTACAGGCAATGCCTACATCAGATCTATACAAGAAACCTCCAGCAGAGAAATCATAGAAGGTGGTGGTGGTGGAAAGTGGGGGTATAACTATCAGAATATGCTTTAGTATAAGAATCTCCCACAGTATTTGCATTTGACAACAGCTTGTAGGATTGTTTGATTTGTCTTTTTTCTCTTTTGCTCCTAACAAAATAATCCCATATTTCCTGTCATTATAAAACAGCAATAGCTCAAGCCACCATCCCGCTGAACAGTCTAGCTGATTGCAAAACTTTTATTATTTTGAACTAGTGATGTGAAGAAAAATTTTCTCTGAACACATCTTCATTTACTACAAAGGCGGCAATAAGATAACTTCTCTCACTAAATTCAAAGTTTTTTTTAGTTTCAACTTTACTGAAACAGTTTTATCTCTAAAAAGATACGCGAGTTTGTTTAAACTCGTACTTGAAAAAAATAAAGACCATACCTTGTTGGTAGACTCTTAATGTTACAGCTCGACAGTGACAGTTCTTCCAGTGAAGTCAACCTATTTATCACTTCTAGTCGTCCTTCATTGAAGTCATTACCTCCAAGGTATAGCACTTTCAAGTTACTCAGAGTAGACAAACTACAACATACCATAACCAGTTGACCTTAATGAAAACTTCAGCCATTTAAATAACTATATGTCACTTTTTTATTGACAGACTATAGACTAGATTAAAAGTTTGTAAAAGTTGTTTGCCAATTTTAATAGCATTGCGGAAACTCAAAAAACTCAGGACATTTTCAAAATGGTTGTTTTAAAAATGCTTTCTCACAAGATCCGTTGGCCTTATGGAGTGGCAGCCCACCTAGCTTTGCTGAAACTATATCTAGAGACTCACCAAGTTCTGGTAACAATAAATTACATGCGTTGCTGAAAAATACAACTGCTGATTCCCTTATCAGGGCGGTAGATAAAAAATAACGGGAAAATAAGCGTGTACCACGTGATGCTGCCTGCCAGCCCGGGAAAACTCCCTACCGGCCCGGGGCATCTCTCTGCCAGCCAGAGGTAACCCTCCATTGGCCCGGGGTCCTCCAGAGTTCTTTCAGTGAAAACTAAGAGTACACAAGGCGTTTACGACACCTGTAGGCCTAACTGGCAGAAGAAGCCAGTCATGGCGGCTAAGGGCAAAGGTCCTACGACCTCCCCCACCACCAACCTTAGTGGCTCACAATACAGTACAATACACCCCGGGTCTGGCAGTAGCTGACACACCTGTGGCATCCAGGAAGAAGAATAAGTCCTTGCATTCCCCTAAGAAGAGACAACACTCTCTGAAAGTAGAAGTGCCGGAGATCGTACCGGGAGTGAGACTTCCAAGGCTACTGTTGTCCCCGATACACAACAGTGCATCACCACATGCCTTTCCGTTGTGTCAGCAATCAATTAACACGCTGCATCACACTAACTGTGAACATTTTGTTGTACAGTCACACTTCCGAGTGGACACGAAGCCGACGCTGACTATTCGGTCGGTGAAAGCTGCTAAACCTTCTGCAGTGGAAATCAAAAAGGTGAAGGAATAAGTACCAACTTCACCCACAGTGGATGATGAGCCCACTACGTCATGTGCAGAAGACGGTCCCAGAAACCCCACGAGATGGAGAATGCTGTGGTGAGTGACAGCTGAGACATAGGAGAGTGCAGTGACCCTACGAGGGGCAAAGAATTACTCCTGCACAAAGTGTGCGTACCGATCAAAGAACAGTTCGCAGCTGGGAATACATATCCTCCAGCATTATCTATGCCACTGTTGCTGTTGTCACTATGCCAGTGAAAGTCGAGATGCAGTGTACTCGCATCAAAGCGAGTCGGATGCTCCAGAAGACACCACCCACTACTTGAAGCCAGGAATAGTATACACTGTCGACCGGCCTAGCACCACTAGGTTCTGTCAGTTTATTTGATGGGAAAACTCCCCAAGTTTCGCCAGTGTCAGCCAACACACCAAAGGGAGCTTTACCCCCACCAGAACTTCAGCAAAGAAGGATTGGGATCTACAAGTACAGAACAGTGCACCAAAGACGATGCCAGTTAAGAGTAAGCAGGCACACTCCATATCAGTGTAAAAAATCCCTAATTGGACAGCCAGTACCCCTTGTACAGTGTTCATGTCACCACTAGAGCCGCATGAGACAGTAGCGGAGTCTACAGAAAAAAGAGTCGTGCCGAGACCCTTGCGGACTTTTCTACACCAACAGTGACCGCTTGGCCACTACCATAGAGACTCACGCCTCCATCCTACAGTGACAGTTGGGAGAGTTGAGAAAGCTGCTCATAAGCCAGACGCTCACCAGTAAGCAAATTGAGACAGCTAAGGTAGAAGCAAGGCTTGTGAATACCAAGATAGAGTGGCTGTGACAGCAGGCCGCCAGCTTGAGTGGTGCTCTCTTCTAGAGACACAGGGACTGTACATACATGTATATCTATGTAAATTACTGTCTGTACATCTGTATGTATAATCAAATATATATTTAATTTGGGTACAAGAGGTACCCATATGCATATTATTCTTGATATGTTGGAATTAAAGACAGTGTGTGTTTTTAATGGAGAGAGGTATGAGGTAAATTTTAGTGAACTGCAATAGTATACAGGGTGTTTGCTAGACTATCTCCACACCAAGTGCGCTAGAACTTCACCAACAGCTATCGGTAAGATGCTGTGCCAGTGTTAGAGCCTTACAGTGCCGGTAGCACAGTGTGAAGGGCTGGTATTGACCCTTGGAGGGCCGGTATTGACCCATACCGGCCCGGTATGGTGACTCAGGGCTTAGCAAAGCTGGCCGCCATAGTAGAGGACCCCCAAAACCAGCTAGGATCCTGCTGTAGGACAGGAACAGGAACTACCCTTCCTCCTATTCACAGTTATCAAGGCCGCAAGCTAACCATATCCTAGGGACCCTGTAAAACACACCGATTTGACAATTGGAGATAGGACTCGGCCTTTAGCCACTTGGCGCCTATTACGTTTAAACCCTATTAATTACATGATTTGTCAGTTATTTATATATTTAATGGCATTGGTTTAATTACTTCCTGTGCCTTTACTCTTATATAACTTTATGCTAATTACTCCCTGCTAGCTACCTATAAAAAAGCTGGAACTGTTCATATTCTTTGCTTTCATTTCTCATGTCTTGCCAATCACCCTACTGGATTGCCACCCTAACACTTTGATTGTTGAGAATGGAAGCCAATATTCAAACTGCACTCTGAGTGGTTTGTGTGAGCCTTGCGCTCTGCCTATGTCGGAGGATCTGGTTGTGTTACCTAGTTGTCACTGTCGAGCAACACAGTGTCCCTTCTGGAGAGAGGCCTAATACTCGAGAATAGTGGATATTTGTGGAAACCAGACGGAAATCCATTACAATCTGATACAATGCAAGTAAACAATACAAGCCAATGGCAGGGTGGGCACATGGAAAAACTGCTCTGGGCTACATTCCCGCCCTTTGTAGAAACATGGAAAGTCTCCTCTCCTTTTCAGGGCTTTCACTTCCCTATTCTCTGTCCTTGTAATCTGTTGCTTCTAAGTTTCTTTTCTAGTGGTGGGTAGCAAACTCCTTCAGCCCTAGGCTATTCATTGCAGCAATCTTTGTTAGTTGACTCGCGTCACCGACCCTGGGTAGGTCTTATATGGTATGTAGAGCTGAGTCAGGGTCAGCACAAGCCCCGGATAGACTCAGTATAGCCATTTTCCCCAACCCGGTACAGATTATATATGTTATTAAGGGGAGAACTCCGGGTGCACTTATAGCTGAGGTTGGTAGATAGGGGAACGGGTGGTGTGGGTGGGGGAATCTAAGGTGGTGGAAAGTGGGGTAACTATCAGAATATGCTTTAGTATAAGAATCTCCCACAGTATTCGCACTTTGACAACAGCTTGTAGGATTGTTTGATTTGTCTTTTTCTCTTTTGCTCCTAACAAAATAATCCCGTATTTCCTGTCATTATAAAACAGCAATAGCTCAAGCCACCATCCCGCTGAACAGTCTAGCTGATTGCAGAACTTTTATTATTTTGAACTAGTGATGTGAAGAAAAATTTTCTCTGAACACATTTTCATTTACTACAAAGGCGGCAATAAGATAACTTTTCTCAGTAAATTCAAAGTTTTTTTTAGTTTCAACTTTACTGAAACAGTTTTATCCCTAAAAAGATACGCGAGTTTGTTTAAACTCGTACTTGAAAAAAACAAAGACCATACCTTGTTGGTAACCGCTTTATGTTACAGCTCGACAGTGACAGTTCTTCCAGTGAAGTCAACCTATTTATCACTTCTAGTCGTCCTTCATTGAAGTCATTACCTCCAAGGTATAGCACTTTCAAGTTACTCAGAGTAGACAAACTACAATATACCATAACCAGTTGACCTTAATGAAAACTTCAGCCATTTAAATAACTATATGTCACTTTTTTATTGACAGACTATAGACTAGATTAAAAGTTTGTAAAACTTGTTTGCCAATTTTAATAGCATTGCGGAAACTCAAAAAATCAGGTCATATTTGGCCGTCAAACAAAAGAGAAATATTATTAGGTGTTCATCAAACGGAAAATTAGGTTAGAACATCATAATTTTTCAATAAATGTTCAGGGATTACCAAAAAACTCCTAAAGCAAATAACTCCAATTTCTCAAATAATCACAGAAAGATGCAAATAGCACCGTTATAAACAAGAGAAGCGTGTTGGATGGCCAATTTTATTTGGTTCCGTTTCAGCAGTTGTGATTGTTTTGGAATACTTTTATGGGAAGAAACAGGTCGAAGAAAATCACCAAACTAGACTCGCTTGTTATAATTTGTTTATCGTTCAATTTCATTTGCAACCTACGAACAAATTGAATAGATACTTGTTGGTTTTTACTTTTATTCAGTGAGGTACTTTTGGTTGACCCGCAAACTCTGAACAAAATGAATACTTACATATTAAGTTTATTGCCAATCTGATTGCATATCTTTCATTTTGTTCGGCAAACATAAGTCACAAATACTCTTATTATGTGTGGCAAATATAACAACTTACGTTGGAGGGAGGGCAATCAAACCACAACTTGACAAACGAAGAACTTCCAATGATTTTAACCCGCTGATTACCTCTAGCATTCCATTACTTAGGACAATATTTTCAAGGTATAACTCCCTTAGGTGGGTCAAAGAAGGTATGCTGCAAAACACATACATAAACTTATCATTCTCAAGTGTTGTATTAGAGGAATGCTGCTTGTTTGAAAAAAACTATTTTTAATGCAGATACAAACTGACTTTTAGTGCTTACACTGCTTTACCAAACTCATTGTAATGTAATTGACCTCAACTCAACCCAGATTTACTCTCTCTACTCGTTATGTCGTAAGAGCTCAACTGATTTGTGCATACTTCAACAAATTTTAAACCTTCTCCTTTGGTATAGTGCAAGAAATTGATGAAGACATACAATATTGCAAGAGATTTACACACCGACCTTTACCAACACCACTAAAGAGGTAGCACTGGTCAACAGTATGCCCATGCTGGCTACTACCACACTATCTCACAGTGTTTCAACCAAGATCTGTGTTGGGCCCACACTATGCAACCTGTCAACCTCACAAGATACGTTGCATGTATCGAAGTATCTGTATTTCTCTATACGATGTAGGTTTTACAATAAAGTCAATGTACACAATGCCAATCAAATGTTCATTGCTTGGACATGATCGAGAGTTGTGAAAAATACAACTAGCATGGGTGCAGGTCTAACTACTTCTCAACTACTTCTGATGGGCACAGGAAATGCATGCTCTATTTACCAAATCGAAGGCTCAAAATATGCAAATGCGCAGTAAAAAATACCAGAACAGGATAGGCTAAAACAAACAAGCTGAACGCTAGTAAACACAATTTCAAATTTAAACATGTAGGCACATTGATACCTAGAATAACTGCATGAAATGTCGGTAGATGATTGGGTGGCTCCACAGCAGTAGAGGGGAAGCCTTTCTATTATTAAGCAATATATTGGCAGCCTGCCAGTTAGCGCAGTCAAAACTGCCACCCAGCCAACAGATCAATCAAAAAACTAGCACTAGCTATCAGGCGGCAGTGAACTAGCACATCGACTAGTACTAGAACATGATTTAATCAGCTAACCGCTGACTGCAAGTGCACGTAGTAAATAACGAATGAATGTGGTTTCACCGTCAGGTATTGTCCACATTCTGCAAATCCACTGCATAGACCATTTCAACTAATAGCACTAACCATGCTCTTAGTTAAACAATCACAGGTTGGCCACCAACCAAGTCAGAGCTGATTAAGTAGAAGAGGTAGGGGAAGTGGTGACACTCTGATAAGTAGATAAAGATGTTGCACACAACTGTGCAGTGGAAGAGTTGGTACATGCAACCGGCATGACTGATCTGCAGAGCACAAAAGCTCGAGCAACTGATGGGAAGGTGCACACAACCAATGCGACTGACTGAAGGGTACACACAAAGCTATTTGACTGACGAAGGAGAGGGAAGCACATAAAACCATGTGACTGATTGAAGGGAAAAAGGCAGTGAGGAAGGAAGACCAGCTATTGAAAAAAAATGTGCTCATACTACATGAGCGGTATAATTGAGGCTATTGATCTCCTGTTTCAGCTGTTCAGACTCTACTCGAGCCTTAGCGCCCTCATCCTCTGACAAGGCGTCGGTCACTACTTTCATCTTGAAAGCTCTCAAATGCTACTCGAGTTCAATGGCTTCTTCCACTATAGCCCCTACCCACCACTCTTTATTTTGTAGGATCAGGACTGGCAGGCCTACCTTGGGAGGAGGTGGAGTACACTGCCATGAGGGCGCTGGTTGTAGCTGCTGTCGTCTGTGTGAGCTGACATGTACCAAATGGGTTGGGCCTCCACCACTTGCAATGGTGGCAGAAGGAGGGGTAGCCATCTCTGTCTACAGTATTTACATAGTCAATGCACTAGTAGGAATCGTCTTCCGGGGTGCCCTTCTTGTGCTGACGATAGTATACTCTGTCTCTGCTACAACTATGTAGCATCAACTGTAAAAATACTTCGCATAGTGCTGATGGACATGGACCGACAGCTTTGTCATGCTCTTAGCTGTTTACCAGCACAAGGGACACAGGTGCTCTTTCGGCTGCGTTATTTGTCACCTGATAGCCTAGGATTGCCCCACAAAACATGGGTGGAGAAACTGGTAGGGGCTAGGGTAGGTGTGGCAAAACGCTTCCTTCTTAAAAGAAGAGCAGCAACTGGCATCTTGCCAGCTGGTATTGACAGATCAAGGCTGGAAACACCTGTGATAGCCACTGGAGGAGGTAGAAGGCAATGGAAGAGGTGGATGGAAGGGGTACACTTCCATGCTTGGACGACCCAGAAGAAAGGTCAACTCTTCTAATTTTACTGGCTCTAATCTTGTGCAGAGTAAGCATGTTCTCTTTAGAGACTGTATAATGCAGTCTACGAGCGGCTGAAGAGGGTGGGGACAACTACTGAACTCTGACTCAGCTCCAGGCTATCTTGTGTTGGAGACTATTGTCCCGAGTTTGAGAATGGGTACTACCCTAAAGCATGGGAAATACTCAATGACCTGGCTACAAAAGAAGATGGAGATCAGAAAGCAATGATCAAAGAGCAGAGTGCTGACAAATCTTCAATTTATCAGACAAGCAATTGCCACTCTATGATTAGAATAGATTTCAGGACAACACTTTGCTACTGATAACGAGGACCATAGGTAGAAAAGTGGACACACGCAGCATATTTGTTTTTTAGTTCAGTACCTGTGGAGAAAGAAGCAAATCCAGGGATTGTAATTGCTAACATCTAATACACTAGAAAAAGTCACTTGCACAATGACAGCTGACAAAACCAAATAACATGGTAAACCAAACTGCTAGCCAAGACCTGGCTGAATGCATGAAATTGACACAGCCGCCACCCTTAAGCATATAAACCTCAATTAGAACTGTTAAGAACAGACTAGCAACAAAATTAGCATCAACATGAGCACCTGTTTTGAGCTCACAGTGACCAGCATGCAAACTCATAAGAGCCAGAAATGTGAAACAGATTTGGCCAAATTTAACACAGACAACAAATGCACAATCAGATGATAGGACCCTTGAGCATTAAAAAGAGTATGTAGTAAATGCAACTACAGCCCTTCAAACACACCCATATAAACAATATTGCAGTGGGAAAAGATAATTTATTTTTGTGTCCCTAGACACTTACAACCTACAAGAAAGAACAAACATCCTAATGGGAGTTTTGTGAACATGAACTGAAGCTGGGCGAGTGAACCATGCACAATACACTGATGGAAAAGACTGGTCCTGTGCCAATCAGTTAGCTATTGTCCGTTATATTTTCACTTTGTACCCCGCATATTTTAGCCGGATGTCTTATTGTACTTACTCATCATAAAACTACCCATGAATAACTAACTGCTGCTTAGAGTAAACATTTACTTTAAACAGGTTATCATTTGAAATTTCCCTTTTGTTTAGTTATTTAGGTAATTCTTGCTTTTGATATTTGCTTCGGTATCTTTCTTTTATTTCTGTCATAGTCATTACTACAGTGGAGTATGTAAAGAGATTTATTATGGTGTTTACATTGCAAAATTATCAATTATTGCCTGCACTGTATTAGCAAGAGTGAATAATTATTACTTGCACTGTATTAGCAAGAGTGAATAATTATTACCAGCACTGTATTAGCAAGAGTGAATAATTATTACCTGCACTGTATTAGCAAGAGTGAATAATTATTACCTGCACTGTATTAGCAAGAATGAATAATTATTACCTGCACTGTATTAGCAAGAGTGAATAATTATTACCTGCACTGTTTTAGCAAGGGTGAATAACTATTACCTGCACTGTATTAGCAAGAGTGAATAATTATTACTTGCACTGTATTGTGCAGGATTTCACTGTGGTGGTGTGGTGGTAGCTCGGCCTACCTGCACAACCTCCCGAACTGTGATGGCAATTGTGTCTAATGCTCTAGCAATACAATCCTCCCACAGGTCGACTTAGTATCCTGAGGAATGGTGATTGACCATCCTAGTTACTAGCGAGCTGCCGATTGCGTTAGCTGTTATCAGTGTGTAAAGCAAGGGTCGAACTTTGAAGGGCGAACTAGTCAAGCTAGGTTCGGCCAGCAGAGGTTCGGCTAATCTATTTCAGTGCAGTGCAGAGGTCGAACATTGAAGGTGAATTTAGGCAAGGCTAAGTTCGGCCAGCAGAGGTTCAGACTGATCTGCTTGTATATTACTACTCGAGTAATGGTGCGCAGTGAAGTTATTGGTAGAAACAAAGAAACTTCTGAGAGTGTGCAAGCTGACTCTGATTTATTGATACAAAACATCCATATTTATGTACATGATTACATAACTGATAAGTGACAAACAAAAGGTGGCCACACCTAGCACAGCAATTGGCTGGAGTGTGCCAATAAGGTAAAAGGGGTGGCTCTAGAGTATATGCATGGTTGAGCTCACATGGTACACATATAAGATTACATGTTAAATGATGATAATAAAAATGTACATAGAGCTATCGGCTCTAAAGTGTATACAATAGGAATAAGGATGTAGCTAATGAGTGTCACATAGAACTGTCCGATCGATAGAATGTAGACTAAGTGAGTGTTTACATAGAACGGTTCCGATAGAACTTACTAATAGAATGTTCAAGATGGCGCGGTCCTCCACATACTCCCCCCCATTGGCGATGGTGGCCAATACAAGGTGTCAGCGTCATCGGCAGGGTACAGGTTATTCTCTAAATGGTCGGTTCAACTCCTTCTTAATCTCTTCCGCCCTCAGCAACAACTGGCAGGCGTCGTGGGTGACGGCATGTAGTTCTCTGTCTAGTGCTTCTATGCGGTGCCTGTGTTCCCGCCGTCTTCGGTTCCTCTCGGCTTCGGCTGAGCGTTCTCGTTCGGCTCGCCAATTATATGATGGTGGGTGGCGGTCCTTCCTAGGAGACACCGACTTTCGTGGGGGAGTTGTCCTCCTCTTCTTGGCGGGGGGAGATGACTCCGGCTGTCTCCCTAATCTCTTTTGTACGGGTGTCTTCTCTGTCTTTTCTATGATAGGGGTAGGGTTGCCAAAGGGTGGAGGTGACGTCCAGCCCATTTCTGCACAGAACTCTTCGTATCTGTCTTTATCGACCTCGTAAAGAGGTTTACCCTTCCCTCCATGTTCTGCTGTGCCTCCCTGTATCCTGATGTGTTTCAGGATAGCGTCTCTGGAGGCGCTCCTCTTGCCGCACTTACAAAAAAAGTAAGTCAGGTGCTGCCGAATGTGGTAGGTGACTCTCTTTTTCACTTGTTGAAAATCACAGCGGCAGCATCTCCATTGGTCACTGTCACCAATCCGTTCGGCCATGTCCTTGATTGCCCATAGTGTGTCGCCACTCAGCCAAATCTCTCTGGTGACGTTTGCAGGCTTTGGTGCAGTGATGTCGTTTTCTTCTGAAACAGCGACACGTCGGATATTAATTACTGGTGTAGCTGTAATTTTTTGTAACATATCCTTCTTGCGGGGGATAGTCACAGCCGGCTTCATCTGTTGATCGAGTGCCTTCGTCAACGAGGTGATAGAAATGTTCGGTAAGATCTCATCTGTAGTAGTTGACGTTATGTCGATCTTGTCCTTCTGTACTTGGGTGGTTCGAGCCATCGTCGGTTGCAGGGAGTTGTCCAGTTGTTCTACGCTTCGAGTGGGTAGTGAACACCCTCGCTGCTGACTATGAACTGAACGTTGGCGGCTTCTCCCTCTCTCTTTATTTTGATTGGTGCTGATGCTCACGTGTCCTTTGGTTGCCTCCCCCCACGTGGTTCCGTTTTGATGACGTAGGGTGGCGGGTGTGTGTTGATGATAAGTAGAAGTTGTCTCTCCATGTTTACTAATTTTTTTGGCGCCGAGCTTGCTATTCTTGGGGGTTGTGCTCCCTTGCTCATTCATTTCCTCTCGCCCCTCTTGTGGATAACTCGTCTCTCGTTTCTGTAGATCTCTTTGTTTTCGTTTTCTGTGTACAACCGTCCAGCCGATTTCGGCCGGGTTTTCTTCTGGTGTGCTCACTGGAGTGGGAGCTAGGGTTTGTGGGGTTGCCCTAGGGCTTCCTCCTGCTCCAGTGGGTGGTTCCTTGGGTGACTGTAGCTCTCCTATGGCTGTATAGCAGTGGTAGTCAGCCAACCTTTTTGGCTGGTGTCTCTCTCTCCTGGGTCGATCTAGAGGTAATGTGGGCGCCCTGTTTTGGCTCAGAGTTGGCCAGTCCTGTTCATTGAGGGGAGGGGGCCTCTGAGGGCTGGGTGCCCTTTGGATGACCTCCAGGGGTGGATTGTCTTGTCTCTCTGTCCTTTCTCTCGTGTCCTCTCTCTCTCTGTCACTTTCTGTTGGTTCTGGCCTTTGCGGCGAGCTATAGCCGGCCGTCGGTGAAGGCGGAGGTGTAGGCATGGGGGTGCGGGGTGTCGGTGGCTCTCGGACAAGAGGCGACCTATCTCGAGGGGGTGACGGTAATGGTAACGGGTCCATTAGTTCGACCGGTGGCTCTCTATCTCGTGGGGGAGACGGTAAAGGCAATGGGAACAGTTCCATTGGTTCAGTTGGTGTTTGGAGTGCCATGGGAGGTCGCCCTCTTCTTGCCCCCTTCATGTTGGGCTGGAGGGCCGGCTCCCGACACGGCAGAGCTCGGCCGACTGGTTCTTGACATGTCCTGTAGTGACGTAGTCGCATTCCGTTTTGTATTGACCACTGCCCATTTCTTTCCACTTTGTAAGTGTGGTTCGGAAATGCTTCCGTCACCTGGTATGGGCCCACAAACTGGGGTTGCAGCTTCGGATTACTGCCCTTCACTCTCCGCTTATTCTCAAGTACGACGAGTTCTCCCTTCTGGAACACAGAGGGTTCCTCGTCGTCCTGGCTCCTTGTCTCCTGTTGCTGATGCCTGAGGTACTCGTGCGCCTTCTGAAAGTTTTCCTGTACTGTCACAGTATGCTCCATGATGTTGCGAGGGTCCAGGGTAGGGGGCATACCTGTTAGTTGGCCAGGAAGGCGTACCTCTCGTCCCATTACTAACATGTTGGGCGTTTCCCCTGTGGCTGAGTGGGGCGTGCTGCGACAGGCCCGCATGATTTGCGGCAGCAGGCTGTCCCACTCGTCCAGGCCTTTTGTCAATATCAGAGTACGGAGCGCGTCCCCAAGTGTCCGATTCTGGCGCTCCACCATCCCGTTCCCTTGCGGGTGGTAGGGGGTGGTCCTTGTCTTTTTGATGCCCCACAGGCTACACAGCTCTTCTAACAGCACGGACTCAAACTGAGCTCCCTGGTCGGAGTGTAGCTGTTCGGGTAGACCCCAGTAGGCAAACACTCTTTCATCCAGTGCGACGGCGACCGTGGGTGCTGTGGCATCGGGCAGTGCTATCGCATCCTGCTAGCGGGTGAAGCGGTCGGTGAGGACCAATGCCCAGCGGTTCTTCCTTTTCGTCAAAGGCAGGGGGCCGACCAGGTCGACCGCCAGCTTCTGAAAAGGTCGCCCCGCATACATCCTTTGTCGGTGAGGGTTCTCTGCCTTCTTCCCATTCTTGGCTACTTGGCACACCTCACAATCCTTGATTAGTCTCCTGACCAGGGGGGATATGCCTGGCCAGTACCAATCCATCAGGATGCGCTGTCTCGTCCGATGAATCCCTGCATGGATCATCCTGTGCGTCTCCCAGACGACCTGTGTCCTCCTACTTGGTGGGCAGACTACACATTGCTTTGATCTGGAAGGGTGGTGCAGCGTGATGACGAGCACCCCGTCAGGGCGGATCTTCATCGCTTCCTTCCGATCATACAGTGTCTTCAACTCGACACTCCCTTCGGCCAATTCTCTCTCTGTGATGCTTCCCGGTCGTCTCAGCTCTTCATAAATCCGGCCTACCGCATCCTGCCCGTCCCTTTGCTCTTGAGTTAAGGTTTGGGCGGAGTGTACCGGGTTTGTCACAGTGAGGTTGACCCGCTCCTCCTTCTCTCTTTTCTCTGTAGACTCCCTCTTCATCATGTCTCCCGCCCGTCTCGGCTCGGTGCAAGTCCGGCCTACCGCATCCCGTCCCTTCGGCTGAGCCGAATCCTGGGGGGGATGTACCGGGTTCAATGTGTCGAGGTTGTCTCTAGCCTCTCTCTGGGGTCTCTGTCCAGCCTCTTGCTGCAGCTCTACATGTGAAGGTCCCCCATCTCTTTGCTCGATGGAGCCGCACTGCCTACAGTCCGCGCAGGGTCCCTGTCGGCTGAGCCCATCAGCATTACCATGGTGAGTTCCAGCTCTGTGCTCGAGCTTATATCGGAACTCAGCCAAGATTTCCAGCCATTGAGCTATCTGGTTCGATGGTTCCTTCCGTCTGCACAGCCAGCGGAGGGATGCGTGGTCCGTCCGGAGCTTGAATTCCCGCCCATAGAGGTAGGGACGGAAATGTTTCACTGCCTTGACGACAGCGACCAGCTCCTTCCGTGTGACGCAATAGTTCCTCTCCGCTGGTGCCAGCGTCTTGCTGAAATATGCAATGACGCGTTCCTTGCCTTCTTGTACTTGGGAGAGCACCGCGCCGACTCCTACCGCACTGGCGTCAGTGTCCAGTGTGTATGGTAAGTTGGGGTTGGGGTATCCAAGTACTGGGGCTTGGATGAGTCTGGCTTTGAGCTGGTCGAAGGCTGTCTGCTCTACTTGTTCGCACTTCCAGGGTGTCTCCTTGCCTGTCATCACGGTGAGAGGTTTAGCAATCGTGGCGTAGTCGGGGAGGTACTGGCGATAGTACCCGGCGGTTCCTAGGAACGCCTGTAGCCCCTTTACGTCCGTCGGTGCTTCCCATCTCCTGACGGCCTCCACCTTCCCTGGGTCGGTGGCCACTCCCTTCGCACTTACTACATGTCCGAGGTACTTGACCTCTTCTTGTAGCAGCTCGCATTTGGAGGGTTTTATCTTCAGGTTTGCCTGGTGGAGTCACCCTAGCACTTCCTCTAGCCTCTGTAAGTGCGTCTGGAAGTCGGGTGCAATGATGATCACATCATCCAGGTACAAGAGCAGTGTCTTCCAGTGAAGACCTTTGAGGACCTTTTCCATGAGCCGCTGGAAGGTGGCGGGAGCTGACGTCAGCCCGAAGGGTAACACCTTCCACTTCCACAGGCCGCTCCTAGTGGTGAAGGCCGACTTGTCCCTGGTGTCCAGGTCTAGGGGTACCTGCCAGTATCCACTAGTGAGGTCCAGCGTAGTAAAATATTTACTACCGGCCAAGGCGTCCAGAGACTCGTCGATTCTGGGGATGGGGTAGGCGTCCTGTTTGGTTATATCATTCAGCCTCCGGTAGTCCACACAGAACCTCCACGTGTCGCCCTTCTTTCTCACTAGTACCACAGGGGAGCTCCATGCTCCGTCGGCCGGCTCGATTAGGTCCTTCTCCAAGAGGTCCTTAATCTGGCGTTCCGCCTCTGCTTCCTTCTCTGGCCCCAGGCGGTGTGGTAGGCACCGGATGGGTCGGGCCCCTTCTACTGTGGGGATCGAATGCTCTGCCAGCGTTGTCCGGCCCAGGTCCCCGCTATGGCTACTAAATACCGTCTGGTATTCGATCAGCAGCTCCTTTACTTGCTGCTCCTGCCATGGGTCCTGGCACCCTCTCTTTGCTTGCTGGAAGAGGTCGTGTAGATGGGGGGGCAACTCTCTTCCTCCCGTCTTGCTCCTCTGTTGTCCGTCTGGTTTTGTCAGCTTCTGGACGCCGCCCTCTTCCACTCCCGTAAAGGTACCAATCACCTCTCCTGCGGGTAGTCTTAGGGTGTCCTGCGTCGGGTTCAGACATCTAACCAGCACGTGTCCTTGAGCGTCTGGCCTGTTAACGCTGGTGGCGATGGGTATCCCACCCTGTATGCTTTCAATCACTCCCTGGGAAACGTATCCCTGGAGCTCAGGTGACATGGGATAGTCACCTCCGTCTGTGGTGGAAGCTGGGTGTCTTGTCGGACTTGTACCTTGGACACGAGATTTCTCCCGTGGCGGTCGGTACACGCCAGCTCCTTTCCTTGTATTACCAGCAGTGGACGGTCGAATCCCATCTGGCATCCTTGGCTTGTCAGGAAGGGCATCCCTAGGATAACGTCCTCGTTGATCTGACTCACTACAAAGGTCTCTTCAAACTTGACATGACGTATCCTTCCCTTCAGTGCGAGCAAGCCGTAGAATGGGAGTCTAGTGCCGTCGGCCATGATCCCATGGGAATCGTAGTGCTGTAAATTGCGTTGTACGTGGCTCGGTAACCGGTCAAAGACTCGCTTGGCCAACAGGTTAGTGTTGCAGCCCGTGTCTATGAGGTGTGTTACTGCCTCTCCTTCTACCCTTCCAGGTAGGTAGTAACTCAAGCGATATGGTCGCTCGATCTGGTTGCTCTGGAGCGTCACAGGTTTTGGAATGAACTCTTCCTTCTCCAGTGGGGGCGTTTGGGTCTGCCTGTCCTTCTTCCTGGGCCTTGGTTCCTGCTGCTCTAGAGTCCCGTTGCCGTCCGTTTCTTCTGCCACTGAGCTGTCGAGTGCCGACAGGCTGGCAAAACGGTTGTGTAGGGCGATAGGGGGACTAGTCAGGAGGTCCAGGGGAGGAGTTGCTCGACGCACTGTTGCCGGTCCACTGGAGGGCGCCTGTGCCCTTTCTTTCTGAGGTGTCGTTGCCCGTGTGCAGCCAGCGGGTCTCCCTACTGCTGCGGGCGGTAGTCGTTTCCCTGGCGGCTAGGCCAAGGGACGGTCCTACACGCCTTCCAGGTATGGCCTGTCTGTTGGCATCCCCAACATCTCTTTGGTGGCTCAGGCTTCTTCTCCGTCTTTAGGCTGGCAATGTCTTTGCTCAACCCTTCTATGGTCTTAAGCAGCTGTGCCAAGGGGTCCTGTACCTCTTGGTGTTGAGCCATTTCTCTTTGCGGGGTCATCTCCTCTTCCAGGGGGTCGGCCTCCACTGTCCTGATGTGAGGTCCTCCTAATGGTTGGTGAGGCACCTGCAGGAAATCATTTCCTGCCAGGATTGCTTCCTCCAGATTCTGAGGGCGTACTGCCAACAAGTGACGTTGCAGGTACGTGTGCCCTAGAGTGCTGTGGAAAGTCTGCATCACCAGCTCATCCCTATTCTGTCGCGGCAGAGTGCTGTGGGCTGCCGTAATGAAGTGCTCGACCGTGAGGGCATGGTCTCTGAGGCTGTCTCTGGGGTTTCGTCGGTAGCTTAGCAACTTTGCTTGAGCTTCCGAACGATTCATGCCAAAGGTCGCCCGTAGTGTCCGTGCCACTTCCTCAGTGGTCTCACCTCGACCGCACCATTCGGCCTTGCCTGTCAAGGCTTGGCGTAGGTGGATGACCGCTTCTTCCGCCTGCCAATGGTTTGCTCTGGTCACCTCCTGAAACCGTTGCAAGAAGTAGTCCACATCCCCTGTACCATCGTACTGTGGTACTCTGAACTTATCTCTGGCTGTGGCTACTGTCATGCGGTCTTGGATATTGGTGAGTGTCCCCATCATCTGCAGGCTGGAAGGATCCCTGTCGATACTCAGTGCTCTTCTTCTGGTCGCCATCCTTCCTCTGGGAGGTGCTGCTTGTGGGTGTCTGTCAATCCCACTGCTGCCACCAATGTGCAGGATTTCACTGTGGGGGTGTGAGTGGTAGCTCGGCCTACCTGCACAACCCCCCGAACTGTGATGGCAATTGTGTCTAATGCTCTAGCAATACAATCCTCCCACAGGTCGACTTAGTATCCTGAGGAATGGTGATTGACCATCCTAGTTACTAGCGAGCTGCCGATTGCGTTAGCTGTTATCAGTGTGTAAAGCAAGGGTCGAACTTTGAAGGGCGAACTAGTCAAGCTAGGTTCGGCCAGCAGAGGTTCGGCTAATCTATTTCAGTGCAGTGCAGAGGTCGAACATTGAAGGTGAATTTAGGCAAGGCTAAGTTCGGCCAGCAGAGGTTCAGACTGATCTGCTTGTATATTACTACTCGAGTAATGGTGCGCAGTGAAGTTATTGGTAGAAACAAAGAAACTTCTGAGAGTGTGCAAGCTGACTCTGATTTATTGATACAAAACATCCATATTTATGTACATGATTACATAACTGATAAGTGACAAACAAAAGGTGGCCACACCTAGCACAGCAATTGGCTAGAGTGTGCCAATAAGGTAAAAGGGGTGGCTCTAGAGTATGTGCATGGTTGAGCTCACATGGTACACATATAAGATTACATGTTAAATGATGATAATAAAAATGTACATAGAGCTATCGGCTCTAAAGTGTATACAATAAGAATAAGGATGTAGCTAATGAGTGTCACATAGAACTGTCCGATCGATAGAATGTAGACTAAGTGAGTGTTTACATAGAACGGTTCCGATAGAACTTACTAATAGAATGTTCAAGATGGCGCGGTCCTCCACAGTATTAGCAAGAGTGAATAATTATTACCTGCACTGTATTAGCATGAGTAAATAATTATTACCCGCACTGTATTAGCAAGAGTAAATAATTATTACCTGCACTGTATTAGCAAGAGTGAATAATTATTACCTGCACTGTATTAGCAAGAGTGAATAATTATTACCTGCACTGTATTAGCAAGAGTGAATAATTATTACCTGCAGTGTATTAGCAAGAGTGAATAATTATTACATGCACTGTATTAGCAAGAGTGAATAATTATTACCTGCACTGTATTAGCAAGAGTGAATAATTATTACCTGCACTGTATTAGCAAGAGTGAATAATTATTACCTGCAGTGTATTAGCAAGAGTGAATAATTATTACCTGCACTGTATTAGCAAGAGGGAATAATTATTATCTGCACTGTATTAGCAAGAGTGAATAATTATTACCTGCACTGTATTAGCAAGAGTGAATAAATATTACCTGCACTGTATTAGCAAGAGTGAATAATTATTACCTGCAGTGTATTAGCAAGAGTGAATAATTATTACATGCACTGTATTAGCAAGAGTGAATAATTATTACCTGCACTGTATTAGCAAGAGTGAATAATTATTACCTGCACTGTATTAGCAAGAGTGAATAATTATTACCTGCACTGTATTAGCAAGAGTGAATAATTATTACCTGCACTGTATTAGCAAGAGTGAATAATCATACCTGCACTGTATTAGCAAGAGTGAATAATTATTACCTGCACTGTATTAGCAAGAGTGAATAATTATTACCTGCACTGTATTAGCAAGAGTGAATAATTATTACCTGCACTGTATTAGCAAGAATGAATAATTATTACCTGCACTGTATTAGCAAGAGTGAATAATTATTACCTGCACTGTATTAGCAAGAGTGAATAATTATTACCTGCACTGTATTAGCAAGAGTGAATAATTATTACCTGCACTGTATTAGCAAGAGTGAATAATCATACCTGCACTGTATTAGCAAGAGTGAATAATTATTACCTGCACTGTATTAGCAAGAGTGAATAATTATTACCTGCACTGTATTAGCAAGAGTGAATAATTATTACCTGCACTGTATTAGCAAGAATGAATAATTATTACCTGCACTGTATTAGCAAGAGTGAATAATTATTACCTGCACTGTTTTAGCAAGAATAAGTTTGCCATGCTGCCAGTCAACCATGGATTCTATCAAATGCATTTCATTCTTACGCTTGCTGTTGAATTGTGAACATATTTTATTGTTTATGATAAATAAACTTTAATTTACTGGAAAACAGCACACATGTAAACCAAATGCAGTCATAGCTTTTTATCGGTCACCTACAGCTCTCATCAACACACTTGCACAAGCAATTGCTACGAAATGCAGTGGGGTGGCACAAAAGTGACAGTGATTGTGCTTGAAAGCTGAAAGACTGGCAGCTGTTGCCTAGTCAGCAGCAACCGAATAATCAGGAAAGATTAGGCCGACTTTCAACTACCCTTCGCATGCATTGACAAAAATTATTTTCTTGGCAGCGTGCACAGGTGCACCCACGTTACCATTACAATAAACTTCTGCAACATGTTTGGCAACAAATGAGGCAATGTAAAATACCACTCAATAACTTAATAGGCCATCGCTAGTATACCGTTTTGAAGGCTACAAACAGCTGACGACAACTGTCACTGATGTCAAGCCAATGGAAGCTAGGTGCAATATTAAGGGCTAATTTGCAGCTGAATAGCTTGTAAAAACAGACTGAAAGCTTCTTGTCAGGAATTGTGGGTGTAAACACCAGCTACTTTGTTATTGTAAAGGATTTTGTGGCTGACATTTACTGACACAGCCGGAATTTTTTCACTAAAAGCAAGGTGCTCACTGCCTCCTATATTAAACACTCTGAAACGGTGTCCAGTAAAATCTGAGTTGGATTCTATCAGTAGCCATCAGAATGACACAATGCCAGATAATAAGATTTGCAGTAGTAAACTGCTAATGATTGTATTTGCCTGCATATGCTAGGGCTCGCAATACCAATCCAAGAATCACACAGTCACATTTACTTGTACTAGTGGCTACACATAGCAAAGCAATATCTGACTCGTTATATACATTCAGTTATAGTTATACAGTGAAACATGTCAGGAAATAGATTGAAATGTAACAATTTCTATGTTTCCACATCATGACAAATTGGCGATACTGCCTGCAATAAAGGGAACTTGTTGTTGGAAATACCATTGTCGATAAATTTTTTTTCACTCTTTGAAAGCGGAAACTGGCGATTATCCGAATTCCAGATGTTTATTGCTATTGGAAGGCGACAAAACCAGGCATGAGTAATTAAACAGGATGCCACAAATTATCCATTGTAACCGCATGGCATCGTTGGCTTGTGTGTATTTATATTTAACTAACGATGATGGTTTGTGGTTTATTACACCGTTATTTATGAAACAATACAACTGATTTGAAACAGACAAATCTTAGCTGCTGGTAATTAATCATTGCAGTAATGAGAAACAAATGCTAGTGCTTTTTTGGCAGAAGTTCGCTTGATTCTTTTTTTATTATCATTCATTATGATAAATATTGACAAATAATATAATTTATTGAATCACAACCAATGTGCAACTAAATTTGTTTGTCACCACACAGCTTCCCTAGCTAGCAATAGCTCCGTGTTTTTTTCATACATTTGTTCCACAATATAAGAAAATAATAATAAAAACAGCGCGCAACGCTAGTCAGCTAAATTGCACTCAACAGCACACTGACTGCAACTGCCTCTGTTGGAGCGATTTAACCAATGGCGATAAACTTTGAACGTGGAATTATGTTCCTTTGTCACCAATTATTTGTGTTGGCAAACCACAGAGATTCGGCCATATTTTGTCATGATATGGAAACATGATTGGGCTCCACAGGCAGTGAGAAAGGTAATCAAGAAGCGAATTACTGTCAATACATCTCAAGTCCATCAACTAGTAATCTTCTTTTGTAGCCATCAATGCACCAGCTTTCAAGTACTAGTGCACACCTAGCTCTCATCGGGGTTACTGTCTCTATCATAAATACCTCACACATCCTGCTAAGGCCAGCACACAGTTCCCCTAGAATACTGTAATGGATTCCGGTCTGTTACCACGGACATCCACTAGTCTCGAGTATTCTACCTCTCTCCAGAGGGGACACTGTACTGACCGACAGTGACAACTGTATAGGGCAACCGAATTACCCGGTAAGGCAAGAGCCCATGGCTCAGACAAACAGTACCGAGGTAGTGTTTGCTATAGTGGCTTTATTACAAAGCAGTCCTGAGGGTAATTATTCCTCTAGGTGTTTAGCAATATAAGAATACATGCTATGGCTCATTGTAATGAATGCACTGATTATCAGTAGGAGCTCTCCTTTTATAGGAGAGCTAAGGAACACAAAACATATAAGAGACAATGCACAGGAAGTAATGCAACCAATGACATCAATTATATAAATACTTAACCAATCACAATGCAATGCAAGATAATACAAGGAGGTGCCAAGTGGCTAAGGGCGGAGTCTTTTCTCCTAACTGTCCAATGACGGCTCCTACAGGGTTCCCAGGCTGTATATAGAATTAGGTCCACTAAGTTGGTACTTTAGGGGTAGGCACTTCCTGTTTACGACCTTGACTAAGTTCCTGGACATCTTTACAGATCCTCGTCTAAGGCGGCCATCTTGTGCCGGCCCAGTACAGCTGTACCGGGTCGGTAGAGGTCACTACCGACCCTGCAGGGGTCAATACCAGCCCTGCTTACTATGCTACCGGCACAGTATGACTTCCTACCCAACAGCTATTAACCAAATGCTGTGGGCAGAAGTCTAGTGCATTGCTTCGCAAGGTTTCTAGTGTAAACTACCTGTTTACCCCTAGAGTGCACTGAAATCTACCACAATACATCTCTCTATCGTATTAAACACTTGGCCAACTTTTTATGGCCATTATGCAAATCGGTTGCATAAAGACAAGTAACTCCGCACCGTTTTGGATATCATAAAAGATTAGGAATTTCACATCTTCACTAAAACATATTGGAAAAACTATTCCAATAACTACAATGCATAAGTTGTTTTAAGAAAAAAACTTTATATAACATTTTCAAATTGGAAAATCTGTGTTGGACTATGTTCCTACTGATACAAAAACAGTCAGGCAGCCAGCAAATATTTTATTTCGCGTGAAAATGGGGTATTTTCGATTAGTGGCTCCAAAACTTTCGCGCTTTTTAGCTTTTCCCAAACAAACATTTTTATTTTAACTGTTTTAAGTATTTCAATGACAATGGCAAGTTGCCTATACCTCATCAACTTTGAAGGTTGATTTTTTAATGCATCTTTTCCTTGTATTTTCAACGCTGAGATGTTAGGGGCTACACGGCTGAGATTTGGTATGTCTGTGTTGTACACACACATGTGTGTAACCCGATGCTCGCCAATGTCATTTAATATTTCCACATCACTTTTATATCTTTTCAATTCACAAGTCCTCGGATCAGGAATGCTATCCACCAAAGGTTGACCAGAATGTCTCAACCAGATTCCTACAAAAATAAATATGATAGAGATTGCAGAAATAGAATGACTCGACGAACTGACTAATTGAAGCGCAAGATAAATAATCAGAGATTTGTGAGCGCTGGATATAGAAAGACAATCACAGATGAGCATCAAGCCTGAAATGTACGGGCTAAAATACCGAAAACAATAGCTGTTTTGATTGTTTGTTTGATCGCTGAAGCTATGCCTTG
Organism: Cryptosula pallasiana; assembly: GCA_945261195.1. Taxonomy (NCBI): domain Eukaryota; kingdom Metazoa; phylum Bryozoa; class Gymnolaemata; order Cheilostomatida; family Cryptosulidae; genus Cryptosula; species Cryptosula pallasiana. The sequence goes on along the minus strand of OX183134.1, from coordinate 9,370,374 downwards.
AGGGAACCATACAGAGTCTTCAAAAGGTAATCACTCATGTGAACAGCACCCTCTACCTGCTGTGTCTGTATACCCTAGCAAAAGCTGTAGTGGAGCATAGACTTAGAATTTGGAGGTGCAGAATATTATTCAACAGTCTTCAGATGAGGAAAACTCCGCTTGGTTGTTTACATGTTTTGCCATAGATGATGGTTTTTGAACTAGCTAGAAAGACCATCTATGTTCTGTAACAATTACTATATGTATATCTCATGAAACCTGCATTGCATGGCTTTGACAAAAAAAAACAAGAAAAAAAAACAAGAAAAATGCAACTCAGCCAAAACTAACATTAAAAAGTCTCAATCATTATCAGGAGTTGAAAATCTTGCAACTGCCCAGTATTACTCATTTTGCATTCCCTGTCTTAGATATTGCGATACATTTTTATAGAAGAAGCCTGTATGCAGTTACTTTTGCAGGCTCTTGCCTAACTGGACGCTATCTCTGTGGGCCAGAGACCCCTTTGGTGCATTGGTTAATACAAACAAAAGACAGCTGATAGTCCCTGTTGCGAACAGTAGAGCAAATAGTGTTGCTTTCCCTATATTACAAACATGACAGGGCCGGTGATGACCTTAATTTGGCCAATGGTGACCTTACAATGTCATTAGTAACTTTTACTGGGCCATGGTCAAATAACTATCTTAGCCTGAAGTCATGAAAGTAGCTGTGAAGCTGCGGAAGGCCAAGCTTGCAACTTAGCTACCTCCAGATACCAAGAAAGATAGACACCAAGCTATGGAAATCCATAGGACTAACCAGTAGATCGGAACCCTTACCAGTAAACATTTCGCTTATTAAATGTAAAATGTAAAACGTAACAAAGTCAGCAACTTAGTCACATGAGGCAACGCAAAAAATTAAAAAAGCGTGTTGAAATGGAATTTGGTCTGGTTACCACAAAATTCCACTAATCTCAAGTATGATACCTTTCTTCAGAGGGGACACTATGCCGTACAACAGTGCCAACTATGCTTAGTACTGGCCAATCATTTGGCAAACACAGAGCCCATGGTTTAGACAAACTGCACGGAGTGTGGTTTGAACAGTGGCTTTATTCATCAACATCAAAGTCCTAGGGCAACTATGAACTAGGATGATTGGCAAGACATGATTGAATGAATGCAATGGGTATATAGAATTCCAGCCCTTTTATAGGTAAGCTGGCAATAAGTGATTAGCTTAATATTACATAAAATTAAAAGTACTGGAAGTAATTAGAGGAATCTGAATAAGTATGTAAATAGTAGGCGAATCATACAGTGCATAAGGATTAGAGGTAATTGGTACCAAGTGTCCAATCACAGGTATCTGCAGGGCTCCAGGTCTACAGCTAGTTGGTGGTTACCGCATTTGTTGTTCCGAGGATGGGCACTTCCTGTTCTCGCTCTAGAATGGGATCCTAGATAGTTTTGCAGGTCCTCTACTATGGCGGCCATCTTAGACCGGCGCTGTGTCACCACACCGGGTTTGTTACCGGCCCTGCAGGGGTCAATACCGGCCATGCATGCTTTGCTACTGGTACAGTAAGGCTCTCCACTGACACAGCATCTTTCCTATGGCTGTGGGTTGAACTTTAGCACACTGGTATTGAGATTGGAGTGGAAAACAATCAGTTTATCTTTGCCTTTTTATCAAAATCTACCACAGTATATTGTAGTGGATTTTGGCGGAATGTTTCAGCTATCGTCCAATATATCTGGTACAGTACACAAAGTGCAGCTCGTCTCACAGGCTAGTAACAACTCCCTTCAAGAGGCAGTGCATAACAGGTGGGACCTGAAGGGTACTACACACAAGGTGCTCACACTTTCAAATCACAGGATGAGCCCACGGCTTAGGCTAACTAGACGAAGTTGAAATGTAGGATTATTTTAATTACTTACATCTACAAAACAGTGCTCTCTAGATAGCCAATTGCCTAGATATGTGTACATCAAAAAGTAGGAGTGGAAAAATAGTTCACTGAACACATAAAGGAGCCAGGCTCATACAGGCTGGTATACAAGAAGTTATTGAATTACCAACCACGTAGCTAAATGATATGTACAGAAAGTAGTACTAGCCAATGCATTGACGCATACTTATTTTTAATCATCAGTGCGTTCAGTTCATGTCGGTAAAATTTGCCTCAGCTTTGCCAATACATGAAATTAAAAAAACATTTCAAAGCAAAAGACAGATTGGCTATGCAGCAATTGTTTTCGTTGTTTTCTAAGCTGATATATATGCATGATAAATTGAGTACTTGAAGGACTAAAGAGGTGTCAATACACAATACATGTTAGTTATTATACTGTCAGTGTTACATGGCAATGCTCATACAGGCTAGTGCGTGTCACCCAAAATCCCATCATCATTATTATTTTTGTATGTTGTGAAACACTGGTATTGTCCAAGCTCACAGGCAAAGATCTTAAGGCTTGGCGGCACTGCACCAATATTTTGGTCCGTATTTACTTTTGTGATGGATTGTTATCAAGTGGGAGTGGCTACACAGGCAGGCTTAGCTAGCCAATGTACAAGGGCGCATTGGTTAGCTGCTATTCACCTAGCAAATCATATGGCACAGAGCAGGGCTTTATCCCTGTTCATATCCGCCAAAGAGCTTTTTGTTTTTTGATAAAATAAAAATAATAACTGAAAAACACAGTACAGGGCCTGGATAACAATAGCTATTCATTTTTAGTAGTGTATTGTGCAGGCACTTGGGAGGTATTTATGACTCACACCATCAGTCAGAGACACTTTTTGGATTACATAGGTGTATGGTGCGGAAAACAGGATACTACATGACGCTAATATCTACCACAATAAATTTTTGGTCAGCTGAACAAAAATGCACTCACTTGGAGATTACAACATCAGCCAGCCTGTATGAATAACAGGTTATTTTGTATAACAGTATAAACATGCAATATATTACCAAGGCCAAATTGTAGGATCATTTGCGGGTAATAGATTAAATGTTAATTAGGTCACTGTTTGCCAATATTGCCTCATAGTCCGTTGACATTTATGAGGATTGGCAAAACGCCAAATGCCACCTCATCAGGCCATCTGAATTATGCAATCTTGCTCATCAGTGTAAAAGCTGACTGTATCAGTTTACCACATGGATGCTTCCTCCTACGCTTAAATACATACTTCCTCCCAGTCAAAACAACTGCTTTCTTATCTATGATCAGACAATATTAATGCTCTCCTGCTACACAAGAGTGGCTTCCAATTTTGATGCTACTCAGTAATGGTACGCTTCATACTGTAACCAGGATGTGACTATGTCAGGAACAATATGCCTGTCACTCAGTCCTCCATCAAGGGTTTATATTTTTGTAATGCTTGACAGTGGAGCCAACATAATTTGGTTTGAGTGAATAACTAGCTAATGTTATGTAGATTTAGTATCAAACAGTATAGATGAAAAAATTTCAACTATTAAAATGCATCTAGAATAACAAAAATTCAACAAAGCGTGTATTGCAGCTTTTAAAGCACCCATTCTCACAAATTCAACTTTAAATAAGGTGAGGACTCTTGTTTATCTTTCCACGGTTTTTTTACCTATAATTTTACAATTGCTAAGCATTTACCGCAAAGTTTCTTATTCCTGTGTTCCATGAGGTTCAAGCTCATCTTATGTTCTATGGGCTGTGGGGGTAGGGGACATTCAACAACCCAGATAAGACCCCAAAAGTATGCTGTGTGTAGTTGCATGGATATAACAGAAATAAATAAAATTGCACATTCATCTTGAACAAAAAATAATGCTGCTGTCCGTTATGTAAGACACTATTAGTTGCTCCAAATATAAACTCTTTGCAGACAATCAGCTGGTCTGCTGATATTGTTAAATTTTTTTATACAATCCTTTGAACTCATATTATTTCGTAGCAAACTTTGCTGCATGCAGTAGGTTATGTTTGAAGCACTAACAAACATTAACAAAGTGTTAATCTCTTTGCAAGAAGCAACAGGACCAACTATAAAATGAGCAAAATTTTACCTTTTTTCAAAATTTCCTGTTCATCAGTTGATCTTCCGGTCGTATTTTTGCTTCCCTTGGCACCCATAACAAACTGTAGTTCTGTGCCGATAGGTTAACCAACACAAACATAGACCACAGAACTTCAATCAGTGCACCTGTCAACAATGAAGAAAAACTTATACCAACTTCTTCAAAAATATGTATTGATAATCAGTCAATGGTAACTGAAAATTTGATCGAGCTTAGAATGAAAATGAGGCAGAAACATCTTTCATTCCTAGAATGTGGCTCTTGGGCTTGTTTTATAATTTGGCTGTTTTTGTTGGCTCTGTCAAATTTTGAAAAACTTGTTGACAGCTATCAAAAAATTGAAAAGCCAATAAATCCATACAAAAATGAGGTAAACAGTAATACTGTAGAGGATTTTGGAAAGCTCTACAAACACAAAATATTATTGATAATTACAAGACAACCTAGCCTTGTTTCTGGTCTTTGCAACCTGTTAGCTCTAAACAACCCACAAGACAAATCTTCTGTTTATCTTCTGATTTAGGTTTGCTCAATTATCTTTCTTTGTTACACATACCTATGTCCAAATTAATTGTTGCTTAGAACCAATCTCAGCTTCCCCACTACTGTTTTTGACAGCAGAATCAGCAGTTGTACTCCTAGATTATATCAAATGTCTCAAACAAATAAAACTGCTTTATGATATAGTAATAACTGTTTTCCATCGTATAAAAAAAAGTAACACATGAAATCCTATTTAGTAACCAAATCTACACAACGATATGTAGACTTATGTAGGACTATACAAAAACAATAAGATAAAATACAAGTATAATCACAGTATTTTGCAAAAGATAAGAACTAATAATGACAATAAGGGTATTTGCAACGTGTGTTCACCGAAAAAAATCAAGAAACTTAATCCGAAACAATAATTTTTTTTAAACTTGTGGGTCAACAGAAAAGAGGTCACTGAATAAATAGAATAATCAACAAGCATTTATTAACATTGTTCGTAGGTCACGAACAGAATTGAACAATAAACGAATCATAAAAAACGAGTATACTTCGTTTCGTTTCATAAACCAGTCTTGTTGCCTTAAGAAATACTATGAAAAAATTACCACTGCTGAAAAATTGGTAAATAATGCCATTCTTGCCTTTTTTTGTCTATTAAAAAATTGGCAGTGATCTTCTTTATGGTTTGTTTGGTAATCTAAAAGAATTTATTGAAGAATTATAGTGTTCTAAACTAATGTTTCATTCAATATGCAACAAGTTTATCTACCAACACCTATTAGTTTTTGTCATGAATAATGAAATAAATGAAAATGGAAATAAAATTCAGTCAATCAAGTTGCATCTAATAGCTTGTCACGTTTTGCCCACGACTTTTGTGGGTCCAACTGGTTCTGGAAAGACAGGGGCAATGTTACGAATGATTGAAGCTAGTCAAACCATAGCTTATCCTCCACCGGTAGAAATACATTACTGTTATCCTGTTATCCTGTTATCCTGTTAGCCTATCAAAACGCTTTTGCTGACATATCCGGGGTGACAGTTCACAAGGTAATGATAAATATAACAACAAGTTTCCCTAGAGATGGAAAAAAACAGATGGTTGATAATTGATGACTTGATAGATAAAGTTTCCCATTAAGTCACTGCCAATGCCTTGTATACGAAACATAATCATCATTTGAACATAAGCGTGGTTTTATTGCTCAAAATATGTTCTGGAAATGAAATCGTACAATTTCCTTGAATGGTCACTATTTTTATTTTTAAAAACTCTCGAGATGCTATTTCAATTACCTATTGGGCTCGCCAACGCTTTATCATGAGAACAAAACATTCACAAGAAGCCTTTGATCTAGTGACAAAGAAGTCTTACTCTTTTCTACAAATAAACAGTACCCAGCGAACAAATGATCATCGCAGACTATTGGGAGGTTTTGTATTGGACAATTTGTTGATGCTATAAGTACTCGAATGGTAGCATATAATTAATACTCAATTAATCTTACACGCATTTTGGTACTTTGTTAATCGGATGTGTAACACGTTAAGACAATGACTGCAAAAAAGTTGAAGAAGAAATGCGGTGCTGTTGTTTTCATTCAACAATGCAACTGCTTCAACTCCAAAGTCTGTAATAGCTAAAGCAAAAAATATCTATAATAGCTATTATAAATGGAACAATACCATTGTCCACTGCTCAGTATTATCAGTTGCCATGAAGCGCAAAGGATATTGCTAGTTTGATCATGAAACCGACAATAGAGGAAAACCAGTTCTGTAAACAAGAGGAGTTTCAACTTCATTACTCCGACCAATAGTCAGCTCAGTAGTTGCTGGTAAACTGAAAACTGTATTAGGAAAAGGGCAAACATGGGCGCCAATGACTTGAATAAAAGAGAAAAAAAAACAGAAATAGCTGAAAAGACCAACTCGTATCTGTTTCAATATTTGATAAAAGCCATCAAAGACATTAAATTAGACAACTTTTGTTTTTAGTTTGCGTAATTTTTAACTTTATGAAAGGTTACTTCAAAGTTTGTATTGTAAAAAAGAACAAGAGAATTGTTTTCCAAAACTAATTACTTGTAAACTTTTGTATTGTAATTTTCAAAACTTTCAAAATAGTTAATCTTAAACCCCGTGCAGATGAATTTCATTTTTTATCTTCCAGATAATACTTCATTCGGCAAATGACTGACGCTGAAAGGAAAAGAAAGATATGATACTGAAACATCAAGGATTGAACTATATTGCAGCTGATGTACATCGGTTAAATGGGAATGGAAACAAAAAATATGTTGAGCATGCTGATTGCACTAACGGAGTAGAATGTTAGTTTAAAACTCGTAATAAATCTAATTTTGCGAGTTGTATACTTAACATTGAGAACTTGAAACTCTTAAGTTGGTGAATGCTATTGTGTAGTGAAACAATAGCAAATTTTTAATTTTACTAGTTTTGAAGGGTTACATCGTAGTTAGCTAACTAATAACTCACAAAGATATCGTTTGTTACTCAAAACTAGCCACTTGTTAACTTATAGCTTGTAAACTGACCATTTTTAAATTTTCCAATCCTTCAATTTGTTATATTTACTCATCATTATTATTCCTATTCAATTCTCTCTTTCAAATAGTCAATGTACTATCATAACCACTTTCCCTTTATTACATCATTTATCACCAGTTCCACTGGATTTTTTTTGTTTCCTAATGATCAAAAGCACAGTTTGTACGACTTGCTTCATAATCCACAATAAAAAATCTAGTATGAATCATCACCGACAGTGTTCATTGACGAAATCTTGGAAAAAACACAAACAAAAACAATAATTTCAAATATTATGAATGCCGCATATGCATAAAAGTACAAAATAATTTTAAACATTGCCAAAATATTCACATAAATAACAAAGTTAGCAGGTCTGTAGTGTTTTGTGATTGCATTTCTAGCTGAAGGTTTTTGGTACAATGAAACATATGTAAACGGGTACTCGTTCGCCTCAAATCACGGATTTTCCTTCTTGAATCCGGTGCGAATCGAAACTGAATCCAACATTTTTTGAATCCTAGCGAATCCATGATTGTTCGGCCTTTCATTGGTCAATTATGACTATAGTAAAAGCATATAATAGTAGTAATGCGCTGATCTAGTTATGTATGCTGCGTTGTGTCTATCGTTTCAATGAGAGGTGTCATTGCCTCAGTCATCCGATAGCTTGCAATCTGAGGAACGTCGGGACGCAGTGTATACTTTCAGCCAGTAGACTAGCAAACAAAAACACGCACGCACATCAATCACATGTGCTGATTGGTAGTCAAGAGTGCTAATAGTAGTTGATAATAAAAATGTCAAAGAGAAGCTTTGTCTGGATTTAACTCTCACTGCTCACTCAACAACACGCTCAATCTAATAACTACCATTCATGACATACACAACCAATTCAGTTGACTTGACCAGTTCACCCAAGCAAGAACACTCAAATTTTTTTATATATATTACTACTGCTTGATAATTACAACAACAATAATAATAATTAACAAAAGTTAGTAAATGCAAGTTATTATTTACTATAGGTAAATATTTGTAGTTGTATTGATAATAAATGCTCACTGCTCACTCAACAACATGCTCAATCTAATAATTATTATCTGTGACATACGCAATCAATTCATTTGACTTGACTAGTTCACTTGACCAAGAACACTGAACTTTTATTATATTACTCCTTGATCATTTCAACAATAATTAACAAAAGTAAATTATACTTATTATTGATTATAGGTAAACATATGTAGTTGCATCGATAATAAATCAGCAAAACAATTAATTTTTAGTTATTGTAGACCCTAATTAGGATGTTTTAGTGTTGGCTAAATTTGGAAAAAAAAAGAAAAATGCTGCTTGCTATTGTGAGAGATTTGTATGAAGTACCCACCCTCAACCCCACCCCCATCCCATACCCCCCACCCCATACCCCCCAACCCTTGCTGTCTACACCCCCTAAACATAACCTACAACCCCTTCTCCATTCCCCTACACGCAAACTACCCCCACGAAATCAAGCCCCAAAGACCTAGACCCTGTGTAGACACTATGCCACACCTAAAATCTACCCCGGGTTACCCGGGGTCTACTCCAGGTCAGCTACCCCGGGCCTGGGTAGAAAGAAAGTGGAAGAGGTAACCTGGATCTAAGGAACCTAATGCCCCAATCAAGATTCAAATCGGACAAATACAACGGCCAGGAGAGCAAGCTGAGTACCAGTATGTCCTAATAAGGACTGGAAGATTACCAGCTAAAGAAAAGAGCGACAAAGAGTGCCCGGAGCAAAGCACCATGTGCTCAAGACTTTAATTGGATAACTTTATAAACATTTTTGTATACCGCATTGTGATTTGTTTGTTTTTACTATTGTGTTGTATGGTTGGCTCACCCAAATAAGGGGGTGAGTTTTCCTCCCCTTCTCCTATAAAAGGAGCTTTCTTGCATGATATAAAGCAGAAGTCTTGTGGAGTTGCTAGATACCATTACATCTTGCTAAATGGATTGTGCATAAATAAAGTATTGTTAATTAAACCTTTGTCATTGTGTGTTTGGGTCTAGGACCCCGTCAGTTGGTAGCGTTGATTCGGAGTGATTCCGAAGTATTATTCAGAAGTTGATGGAGTGACCCCGCTGTGTCTGGTAGCCAGTGTAAAAACTACTACACTATTATTACTTGGTAGTTGAGCTTTGCTAAATGTGTATTGATCATCAGGTAACCTAGAGACCGGTTTGACCCTCCGCAAAAAAATTGTTTGAACAAGTAGTTGTCTAACGTAAATAGGATTCAGACCAGACCGACTCAGACCGGTTCGATTTGAGTGGAAAGATTCGGAATCGGACCGAACCTGAATTTTTTTTGTCCCGTTCCATCACTAGTTCCTATAAACAGTTCAAATGTTGTCAACCTATCAAAGTTGATGGGAAAGTGTGGAATGTTGGAGAGCATTCGATTGATTCGTTTTCACTCGGAGAATATTTGTGTGTGTGTGTTTATTTCATCACGAAAGCAAAACAAATGGAATGCAAAGAGCAACAAATCAGAAGGCAGAAAGTTTTCCAGAAAGAAATGAATAAACGCTTGATGATGAGGCTCATGTGCGCAGTAGCACTGCAGCTAGTCGAGGCGCTGGGCCTGAAAAACCCAATTACTGTTGTTTCTCCCAACCCTAAAGCTTTAGCAGGTGTTCATTGATATCACTCTTAAATTTCTTCAAGTTTGAAGTTTTGCGCAAAAGCGCTGGTAAGTTGTTCCAATATGATGATCATCGATACTCAACTTTTTTTACCTGCAGCGGAGCTAGATTTGGGCAGAGGTGAATTTATTAATGAAGATCTTGTTTTATATTTACTGATACTTTTGTTTGATTTGTTTAAAACTTATTACGGGCCATTAGCAAAACTTGGCACCGGTACATCTTGTTTATTGGTAGCACTCTGAATTTAGTAAACAAGGGTAGAGATGGGATCAACGGTGGTTTTTGGAATATATTGATTGAATTTATTTTGCTGTAACAGTAATATAGTTTCAATCAACTATTTTCTTCTTGTTTAGTTATTATGATTTGTTTATTACCATTGTTACAATAAGCACTCCAACTACAGTTTATGATTCTATTTTACATCCAAATTAGATTACATACTTTATTACATCATGCACAATATAAAAGCACTACAATATCAACCGGGATGGACACAAAAATACCTCAAAAGGTTCTCATGGGCATCTGGTGCTTAAAAGGGCACATGGAACCGGAAGAACCATTTTGTCCTTAAACACCATTATGCAGAACTGCTGATATTATGCAAAAAAAGATAATGCATAAAATCATTAATTCAGTTAGAAAATCAACACAATCACATCAACCAGAAAAATCTATACAAGTTGCATTGAAAACGATGTGTTAACAACAAGTGTAACTTAGAGGTGTTCTCTGGAGGCTGACTCTAAATTGCGCCGCAAAAAAACATAGGGGGTTTCATGTGCTCCTATTATATAAAAAAGCTAATGACATAGAGAACTCATGGGCCAATAGCGAAAAAGGGAATGAAAAGGATAATGAGAGCCCTTATGTCAATAGAGGAGGAAAACTGCAACACATTTGTGGGATAGTGCTCACTAAACAGCTCCATGTAGCATGCAAATCTGCTCATATTGTACTACTAATGATAAGTGAAACTGAATGCAACAGACCACAGATACTCACTATCTGATAGAGCATCTACTAACAATCACTGCTGAAGGGTGTAACATTGGCAAACTTGGTATATTTATTTGATGCAATAAAGCCCTAACGTCACTGCGAATGGCTCAACTCCAAGTTTGAAAGAATGTTTAAACAATGTTGTTGCCTATATTCAAGTAAGCACCCAATTCACATGATCAATCATGCGCATCAAAGGCTGCCTTTGTTATTCACACTGTAGCTACAAGCTTGCATTAAATAAGTATTAAGCACACTGTTCTTGGCTTTACTCGCTGCGTTGAGCAGTCTGTGTAGGTGTATGGCCTATTTCAATTGTACAGCTGCTCTGGGACTAGTAACATACCACAGTTTGACCAAACCAAAACCAAAGCGTTTCTTTTTGCAAGTAGACTTTTGACCTGTTTATTATCAAATGCTTTACCCTTATCCGACTGTAATACCTTGAAGTTTGTTTCTCATCCAATACCATTTTTAAACCTGAAGCGATGATGTGTCTGGGTTTGGAGATTTGAGGCATAGCTCTACTCTTTATAGACAGCAAATCAACAGCAGTTAGCGAAAATCAGTTATATTGTTTTCATTTTTCTTGAGGAAGCACATTTATCAAACTATCTTGATTCTGCTCTCATATTGTGAGAGACTTACATGAGATAATCTACCCCCCCCCCCCCTTCCCCCACCCCCAGATCCCCCTCCACCCACTGTCCTGTCCACTAACCAGCCAGACACAATCCCTGACCCTTTACCCTTCCGCTTCGATGCAAATTCCCCCACAAAAATGGATACCGAGGACCCCTACCTTGTATAGACCCTGTATAGACCATATACATTATATAGAACCTACCCCGGGTTACCCCGGGTCTACCCGGGTCAGCTACCCCAGGCCTGTATACCAAGAAGTTGATTCAGATAGCCGGGGACCTAGGGAACCAGATGCCCTTCTCGGAGAGTGAATGGGAAGAGTACAATAACCAGGAAAGCAAGCTAAGTGATTGGTGCCCTAATGAAGAGTGGAAAAGAACCAGGATGCCCTAATAAGGAATGGGAAAGAACCAAGCCAAAGAAAAGAGTGGCAAAAGATGCCCAGCACAAATTGCCATGCGCTCATTATTATTATTGGTTAAACTTGTGTATGAAATTGTATTGTGTATTGTGATTGCTGCATTTTTACTATCATGTTATATGATTGGTTCACCCTAATAAGGGGGTGAACCTTCCTCTGATTCTCCTAGAAAAGGAGATCTTTCTGTGCAACTCAAGCAGAAGTCTTGAGGAGTTTGTTAAATACACTTGTACCTTCCTAAATAGATTATGAAATAAACATTATTAAAGTAAAACTTTGTCATTTGGGTCTGGGTCTAGGACCCCGTGAAAGTGATTAAAGTCAATTCGGAGTGACCCCGAAGCATATTGAAGAAATTAGTTGGAGTGACCCCGTTGTGTCTAAGTAGATAGTGCAAAACTACTACAATATTACGCCGACAATAGTTGACAGCGTTTTAATTTTGTTATCACTTCTTTGTGTGGCATATAGGGATTCTCACCGCTTAAACATTCACAAATGTTCTTTTTACGTTTTTGCTTTCTCCGAGCTTTCAACAGAGCCTGAGCTTTCTAACAATGTATGAAACGCCGGATTGTCATCCAAGTTTTTCAATTCAAATTGACCGTTTTCTAGGTCCCATTACTTTCATTGGGCGCTTAGTAGTTTTTACAATTATTTGGTAATAACGACAATCTACAACAATAATACTTAATGCTCAATGGCTAGCCTGATGATTATCGGAGAAAACTGCTATTTTGCTTTTTGCTCCAATCAATAAATAATAAAATATAATGACAATATTAGATAAATATTTTTGTAAAACACATAAACAACTAAAAAGTGCTTATAAATTTGCTTACTTTAATGTTTGCATTTAAATTACTGTAGTAAATTTTTCAGTCTAGTTAAACACACGCACCAACTCAATCGCTTTCCATATTTATACAAAATGAAATATCAAGAGCATGTTGACTGTTTGTTTTCAAACCTTGTTCCCTCGTAAGATGTTCACAAGTGCTGCTGAGATTAATTATATGTAGGTCTAGCAGACTCCACTCAAAGTAGAAACCAAAACTAACCAATTATACATTGAAACAGAGCAGAGATGATGCTAACTTGTATCACAATAATTGAAAATGGCTATGATTTGTTTGAGACGACCTATAACTTGATGGACCAGAATCAAATTCTCAAATGCAAAATATGAAATTAAAAACTATTTAAACTTGAAAAAACCTGGGCTATTGTATGATATAAGTAGTAATATATGAGCAGATCTCCCTACCAAGTGTTTTTTTGTGGGGTTAATATCTGGGGTGAATGCAATGGGTTACGGCGTTGGATGAATTCGCCGAGTTTATATTGTATTTTACTTGAGGGGCATTTGAGTGGCATTTGAGTGGCATTTGAGTTTTGATTATTTTTTTACTTAACTTGAACTCATATGGCAGCTAGATTTTGAATGTATGGCATTTTAAGTTTTGATAATTTTTTTACATAACTCGAACTCATATGATATTTTGAGAGAGAGGAGAGAAGAATGAGGAGATATAACTACATTGAATCAATATATGATTATATACATTTATTACATAATAAGTAGGAAAATATTCTTGTATAATATAGCTAGAGTTAGTAAATACTAAGTAGTACAGAGCACTACAGCTTGTAATGATAATCAATACATAGTATTTTTCTTTACAATGTCGTCATACAGAGCACTACAATTTGTAATGTCAAACAATGCTTAGTCTTTTTCTTTACAATGTTGTCATTGTTGTACTGATGTTATAACTTAGGAAGGAAGGAAGACTTCTGTTCTATGTACTTTTGATTCCATAATGAACTAAAATAAAAAGTTATGTATTAGTATAGGACGATTAAACAAAAATGTAAAATAATTACATGAATTTGAATTATAGTTCTTTTTACATTAGTTAGTTAACATTATATAGTAAAGGGGGGTAACTCACCAAGTTATATTGTTCGGTTTGTTTTTTCTTGAGCATAATTTTCATCAAGTGTTTTTGATTCTCTCTCTTCTATCTAAAGCAAAACAAAAAACAACAATTGCTTTATAAAATAAATTCTATCTAATTGGAAGTATTACTTATATCAGTTAGTTTACATTAAATAAAAAAACACTCACTAGGTTGTGTTGTCTGACTTGCTTTTCTTGAATATGGTTTTCACCAGGGGGTTTTGGTTCTCTCAAAGATGTAGAAGATGTGTTTCCCGCTCCCATTGAAAGCACTAAGACCTTGTTCTCAACAACCTCATCTGTAGTAAAGTACTTCATCTGGTTGGAATCATCAAGTTTGTTGGATAGGTTTTGAGCCGTTTCTATCGCTTGTAATGCTGTGAATGTGATTATATCATGTCGATGATAACCAAATCTACTAACTTCACGATTTCTTACAAGTATGACTCCTGTTCCAATTCTTTTGATGTCGCTAGCATGTTTTTCAGGTATATATAGAACCCCCATCATCAAACCATCGTATTGCAAACATCTGTAGTTTACCAGTAGCGCATCCATCACCACTTCTCCATTAGGTAATGTTAACTGAGTTGATATTTGAGGAGATTCAAAACTGATAACACTTCCAACAGCAAATTGAGAGAGTGTTGCGATACGAACCATACTGATCAACTGACTAGGTGTTTTTTTTTTTATTAATCTACTTAGCTGTTTAGCTTCCTCAAGGGAAATATTGGATGGAAAGTTGATAGGGTGAAAGATTGGAAGCTTGTCTGAATCGAATCCCATAAAAACCACCAGTTTTGGAACATCCGGTTGTGTTGGAGCTAATTTGTTATAATCCTCATTTCTCACCATGGACCTCACTTGCCGTCTGTTGCCAAATGTTTCGACATTGTAGCGGATAATGCATATGTTTTTATACACATCCTCAGCTGGTCTTTCGATGGAGATTATCTCAAGAAGTGATGGTGTTTGATTTAAGTGAAGTGGTTGAAACCTTCCAATCATTACTCTGTCATTGGTATCACAAGAATTGAGCAAACTAGCTGCATTTTTTGACAAGCAGGAAAGATGAGAAAGAGATGGTGCTTTCAAAGTCCAAGCATAGTCAATCGATTTATTTCTATCCGAATCCCATGGCTTTGGTCGAACTGTTTTCAGTTTCCTTTTTATTATATGTGAATCAGGAGGGATATTTTCTTTATCATCAGAGTATGGTTCGAATGTTGAGAGAAATGAGGTATTACGGTCTTCATTCATATTCAGAGCGTTCAGTGAAAAGTTGGAACTGAAAAGAGAATAAAAAATATGTAACAGATGGTTGGAATTTTGGAAAATATTTGAAAAGAATAAACTAACTAGATAGTTATAAAATAAACACATAATCAAAACCAAAATAATTTTTTCTGATGTGTTATGGTGAAACTATGTGATCTTTTATTAATATGTTGGAACTGAAAAGAGAGTGAAAAAATATGTACCAGATGGTTGGAATTTGAAAAATATTTGAAAAGAATAAACTAACTAGATATTTATAAAATAAACACATAATCAAAACCAAAATAATTTTTCTGATGCGTTATGGTGAAACTATTTGATCTTTTATTAATAAGAACAAAATATTGAAACATAAAATTAACTTTCTGAAGTATTATAGTAAATCTAGTTGAAGTTTTCTATCAATATATGTTAAAGAATTATTTAGCGATTCTCACCTTATTGACTGAAAGTCTTTCTATAGTTTCAAGTAAATGTAGTAGTTGGTGTGTAGATGTTGCTTCCTTGCTAGCTATTGTAGAACTGGATGCTTTCTGTGTGAAAACACTGGTTCTTAAATAGCTAAAGCTCTACTAATTAACCCTATGAAACCTTCTTTATAATATATCTATGACTCAGCAGTTTTTCACGCGATATTCCCGCGAAAGCATTGGTTTTTATTCGCGTGAAAATTATTTTTTTTACTCCCGCGAAAGCAACGGTTTTATCCCTATTGAAATAATTGTTTTATTCCCGCGAAAGCATTGGTTTGTATTCGCGTGAAAATAAAATATTTATTCCCGCGAAAACAACAGCTTCCATTCGCGTGAAAATAAACTATTTATTCCCGCGAAAACATTGGTTTGTATTCGCGTGAAAATAAAATATTTATTCCCGCGAAAGCAACGGTTTTTATTCGCGTGAAAATAAAGTATTTATTCTCGCGAAAACATTGGTTTGTATTCGCGTGAAAATAAATTATTTATTCCCGCGAAAACATTGGTTTGTATTCGCGTGAAAATAAAATAAATATTCCCGCGAAAGCATTGGTTTGTATTCGCGTGAAAATAAAATATTTATTCCCGCGAAAGCAACGGCTTCCATTCGCGTGAAAATAAACTATTTATTCCCGCGAAAACATTGGTTTGTATTCGCGTGAAAATAAAATATTTATTCCCGCGAAAGCAACGGTTTTATTCGCGTGAAAATAAAGTATTTATTCCCGCGAAAACATTGGTTTGTGTTCGCGTGAAAATAAATTATTTATTCCCGCGAAAACATTGGTTTGTATTCGCGTGAAAATAAAATATATATTCCCGCGAAAGCATTGGTTTGTATTCGCGTGAAAATAAAATATTTATTCCCGCGAAAGCAACAGCTTCCATTCGCGTGAAAATAAACTATTTATTCCCGTGAAAACATTGGTTTGTATTTGCGTGAAAATAAAATATTTATTCCCGCGAAAGCAACGGTTTCCATTCGCGTGAAAATAAAGTATTTATTCCCGCGAAAACATTGGTTTGTGTTCGCGTGAAAATAAATTATTTATTCCCGCGAAAACATTGGTTTGTATTCGCGTGAAAATAAAATATTTATTCCCGCGAAAGCAACGGTTTCCATTCGCGTGAAAATAAAATTGTTATTCCCGCGAAAGCAACGGTTTCCATTCGTGTGAAAATAAGTTATTTATTCCCGCGAAAACATTGGTTTGTATTCGCGTGAAAATAAAATATTTATTCCCGCGAAAGCAACGGTTTCCATTCGCGTGAAAATAAAATGTTTATTCCCGCGAAAACATTGCTTTGCATTCGCGTGAAAATAAAATATTTATTCCCGCGAAAGCATTGCTTTGTATTCGCGTGAAAATAATTTTGTTATTCCCGCGAAAGCAACGGTTTCCATTCATGTGAAAATAATGCTGATTCATAGCAGTGCAACTTAAGCTATATAAGAAGCACTGTTTTCATACAAAAAGCATTCACTTCATCGTTAGTAACTGAAGGAACAAGATCTACTACATCATCATCTACTACAGCACTCCTTCTTCATCATTTGAGTTACATAGGAAACAGCTGAAGTTCAAACAACTATGTGTATAATTCATCTAATTCAAAGAAAAAACAAGTCTTCATTTGTGATGTGAGTATTTATATTTTGTTTTAATCGTAATCAATTTAAACATGAAGACATTTTCTGGACAAAAAACAAGATTATTCACTATTTAAGATATCAAAAAACGCTGTATGTAAGTTTTAATTATGTTTATTCTTATTATTTCAGGACTTCAAAATGAAAAAAAGTACTCCTTCATCCGAATTTTATAGAAAGCAGCTGTCAAGTTCAAAACAACTAGGAATATCATTCATTTTAACTCAAAGAAAGACAAGTCTTCATTTCTGATGTAAGTATTTACATTCTATTACAATAGTAATCAATTCAAGTATATTGAAAAAAATTGAAACCTTAGTCTTTTTTTCATTTTTTGCTATAAAGCATTATCTATCTTTTTTAGAATAACAACGAACTAGATTAAAGGGAAAGAACTTTCCAACAAAGCTTCAACTTGAGTAATAACTGAAGTTACTACTTGTATTATATATAAATAATGTGTCGAGTAACAAACAACAGATATGTAGCAAACACTATTTATAATGAAAAAAAAGAAATGCAAAAAACTCGGAATTGCTTTGAAAATACTAAAGACTGCGCTGAATGGATAGATGATAGTTTACTCGTTACTTCGTCGTTGTTTTCACAACGAACTTTTCCTGATACCACCGCAATAACTTATGTCGTCGCAACTTATCCGGATAATCACTGTAGTCTTTTGTCATTAAAATTACAAAAAACTATTGCGCAACTTTCACCAACGGACTTTTTCAAGTTCATCTACAATGAACTCTCTTTTTATGAAAGAGAGGCTTTAATGCTTGATGAAAGTTATCGAAGAAAATCATTTCTTACAAATTGGAGACGAGTAGGTAAACATTGTGGTGAAAACATGTCTGGAGCTGGTTTCTATAACCTTGAAAAAGACAACGCTGTTCGATGTGTTTTTTGCCGAGGGGTATTACTAAACTGGAAGGATGAAGATGAACACCCGATGAAAGAACATGCTAAAAGTTTTCCGTTTTGTCGATTTGTTAGAGGATTTAACACTCACAATCGTGTGTATAGACCTAGAAAACTACTTGCAGATGAAATGAAAAACATCTCAATTGTCAAAAGCTATATGATGGAAGAACAAAAGACCAGAAGAGGAGATTTAACTGCAGAAGTATTACCTCTAGGTATATCAATTGATCGTGCTGACACACCACGTTTTGCTACTGAAACATCTAGAGAAGACAGTTTCAAACAATGGAAGGGTAAAGTCTCCATGAAACTCCTTTCCAATGCAGGTTTCTACTATACTAAGTTCGGAGATAGTGTAAAATGCTTCTTTTGCTCAGGTGAACTTAAAGAATGGAAAGAGAGCGATCTACCGTGGGAGGAACACTGTCGATGGTTCCCAGACTGTTATTTTTTACTCGGGAGTAAAGGTGAAGAGTATGTTGAGGATGTTTACATGCGAACGGAAAAAGGCAAAAGATGTAAGCGACGGGTTGAAAAATATCGAGAAAAAGTAAAACAAATAACACACAACAATGACACCGAAGAAATGAAACTTATTTGCAAAAAACTAGGATACAGTCAAAACGATATCGAACAAGTTTTAGTGTCAAATAGAAAACCTTTTGAGCGAATAGGTTTCATGATTGAAGCCTTACATGCTTTTGAAAATGATTTTACATCTGTTGAGAATTCATCAACACTGTTAAAAAATGATGCTAAATCAATTGATTCGTTAAAAAAAGATAAAGATCAAACTAAGCAAAGCAAACTCGCTCAATGTGTGTCTGAGACGCATGAAAAAAAAGTAATTGCAAATCATATCTCTCTCCCATGTGGTCATCTCATTTACTGTAGTGAGTGTAAGGAAAAAGCATTTACCGAATGCTCATCAGAAGTAAAACCTTGCCCAATCGATGGTTGTCAGGTTGAAACTAAAGCATTTATGAAGATCTACATGAGCTAGCATAACAATTAACCTCAAAAAAAAGAAAAAGTAATGAATGGTTAAATAGGTATTTCAATTTGAAAACGTATCATTCGAGTTTTGTAATTTAACGGAATAACAACAAATATGATACGTGTTGAAGACTTTGCTCACCAAGAAGCTTCCGATGCTATAGGACCTAAGACTTTTTTGGCTGAGGTTTCTGATGAAATGTTGAGGATTTATTTTACGGAGGAATGTGTATACTGTGTACTAGGAGGGAGTTTTTACAAGCAAGCAACCAATCTATCGCTACTAAACTGTTACTGTTCACACGTTGATGACAAATGTATCACTTGTAGAAGATATGCTGAAATGGTTGAAGGTGCTACACCTACCAAAAAAGAATTGGGTGATGCTATCGACTGGATTGATAGAAAACAAGATTTGAAAAATGCTAAAATGGGTTTTTTGGTGCATGATGAATGGATTAATGCTTTTTTGGATCTTTCCACTGATGATTTGAAGTCTCCCTTTTTGTTAACAAATTTGAGAGCACGATTAAATCCCTATCTATTACCTGCTAGTCAGAGCAAACTGGCTTATCAACGTCTAAAGGATAAATTACTTGCAATAGCAGAAGGATATCCATACGCTCATACTCTTGATGAAAAAGAAGACTCAGTCAACCCGATAATAACTATTGATTCGACAAATATATCTGAAGACTCATAAAAGAACTGTTACAAAAAAGTTGCTTCATTTATCTCTGAACTACAGCAGAAACATGAGTGGAAAAACTCAAGGATTCAAGTCAATTGGTACATTGGCTGATTTTGTTCCTAAGTTCATAAGGACTCATTTTGAGCACATTCCTTTAGAGCGTTCGAATCCTCTTTTTGTTCAACTCATTACCGAAGAAGTATTTTATTTTGTGTTAGGATTCAATCTAGTTCGTAAATCAATACAAAGCATGCTTTTGAGCTGTAATTGTATTTCAAGAGCAAATCCTCTCGAATGCTTAAACTGTTCTAGGAGCTTTGATCCAAAAGTATGCTGTCCGCAAGCCAAGTTGATAGATTTTGAAGATCTCAAAAGAGCGATCGAACTGATTGATATAAAGCAATGTTTGAAAGATGCTGAACTGGGTGATTTGATAGATATTTCGATTTTAAGAGGTTTGACTTCATTTCGCTGGACAGAAACACATGTTCTTTTGTCTCAATCTAGATTGGAACCATACTTACATTTTGGTAACCACTTTGATGAGATTGTTTCACATCTTCAAAATCGGTTGAGAGAGCTGAACAAGCCGCTAGCCACTTACGTATAAATAGAAAAAACATCAAGAAAGAAAGTATTCAACTTTCAACACTGAAAGCGAAAACATTTTATAAAATGAGCTGCGTATTTATCTTGCTACTAGCACTAACATTTCCCAATGTTAGTGGAGTATTCTATACCAACGAAATTGATGAATGTATAGCCGGAGCTATGGATAAAAATGATGTCTTGGTTTTTTCACCTTTCGAAAGGACTATACGATATAAAGATGAAAATGGAAAAAACTGTGTGCGACTCTACCCTCCTGACTTATTATATTGTGGTTTTTTCATCCCTCAAAGCGCTTCTTGGATCTGCAAGGACACAACTTCTACAGATTCTGTGCCTTGTGATACTACAACAAATTACGTTTTGAATCAAGAGGAATGTGAAATGGGTATTACAAATAATACGGAAGGACTTACTCAAAATACAAAAGTATATCGAAATGGGGGTTTATGTGCATTTCAATACAACAGCAGACGTGTGATCTGTCCAATAAGAAGACAGTTTGAGACATTCAAATTTGCATGCATGCAATGCGCTCATTCCGATCATTCGATCAACAAGGAGCCTACAGATACCCTGACATGCAATACACCAACAAAATACACTCTGAATCAGGAGGAATGCGCAATAGGGGTTAAAAATAATACGGAAGGTCTTACTCAAAATACAAAACTATTTTGGAATGATGAATTATGTGTATTTGAATACAACACCTCACGTTTGATTTGTCCACCAACAGAAGAGTTTGAGACAACCAACTTTGCATGTGTGGAATGCGATCATTTGACCAACGAGAAGCCGAAAATAGCTACTGTCATCACTAACATCAATGGTATTGAAGGTGTAAATTTGTCATTTTCGAGTTTTGAAAGTTTGAATTCTATTCAAAACAAGATTATCATCAGCATCACATGCCAAGGAGATAACAAAGCCAAATGCGATCCCAAAGTTATATATATAGAACTTTAGTTGGAGCATATTAACCAAAGTCCACCGAAATGCAAGACAGTTAACTCTAGATGATGAAAGCATAAACTAGGTTAAAACTCTCTCTCTGAATAAAAATGAGATATCGAATCTATCTCCTATTATTCCCAATCCTAAGTGGTTATTGTCTTGTAACAGAGATTAAACCATTCACTTTATCTCATAGAGCGTCTGGATGTGTTCGGGGAATTCTTAATATGGAAGCGGTTGATTCAGTAACTCGTATTTTAAGAAAAAACTTAAAATATCGTATGCAAACACTCACATGTTTCATGGAACCTACTCTCCGACGTAGAAGCTGTGACAATTATGATATGTGGCCTCAACACTACTTTGTTTGCAAAACTGATGAAGCTTTAAATTACATTCGTTTATATGATGAGGGATTACTACCTACGATTCGAAGAATAACTTCAATAATCACCACAACTCCGCAGACAACGACAACAAAAACTACAAACAAACCAGTAGTTCCAGCTTTATCACCATCAATTCCATCTCTTCCACAAGCTCTGGGTTTAGTCGATTTAATTTTGGAGCAGCCAAGCCCTACAAACTCTACTATATACAATTCTGAAGAAATCGAAACTACTACTGATTGTGTGTGTGATAGATACATCATATGCGAAGACAATTCAGTATCAATTACAAATTCAACACCGTCGATTTATAGAGTTTTTATTTATAATGATTTGGAGGGTTTTTCAAAACTTTCTCTGTCTATATCAGAAAATAGTAAACTTAAACTTGAAGAAAATCTTCTCATCATCATTGAACCTGAATGTGATGATATTTCTTGTGAAGTCATCAAATACTTTACAAATTAAAAAGTTTTTATAGACTTTAACTCTATATATTCAACTTATTACACTCTATTATGATATTTATTTTATTACATTCTCCTTTTTTGTAAATTTGTACAATTAGATGAAATTTAACCATTTAGAGAATGATTTCTTTTTGCAAAAAATTAATGAAAATTTAATGAAATGAAAGAATATTTCACCAAATACATCTTTTTTTGTCAAAGAAAGGTGTAGAATAAAGAGCTCACTCAAAAATTGATTTCAATACAATGGACTACTGAATTATTATATCATTTTCAATCAGATATATGTAGATACATAGAAATGGATGAAAATCTCTCATCATCCACTTTTTCATTTGAAATGATATTGGAACTATTTCAAGCTCACAATATTTAACATGTTCTCTTTATGTATCCCTACTTATTATACAATAAATGTATATATTCACATATTGTTTCATTTTTAATCATTGGATTTATTCAGTGTAGATGTATCTGTAGAATTATCAAAACTTAAATGCCATACATTCAAAACTATATGCCATATAAGTTCAAAATAAGTAAAAAAATAATCAAAAACTCAAATGCCACTTAAATGCCACTCAAATGCCACTCGAATGCCCCTCAAATGAAATACAATAAAATACGATATAAACTCGGCGAATTCATCCAACGCCCTAACCCATTGCTTAACCCCAAGGTGTAATCCACAAAAAAACACTTGGTAGGGAGATCTGCTCATATATTACTACTGATATATATCTATTAAATTGTATAATAAATGGCATGACTAGATACAGTAATAATATTTTTACTTGATGTATGTATTACTTTAGTTAGATAACTTACTAGATGGAGGACTGCTACATTCTGTAGATGAAACCACCTGCTATGACTAGTTGATAACCGTTGAACTGCTACAGCCAGGTCCTTCGTAAATACTACCACTATTACTACAACTACTCTACCCATACAATACCTATGCCTGATTGGCTGATTCATCAATCATGTGATACAAACAACACCACATGTCTTGTAATTTGATGAAGCAACAGTTTCAAATAACAGATTCAGTGTTACGGTTTGTTATTGGCATCACTTCATCATGTTGTCATCAATCAATGCGGTAGAGCGCATCTAAAGCATAGATAATACGTACCAGCCTGTGATTAGAAAGATGAAGGGATTTTAATTAAAACTCTGCTGCCAGAACAAATAGGAACCGCAACACTTTACTAGATTCAATTTAGTACCAGCTAAAAAGCATGCACCAGTTTTGCCGCCTCGACTTACATGTACTCGCACACCTTTGGCATACAAAAAAAATAAGTTCCTCAGTAAATATTTTATCCAAAACATTGTGTTTATTAGTAAAATGTTATAAATTTGTACGCGCTCCTAGAGATCAATAAACTTGTGACATCATCAATAAAGTCAACACTTTAATGCGTATGCTGTGATAGAGTGACTTTGTCTTGTTACCCAACGCTCTTATAATCTCACATCTCATTAGTTCCTTGTTCACTAACCCATCATGCAGATTGCAGTCACCCAAATAGAACTTGACTGACTGCCAACAGGAACTGTCTACATGGAATTGTCACTGTGATTGATGCATGCTTTTAAAGCAATAGTGTAGTAGTTTTTACACTGGCTACCAGACACAACGGGGTCACTTCAACAACTTCTGAATATTACTTCGAAATCACTCCGAATCAATGCTACCAAATGACGGGGTCCTAGACCCAAACACACAATGACAAAGGTTTAATTAACAATACTTTATTTATGCATAATCCATTTAGCAACATATAATGGTATCTAACAACTCCACTTGACTTCTGCTTCAAGTCATGCAAGAAAGCTCCTTTTATATGAGAAGGAAAACTCACCCCTTATTTGGGTGAACCAACCATACAACACAATAGTAAAAACAAACAGATCACAATGCAGTATACAAGATTGTTTATACAGTTATCCAATTAAAGTCCTAAGCACATGGTGCTTTGCTCTGGGCACTTGTTGCCGCTCTTTTTCTGTAGCTGGTAATCTTCCAGTCCTTATTAAGGCATGCTGGTATTTTTCCATTCCTTATTAGGACATGCTGGTACTCAGCTTGCTCTCCTGGTCGTTGTATTTGTCCGATTGAGTTCCTGATTGGGGTATTAGGTCCCTTAGATCCAAGGCTACCTCTTCCACTCTCTTTTTACTCTAACCCGGGGTAGCTGACCCAGGGTAGACCCCGGGTAACCCGGGGTAGTTTTTAGGTGTGGCATAGTGTCTACACAGGGTCTAGGTCTTTGGGGCTTGATTTCGTGGGGGTAGTTTGCGTGTAGGGGAAAGGAGAAGGGTTGTAGGTTATGAGTAGTAATATATGAGCAGATCTCCCTACCAAGTGTTTTTTTGTGGATCAGACCTCGGGGTTGAGGCAATGGGTTATGGCGTTGAATGAATTCGCCGAGTTTATATTGTATTTCATTTGAGGGGCATTTGAGTGGCATTTGAGTGGCATTTAAGTTGCATTTGAGTTTTGATTATTTTTTTACTTAATTTGAACTCATATGGCAGCTAGAATTTGAATGTATGGCATTTAAGTTTTGATAATTTTTTTACATAATTCGAACTCATATGGCATCTTGAGAGAGAGGAGAGAGAAGAGAGAGAGGAGAGAGGAGAGAGAGAGGAGAGAGGAGGTTTATCTACATTGAATAAATATATTGATCAAAAATGAAACATTATATGATTATATACATTGATTACATAATAAGTAGGGAAAATCTTCCTATATAATATAGCTAGAGTCAGTAAATACTAAGTAATACAAAGCACTACAACTTGTAATGACAATCAATGCATACATACATACATGTGGTATCTTGAGAGAAAGAAAGAGATAGAGGAGAGAGGGAGAGAGAGAGGAGAGAGGGAGAGAGAGAGGAGAGAGAAATTTTTTAGTTTTCTATACATTCATATATATATATATGGTTATTTATGTACATATTTATGGGTATATTTATATCTACATAGAGAGAGGAGATATATCTACATTGAATAACTATATTGATCAAAAATGAAACATTATATGATTATATACCTGATTACATAATAAGTAGGGAAAATCTTCCTATATAATATAGCTAGAGTCAGTAAATACTAAGTAATACAAAGCACCACAACTTGTAATGACAATAAATGCATACATACATACATACATACATACATACATACATACATACATACATACATACATACATACATACATACATACATACATACATACATACATACATACATACATACATACATACATACATACATACATACATACATACATACATACATACATACATACATACATACATACATACATACATACATACATACATACATACATACATACATACATACATACATACATACATACATACATACATACATACATACATACATACATACATACATACATACATACATACATACATACATACATACATACATACATACATACATACATACATACATACATACATACATACATACATACATACATACATACATACATACATACATACATACATACATACATACATACATACATACATACATACATACATACATACATACATACATACATACATACATACATACATACATACATACATACATACATACATACATACATACATACATACATACATACATACATACATACATACATACATACATACATACATACATACATACATACATACATACATACATACATACATACATACATACATACATACATACATACATACATACATACATACATACATACATACATACATACATACATACATACATACATACATACATACATACATACATACATACATACATACATACATACATACATACATACATACATACATACATACATACATACATACATACATACATACATACATACATACATACATACATACATACATACATACATACATACATACATACATACATACATACATACATACATACATACATACATACATACATACATACATACATACATACATACATACATACATACATACATACATACATACATACATACATACATACATACATACATACATACATACATACATACATACATACATACATACATACATACATACATACATACATACATACATACATACATACATACATACATACATACATACATACATACATACATACATACATACATACATACATACATACATACATACATACATACATACATACATACATACATACATACATACATACATACATACATACATACATACATACATACATACATACATACATACATACATACATACATACATACATACATACATACATACATACATACATACATACATACATACATACATACATACATACATACATACATACATACATACATACATACATACATACATACATACATACATACATACATACATACATACATACATACATACATACATACATACATACATACATACATACATACATACATACATACATACATACATACATACATACATACATACATACATACATACATACATACATACATACATACATACATACATACATACATACATACATACATACATACATACATACATACATACATACATACATACATACATACATACATACATACATACATACATACATACATACATACATACATACATACATACATACATACATACATACATACATACATACATACATACATACATACATACATACATACATACATACATACATACATACATACATACATACATACATACATACATACATATGGTATCTTGAGAGAAAGAGAGAGAGGAGAGAGAGGAGAGAGATTTTTTTAGTTTTCTATACATTCATGTATATATAGTTAATTATGTACATATTTACGGGTATAATTATATCTACATAGAGAGAGGAGAGAGGAGAGAGGAGATATATCTACATCGAATAAATATATTGATCAAAGATGAATCATTGTATGATTTTATACATTTATTATATAATAAGTAGGGAAAATCTTCCTATATAATATAGCTAGAGTCAGTAAATACGCACATGTCCATATTCATGTACATGTGCATAAATGGATATGAATACGTACATATCCATATTCATGTTCATATGGACATGTCCATTTATGTACATGTCCATATTCATGTCCATTTATGTACATACCTATGTTCATATTTATGTACATGTGCATTTCCAAATTCATGTCCATATTACCATTTTATAGCTATGTACAGAGGAGAGAGAAGAGAGGAGAGAGAGAGGAGAGAGAGATTTTTTAGTTTTTTATACAAGCATGTATATATGGATAATTATGTACAAATTTATGGATATATTTATATCTAGATTGAATAATATACATTTATGACATAATAACTATATTGAATGCTATAAAATATGTTGGAAACTCACCAAATTAGCCCTCTAGATGGTTAAAATTTACAGTATTTGGGAAATAACTGCAAGAGAGGAGAACGGAGTATTTGGTAGAGGAGAGAGGAGAGAGGAGAGAGAGGAGGCTTGAGCGTGAATATTTCTTTTAGTTATTTACATAATAAGTATATTGAATACTATAAAATATCTTGGAAAATCGTCAAATTAGACCTCTAGATGGTTAAAATTTACAGTATTTGGGAAATAACTGCAATAGAAAACATTATGAATGTATGGCATTTAAGTATTGATAGTTTTTTACATAATTCGAACTCAAATGGCATCTTGAGAGAAAGGAGAGAGGAAAAAAGGAGAGAGGAGGGGAAATAATTGCACTCAAATGAAAAAAATAGATGAAGCTAGATATTCATCTATTTGTATATATCCACAAGAAAACTGGGGTATTTGGTGAAATATTCTTTTATTCCATTCAATTTTCATTAATTTTATTTGAGTTGAAGTATTATTTACAATGGTTAGAATTTATTAAAATTACTGCTCAATCCTTTATCCAACACCTACAATAGTTCTTAGTAATAGTAGTGTAATGAAACTGAGTAATAATCTACACACACATTGTTCACTCTGTATGCTGTAGCACATGTTTTCCTTTAGTTATCTGCAGTTACTTCAATTGGATCTTATCCAGATGTTTTATAGTCTTTGCTGCTACTGCGTTTTGTCTCAAACAAAAGTCCAAAGTAGGCATTGTGTCTACAAAATACAAAAAAATTGATTGTTACAATTGATTCATTTATTTTCATTGACTTTATCTACATATACATAAAGTAGCGAAGAAACAGTTTGTGTGAGTATGAAACTATCTAGTAGAGATAAATTTATATCTAGGTTCAACTAGCATTAAATAATTACTTATTATTTTGTTAATAATAAATAATTAGAGTCAGTTACTGTACTAGTGCTCGGACAAACACACAATTTTGTTAATGTCAAAGTCTGTGATCTTACAAAGAAATAGCTTAGATATTATTAGCATAAAACTATCTAGTAAAGATAAATTACCCAGGAGTGAATTCTAGTTGAGGTTCGATTTTTTTAAATATAAATAATTAAAACCGCTTGGACAAACAGACAGATTTGTCAATGACACAGCTTGCGTTCTTGCCAGCGAATAACTTAGACACTGTGCGTATAAAATTATCAAGTAAAGTTGAAATTATGTCTAGAGGCGAAAATGAAGGACAACTCCGTATCGCAACTAGTTGAGCTTTTCTACCAGCGTTAAATAGTTGTTTATTATTTATTTCAAAAATAAATAAGTAGAGCTTTCTACTAGTGTTAAATAATTATTGAATATTTTTTACCTTATCACCACTTAGAGCCAGATGAGTTAATTAACTAAAGACAAACAATTATTTTAGCATTTCTTACCTTGATGCTCTCCTAGTAGCTGTAGTAGATGATGCTTCTCCGCTTGCTGTTGAAGAACTAAATGCTTTCTATGTGAAAATAGTGGCTCTTAAATAGCTAAAGTTGCACTGATTAAACCCTATGAATCAGCATTTTTTCCAATGCTTTCGCGGGAATTAAAACTGTTTATTCGCGCGAAAGCAACGGTTTCTATTCGCGTGGAAATAAATTATTTATTCCCGCGAAAGCAACGGTTTCTATTCGCGTGAAAATTAATTATTTATTCCCGCAAAAGCAACAGTTTCAATTCGCGTGAAAATAAGTTATTTATTCCCCCGAAAGCAACGGTTTCCATTCGCGTGGAAATAAATTATTTATTCCCGCGAAAGCAACGGTTTCTATTCGCGTGAAAATTAATTATTTATTCCCGCAAAAGCAACAGTTTCAATTCGCGTTAAAATAAAATGTTTATTCCCGCGAAGGCAACGGTTTCCATTCGCGTGAAAATAAATTAATTATTCCCGCGAAAGCAACGGTTTGTATTCGCCTGAAAATAAAATGTTTATTCCTGTGAAAGCAACGGTTTCCATTTGCGTGAAAATAAATTATTTATTCCCGCGAAAGCAACGGTTTGTATTCGGGTGAAAATAAAATACTTATTCCCGCGAAAGCAACGGTTTCCATTCGCGGGAAATTAAATCATTTATTCCCGCAAAGGCAACAGTTTGTATTCGCGTGAAAATAAAGTATTTATTCCCGCGAAAGCAACGGTTTCCATTCGCGGGAAATTAAATCATTTATTCCCGTGAAGGCAACAGTTTGTATTCGCGTGAAAATAAAGTTTTTATTCCCGCGAAAGAATTGGTTTCTATTCGCGTGAAAATAAATTATTCATTCCCGCGAAAGCAACAGTTTCCATTCGCGTGAAAATAAATTATTTATTCCCGCGAAAGCATTGGTTTGTATTTGCGTGAAAATTATTTATTTATTCCCGCGAAAGCATTGACTTTCCTTCGCGTGAACAAATGTTGATTCATAGAGATTGACACAAGATGGTGTTCATAGGGTTTAATCAGTACAACTTTAGCTATATAAGAGCCATAGTTTTCACACAGAAAGCATCCAGTTCTACAACGGCTATCAGAGAAGCAACATCTACTACAGCTATTAGAAGAGCATCAAGGTAAGAAGTGCTAAAATAATTATTTGTCTTTAATTAATTGAATCATCTAGGTTTTTGAACCCTAGTTTTTAAAAACAATCTTTTAATAAAACAATAATTTCAGTAAATTTACATGATTGAACTAAGTTCTTTTACTTTTTGTAGGTATGATGACATCACACTCCAAAGCACTCCCTAAGCTTCATATTGAACCAACTACAGCTAGCAACAACACAGACAATATCTCCACTACAACCATCAATTCCACCACCAATGACATTCACATTGATGATAGAAGACCCAATCCTAACACCTTTAATGATACATCTTCTCGCTCAAACATCAACACTCCTGCTGATGTAGCAATGAAATGTCATGTAGTTTCAGCTGACTCTCCTTTGAGCCCTACACCGGACTACACATATCTGCATGAGAACAGTGAAGTCAAACAAACAGAGGATAACAAAAAACCAACAGTGACATTATCTCGAGCTTCAATTTCCTTTCTACTCAGCAACACTAAGAATAATACCGTAAACAAACTTAGAGAGTTCGAATTGCTTGAGATGGCTGGAATAATGACAGGCGCTATGCAGAAAGGGATGTTGGAAATCGGAAATTTTGTGAGTTTGCCGGATTTACCAATTCCTACGATATTGGAGGTTTTCGATGTCAATTACGTTGAAGATTATGGTATATTGGATTATGAATATGTTTTATCAAACAATCATCGAATTCGAGTCAAGTCGCTGATTGACAAAAAACTTACGATCGAGCTACAGGAACTCGATTCCCGCTCTCCACATATCCTAGTGTACATGGGAAAACTAGAAGAAAATCAACCCGATCTACGTATTGTAGGAGGTAATCATCATCAAGGGCTAGAACAACGAGTTATAGCCAAAATGTTGAGAAAGAAATCATTGCAGCAGTTACAAGCATACTTTGATATCATCACTTTCGATAATATTCCTGTCAACACTCTTCTAACATTCACTAGACTTCCAGTTTGGAAAAATTTGAAGTTGAAGCAGCAAAAACGAAAACAAGATACAGCACCTCTACGTATCACTCACACTGTCACTTACAGATACATGACGAATGATGGAACTTTGATGACTGGGAAGATTGTTGTCCCTCCTGAGAACGTTTTGAAGATCAAAAATCATGAACGTGGTATGATTCACTATAAAAGTACGATGTCAACTCAAAGTGGTACAAAGAAACACATTCTCATGATTCTGGGTGTTGAAGAAGCTTTAATGCTCCTATCTACTTCAAGTGAAAAAGAAGGAATAGCTTTCAGATTTTCCCTATTTGATGATGCTGAGCGGATGAAAAGTCATGATGATGATAACATTGATGTTTATACTGATGATGAAGAAGATGATAATATGACAGATGATGACTCTGAAAACAAAAACTTTGAGGAGGATGAAGTCGTCAACAATGATAGTGAGAAAAGCAATGAAGATAACAATCACATTTCAAGCGAAGCTAGCAGGACTTTGATATCGGAAATTTGATTAAGGTATGTAAATCTTCACTAGTAATAAGTAACTACTAATAACCGTATTTTTCACCATAGTACGATGTAGTTGTTATAACGACGTCTATGTATGCTTTTAGATAGAATACGTGTACAAGTGAATGACTGATGACTCGCCAAATCTATCAGCAACAACTAATGAACACTAAATTATATATTATTTGTAATGTGGAATAATTTGTATATATTTAGCGCAATAAAGTATTTTTAGTTATATTTAACATTAGTAATTTAGTCAATTTGTAAAACTTTCGGGGTTACAACTCTAAAAATATTACAAAATTTCAATGTTCCGACACAAAAATAAATATTTCAAGTTATCATCTCATTTTTCAAAATTGTTAAGACAACTCCCATTTATAATTTCTAGGCTTCATTTTTGAAAAAATATGTAAAAGTTGTCGGCGCATTTTGTCAAAATGATAAGACAACTCCGCTTTTACACAAAAAAATTGTGAAAATGTTTTATAATTTGTTTGAGAAACCAAGACAGTAGAAGACTTTTTACAACTGCAAGCATTATACTTTGGGATTTACAGTTTTGTGAATTGGGTGTTGATAGTTTGTCATGATATGACACAATAATTAAGTAATTATAGTCTTTTTCATAACAATGTTATAGATTCAGTAATACAGATGTGAACCTTACTGCTTCATAATTTGAATGTGGTATGAAGGCAGTTAATGCAATATTTATTTTGTAATATTATGTAAAGTAATACAGTAAGAATGAAGCGTAATACAGTAAGAATGGAGCATATGAAGTTCTCAACCACAAATCAAAATAAAATAATGCATTAGGTAAACTAATGACAGAACATTTTTTACATGAAATGTATTCATAAAACACTTATTTTGTAATATTATGTAAAGTAATACAGTAAGAATGAAGCGTAATACAGTAAGAATGAAGCATATGAAGTTCTCAACCA
Organism: Cryptosula pallasiana; assembly: GCA_945261195.1. Taxonomy (NCBI): domain Eukaryota; kingdom Metazoa; phylum Bryozoa; class Gymnolaemata; order Cheilostomatida; family Cryptosulidae; genus Cryptosula; species Cryptosula pallasiana. Next base: position 9,337,612 of record OX183134.1, on the reverse strand, counting down.
CAAATCAAAATAAAATAATGCATTAGGTAAACTAATGACAGAACATTTTTTACATGAAATGTATTCATAAAAAACACAGACTATTGTCTGTATATATAATATATATATATATATATAAAGAGTATTTATAAAAAAACATCCTATTTACTATATATTTTGTGGTAAGAAATTATAAAATAGGGTAGTTGCATAAGACCTATTCCAGAGCCATGATAATATTAAAAAATATAGTGAAATAAAAATTTTAAAACTCACCTAAGAGTGCAGTTAGTACAAGAACTTCTTTTTGAGAAAAGTCTGAGTTTTTCTGCATTTTTTGTCTAATAGACGCTAATTTCAATTTAACACAATCATTAAAACCCTTTTTTTTCAGTCCATCTTTTATATTCAAAATTAATTTAAGTGAAGTTAAATCAATTTTCTTATCATCAATCTTTTGGCTTTCTTTTAAATCTACTTGAGCTTGAGGTTTAACTGTTATAGTATTAGATTCTAAAACACTGGTTTTTGGACTGCACTGTGAACTAGCAACAGAAATTAAGTCATTATTACTTTCTTCAGTTTCTGAAAGATCAGAATCTGAAGATATAAGTGCTCTCATTTTTTTACACTGGTTTTCAATCAAAAGCTTTCGATCTCCAGCAGCAGGTTTTTTAGCTATCGCCAACCATTTACTCCCTAATTCAAAATCTAAAACAATGTTTTCAGAAAAATAACCTTCTATTGGATAGAAATACACTAACGCAAAATTTTTTGGAAAAGTAATATCCATAAGTAATTCAGAATATTTTTTATTAATAAATAAAACAAAATTATTGTAACTAGCAATATCAACAATAAAAAACATTTTAGTTTTTAAAATACAACTATGTTGCTGGAGATCTCTCAAAGTTGTATGCGATTTTCCACATAAACAATAAAAAATAAACAAGTGAGCACAAAAATGTCTTGAAAGAACTCGGCCAGGCTCATGCAACCCCCCTAATTTAAACTTCTTACCACAAAATATACACGAAATGTTGCTTTTGTTTTCTTTCAGTGCTTCATTCAGCGTCTTTGTACCATATGCTATCAGCAACAATGTAAGCACTGAAAGAAAATACCTAGGTCTTTTGTTATCAATATCTACAAACAAAATAACTTTCTTAAGCATGGTATATGTATATAAAGATAGTACATATTACTTACACTTAAAACACTCTCTGTCTTCTTTTATATCCCCATCTAAAAGACTTATCTTTCTATATTCATTTAGTTGGGGATTCTTTGCTTGAACTAAAATAGAAAATACGAATGTAGTTATACTATTTTTTGAAAAAATTTGAAACATTTTTTATAAATTGAATGAGTATGTAGTAAGTAATATTTTTAAATTACTCACATTCAAATGTGTGGCGATCGTAGGAGAGAAAGGATTCATCCTTCCCTATACATTGTCCACTCGCAATAAAACGTGTAGATGTTTTTTCTACAAAAATAACGTAGTAAATGTAGAGTCGTTATTATTTTACCTACAGACAAATTTACATTTTTTCATAAAACAGAAAAACTTACTCATAGCAATATGTGTGCTAGCTTTGCTCTTTTCCGTCTTCTCTTCATCATCTTTAAAACACTCCTCCAGCCACCTCAATGTTTCATCATCGGTAGAACTTAATAAAACAATAAATCAAGATTGTAATTATTTAAAAACTCTATATAATACAGTTGAATAATAAAGTTTCAATAATATACTTACATAGCACTGAAATCTATTTCATCAATATTCAGCTCTAGCTCATCATTTGAGGTTGTAGACCTACAAGGAATATATATATATATATATATGCATTTGTATAAGTTTATAAATGTAACAGCAACAAAATTGTAAAAGATAGTATAATATAACTTACTCATTTCTTGTAGGGATATTGCTAGCCATTTTTTGTAGTTTTGTGTTCGTGGACTAATGCTTGAAATTGTACTTAGTGCAAATGAAAACTGATACTGCTTAGAAAAAATACTTTCTCTTATATACAAAACATTCAAGTCATTTATCAAGATTAATTCGTAGACTGATTTTCATACAAAACCAAAACATTGAAGTCATTTATCAAGATTAATTCGTAGACTGATTTTCTGATCATTACTATGATAACTGATATTGTTTTTTAAAAAAGTGGAAGTCAATTAGAAAAGTTGGTTAAAAAAATAGGAAGATAGAGATTAGATAGATTAATAGCTTAAGTCATACATACACCCTTGTAAACTTTATTTCTACCTAACTAAAATTTTTTGAATGTAAAGCATTGGATAAACAAGTTTTACAACCCCTAGATTGATACTCTTTTAAGATACATCTAGCTAGAACCAAACTTACATTTCATTTTGAATGACAACTCACTTCCTCCAAACATATTTTTATACCAAAAATATGATGTGTGATTAACTAGTTCAATTGCAGTTCATTGCATATAGACACATCAACAGCAAAACATTGATGATGTAGTGTAGTTCCATCTTTATATCATCAGACAGTAAATTAAAATGTGAGAGCTTAAATTATAGTTTACAACATTAAGTATGAGTTAGGAATGTAATAAACACTTTAAAGTTATCTGATAGCATTTAAATATGTATATGTAACATATAATTCTTGTTTTATTAGACAAAACAGCTTCCTAAAAATAGAAAATACACCATGTATGTTGATACGTTGTTTGTATTTCAAACAAAAAACAATGAGATATTTTAAGAAAAGTAACAGTCTAACTAACAAAAAAGTGGATAAAGTCATGCTTTGTTCATGTTTTTTAGACGATATCGGAGATAACTAGAATTAGAGGTACACCACAAATCCGTTTTGGTGGAAGGTTGTAGCTGTATTAACTAATATGTAATCAAACAATAAAAAACAGGAGATAAATGCAATCAAGTTCTCTTCCTTTTTAGGTTAAATTCAACCTATAATTCCGTCATCTATGGATGTTCGTTGTTTTGTTTTTAAATAGAAACAACATGATAATAAATAGTGCTTACGTGTAATTAATGACTTTTCTCGAGCGGCTTTATAACACATAACATTAAAAAGATCAAAACATATAGGATTAGGCGAGAGATGATGATTAACGGCTTTTCTGGAATGAGTTTATTAGTGAAGTGACACTTGCGTTGTATTATAATTAATTACTTTTTAAAACTTGTGAAAATGAACTGGTAACATTACGTCGACTGAAATAATACCTAAAACGTCTCGCATAAATTTTGCTCCAACCGAAAATGGACTGAAAACCTTTAGGGTGAGTACAAAATTATCGTAACTCGCTATAACGGATATTGTAAGAAATATTTTATTTTCTCGTTGCTAACTTGACGTAAAATATTTTGTAACGGATGACACGTGATCTCAATCGATTTTTGCTAACTGATCACTTAGTTACTCGTAAACATTTGATACTCGCTTGATTTCTTTGATAACAGCAATATCCCAATTATGTTTATCGTAAATATTTCAAAAACGGATATTGCGTGTTTCAGTTGGTTTTTCCTACTAAATCGCTTAGTTACTCGTAAAAATTTGAAAATTGTTTGATTTTTTCGCTGATAAAACATGTTGCAAGTATCTTTTAGCAAATATTACCGCGATTTCAATCAGTTTTGCTTACTAGATTACTTAATTACTCATCAACATCCATAATTGTTTTTATTAATCATTGTTGCAAAGCAATGTTGTATTTAAATAATATTACTTCGTTTCCAACCAATTTCTTTACTGAATTACTTAATTACTCACCAGTATTTCATAATTTCTTTCACTAATAGTTACAAATAATATTGTAAATAAATAATTTACCAGGAATATTTATGCTCAAGTCTCCTCTCTCTCTCCTCTAAACACTCTCTCTAGATATATATAAACACAGTTATTTTTATATGTAAACTCGATCTCGAATGCTGATAACATGCAGTCTCAAGTGGATAAATGAAGTTAAAGTACTTTGCATTACACAAAATTTACTGTAAATTTTAATCATCTAGAGGACTAATGGTATCCTCTCTCTCCTTTCTCTCAAGATATCCCCTCTCTCTCTCTCTCTATTTCTCTCTCTCTCCTTTAACCTCTCTCCTCTCTCCCTCTCTAGATGTATACAAATTCAATTATCCTTATATGTAAACTCGATCTCGAATGCTGATGATATGTAGTCTCAAGTGAATAAATGAGGTTAAAGTACTTTGTATTACACAAAATTTACTGTAAATTTTAATCATCTAGAGAACTAATGCTTCCCTTTCTCCTCTCTCCTCTTTCCCTCTCTCCTCTCTGCCATATAAGTTCAAAATAAGTAAAAAAATAATCAAAAACTCAAATGCCACTTAAATGCCACTCAAATGCCACTCGAATGCCCCTCAAATGAAATACAATAAAATACGATACAAACTCGGCGAATTCATTCAACGCCGTAACCCATTGCCTCAACCCCAAAGTGAAATCCTCAAAAAAACACTTGGTAGGGAGATCTGCTCATATATTACTACTATTATTTATCCCAGCGGAAACATTGCTTTTTATTCATGCGAAAAAACAGTTTTTATTCCCGCGAAAGCATTGGAAAAAATGCTGATTCATAGGGTTTAATCAGTGAAACTCTAGCTATTTAAGAGCCACTATTTTCACACAGAAAGCATCCAGTTCTTCAACAGCAAGCGGAGAAGCATCATCTACTACAGCTACTAGGAGAGCATCAAGGTAAGAAATGCTAAAATAATTGTTTGTCTTTAGTTAATTAAATCATCTGGCTCCAAGTGGTGATAAGGTAAAAAATATTCAATAATTATTTAACTCTATTAGAAAGCTCTAATTACTTATTTTTAAAATAAATAATAAACAATTATTTAACGCTAGTAGAAAAGCTCAACTAGTTGCGATACGGATTTGTCCTCCATTTTCGCCTCTAGACATAATTTCAACTTTACTTGATAATTTTATACGCGCAGTGTCTAAGTTATTCGCTGGCAAGAACGCAAGCTGTGTCATTGAAAAATCTGTCTGTTTGTCCAAGCGGTTTTAATTATTCATATTTAAAAAAATCGAACCTCAACTAGAATTCACTCCTAGGTAATTTATCTTTACTAGATTATTTTATGCTAATAACATCTAAGCTATTTCTTTGTAAGATCACAGACTTTGACATTAACAAAATTGTGTGTTTGTCCAAGCTCTAGTAAAGTAACTAACTCTAATTATTTATTATTAACAAAATAATAAGTAATTATTTAGTGCTAGTTGAACCTAGATATAAATTTATCTCTACTAGATAGTTTCATACTCACACAAACTTTTTCTTCGCTACTTTATGTAGATAAAGCCAATGAAAATAAATGAATCAATTGTAACAATCAATTTTTTTGTATTTTGTAGACATGATGTCTACTTTGGACTCTTGTTTGAGACGAAACGCAGCAGTGCAAAGACTATAAAACATCTGGTCAAGATCTACCAACACCAACGATAGATGTAACACAACATGACTTTCTCTCCTACTTATATGATACCAAACCAATGGAGACTCAAACTACATGGATTTTGAAGACAGCACACTTCTTCAACACAGCAAGAATTCATTTCAAGATCTACCACCTGCTTAGATGATGCCAAAACAATGAAGAGTCAAACTACATGGATTTTGAAGACAGCACACTTTTCCAACACAGCAAGAATTCATTTCAAGATCTACCACCTACTTAGATGATACCAAATCAATGAAGACTCAAACTACATGGATTTTGAAGACAGCACACTCCTCCAACACAGCAAGAATTTCTTTCAAGATCTACCACCTACTTAGATGATACCAAATCAATGAAGACTCAAACTACATGGATTTTGAAGACAGCACACTTCTCCAACACAGCAAGAATTCCTTTCAAGATCAACCACCTACTTAGATGATACCAAACCAATGAAGACTCAAACTACATGGATTTTGAAGACAGGATACTTCTCCAACACAGCAAGAACTCCTTTCAAGATCTACCACCTACTTAGATGATACCAAATCAATGAAGACTCAAACTACATGGATTTTGAAGACAGCACACTCCTCCAACACAGCAAGAATTTCTTTCAAGATCTACCACCTACTTAGATGATACCAAACCAATGAAGACTCAAACTACATGGATTTTGAAGAGAGCACACTTATCCAACACAGAAAGAATTCCTTTCAAGATCTACCACCTACTTAGACGATACCAAACCAATGAAGACTCAAACTACATGGATTTTGAAGACAGCATACTTCTCCAACACAGCAAAAATTCCTTTTAAGATATACCACCTACTTAGATGATACCAAACCAATGAAGACTCAAACTACATGGATTCTACTTCGATGATGCTGAAAAAGAAAACTGTCCAGAACAAGAGCTCAAGAAGCTAATCTATAACTCAAGGCAATCATATCACTATAGGTGAGTTTTACTAATTTTTACCATAAATTAAACAAAATGCTGAATGTATACATTTTCCAGGTGAAAAAAGGACTTTTTTGGTGAAATTAGTGTAATTTTTACAACAAAATGCTGAATATATATACATTTTCCAGGTGAAAAAAGGACTTTTTTGATGTAATTAGTGTATTTTTTTACAACAAAATGCTGAATATATACATTTTTCCAGGTGAAAAAAAGACTTTTTTGGTGTAAATAATGTATTTTTTACAACAAAATGCTGAATATATACATTTTCCAGGTAAAAAAAAGGACTTTTTTAATGTAATTAGTGTATTTTTTTACAACAAAATGCTGAATATATACATTTTCCAGGTGAAAAATGGGTTTTTTTGGTGTAAGTAATGTATTTTTTTTACAAAAAATGCTGAATATAAACATTTTCCAGGTGAAAAAAAGGACTTTTTTGGTGTAATTACTGTATTTTTTACAACAAAATGCTGAATATATTCATTTTCAAGGTAAAAAAAGGACATTTTTGGTGTAATTAGTGTATTTTTTTACAACAAAATGCTGAATATATACATTTTCCAGGTGAAAAAAGGACTTTTTTTGGAATAATTAGTGTATTTTTTACAACGCAATGCTGAATATATACATTTTCAAGGTAAAAAAGGACTTTTTTGGTGTAATTCGTGTAGTTCTTACAACAAAATGTTGAGTATATACATTTTTTCAGGTTAAAAAAAGCACCTTTTAGGTGTAATTAGTGTATTTTTTACAACGTATTTATAAAGCAAGTATTTTTTGTTTTGTTTTAGATAGATGAGAGAGAATCAAAAACACTTGATGAAAATAATGCTCAAGAAAGAACAAGCTGAACAATGTAACTTGGTGAGTTATTTCCCTTTTCTAATAATGTAAACTATGTGGGAGATTTGCATGATGAGTGAGTGGTGCCAGTCCCCTCCCCACCTCCCCCCCCCCCCTCTATCCACCCCCCCCTGTGTACACCCCTGGTGCCCTAATAATGGGTTACTACCCCACCAGAGCCCTACCTCCCACGGGGTTACTCCGAACCCCCTGGAAAATGGATACCGGTTGTCTCAAGACACTATCCCACTATATATAGCAAAATTAGCTATCCCGAACTTACCCCGAGCAACCCCGGACCCCGATCCGGGATCCAACTACAGTGATTAAGATAGCCTGAGCCCTCCTGAACGCGATGCACTTTACCAAGCACTTCCGCCCCTACCTCTACGGACGGGAGTTTAAGCTCCGGACCGACCACGCCTCCCTCCGCGGTTGTGTCGAAGGAAGGAACCGTCGAATCAGATCGCCCGTTGGTTGGAAACGCTAGCTGAGTTTCGTTACAAACTGGAACACAGGGCAGGAGTACACCACGGGAACGCTGATGGACTCAGTCGCCAGGGTGTGTGCACATACTGTCGACAATGCAGCTTGATTGAGCAGAGAGACGGAGGACCCTCACATGCAGAGCTCGCCCAGGAAGTCCAGTCGACCCCGCCAAAGAAGGAAAGGGTCAACATTGCGGTGACCAACCCAATGCAGACCACCAGGGATTTGGCTATAGAACAGCAAGAAGGAGGACCAGTGGCTCGGATTTATGCCAAAGTGAAACGGCCAGGGAGCATATCCGAAAGAGAGCTGGCGGAAGGAGAGCTGGAGCTGGGGACCCTCTACGAGAGACGAGGAGCCATGAGTATTCGGCCAGATGGCATACTCACCATCAAGCTCACTCACCCCACCAAGCCAAAGCAGTGCGTGATCTGCCCCCCAGTAGGAGAACACAGGTTGTCTGGGATACACACAAGATGGCTCACACAGGGATACACCAAACCAGGCAATGAATCCTCTTGGATTGGTACTGGCCGGGTATCTCTCCGTTGGTGAGGCGACTCATCAAAGACTGTGAGGTGTGTCAGGTGGCAAAGAACGGCAGGAGGACAGAGAACCCCGGAAGGCAGCGGATGTATGCAGGACGCCCCTTCCAGAAGCTGGCAGTCAACTTGGTCGGCCCCTTGCCACTGACGAAGAGAAAGAATCGCTGGGCCCTGGTCTTAACCGACCATTTCACCCGCTGGCAGGATGCCATCGCACTGCCAGACGCCACAGCCCCCACGGTGGCCAAAGCACTCGACGAGCGGGTATTTGCATACTGGGGACTACCCGAACAGCTGCACTCGGATCAGGGCGCGCAGTTCGAGTCGGTACTCCTGGAGGAACTATGCAGTCTCTGGGGAGTGAAGAAGACCCGCACCACACCATACCACCCACAAGGAAATGGAGTTGTGGAAAGGCAAAACCGCACTCTGGGAGACGCCCTCCGCACACTAATCCTGACGAAGGGACAAGACGAGTGGGACAGCCTACTCCCCCACATTATGCGGGTATGCAGAGGTACCCCCCACTCAGCCACCGGAGAAACGGCCAACATGATGATGATGGGACGAGAAGTACGCCTTCCCGACCAGCTGACGGGAACACCCCCCTCGCTGGACCCCCAGAACATTACTGAGTATACGGCCGAAATTCAAGAGAATCTGCAGAAGGCTCACAGCTACCTCCGAGAGCGTCAACAAGAAATAAGGAGCCAGGAGAGTGAAGAACCCCCCGCGTTCCAGAAAGGAGAATTAGTGGTACTGGAGAACAAGAGTAGAGTCAAGGGAAGCAACCCCAAGCTCCAGCCACGATTCGTCGGACCATACCAAGTCACCGAGGTATTTCCGAACCACACCTACAAGTTAGAGCGGAATGGGCAATGGTCGATACAGAATGGCCAACGACTACGACCCTACCGTACCTGTGAGGAGCCTGTAGGGCGCACACCCCCTTGTCGGGAGCCGGCACTGATGCCGAACATGAAGGGAGCCAGGAGAGGCCGACCACCAAAGACGAAGCGCCCTCCAACAGGGCCGGACGAAGTGATCGCTCCATTGCCACTACCACTACATTGGGTAGAGAGGCCACCCACCCCTGAGGGACGGGCACCAACACCTCTACCCACCAACGAAGAGGGACCCCCAGCAGTAGTCGCCGAAGAAAGGAGGGTGCCAGAGAGCACCGAAACCATAGAGGAGGAGACGCTGCCAGTAGAAGAGGAGCAACGGCCAATAGAAGAGGAAAGGAACGAAGCTCCGCCCCCAGAGGTCATCAGAAGGTCAGCAGTGACCCCTGACCTAGATGTCAACGAGTGGCCACCACTCAACCCCACAGGAACGACAGCCTCCCCTGTAAACCGGCCTGTAAGGGAAAGAAATCGACCAAAGAAATTAGATGACTACCATTGTTATCAAACAGAAGGTCGCTCTAGCCCGAAAACACCCACTGGCCCCGCCAAAGGAGGAAAGAGAGACGAGATGTCAGAAGACACCAACCCAACCATCAAGACTGCGAAAAATTGCGAAGAAAACGATTGGATACTGGTGAATCGAAAGAAAAAATGGAGGAGCTACAATCAGAACCAACAAAACGGTGTAGACGAAAAAATCAGTGAAACACAAGGGGAGGCAACTCCCACGACAATCACTGATGATCTACACACATACCCCGCCATACCATGTCACGAAGCGCCAATATTGCAAGTTGCGCAGGAGGAGGTAACCCCCAAAGAAACCACCGGTGAAAACTCCTTAGTAACCGCGGAGTTACGTCACCCAGGACTCGTCACGTGGGAGGCGGTACTGAGGGAGCACGTGGGAAACAGAGCCAATGATGTAAAAGAGCAAGGCAGGACCCGCCATCACTCACTACCCAGCCAGCAACAGGAGGAACCACACAGAACAAACAACAACGCATGGTTAGACTTATTATTTAAAGGAATTGCAATGCTAGCCGAACGATATAGCCAGGTCGACGTCGTGTCTACAACGGAGAATGAAATACCAGAGGATTCGGTACAGACGCTGACACAAGCACTCGAGGATACCATTAGAATAAACAGTGTCGACACTACAGATGGACCAACCGAGCCCTTAACTGCGAAGTCAAGGGAGATCTGACTAAGCGGCACAACCCTGTGGAACATCAGGAAGGCAATCGAAAAGAAAGATGGAGGGACGTGGAGGTGCAAGGAATGCGGGTACGAACAAAACAGAGAGAAGGTAGCATGCCACGTTCGGCAACACTATACATTCTTCTTCTGCCTATGTGGACAAAAAGACTCCTGTAAAAACACCATCCGCCGACACATCCACGCCCAAGAGAGAGCAGCCGAACATGGAGGAAGGAACAGACCCTTGTACGAAGTCGACGCAGCCAGGTACAACGAGTTCTGCAACACCATGGAATGGGTAACACCCCCACCGTTTGGCATACCGACCCCCCAAGTGGAGGTCAAACTACCCTCCCCTCGAACACAGAGACGGCTGGCACCACCTGGGTTGGCAGCCGCCAACCAACGGAGACAGACCACCCCCGCAAGAGAGAGGAGAACCAGGCAGGGGAGGTCGGTGGAGATACAAGAAAGAAGGAAACAGAGAGATCGAGCTAGACAATTAGATGAATACCGGAAGGAGTTCCACCGCAGGACATACGACGCCCTCAGGCTACTAAGTCGAGCCGAGGCTATCAAGGAGAAGATGAGGAGAGAACACCTCTAAGGAGACACGCCGACGCCGCCGAACTTGTTTGATTGGCCACCATCGCCAATGGGGCGGAGTGTGTGACGGACGGCGGCCATATTTAACCAGTATGACAATCTATGGATACACTCAATGACTAATCGCTCTATGCACACCATACAGTTATCTTATTCTTTCACCTTATATGCAATTATATATGTAACCCATGTGAGTGCACCCAGCCGTAGCTGCAAGGCCAGCCTATCTTTTGTATACATATATTCCTATTTGTCTAGCCTTTCTTAACAGGCGTGTCTTACAGCATTTCTTTTGTCTTGTCTTGTGTACCAAATTATTATTATGTAACTGTCCTTATAAATACTGATGTCATTGTAAATAAAGTCAGAGTCAGCTTGCACACTCTCAGAAGTTTCTTTGTTCTCTAACAATAATAACTTCACTGCGCTAAGTACATGCTCGTACAACGAATGCTCTATTACTCGAGTAGTAATATACAAGCAGATCAGCCTGAACCTCTGCTGGCCAAACCTAGCTCTGACTAGTTCGCCTTCAAAGTTCGGTCACTGACTTGCACTCAGCAGAACAGTTCGAACCTCTGCTGGCCGAACCTAGCTTGCCTAGTTCGCCTTCAAAGTTCGACCTCTGCCTTGCACGCTGAAACAAGCTAACGCAACCGGCAGTTAGACTAGTAAAATAGGAATGGTTACACACCACTCCCAAGGATACTAGTCGACCTGTGGGCGGGTTGTATTGCTCAGCGATAGACACAGTTGCCAACTCAGTTCGGGAACTTGTGCAGGTAGGCCGAGCTACCAACTCACACAGTGAAATCCTGCACACTTTTACTATTACTCTATATAGTCATAATAATAATTAATAAAAGAAACGAAAACAACAAAAAAATAACCATTCATAAAACAATAAAAATAATATTAAAAATATTAATAATGAAAATAATAATAGAAATAAAATTATACTGATAACAATAAAAATAATAACAGTAACTCAAGCATAAAAATAACAATGCAGGAGGAGATGGTGTTTATTAATTATTATTTTGATTATTATTAAAACTAACAATTATTTATTGTTGTTATATATTATTCTTGTTATCATTATATTAATCATTTTAATAATATAGCCACGGGCTTCAAGAAAATTGCTAAACAACAATATCAGCCAGGCATAAGCAATGAAATAATTTTGTTGGAATGTGAAAGGCAAGTACAGTTGATAGGTGAGTCGGTGGAGAAGCAATTATAAGACCGAAAAAGTTAGCAAAACTATTCTGTTTGGCGAACAGATATCAATACTTGATTCGCTGTAGCACTGCTGACCAATCAAAAGGCTGCAGCATGTCGGAATATAGTCAAAATAAACCGAACATGTTATGAAAGGCAGAAAAATATGGCCGGATATAACTTGGCATAACTGATGAGAATGAGGTTTCTATTGGAAAGATTGCTGCGATCCTCTAGCAAAACAGAAATTCAAGAGTGTTATAACCTAGAGAATGTAATGACGACTCTGAATATGTATTTTTTGTTAAGATTGATTCATTAGTGCCGGAGTTTTAAGATAACATCGCAAAAACCGACTTACATTTATATATTAGATAAAAGTGGTACAGTCAAAACTGTCAGATCCGAACATCTTGCTAACAAAAGCTTCTAATAACCAAATGGCTTAGTCCTGGTACATAAGTCATTATTTTGTATATAAACTTACATTGTGGATTACAAGACTACACCTCACAGAACCAATCAACTTTTGGCCAAGTTTCAGTACAAATAGCCCAAGTTTCTAGAATAAATCATGCTATTGTCTACTTTTTTTGTTTTTGCTTAAAAGTAGTTTTTTGATTGATTACGTTTGAGTATTTTGGAAGTAAAACTAACAAAATCACGTCATGTAGGCAAGCCACCAAAGTTACTAGCAACATTGTAGAGTAGTTTTTTTTTAATCATGGCTTTTAGAAAGAATTTTCTATTATCGATCCTTTTTTATTTTTAGAACTTAGGGTACACTTGTCTCACATGAGATAGTGCAGTGGAAATGGTGTCTAAATGTAACATACTAGCTACAATCATGAAACAAAGGTGAGAGCGCTAAAAATCTTAAATAAAGGTTCAATAAAACGAATTAATGCCGAGTGATTTTGAAAAATCTTTTCCACAGGGATCAAAAGAATAATAAATGATAAATAAATTTAATAGAATGGTAATTAATTTGTGTAGAATTGATGAAAGTTTGGACACATGATCCAAAAAGAAGTCAAGGCACATTTTAACAGTGCGTAAAAAGGTAAAGATCAGTCTCAGAGACATGATTGGCAGCCTAAGTTGCTAGTTTAAAAATTGGAGTTGTTGGAACATTGAAAGCATAACTCCTAATGCAAAACACCGGTATTCGTTGATGCAAAGTTTATCTCCGTTTAGATTTGGATCTAAGAGTTCTAACTGTTTAACAGAAAAAAACTAATTTAGATTAGAGTTCAATACAAGCCAACCAATATTATCATTTGAGATTAAAACTATATAAAATTATTATTTTTACAACTTTTAGCATTTTTATGCATTATATTTTAGGACATTGGACAATTAAATGGTTTAAAAACTGTCACTAGGTGATTTTAATGTTTTTCAGTTGGCCAACTCATCAGCTGGCCTACTTGTGAGTTGGGCAGCTAGTCATTTGGTCAGTCGATTAGTTGGACAGCTAGCCATTTGGTCAGTTGATTAGTTGGACAGCTAGCCATTTTGTCAGTTGATTAGTTGGACAGCTAGTCATTTGGTCAGTTGATTAGTTGGACAGCTAGTCATTTGGTCAATCAATTAGTTGGACAGCTAGCCATTTGGTCAGTTGATTAATTGGACAGCTAGCCATTTGGTCAGTTGATTAGTCGGACAGATAGCCATTCGAAAATCATTTGAAAGTCTGTCATATTTATAATTACATCTCTTTCCTATTATTGACCTATCAAACATATTTACCTGTTTCTTTCTTCTCATCCTCCATTTCATGTTTTGTCTGAGCAATACCAGCTTTATTCTGTTTAATCTGTTCAGCCATCTTGGATGTGTTTTCTTTAAAAGAGTAAATAAGTAAGCAATGAAGGGGCAGTTTTGCCAATTTTACAGAGTTCATTCTGTTACTTGATCAAATAAAAGTGTTGGTTGACAATATTTCAAGTACAAGTATATTAAAAAGTTTTATTTGGATCTATTGACAGTGATTCTTGGCATTAACTTCATTCTAAAAAGCTATAAGAAGTAACAAAGATTGTTTTCTACACTTAAAAATGTAGGTAATACGTTGGCATTGTAAATATGAAGGCAACTATTTAAATACGTGAGCAATGCAAACAACATGATACCAGTGGTTAGGTAGCTCAGCTTGCCTCACCACCCTTTACTGAATAATGCAGTTCTGATTAACATCACATTTTGTTTGTCATTACTCTGTGGGATAGAAATAATCTGCCAGCTCAAACCAGTGCATGTATTACCCACCTTTTATCTTTTTGGATTCCTCCCTGTCCTACTACTACCCCTCATACACCCCCTCACAGCGCTTCTACACTCCCGCCCTTTACCTACCCTCAACCTCCCAGTCACCCCGCCCCTCATTTATAACCTCTTCCTTTACAAACAGAGTTACATTCAGCTTAATAAGCATCAACAACCTGTAGCTAAGTTGATATAAAGAACAGGTGAAACCTTTCGGAGTTGTCCACCTTGGAAACTAACTTCCTTCATTACAGCCCACCCCAAACTATTCCGGAAGAAACCCCACACCCTTTCCACTAACCACCTTACAGAAGCCTGCAGATGAAAAAAGCATCAAAAATTGAGTGTTGTCCCATCTTGCTCCTGTAGAATGGCTACCAGCTCAGAGATGCAATTTAAATTGAGATTTTCATTAAAAGTTTACAAATGAAATCAGATTTTTGTCAATCTAGTTTTACTGCAACAATAATTCACTTAACCTCAATTGAAATGAAGATATGCACAAATATCAATCCTAGTGCCAGAGGAAGGTGGATACAAGTAATAGTAGGAACAATATGAAAATATGCCAGCCAATGACAACGAAATGAAATAAAACTGGTACATTATAAGCTGGGTAATTAGCATTTATGGCCAGGCTTAGTTGGAATATTTTTACAGTAGCGACAGCGTCACTCTGATTGGTGCATTTACTCATTCGGTTGAGGTGGCAGCTGATGCGTTTGTTTGACCTTGTGGTTTGCCATTCCACTATCCATTATATAACTGCTCGGAAAGTTCACTGTAAATATATGAGATCAGCAGCAACCAAGAAGAAATTTCACTGTGAGAAAAATAGGTTGATGAATAATGCTACAAATTCACTTGAAAAGTGTTAAATTCTTCACCAATTAACAACTCTAACTGGATGCAGGTTGTTGGGCTACTGTACAATCATAACTTACAATGAACCGTTTTGTTTATTCTCCGAACACTCCAAAAATAAGAAATTTTACAAACGACATAGTTTTAAATTTTTAGAAAAACATTTTAAATTGCCAACACATTTCTTATTAGAACATATGAATTTCTCTACAAAGAACCAACCAGCGTGTGAAACAAGTAGTCTCGCGCTCTCAAGCAGAAGTCATTTAGTGCAGGTTTGAGAGTAGAGAGGAAACTATAAGTAAAGTGAGTGAGTTGACTAGCTCGAACTAACAAACTAAATGCTTGCACTAAGAAGCACTTGTTATAAAGCTAAACAATCATAACTTTATATAACCACTTACCTCTAATTGTGCTGTATCCAGGGATTTAACATTTATACACTGGTACAGGCACCTGTTCAGAGAAGACTCATAGCAGATTGTTCTACACTGTGTAACTGGTCGGTTGTTGATGAGAACAGGTTTAGTTAAATGCTATGTCAACAAGGATACAATTAGCATTAGTAACTGATACATATATAGGCTGGTTCACATACACTTCGCAAGCGCTCTTGTGTCAACGTACGAGAGTTGTGCTCCCACGATTGCATGCGAGCAGCATTGGTTCACATGGATCGGAATTAATTTTCTTTAGGCGTAGGCGCATGCGTTGTTGCCAGGAAACCGATTGATACGGCACATGATTGTTTTCATTTCGTTGTTTCATCTGCTGTACAAAAAAACATGCTTTCTGCAAGAAAACAACTGGCCATACTTTGGCTGTTGAGACGCCGAGCAAAGCGTAGGCAGCACAGACAACAACAAATGGCTCGTCAGAAAACCACAAAGCAAAGAAGATGGTGGGTGAGGCCAGTTTTGAGGACCAGACATAGGGATGGTCATTATGCTTCTCTCATCATGGTTCTGCAGACAAAGGACATAGAATGGTACTACAGGTAGGGTGAGTGTGGTGGTTGAGTGGTAGTTAATTATTTGCAATAATGTTATTAGGATAGCTTCTAGGGAAGGTGCTATGATAATGTAGGTACTAGTAGTGTTGTGTAAAAAATTAAATTAAAAAAATATGAAAAAGTAATTAATTCAAGAGAGGGAAAAACCGTGCAATAAATAATAATTAATTATTTATTAATTTTTAATGTTATCGTTTAACAAAAATGAACAAATCAATGAAATAAATTTTCACACTTTATTTGTACGTTGAAATAAATAATTTTTATTAATATTTACCCAACACCTAGTAGATGCAAATAAAGTGTAAAAATTTATTTCATTGATTTCCTCATTTTTTTATTAACTGATAACATTAATAAATAATTAATTATTTATTAATGTTATCATATAATAAAAGTTATTTATTTCGTACAAATAAAGTCTGAAAACTTATTTCATTGATTTCCTCATTTTTATTAAATGATCATGACATGGAAATAAATACTTTTTACTGATTTTTATCCAACGCTAATAGATTCGAAAAAAAATACATTGGGTAAATACATTACTCCACCGCGTGTAATCCATGAAATGTGCCTAGCCTGTCATGTGCGGTCACTGTCAATGGTAATCATTCTATCTTTTCAGATATATGCGCATGTCACCTGAGAGATTTGAGCATCTACACACCCTAACCAAACCGCATCTGACGAAGCGATGCTGGAACAGAGTTCCCATAAGCGCTCGTGAGCGGCTTGCTATCACCCTTCGCTACATTGCTACTGGTGAATCTCAAGTGTGTAACATGCGACCATCATATGCATGTAAAGCCTTCTTGCTTCATAATTTGAATAGCATAGCACATCATGATGCATGCGGTTGTTACCGGCAATGCAAATACACTCCTGTTTTATTTTGTGATAGGCATCTTCATCCTTCAACTTCCGTATCGGCCGGTCAGCCGTCAGTTCTGTGCTTAGAGAAGGGTGTGCTGGGATATGGAAAGTTCTCAAGGACACATACCTCAAGATGCCATCAACTCCAGAACAGTGGAAAGAAGTTGCTGACCAATTTCTTAATGAATGGGACTTACCTAATGTTGTTGGTGCGCTGGATGGAAAACATATCATGATTCAATGCCCTCAATTCGGTGGATCTGATTTTCACAACTACAAAGGTTTTCATTCAACAAACCTTATGGCTGTGTGTGATGCACGCTATCGATTTATTTGGGTAGACATTGGGGCATATGGTCGTGACAACGACGCTGCTGTTTTTGGTCGCAGTGATATGTATGCACTGCTTGAGACTGGCAAAGCATCCCTTCCTGCTACTCGCTCTGTGAGCGACTTTCACCTGCCATTTTACCTAGTCGGAGATGAAATTTTTCCACTAAAAACTGGTTAATGAAGCCGTACCCAGGAAAGAACTTGAACCTACAGCAACGGATATTCAACTACAGGTTGTCAAGAGCCAGAAGGACCATAGAAAATGCATTTGGCATTCTTAGTAGCAAGTGGCGCATTTTTCGCACGCCAATTAATGCTAAACTAGATCTGGTAGATTTGATTGTGCAAGCATGTGTGGTTCTGCATAACTACCTGCTGCTGACCGACAATGCCAAATACGTCCCCACTGGTTTTGTTGATAGCTATTCAAGCTCAGGAGATGTAGTAGAAGGTGGCTGGAGGCAAGACCACAGGATGGATGGACTAACCATGATTTGTAATCAGAGCAATCGGGGTAGTCTTAATTCCTCAAAAGCCATCCGTGATAGACTGTGTGAATATGTGAATTCTGCTAGTGGATCTGTTGAATGGCAGCTTGCACATGTCACAGACCCTGGCCGTGTCCTTCAGTAAAATGTTTTTGATTATTTTGCTATAGATAGTACATTGTAATCAATTTTTTCATGCTAATAAACATGTACAATCTGTGAAGAATGTTTTTATTGTTTCAACTCAAAATGAATGAGGAAAACGTATATATGTATGAACTACAAGTATCTGTAAAATAGTAGTGAAAAATATGAGGTGAGCTATGAGTATTTGAGCATAGAATTATTAAGATTGTCTGAAATGGTAGTGGAAAAGAAATGAGGTAAACTATGAGTATTTGTGTAAAGAAATGGACAAGATTTAGTAAGTAGTAATAATGGGTAATAATGAAAAGTAATAATATTACAGCTGTTCGTATTGAGGCAGCCAACTCTGCTGCACTGCACTTCCACTTGTAGATGGTTGAGGTGGTGGCAGAAAGGAAGGGTTCGTTTGAGATGGCGGCATGGTATTTTGTGCAACATGCTGCCTTGCGTATCTGGACACCAACTGCATCATTTCTAGACGCAGGTCAAATTGTACTGAACTTGGTAGCTCCTTCATTTTTGGTGCCAGGCTTCTTAAAAATAACATCGTATCGTCATCAGGCTCCTCTGTCAATTTAGCCAAAATTGCCTTCTCGACTTCGCCGATTGGTGCGGTGCTGCTTTGTTCTTTGGAAAGTTTCCGTTTCTTCGACCATGGCCGGCGGACACTGCTGCCTGCAGACAGAATTGTTCATATTGGTTAAAATGTTGCCGTAAAACCCAGGATTTACAATTCAGTTGTACAAATTAAAATGTGCTACAAAAAAAATCTGCAAGTGATACCTGTGTCAGGTTCCTGTTGGGTGGTCGAAAGGGGTGCTAGTCGGAGGTGGGGTTTCAGTTGGAGATCGTACAGAATGGGCAATAAGAGAGGCATCATCCTGGGCTGAAAATAAAATAAATGCCCATAGATTAATCTAGTTATATTACAAGCAGTTTTATCATCACTGAAGACAATTGTTGACAATTTTATTACTATTTTTTTTTTACTTACAATCTCGTGGACTGAGCATGGAAGATTCATCCAGCTCCGATAGGGCTGATATATGCGACTCAGGAGTCCTCATCCGGGGTATCGAGGAAACTGTCGTTCTATGCTTTATATGTTTGAACAACCAAGCAAGTCCGACAAATTCTGGTGCTGGTGTGAAGTCATCAGTGCCACTTCCAGAGGGCCTTGCCTGTTTCAGGTACCTCCCAACACGCGAGCGGACTGTCTTATACCTGTAGGTACAAAAAGAGATGGATGGGTCATTTGAGGTGAGTGAGACTCAATGAAATATAAGCAGCAACTGTATGTGTATTATTATCCATCAATATGGAGCTAGTGCGTAACCATCAACATAATTCTATTGTAGCCTTCATAAAAAGTGGTTTCAAAATATGGAGCAATTTTTTTTAATTTTTTTCATGACAAATTTGCTGGAATTTGAAAGCTTTTTAAGTTCAATTTCATACTTTGCAATTTCTTCAACGAGTCTGTCAGCTAGCCCCATTTTACAAATACATTGTTGACTAAGTACAGAGGCTACTCGTATGTGTTACATTAAGATTAAAATATGACTATAAATGTAAATATATACCAACTACAAATGAGTAGTCTATGATTACCAAGCATAAAATAATTACAGATATTCATGTATATCGTTCTTCTAAAATACTAACATGAATGATTAATATCATTATTTTAATTTACATATAAATATACTACGGGTATCGCAGGTTAAACTTTTAATAATAATAATAGAATACAGAACAGGAAAACTCAACCATATATTTTTTTTCTCCTACTCCCTATGCTGCTGCTGTGAATTCATGGATGGATGACTGGAGAACAACTAATTTTTTTCACAGTTCTACCTTAAATAAATAATCCTTATCAATGTAATTTTTACACCACTCAACTGACTTAATCTGACTGCTACTGTATAATTATATTGAAATATAATTTCATCAACAAAACTCCAACGAAATTTATATGTTATAACAAATCAAAAATATTATTTCATCAGTTAATAATAATTGATAATAAATAATATCATTATTTTTCTTTTATTTAATTAATGATAATAGTTAATATATATAAATTATAATAATAATAATAATCATATTTATTAAATAAATAATAAAAAATATTATTATAACTACTACTATATAATTAATATATATAATATTATATATATTATATAATAATGATAATATTAATTATAATAATAATAATAAATGATAATAATACAAACTACTACTGCTTGCCTTAGCTCGCACTGTTCTTGGGTAGTGTTGAAATGTGTGGCAATTTCCTTCCACACATTTACCTTTGTTGTTTTTGCATTCTTATATCTGCTGTCAGCAGTGTTATACAAAACTTCGTACTTTCGTACAAAATCCATAAAAATTAATTCGTCGACGGTATCAAAACTCATGCTTGCAGCAGCCATCTTGAAAATGTATGACCTTGACCGTTCTTTGGCATTGGAGGTAATAATATGTGCCTTCCCAACGCACGTCGCTGCTCCCATGAATCGCAATAGAACGCAGAGCAGAACAACATCGTACGAATGCGCAGGACACCGCCTCAAGAGGGCCCTCGTGCGACGAGAGCTGCGTTTACTCAGGAGTTCGTACGTCTATGTTCTTATAGATCGCATTCACTACGCAGTACAGCGTGCGTGGCGCACGAACACTTGCGAAATGTATGTGAACCAGGCTTATGTAGCTCAGTACGTAGCGTCTAACAGGTTAAACAGTATGAGGTGAGATCGCTATGAAACTAGGCAACTGGAACTCTCCATAACACAAACTATACAGCTACAGTCGTAAATAACTGGAAGTGAATCATGCGCGGCGGTAGTAAACGAATAGCTGGAAGTTATCTGATTTTCTAAAGTAGTGGTGAGACACCTTCTGTTTGATTTCATAGCTGAAAGATGTGGGCCATTGTTTATAGAAAAACACTGATATAAAATATCGCTGTTGAATAGCTAACTTGTAAATCCATTTCTGATGTATCCTTGTATTTATAACCTTTGCTTCATCACGCATCTTCACAGCTTCCGTAAGAACCTCTTTATATAATCAGCGTTGTTTGAAATTGCATTTAGTTCACTTGAAGTTGTTTGACCTTTCATTCATTATTATCAGCAGTTCTTTTTTCTAATTTGCTTGAGAGAGATTAATCAGAATGCTAAGCAGTCTCTCCAGCTGGTATACTCAAAGCCTAGATACATGATCCTACATTCTATCACTCCCTAAAGTGACAAGTTACCCTACAAGCTACAAGTTACATCGCCCGAGACAGAAATCAGCAGTGAAAACCAACCAAACGAACAACTCAGGTACTTCAATGAGTTCAAATGTTATTGATAGTCTAATAGAGGTCTTTGAATAGAAGAAGGTTGAACAAGTGATCGACACATTTATTTGAAATACGAAAAATCGCTGACAACAAAAAAAGGTTTCTGATTATTACAAACAAAGTCTAGGTATACAATAAAGATGCTAAGCAGCCAAATTATCATTTTAATCAAATTAAAAGGCTCTCCACTTCAATACACCAATCAAAGGATAATTTAATTTGCAGTTTTTCTTTGATGAATGTTGCCATATTTATAACTAGCCAGCCAATAATGCTATTTTTTATTACAAAACTGTTGCAATGTCCCAAAATAAAAAACTTTTCAGCAAGTTTGTTTTACACCAAGTACAATGAGATCTTTTTTATTAGTGCACTATGACATATAAAATAATGTTATAGTCAGCAGGAATAAAAAAACAATTATTTTAAAAGAAAAAAATGGGTTACTTACCTAAAAAGAACGCTAAACTTGTTGAAAGATAAACAGCTTTATTTTGGCCCCAAGACTGCTTGAAATAATTTTCCCAAAAACTCTGTGAACTTGAAACCATAATAGTAATAATTTCTCTTTCGCTTCTTACTGCTTTCTATGTAAGTTTGTTTACTTTCCTGTCAAATTCAATTTTACTTCCTAAAATATAGCCGCAAAATTTTTGTTTTTTTTCCAGCCGCACGCAGGTTGTATTGACAAATCTAATTAACTATCGCAGGTAAATATATTATCTAAAGTGGACTACAATCGAGTTTCTCTATGTAGAGAGTTGATTGCTTGTGCAAAGATTGGTTGAGCAATGTCGAGATGTCTGTCGATTGGTTAACATAGAGGAGAATTTATTGCATTACATGAACGTGCTTGCTTCAAGACTTCAGCAAAGTTTTAACACCAGACACCAAAAGATAAACACCAGACACCAAAAGATTAAGACCAGACACCAAAAGTTTAACACCAGATTCCAAAACATTAACACCAGACACCAAAAGTTTAACACCAGACACCAAAAGTTTAACACCAGACACCAAAGGTTTAACACCTGACACCAAAAGTTTAACACCAAACACCAAAAGCTTAACACCAGACACCAAAAGAGTAACACCAGACACCAAAGTTTAACACCAGACACCAAAAGATTAACACCGGACACCAAAAGTTTAACACCAGACACCAAAAGATTAACACCAGACACCAAAAGTTTAATACCTGACACCAAAAGTAATTTATTGACCTTCAATTAAATGAAAGCAAAAGGGAAATTACACAAAAACATAAGTTAGTATTGTGGGGGATTTGTGTGATTGCTAGTGACCCAAACCTCTCTCCCCCTCAGTTCCCATGACCCTACACCCCTTTCTACCCCTAAAGCGTGTTGTCAGGACCCCCTCCCTTGATTAAAAGTGTCCCGAAATTGGCGTAGCAAGATACCAACTACCCAGGCCCTGTATCCACCCTGTATACTAGGTATATAAGTATGTAACACCTATACCGGCTCTACCCCCAATCTGCCAGGGAAAAATGGCTGCCAACACCGGGCATAACAGGGAAAAATGGCTCCCAAGAAAAGCCTGAGCTGCTGACAAATGTAGGAGCCTTCTAATATAGAGTACAGAGATAGAGCACTGGGTGGAATGAAGACTAACAAGGAGGAGAGAAGAACCTACAAAATTATGTGCCATTATGTGCACACGACTGTCATTGACTGATACTGATTACCTAGTTGTGTTGATTGTATTGATTGTTAATGTATTGTATGATTGTGTAGATTTGCTCACCCTAACAACGGAGCGTGCCTTCCTGATCACTTCCTATAAAAGGAATTGTTGTGAATCAGGAAGGCAGAAGTCTAGTGGATTGTGTTAGGTTTATGTTATAGGGCTAAGTAGAATGTGTCAAATATATTATTATTACTAGAGACTCTGTATTATTCGTCTGGCACGTGGTCCCTACACCAGTTGTCAAAAGTTGAAGTAAGTGGATGCCGTTGTGCCGGTAGTGCAAGAGGAAAAACACTATAGTATACAATACTGTGGTGGATTTTTATAGCACCCACATGTGCCCGACTTATGTAAAATCAGTTCTGACATCAGTCATATAGCAATGGCATGGTCAGAACAATAGTTATAAGCTATACCAAAATGACCGATCATGGGTCGATAGAATATCGACCCATAACTCAGTCCAGTATCGACCATGTATGAGTCATTACCGCCCCTGTATGTGCCTTTCAAGCCTGCTCTAAGATGGCCGCTGTAGCCTGAGAGATCAAGATAGCCCCAGAAGACTCAGGAGCCAAGATCTACATTTGTTTGTATTTATATCTGCATGCTTATTTGCCACATTACCTTTCACTTATACACTATTGGTTGTTTGACTGTTTAACTTCCTGTGCCGCTGCATATAAAAGGCAAAGCTCTTGCCATAAATTTTCGGTATTGTATTGGATATTTCACTTACTTGTATTCTTATGGAAGTATAAATGCATTTCACTCAAAAGCACTGAGTAATGCGTCTGAGCCGAAGGCCCTTTACTGGTTGTGGAGTTGAGATTACTTCTTCACCTGAGATTTGGTGTTATACCGACCTAGCACTGTCTCTAGAAGTGAGGTAATTGGTGGCAGCAGGGAATTGGATGTTACCAACCTGACTGTGCAGCTGGACTGGTGACAGTGTTTAGTTAGAGGATTAGAAGGCCACCAGAATCCACCACAATACTATTATGTAGGTCCTATAATTTGTATCTTATTATGATATAATGTCATTCAAATATAAACAATGTCTGTATTATATACTCTAATAAAATATACTATTATATTTCATAAAATAACTGATAATTACTACAATATAATGTTATATTCATTTTTATATTCACGCAAGAAACTCTTTATATAGAAAAAAATGTAATCATAATTGTTAAAATTTATCCTCTCTTGTTCCTAGCTTTGAGAGCGCCGGTCAGAGCATGTAATGCTGATTACCGAGTGATCAATCTACATGTAATCAAACTCATTGATATAATAGAAAGTACACAATGACGCTTCCTGTTCAGATATAACCTTCCCCATTAACGTTATATCTGAATCCCATAAGAGCCAGCTTTTCCATTTCGCCTCTGTGATGCCTCCATAAATTGGGAGTTATCTTCTTCTTTTGATATCTTGTATCCGCACCAGGGGTGGATCCAATGTCTGGTTTTAGTAGGGATTGTGAAGATCTTTTTCAATAGTTTCAATTACCGGTAACGGTTTTTCGCCAGATGGAATTACATACAAATGTATGTTTCAGATTTGTAACATAATTTGTTCTTGTGTACAGGGTTTTATTGTTACTAGGTAGCCAAGCACCTGCACAGCTCCAACTGTTAAGTTAAACCACAATTCACTGTGGAAATCTTTGTCATTAATTCTGTGAGTTAATTCTTTGCATTAAAATGGTCTGCTTCCAAACTGGGCTCTTACAAAAAGTGCCGTGAGGGCGGCTAACTGTTCCGACTGTCCAGGGATAAACGAGAGGCTAACGTTGTGAATGGCGGAAGCCGTGAGCGTTATAGGTCGAATCGACTTGGCACTCTTTCGACTAGGCTCTTGTTTATTCACCGTAGGTCGGGCGAGCTGTAGTTATGATAGCTATGACTGTTTCCTGCGTGGGTTCCTCTTGTCAGCAATGGTACTTCTGAGAGTCAGGTTAACTTTGATTTATTCTGAGATTACATGAGATTAAATATAAGACTGAGACAAAGGATCTGCACAATCCACACCTTGTGCTTACATAATAAAAATATTTACTCTAAATATTTTCGTGGAAAACTAAGATTGTAAAATATAAAATAATGATAAATTGTTAAATATGTAGAATTGCAAGTTGAATAAATGTTCGTGCTGTATGTATGATTGTTACAATGGTGATGATCGTCCATATTGTCTGTTGGCATACCCCACACTTATATCCTTTTTTATTTGTTTTAAGATGTATTAACTTGAAATGAAACATGTTAGTTTAAATTTGGAAGTTAGAAAAATGGCCTATAAAGAGATTAACTTAGAAATTTGAACTAATAGGAAAGTGACAATAATTTCTGTGTTTTTAAAAAAATACGGAATAGTATATATCACTAAATACCAAGACCATAGACTTTGAAATTTTTCAATAGATATATGATTTTAATCTAAACACCATAGGAGGTAATTTATATACACTACCTTCTTTTCGATCTAAACGTCAGCAATGGGCTCGGAGACTATATCTCTTGCTCCTAGTTTAATAGTTTTTGTTTGGGACGCTTTTTTACAAAGCTGATAGAAGTTCTCAGTCTATTTATATTTCAGCCAAAATAATAAGTTACCTTGACAACACTAGCGACTCCTGGTGTATGTGTGGTGGATTTTGGCAGGACACATGCTTTGTACATATACCTATACCCTAACCCAGAGGTGACTCTGACACTATTAACTAGTCAGACAGGCCTCCCCAAGTGATGTATCCAGTAGCCATTGCTTAGAAGTAGATGATTTGTCACACTGACCCTGCAGCTTACCGACCCTGCAATGACATACCGGGTCGTCAACAAGATGGCCGCTCTAGCTAGAGTTTTAAGAAAATCTGAATCAACTCCTGAGGACGTATCCAAGACCTAACTACCTCTACTTACGGTCTACCGGTATCGTAAGGCTAATTAGACCAAGGACTTGATTGTATAGTTTTATTTCTTGCCACTAGGCCCTTATCCTTTTAACATTGTGTGCTTTTGTATGTATTGTCATCTGATTGGTTGCAGCACTTCCTGTTATGTGTTATTGGTTGCATCAACATGACATGATGCAATACACTTCCTGTGATCAGCCTATAAAATGCTGCTTTTTCATTGTACTTTGCCACTTATCACTTACTGCTACTGCTGTGGACTTCTCTAGGCAATTGCCTCTATGGAAAGCTTAATATGTGGACAATAAGTGTATTATATTACATAACGCTATACTTAGTTTGTCTGAGCCGAGGGTTCACTAGTAGTGAAGTTGTTACCGACTTCTCTGTTGCACTCTGCAGGTCTGACCGACCCTGCGTTACCTCTAGGAGAAAGGTGTTGCTTTGCTGTTTTACGAGCTGCGCGCTGTGAACTGTTGTTGTCAGTGGACGGCAGTAGGAGCCCTGCCGACAGAATCCACCACATATGTACTCTTATTAGTGCTATACCCATTGGGTTCAATTGATCTAAGATAAGAATCAGTTGTGAAATTTAGATAAGACATTCAAAATCTTTTATTAGAATCTGAGTCTATAGGTTGAGACCTGCAAGAGAGTACAACTCCTATATTGTAGATTCTACCTATACAATTTAACTTGACACGGGTGGGGGTCCGACTGCATTGCTGTAGGGAAATGTAAGTTTGCAAGATGAGTGAATGGAGTTCATGGTAACACGCTAGAGGAATGGGCACCCGGCCAGTTTAAGGCGCTCACCAGGGAGCACTAATTTGATGTAACCGGAAGGTTGGTTGCCGTTATACTACAATACCATTAAGATTTCCAAAAGTCAACTAAATTTATCTTTTTTCTTTGCTTTAGTATTCTCCTCTCACTAATATATTGTCGGAGAATTTGCTGGCGAGTCAAGCTCACCTGGCACCAAGTGAGATAGCTGTAGCGGAACCTAATTACTAGTGGAGACTTACACAAAGATTACAAGTTGTCTCCCCCAAACGGTATCAAGAGAAGACAATTCTGGACAGTTTAAACAATGATATTAGGAGGTCAAAGGTTGGACAGGAGCCCGCCCCTGTTCTTGTCAAGGACCAATAAGACAGCGAATAAGCGCTACGCTTAAGTAACTTACTATATGCTTCATTATTGTCATATAATCTGATTGGTTCTGCATTATACTGTATATATTATATTTTTATATAAATATGAGAAACTGAGCCAGAGAGCTCAGTTTTATTCCTTGCAATAAAGCTCAAACTTCAAGACTAGTCTTGTTGGTGTCTCATATAGGGAGTTGCAGAATCACAGATAGACAAGCAGATTAGCAGTTGTGGCCAAGTAGCAGCAAAAAACACTACAATATTGGGATAGCATAAGTTTCAGCGCCTCTTATAGCTCACCAAGTGTTTTTGGCAAGTTAAACAGTGAAAATCAACCGAAATAGTCATTTTTTATGAGCACCAACAATACTGATTATAGATTCCTATATAAGATACAGTGGGAGCTGGTAGGAGTTATCTCCCTACAGGATAATCCAACCTTTACATCTATCAGTCATTTATTATTATTTATTTCTTATTTAATTATTGCGTGTTGTCATCAGGGATTAAGAATATTTATTTCATTTTAGTGATGATTAATTTTCATTCCAACACAAGTTTGGTAAAATTTGTGATGAGAAAATTACAAGTTTTACTCAACAACCATAAAAATATAATCAGTTCATTTATTTTAATTAATAATGATTATGTTACTTTTAATCAATTGCCCTAAAAATTAAGAAGTAAAGCAAAAGTAAACAATTGCCATTTATTAGTCAGATACCACATGCTTGGTGCACTTCGTGATGGATGAAGGCTGGTTATTATTATTACTAGTTAGAGTTGTGAAATCCGCAACTAATGATTCATAGGCAGCGTAGATAGGGATGGAGTTTATATAACTGACGATACGCCGCGTAGATCAACCATCATAGTATGTCGCCAATGTTGAAAAAAACTATGACAAGGGCGCACTGTAATTGGTGTACGTTGGCAAACTTAATTAAGCCCTAAATACCAAACTATGGCTATACCACATAGTATCTTTGAGCATCATTATTCAATTAAGTTTTTCAACTGAGTAAACCAAAATATATTTTGAAAAAAAACTTGTAGGGCTTTATTGATCCCTTGAGCTTCCTCAACCGTATGGTTTTTGTCATATTAGCTTCTTAAAATGTCTCATATAAGGATAAAAGTCGAGAAAGTCGTAATTTCTAATGATAAGTTATAATAATGACGGAACTGCCTCCGGTTGTATCTACAAAAATAAACTACAGGCCTGTTCCCCACTGGAAAGTTATGAGTTGGGTGGGGTGGAAAGGAATGACATGGGAAGGTGAATGCCAAGATGTCTTGGTCGTCACCACCAAACAACTTCTCAAAGGGCTCTCCAAGTTGGTGGAACACTAGGGTAAAAGAAGGATTGGGGCTCTGGCATAAGGTGGAGGGTAGGCAATGGAGAGGGAAGTGATATATAGGAAAATGGAGAAGCCAATTTTTCGTGCGCTTTTTGAGGTAAAGCCACAATTTTCTTGAAAGTACACTTAAAGTTGAAATGTCTTTTGCTACCACTTCTGGTACTTTACCCCTACCCGACTCTCTCCAGTTTCTCTTGAACATGTGAGTATATTCTCTGGATACCTAGACAAAAGATTTACTGAAAAACTTTGAGGGAACAAGGAGGCTGGTTTTTGGTATAATCTAATTCATTATTTTTTTCATCACCGACTGAGAGAAGAAGAACAAGCATGAAGTTAAAAAGGTATCCAGGGAGGGAGTGGGGGAGCCTAGCTTGCAAAGGTAAGACTGGACCAAATATCCGTTATGAATTAATATTTTTAAATAATTTCTTAAAACTTTTTAATTAAAAAAGAACCTTCCGCATGCATAGACATCCCCTACATGGTAAAATTACTTCAATTGTTTAATCACAACAAATCAACTTGACAGTGTTCTTTACGAAGTGGTACACAGGTATAGGTCAAGGGGCAAGAGGTACATACTATCAGAGATGCCATCACATAACTAGACCCACTTCATCGGCTATTTGGGAGCTCAAGCTAAGGTCGTGAAATGGTTGGTTGTGAGTACAAAGAACAAAAAAAGGAAAGATAGTCATCTGTAGTCGTGTTTATCATAGTATGAACAGAAATTTTTACACACTTTTAGGTATCTAGCAAGATTTTTATTTTTATTGCATAACTTTAGTTTACACATAACCAAAAATTATAAGCAGCTGGCAAACAAAACTCATTAGGATCTAGCAATCAATTCTAGTGAAGTTAAATCTAAATATTTATAAAAACTTATGGCAGTAAAAAGAAAATGATGCTGAACTTGCTAGATTGTGGCATCATAATGTAGAGTAATGTCATAACCTACCACCTCTCACGTCATAATGGTATAAATGTGAAAAATGGAATACTACATACTTCAGCATGTAGCAGTTAAAAATTCATTCTATATAAAGGCTAGAACAAATATTATCCATAAAGATAAAACAAAAACCCCTTACTGTGTGGCCATGATACATTAAATACAATAAAAACAAATAGTTTTGTAATCAATTGCTACTTCAAGCATTGGCAACACTTAGCAATACTTTCTAAACCAGCTTTTTACTTTTTTGACTTTTTTTTGCACATCTCACTGGTTAAAAGATAAGAGCAGCCCTCTGTGGCTGTGATAGGCGGTTCTCAACCAAAGGGAAACATCAATGTCAGCGGTTGCCCAACAGATAGTAGGCAGACGTCAAAGGCGTTCATACACTTTGGGTATAGCCTTAGTATCTGGAAATAGCAGCATCAACCATTGGCACCCCCTCCATCCTGATATTGTTCACCGGTTTCCTGTTGACCAAAGCTGTAAGCATCTGATGTTGGCTCGGCAGCTACATACAAATATAAGCATATTATGAACCAGCACTCTTAGGTCTCTATGTCAAGCAAACTCGATAGATACTTTTACGCTTCAGATCAGCTTGCTGCTTGCTTCTCATTATCACAACTCACAATCCCGACTTTCAATAACAGACAAAACAGCTTTATGTCATCATTTTATTTCTATTCATTTCTGTTTTAGCTCGTTTGTTTATATTATGCTTGTTTTATGTTTCTCAAGTTTTTTATAGTAGACTGAACTTTATAGTTACCGAAAATATCTTTTGGTACGGCTTTACGTTTTGCTGAAACAAGCACAATAACACAATTCCAAATAAGATCTGCACTTGTTTTCATTCTAAAGTTATTTTTCCTCAAAAAAAATCCCCATTGTGAATGCGTTAAACCACGGAAACCCAAAATTAACAAGGAGTACTATGGAGTCGTCACACCAATGGTAGTTGAAGCAAAAAGAGCCACAAGAAAATATTTTCAAGGTCTTAAATTTCAAAACCAGACAACTCAATGTTCATTTAACAACAATCACTGTTTTACCCGTTTCCTTGCAGAGTAGCTCCTGAATTTCCATCTCTTGGCTCTCGGCTATACTTCTCAACTCTTTGTTTTCAGTTTCTAATTTGCTAATTTCTTGACATTTTTCTTGCAAATGCTTTTTCGTTTTTTGTTTTTCTTGATCTGCATCCTTTACTTGTCTTCGTAGCTCATCAATGGTTTTCTGCATCTCTATTTTTTCTAATAAAAACTTGAGTAATTTTAATACCAACCCACACCAAATGAGACTTTAAAAAACTATACTTGAAAGAAAAACAACATCAAGCGGAAGACATGTGTCGTGAATTCTGATAACCTATTACAGAGAATGACAGCTGGAATGTTACCTAATACTATGTCAAACAAGACACAAATAACAAAAGACTAAGTAATTTTTTGGATCTGTGCATTCATCGTGTGCAATAATAGGTTTTGTCCAATCATCAACCCAACAATCCATAGGCCAAGCCTTACCATTTTCTTTTTCTTTATTTTCTCTTCGTTCTTGTTCCAGCTCTTCCTCCAACACTTTGATTTTTTCTAAGTCTGCATCTCGTTGAAGGGTGAGAACTGCAACACAAATAAACAAAGAGATGCCATCACTGAAGAAATCTGGATAAAAATTTTCTGTCTTTATGAAAAGTTTGTTGGAACAAAACCTTAAGATTCGAAAGTTAATTGTAAAACTAACATTTTGGAAATGAAAAAGCAATGATCTAGTAAAGGGCTCAGGGCACCTAATTTGGAAACAGTTTTATTTATTAAATTTAAGCTTATAAAATATTATCTGGAGTTGCCCTCTCATCAGTAAAGCGATTCCTATAGACCCAGTCAGCACTCACCAACACACAATTTTTTTCTGAAGACATAACAAGTTAATAGAGCTACAAAGTGGGCTTTCAAAAATTTTGACTGTCTTGTATAAAAGTAGGGCCTCCTAAATATTGTAATGGAATTGCACAGGGCTGCCATCATCTGCAGCCAGCACTACTCATATGCTAATCAACCTATGCCTATTCAAGATCACTTATATATATATATACACACATATATATATATATATATATATATATATATATATATATATATATATATATATATATATATATATATATATATGTATAAGTGATCTTGAATAGGCATAGGCATATATATAAATCCACTACTACTGGAGCAGGCTTGGATGCCTTCAACAGTGCAGCTGCACTACTGCTTAGCTCAAGCCAGCAGGAAGGACTTTAGCTATGGCGTGTGTCACACGCTAGTTTGTTTACGTATCATTAACCAATCATATTATTCTTATACTCCTTGATTTTATACCTCATATATAAACACTTGCTCTTAGCCCAGCAGGGCAGTTATCGTTTAGTTATTGTTTAGTTAGTGTTCAGTATTGTTTAGTACTGTCTAGATATTGTCTCGTGAGTAGAGCGTGTCTTAGCTAGTGTGATACTAGCCAGTTACAGCTGAGACAGCTAAGGATCGTTCAGAACTACGAGGAAGAGGTTCTTGGAAGGCGTATCAAAGAAGACGCTTAGGACCCTAGTAGCAACGAGCAGCTAAAGGACTATACTGCCAGACGCCTAGCTCCTATACTCCACTAGTATCCAGAGACAATACAGCTAATTGTACGCTTATACTTAGTAACAATTTTGTGCGTTGTTTGTTTAGAGTGTGTAGTAATAAAGTTATTGCTATCACCGTCAACATTGGTGGAATCCATTTGGCCGGTTGCCAAAACATTGTTGCGCCTGCTAACCAGCAGCGTTCTGTCTTCCCCATTTAAGAGAGACAACTTGGCCTTGACACTCTGCAGCCACAGCTATCACTGAATCACAGAGCAAGCCAGCATCTAATAGCACCTCACAATACGTGAGACCGTTATTCCTCTAAACACACGGGGAAAACCATTACAATATTGACATCGTGCAGAGACGTTTGTGATTGCAAAAAATAAGAATGCAACAGATTTTAAATTTTTTGGAGCTGTTTTTCTCAAGTCAGCAATTTTTTTCATCTTTGGTAAGCTAGCTATTATGTACACACCGGTCTTGATGTGACAGTGTTTGTGATCAAAATAAAAATAATTAATGGAAGAGTTTCAACAAAATAATAATTTACATGCAAAAATTTAATTAAACAACAACCTTAGTATAATTTTTATAATAGTTTGAGATAAAAAAGAGAACATTGCCGAAACTATATTTTCGACGCTGTTTTTCACAACAATGATAATAATTGAATATAAAATACTGGCAAACTTTCCGAAAAAAAATTTGAGAGCACTAAATAATAATATTAGGATTTTTAAAAGTTAATTCTATACAAAAACCTTGACGAAAATGGTACAATTACTTGTTGGAATCTACTATATACTAGTATATTGGAACTGCCACTTGCAGATAGCTTCTTTTATCGACAGCGTTGGAATAGACATCCATAGACCTCTACAGTCCTATTGCAGTTTTGTTGCCACAAAATAGTTTTCTTAATATTTTTGGAATGTTTGATGAGAGAAAAAATCTATACACAAAGTGTGTTTTGCAAACCTCGTCTTAAGCCCTTCAAAGATAATTTCATTACCTTTGAGTTGCTTTGACAGTTCATCCAACTTCTTTTGTTGAGCTACAACAGATTATTTGTCATTACTTATGATGCGGTTAATAAATAGTTGGTTAATAGAACTGAAGACCTCATGGAAACAACAATGTTAGCATACAAATTGTGCAACTTGCTAGAAATTTGAAAGTGACATAATTATGCAATGACCTTACTCTCTAACTATAATGAACAAAAGACACTAAATTTAAGCAAAACCCAATTAAATATTTTCAAATGAATAACAAATGAAAGCGATTGCTTAATGGAGGCAACTAAATATTATGTATTAATAAATAATTAGGCAAACCGACACACTGACAGCTCTAGAGATAGAGAGAATGAAAGACAGACGCGAAGACAGACAGACTGAAAGACAGACACACAGTCAGACAAATAATTATATAAACTAAAAGATGAATAAAAAAATAAACGGGCAAACGAGTAAACCAGCGAAGAAATACAAAGAAGGATAAATAAAAGATCATAATTGACGAAATAAGTAATTATTTTCCATTAAACTATGCCACAATTTCTTTTTATGATTTGCTTCAAGATAATACAAGTTTTTGTATTTTTAAACTTGATTTTCTGATAAACTTTATTTTTGACCCTGAAATGGCGACAATTTAAGTGTTCTTGATCTAATATTTGCCAAACAAAATGTAATAAAATAATCAGATCGGCAATAATTTTAATCAATAAATAAATCATCACTCCCTTCGGAGCTCGTGGGTCAACAAAAAACAGCTCACTGAACAAAAAATAATCAACAAGCATTTATTTATGTTGTTTCTAGGTCGTAAATGAAACTGAACACTAAGAAAAATAAAACAAATGAGTCTAACTTGTTCGTTTTTGTCGACCATTTTTACATCTTTAAAAAAGCTGAGAGATAGCGATCATTGCAAAAAATGTTCAACACAAACAAGGCAATTTTACCAACAGTAGCGGCTTGTAATGATACTACTTTTATTTTTTCTTGATGACTTTGAAAATTGAGAGTTATCTTCTTTATGTTCATTCAGCAATATATAAAAAATCATTCAATAATCTTGATGATCTAACTTATTGGTCCGTTATGTATGCGACGTATCAAACACCCATCAATTTTTTGTAATTTGTTTGACGGACGAATCGCGAATACTCTTAATACTTAATACTGAGTTTCTAATCATTACAGTCCAGCATGTGCTCTGATGAATTCCCGAAGTTGATTGCTGTAATGGCTGCAGCGAATTAATTCATAATTTTTGATTTTATTTATTAAGCAAGACATCTCATATTAAAAATTTTGAGTCATTTTACACTGGCTTACAGTAACTTGGCCTCAATCTCAACCTCTATTCGGTGCTAATAGTTTGTAGGCGTTAGTAGTAATATATGAGCAGATCTCCCTACCAAGTGTTTTTTTTGTGGATTTGACTCCGGAGTGAATGCAATGGGTTACGTCGTTGGATGGATTCGCCGAGTTAATATTGTATTTCATTTGAGAGGCATTTGAATGGCATTTGAGTGGCATTTAAGTGGCATTTGAGTTTTGATTATTTTTTTACTTAATTTAAACTTATATGGCATTTAGATTTTGAATGTATGGCGTTTAAGTTTTGATAATTTTTTTTATATAATTCGAACTCATATGGTATCTTGAGAGAGAGGAGAGAGGAAAACAGGGGAGAGAGAGGAGAGAGGAGATACATCTACATTGAATAAATGCATTGATTAAAAATGAATCAATATATGATTATATACATTTGTTGTATAATAAGTAGGAATACATAAAGAGTACATATTAAATATTATGAGCTTGAAACAGTTCCAATATCATTTCGAATGAAAAAATGGATGATGAGAGATTTTCATCCGTTTGTATGTATCTACATATAACTGATTGAAAATGATATAATAATTCATTAGTCCATTGTATTGAAATTAATTTTTGAGTGAGCTCTTTATTCCACACCTTTCTTTGAATTTTCTTTAAGTAATCATTAATACTGACAGTTTTTGACATTTTTACAACTGTTTGAAAATTGTTTTTAGTGATATGCTTAAATACTTCTACTGGATTGTCAACGTATTTATGTGTAGCGTAGTGTAGAGTAGTAAGAGTAAGAAATCTTTATTTTCTGTTAGCTAACACAACTAGCTGAAGACTTATGGTCTTTATGATCTTTTAAAATTAATTACAAAAAATTAAACAAAATCTTTGTTTTTT
This sequence comes from Cryptosula pallasiana, assembly GCA_945261195.1. Classification (NCBI taxonomy): domain Eukaryota; kingdom Metazoa; phylum Bryozoa; class Gymnolaemata; order Cheilostomatida; family Cryptosulidae; genus Cryptosula; species Cryptosula pallasiana. The sequence goes on along the minus strand of OX183134.1, from coordinate 9,302,012 downwards.
TTCAGAATGAATACTCAAGACGAAGGAAGTCAACCGATGAATGAAGAAGCAGGACCCCGGCAAACCATTTCCCCATCACCTTCTCCTATCTTTGATATGCCAGAAAGTCAATTGGTGGTTGATGAACCAGAATCCCAACAAGATTTTACTTCATTCACATCTCCTACTAACAAGCTGTCTTCAAAAAGAACATCTGTGAGGAAACGACCTTTCATTGATTTGACAAAAGATGATATTGAAACTGGCTCAAAGTGCAAAAAATTAGTTTTGACAGATGTTGGAAACAACACGCTTTTTCGTCACACCAGAATACCCTTTCAAGATGCTGGAAGTAATGAACTAACCACTCTCACCTACAAGAGCGCCGGGTTAATAAACTCTCTCTCTCTCCAGATAATCTAGAAAAACTTGAAGAGTCCATGAAAATCTGCGAACTACCAGTACTAACAGTTATGGAGGTGTTGTCTGTTGAATTTCGTGAGGAATCAAAGTGTGCCATCATTTACAACTATCGAAAGGATAAAAAGAGAACTCGAGTGAAGAGTGATGTTTCAACCAAAATAGGATTGCTTGTTAATAAAGCTAAGCAAGCACGTCCAATTGTTTTAATTTATATGGGAGAAGGAAAGACAGGAGATGCCGTTTTTCGTTCCGCTGATTCTCAAGGATGTAATCGAAAGATCAACGATCCATTCAACTCATTATATGGCAATAGTATGAGACAAATACAGGCCTATTTCAGTGTTGCTCACCTACACGATTTTCCGACAGGAAGTGTTATAGCTTATGAGAATCCTGGAATGCTAAGAAAATGTGATACTTGTTGGAACAAGACTGCAGGTATTCTAGTGGCTAATTACAGATGTATGGTGAATGGAGAGCTACTGATTGGAGATATTAACATCCCTGCTCAAATAGTTTCAGCTGTGGTGTCGGAAAAAAGCGGTGTAATCGTATTTAAAGGACTGAGACAAAATACGAACAACACGATTTACTACGATGTCATTCTATTCTCAGCTCTCCAAGCTTTCATTCAAGCCTCCGAACTGTTCGATACTTTGCTGCAACACACCTTTCTCTCCTACTTTGATGAAAATGAAAAAGAGAATTGTCCAGAACAGCACATCGAAACCTTAATCGATAACACAAAGGATGTGTCTCATCTTCTATGATGGTAAGTTTCATATCTATTTAGAGTAGATCCCGAAGTATTTTTGTAAAATTAATTCATATAACTATGTATGATAGAGTCATTAGTTACTATGTCTTTTAGATATAACTAAGGACCGCTCCTGAGGAAGAAAATGAGAAGATCTTATTTACTTCTTGCTTGGAACATCACAAAATAATAGTTTTTGTAGGTTCTGTAGTGTTTAGCACAAATAATGAGAAAAGTTGTATTTTATTCATTTTATTTGTGATAACAAATAAAAATCAATTATAATAATTTATTTTAACAATTTACTTAGTAAATTAGTTCCTTGTATATGCACTCCATCTATTCCTTCTACTGCATTATCTTGTATGAACTCGAAGTTAGGATAAGTCTGTATGATAAATCTCCGTATTGAGTGATCTCTCATCTCACTATCTCCTATATCTCGTAAACTTCTAACAATTTCATCCATACTCCATCCTCTACTTCTCAGTAAACAAAAGTATACACAATAATCGCCACATACAGTTGACAAAAATTTTGCAGTTGTGTTTCATTACTTTGTATTGTTTCATATCCTCCATGAATACTTAGTATTTCATTTACATCTGGGTAAAAGGAAACAGAACGTCCAAACGAGTCGAAAAAATCCACCTCTGAATCATTAGCGTACACAGCCAACCAATGCTGTCCAGGTTGGTGAGAATAATGGGTGTTGAATACGAAACATCCTGTTGGAAAATTGTAAATTTGCTTCCAAAACTGTTCTCTAGCTCCAACGTGAATCCCTACGCTTTGGCATAAAACGTCTGAAGATAAGATCGAACGAATTTGCATGGTATTCATCTCTAACCTTCTGTTTAAAGCACTGCGTCTCCCGCGATAGTTAATTGAAGAATGCTGTCCATCTCCAACACACCGTCTTTTACAAAGTATGCTACCAGGGATAATCCATCAGTCGTGTTAGTGCTAAAACGAATTTCGACACTTGTTGTGACATTTTTCATAGAGTGAAATCCTTCTTTAAGAAAATCGCCAGTCAAATCAAATCCATAAAGTGTAGTACCATCAGGGTATTGTTCTTTCGTAATACCCAGACTATCACCTTCAAGCAAAGTTCCGGTAGCGTGTAGAAACTGATGATATTTTCTTCCAAAAATCCCTCTAGCATAATTTGGCTCAAATCTTCTTCCAATTGGACAATCACCAACTCTCAATACAATACTATCAACATTAGCGTGTTTCATTCTATATGGATTCAAGACGAAACGTCCGTTCATTGCGTTGTGATCAATTAAACCTAAATAAATTTGTTTAGGTTTTTGTTTGTTTTCTTCTAAAGTGATGTCAATCTGCGCAACACCAGCACAATTTCCATATAGTTTTATCCGTTTTCGATCAACTGGATAAATGTAGTTGTGACTTTCTAATGCCAAACTGAGTTGGGAGTTTTGTATTGTAGGATTCACCTTAACTTTACAAAGATGAAGTTCAAATTTATCAATTCTAATCTTTGCTCCTCCTGCAGGCGCCTCATTCGCAGCAAACAAAGCTAGTTTGCTGGAGGCGCGCTCAAACTCCAGCTGCATACTAGGGCCTGGAATTATTAGTTTTTTTTGCTGAAACAATGCAAGATGAGGTTTTCCAGTTAATTCTATTGTCTTTCCACCTATGATTAGAGCTCTCCTCTTTTTCTTATCTGCAGTTGTGTGATTAGCAGCATCTTTGCTAGTTGAATCATCATACATCTATCCTTCCATCTTACCTTGATATTTCTTTCTGTCTGCACTGTTTTCGAGTAGTTGTGAAAAGTAGGAGCGTAAACCGTAGTTGTTAGCGTATTCAACAGTGGTTCCTTCTATCGACATCTTCAACTCGCTGAATAATGTATGCATTGAATCCCCCATCCACACAGCTGCATCATCATCATTACCTGCAATATCGGTTCCATCATCTTGAACAACCGTGGCTTCAACTTGCAGAAACGAGTTGTAGAGATATGTGTAATGTTCAGTGCTCCCTGACAAGGTTAACTCAATACTACCATAAGGATCTAACCTATCAGGTCTGATGACAACGTATTCCGATCTCTCTACCGATATGTTTGTTGGCTCCGTAGCAAATACATCCAACGATGGATTTATGTTGTAGGAAGAACCTTCCAACTTATTACCTGTTGTTCCATTTAGGCTAGCCATCTTTTGCGAGTGATGATTGCTTGAAGCGTTATCACTTAATGAATATAGATATCAAGCTCTGCTGTCTTTATACCGGATTCTGCTGCTATTAAAATATGCCACGTTTACCAACACCTCTCCTTTTCTTTCCACCTCTTGTTTTTCTCCTTTTCATATTATCTAGACGGACTGCATTGAGCATATCTCCCCCCAGATCATTCTACTCTGCAAACCCCCTCTTCTTTGCTGATGCTGCAAAGCTTTGTCCATCAATGACGTCACACGCTACATTTTCACCTACAGACAGTGCTCTTTTCCCCAAACTAATTGCTCCTCTTTTCAGCATTGGTGCTGCGGATTTAAGTATACTTGAAAAAATACTACCAAGACCATTTCCTCTCATATTAGGCATCACCCGCCGTCCACTATACACTCCAATTCCATTTCCAGCTTGCATCTTGTAGTACTCATCAAAAAACGCTTTCGAGTCCTCAGGGGTGTATCGTACCAAACTCATTATAATTGTTTCTCTCTAAAGTGAACCGTCAACACAACCTTTCCACCATCAAATGGTATTCGTTGGCCGTCGTCACTCGTTATAAGTACTTGAATCAGGTCACTATTTAGTGATGAAGTGTCGACATAGTGAGGATTTTTAAATTCTTGATACACAACGCTATTCTTCTTTCCTTGAACCGGAACTACTCTCAGTAAAGGTACATTCGTATCTCCTACCATTCTATTATCAACAATGTTGGAATAAACATACAGAGATGTTAAACCGGAATTTATATCAGGGGGTGAGATATTATTGTATCTAGCATGAGGATACATAGTTTTTGGTTCAAATCCAAACATATATGCTAGATCTTTGGAAAAGCTTATGGCAGTATCACGATCGCTGTTAGTTAGTAAAGTGGTGTTGGTGATCTTGTTGTAGGAGATGGTGAATTTTTTGTCTAAATCCATTTCTCTCATTCTCTTTCGTATAATCTCTTCCAACTCCTCCAAACTATCATATCTTCCATTACCGATTAAGATGAAGGACTTTTCGCTTTTACCAGAGACATTAGTCTTTTCTAGATATATTTTCCCTTCGTTAACATTCTTCCAATTGTTAGAATAAGACATATCTAGCAGACTTACCTCCCATTTACCACCATTGATAACCAAATATTTATACAGTCTCACTGTAAATTCGGAATTGTTATTATCAGGAAACTCTTCACCGCTAGAGTTTGAGGGTAAAGTTATCAGCATCGACATTTTCCCAACGTATGATGATTATATCAAGCGTTCTTTCCTTATAAACTATTCATCTACCCACTCGTTGAACTTTTCTCCGTAACCTAACCACTTAACCAAAATCTGTCTTTTACCTCTTCTCGTTCTTCTTCCCAATATCTTTTCAATTCTGAAACTCGTGGGTTTTTTTACTTTTTGAAACTCTTTTTCGTAAAAGGTACCATCAATCATCTCCTCAGCCAAATCTTTCACCCTATATACAACAGGTTTTTCATCAATAAGCACATCAGTGATTATAAAAATCTCAATCGTCCAATTCGGGGTCTATCCTCTTTCAAACGCTCCTCTTGCCTTACTTATTCTCACATAATCCCCAATCTTTAGTTTTGCTTCTTGAGTTAAACTATGTTCACCTCCTTCATACACACGATTCCATACAAGTTCCTGATTTTGAAAATTCACATCATTCGGTCTTATACCTATAGCACCATGAATTGTGTTGTTGTATGCATCAACCATTTCAGGTAAAACATCAATGTATCTGTCATCATCTTTATATGTCAAATATCTATATATCTTCTCTTTTAAAGTTTTGTTAAAACGCTCCACCATTGATGCCTTTATCGTCTCATTTTCGGTTGTAAAGCGCTTGATTTTTTTTTCCGCCAGGAGAGTCTTGACATTGACGTTGTCAAACTCTTTACCTTTATCGGATTGTAAAGCTTTATAGTTTTCCCCTTCTAGTATTCTTCTCAATCCTCTGGCTACAACCTGCCCTGATTTGGAGATGAGCGGCACAGCCCAACCTTTTCTAGATAGAGAATCAACAGCAGTCAGTAAAAATGCTGTATTATTATTTCCTTCTTTTCGAGATCGAACATCCATCAAATTTACCTGTAACTGTTCCCCTATTCCAGCTACAATTGTAGGACGTCGCTTAAACTTAGTTACAACTCTTTTATGTAACGTGTAGGCATCCTCACCACTCAACCATTCACAGATTCTTTTTTCTCCCTCTCGTTTTCTACGAGCTTTCAGTAGAGCTCTAGCTCCTCGTAGAGATGTATGTAATGCAGGATTGTAATACAACTCTTTAAGCGTGTCGATATCCATGAATTAGTACCGGGAACGACCAACTTTTTCTTCTGTCTCCCACGTGTTTGACGCGGGGATTTCCTGACAGTTGGGATTCCTTCATCATTTAGCAAGCTTTTAAATCTACTGTAAATGGTCTTTCCCGCTTGTATTTTACCTCCTTCGGTTAGAATATCCTGTAGTAAAGTTTTGGAAGTCTTAGGGTTCAACCAACGTTCTCCAATTTTCAGTCTGTTCTTCTCCAAGTCGAATCTACCAATTTTACTCAGATTATTCAACATTCTGATAGCGATCGTTTGATCACTCTTTTTTGTTGTTAAATCAGTTGCTTTTTTTTCAAACTCTTATAAACCTTTGCTTCCACTATCATGCTCATCTTCTCCATCAGTAACAAATGTATTTTCAAGTAGGGTTGAGTCTTCAGTATCAAACAACCTCCCTTTTATTGATTCTATCCCGATGTCATCATCATCATTCATTTTCACTGATTCTAACTCAATGTCTTTATCAACATTTGGTGAATAGACATTAGGTTTATCATCGATAACTGTGCTATTGGCCAAAGGAGAACTAGACTCTATCTTTTTCTTCTTAATGGGACTCCAACTATTCTTTTGTGCCTGCTTTTGATTATTTTTAATCTGTCTGACATCAGACAAATACCTACGTAGGTTTTCAACATTTTCATCTAACTTTTCGTGTGAGGATAAGTCAGAATCATAAGCCGTTTCCAGTAGATCATTTCGCTTTCTCTTCTTATTTCTCACTGTTATAGCTTCCATAGGGTTATAATACAACGGAGGTCTGGTCTTCTCTTCCTTTACCGCTGTTTTATTCTCTTTTTTTTCTCGTTAATCTATAGTATTCATTTTCAGTGAGTATAAACATACGTCTGGAGAGTGTTAAAGGCTGACGATTCATCTTTTTATTGATGACAAAACAGATACAATAGGTGTTATAATAGCGTCCAAAAGATTCCCTCTACCAGTCTGAATCAAAATTTTACGCTTATCATCAACTGTCCCTCTACCACTTAGTTTATGTAGTTCCTTCTTGTAACGCTGCAACTCGATAAACTGCTCAGAATCAAGAGGGACATTACCTAATATAAATAATATTTTTAACACTTTCTATCAATGATTGAAACAAATCTGAGTTGGCCTTTTCGACTATAGCGATTTTTCATTTCTTACTCAGATCATCCAGAGCTAAAATCGCCATTCTATTTCGCATCATTCATGTTGAGACTTTCATCTTTATCTTCTCCCTCCTCCTAGCACACTTTTAAATAACCCGGGAACTATATTGCTGATAATAGGGCCTAGTATAGCAGATAAAAATCCTCCTTTTTGCAATACAACTTTCTTATCATCTAACGTTGATCTTCTTACTAAAGCGCTAATATCCTTCGCGTTCCGCTGCAACTGATTATACTGAGATGTTGTCAATGGTATCGTTCCATTCATAATAGATTTAGCGCATTCCATTAGAGTCATAATAAACTCCTTTTTGGCTTTGGCTATAACAGACTTTTGAATAGCAAAGGTTGCATTGTTGAGCGATAACAACACAGCAGCGTTTCTTGTTGATTTTTTCTCCAAAGCTTTAGTCATTATAACGCTTTCGTGTTGCGTCGTTGAATAACAAAATATGATTGAGGTGAAACGAATAGTAATTGTATTTATATCCTTTTACTTGGGTACATATAATATCATAGGGAGATCTGATGTAAAGTTTCCCAATAGCCTATCTTGATCATTCGTTTGTTGAGTCGTATCTATTCGTAAATAAGAGTATGGTTTTTTTGTTGCGTCTTCAAAAGCCTCTTGTACATATTTTACTTTTGATGGAAAACATTGTCGAGCCAAATAGGAAATAGAAAAAGCATCTCTAGGGTTTTTAAAAAGAAAAAAATAATGACTATTCAAGGAAATTGTACGATTTTCTTTTAAAAACAGATCCTGAACAATGAAAAACACACTTATGTTCAAATGATGACTATGTTTTGTATACAAAGCATTGGCATCGGCTTTACCAGAAACTTCATCCATGAGATCATCAATTATCAGCCATCGATTTTGACCGTCTTTGGAAAAACTCACTGTTATATATATCATGCCTTCCTGAAAAATCACTCCTGGTACATCATCAAAAGCTTTTTGATAGGCTCCATAACAGTAGTGAATTTCTGTTGGAGGGGGGTGCGCTGTAGTCTGACTAGCTTCAATCATTCGAAAAATCGCTTGTGTCTTTCCTGATCCAGTTGGTCCTGCAATCATTGCTGTAAAAGGAGATCGCATCCTTGAGTCATAATCTTCAGGTTTCCCATTGATCATAAAAAGATGTTCATCAACCAACAGTAGTTTCATTTATGATTCCAATAGGAGAGTTTCTCGCTTCTTGTATTTTTTCCATAGCTTCTTCATACATACTAAACTCAGTAACACCTCCAAAAGTGGAAAATCCTACGACAAATACCAAAATCATCATAATTATCAACGCTTTACGCTTCATACTCGGTAAAACATCTATCATATTGTGTGTAGTACCATCAACAGTATCAACTTCATTCATCGGTCTCATCTCAACATCATCCTCCGTCGACATCTTCACTTCCAATAACAATACAATCATATCACGTTTCATTTTTATACAATGTAAAAAACTATCAAAAAAATCAAATGCCATACTTTCAAAATCTTTATACCATATAAGTTGAAATTAAGTAAAAAAATAATCAAAACTCAAATGCCACTTAAATGCCACTCAAATGCCACTCAAATGCCCCTCAAATGAAATACAATATTAACTCGGCGAATTCATCCAACGCCCTAACCCATTGCACTCACCCCAGATATTGACCCCACAAAAAAACACTTGGTAGGGAGATCTGCTCATGTATTACTACTGGCGTTAATACGACGTTTATATATTCTGAAGTATAGACGTTGAAGTATGACCGTTTGAAAAATATGTTGTCTTTTTAAAACTGTGTTTTCTAGTTTGTTCTTCAGTAAATATGCATACTTTGTCAAAAATATTTTTCGCTTCCTGGCTAAACGGCATTAATAAAAACCCAAATAAAATATTGAAGTTTCATTTTATCAATAAAAAAAAGAAATAAATCATTATTTAACAAAAAGTTAACTGTAAAACTAATTGCTTAAAATGATATTTGAAGATAGTGACGATCCTTGATTGTACGTTAATGAAGGTATAATGAAAGGAGCTATAACACTTGATTTATTCAAGAGCACAAGAGAAGACAATTTACCTTTGTTTACACAAGTATTAAATAAAGTACAACTTCGTATTTAAATAAAAAAAAAAAATGGATGGTAATAGCTATGTTTGTTTGTAATGGACACCTTTAGTAAAAGTCCGTTTTTAATGAGAACTTTCGAGATGCTGCAGAGTCACGCATTTTATACATTTTTTAATACAATCTCTCAAATGGGAAGTGTTTTAATTAAATCGCAATGATTTTTTCTGATAACATTACCAAAAATGGGACCATGATGCGACAGGAACGAAAACGTTTCGTGTTAAATTTTAGATTCTGCTAAATAACGAAAATAGTTTTATTCAGCTGATTAAATCCATAAGTTATTAATAAAGTTTCACCCTGTTCCTTTTCTTTGCTTTCTTTTTGTTCTTTCTCCAATCTTTGAATTAGACTTAAATCATCCTTTCTTTGCTTTTCCAGTTGTTTAAGTCTTGTCAAATCATCATACCTCTGAGCAATAAGTTCTGTGGTGCAAAAAAGCATTAGAAACAGAGATTAACGAATCGACTAGCAAAGTGGACACAAGTAGAACAATTTTTGTGATCTGTTAGATGAATATTTTTTCTCTGGCAGTTTAAAACCAACCATTGGCAAACAGAAACTCATAAATTTTAGAAATAAAACTGTTTTCATATCTTTGAGTTGCTTTGAAAGATTCCAGTTCCCCTTGTTGGCCTAAAACAATTAATCAGTTGCAGAAAGCTAGGTGGCAAAAAATTATATCAGTTTATTGATACAATCAAAGTTAAGTAATTGTTACCAAAAAACTGCATTATGCTACACCTATTCTTGAGTATTCAAATTGATACACGTTTTTCAATTGATTTATTTTTCCATACCAAACTTTTATTTGTTTTCCTACATAATCACTGAATTGACAGCAACTTCCAACACTAGACAAACTTCGCGAACAAAATGTTTTTTACCTAGCTAGAGACATCACAGAGCGCTTTTTCTTTAACAATACAAACACTACATACCAAAAAAGATGCTGCCAACCAGAAATAAATTACCTTCGATTCTTTGGTCTTTCTGGCTATTTGACTCATTCAAAACAACCACTGCTTCTGCCAGTGAAGAAATTTGGTTCTGCATTTCTGAAATATATATTGTCTGATAAAATCATGCCAGTTTAAGTCTTTATGGGGTCAATGACAGTGGATGCATAATTTGAATTGTTTATAAACAAAGCTTCATATTTTTGAAACTTACTGGTATAATTTTCTTCCAGTGTCTGCACTGAATCTGCAACTTTTCCAATACGATCTTTTTCCCCTTTTGGTTGTTGAGATGCTGCAACAGATATCTTGGGTAAACTAACAAGAAAAAACATGATTAAAGCTTACAAACAATCCAATTAGTAATTCTGTTTTGGCACAATGCTTCTATTCCACATGTTTGATATTGTGGGAGATTTGTGTGAAGTCAGTGACCCCAGCCCTTCCCTTCCCCCTCAACCCCCCCCCTACCCTGCACCCCTTGCCACCCCAGAAGAGTGTAATAGAACCCATTCCCCTTGCACAGCTTAGGTATTTTTGTGGATGCTTCTAGACTAAGCTGTGTAACTACTACTAACTTATAATGTATGCCCAGCCACCCACTATACTGATGAGTCATTCGGAGATTCACTCGGTCATATATGGCCACCATTCGGAGATTAGCCGGGCATATATGGCCGCCAATGGATAAGCATGAGTGAATAAGGAACCTAAAACAGCCTATTGGAATTATACAAGAAAAGGAGCATCAAAGTGGGAGCCAAGCTTAAAGAGGAGGAGCCTTGGAGCTACTAAGACAATCAACCTTGTTTACTGTTTATTTATGTATTGATTGTAATGATTTGTTAATAACTTGTTAGAAAACATTGTATTGGTTTACCCTAATAAGGGAGTGTGCCTTCCTGGTCTCTCCTATAAAAGGAATTGTTGGAGATCAGGAGGGCAGAAGTTATTGTGGATTACTGTGGAGTTACTATGCATGACTTGCAGTAATAGTGGAGTAATTATTATACTTGTGTCTTGCTAAATAGAATGTTAATAATAAAGATTATTATTAACAAGGAACATTCTTGTCGATCGTCTGGACATTATTAGTATTAACAAGGAATACATGGAAGCCGTTGTGTCGGTGGTGTAACTAAAGATAGAAAAACACTACATTGGTGGCAGCAGTGGGATCTGTGAACGAGAGAGACACAACGGATAGGAAGAGCAGAAGGTAGGAAGAGAAGAAGTTAGAGAGAGAAGAAGGTAGGAAGAACTAGGAGCTATACCAAGCCTGTATCTCTTGCATACTACCTCCCCCCTCTTCAGAAGCTAATCTGTGTCAGTATCCCTCTGTATACTACCTACCCCGAAGCTATACCGAGCCTGTATACCCTGTATACCACCTTCCCCCCTCCCCAGAAGTCATACCGAGCCTGTATAGCCACATACTACCTACCCCGAAGCTATACCGAGCCTGTATACCCTGTATACCACCTTCCCCCCTCCCCAGAAGTCACACCGAGCCTGTATAGCCATATACTACCTACCCCGAAGCTATACCGAGCCTGTATACCCTGTATACCACCTTCTCCCCCTCCCCAGAAGTCACACCGAGCCTGTATAGCCATATACTACCTACCCCGAAGCTATACCGAGCCTGTATACCCTGTATACCACCTTTCCCCTTTCCCCAGAAGTCATACCGAGCCTGTATAGTCACATACTACCTACCCCGAAGCTATACCGAGCCTGTATACCCTGTATACCAGCCTACTCTTGCCAAAAACAGTCACTCAACCCCCGTAGCTTGCCATTGTATCTAACATGGCCACCCAAAGAGCTAGGAGTGCCGGTAGAAACCCTGTCGGAGCACAACCTACCGTAGCGCTGGAGCAACTCACCGAAGCTCTGCAGATGTTGGTACAGCCTCCCCGAGGACCAATACAGACACCCTTCAAGGCCCCAAAGTACGACGGGACGGGAGACATTGAGTATTTTGTTACTCGTTTCCTCGAGGTCGCAGAGGCCAATGACTGGGGCCAAGCTACAGCCCTGATGCATCTCCGAGCGGCACTGAAGGATGAGGCACTAGAGTGTGGACGCCCCCCTTACGTAGAAGGTATCTTCGCCGCCCTCCGAGCCCGTTTCGGACTCACCCCAAAGGAAGCGCAGGCCAAGTTGATTGTGTTGCGTCGTTCTGCCCAAGCCTCACTACAACAACATGCCAACGAAGTGGAGAAATTAGTTTGTGTGGCATACGATGACCTACCCCTCCAAAGAGTCGACCGAATGGTGCTAGAGACTTTTGCCAGCACTATTGGTAATGCCTATCTACAACGGCACCTGCTGGCAGTCCAACCACACACGATTGAGGAGGCTATTAGAGCTGGAAACGAATTCCTGCAAGTCAAAGTTGGATTCGAAGACAGGCCCTCCAGAGTGAGAATAGTGGAAGAGGAGGAAGAACACTTACCCCCACCCAGTGACCGGCCCTCCCCAACCTCCCCCCCTAACCAAGTCCAACAGACGACCACCCTACCAGAGGACACCCTCAGTGCCTTGATGAAGAACCTACAGACGTTGACCGAAGCAGTTAAGCTCCAGTCCGACACACTGCAACAATTACAACAACAAGTCAACCCACCCCCTGCCCTCTCCCTCCCCCACCCCTTCCCTACATCCGCCCCCCTCCAGTGTTGGGGATGTGGCACTATCGGCCATTTACAAAGAAGCTGCCCGGTCAAACCTTGGCCATCTACCTCGCCCCCCCCCCCCCCCCCTAACCAGCAGTCAAAAAACGGGCGCCGCCCGCAGTAGGGAAACCGGCCCTTCACTGCCCCCGGGCACCCCGGCGTTATCAAAGAAAGTTGGTTAGAGTAGAACAGTACAACCCCGTACTAGAGATTCCCCCACGGCAGAGAGAGAGACGGCGTGTAGTACCCATCTCAGAACCCTGGCAACTACCCACCACCAACCGGTATACCCCCCTCCGAGATATAGGAGACGAAGAGCTCTACTCCCCGGTACCCAGTGAAGCAGAGTCGGACTACTACCCTACTGACCTGTATACCCAACCCACCCCTTCTCATAGACAAAGTCTTGTTGACCACGGTCACCTGGTGTGCCACCCTACACTGGACACTGAGCCATACCCACCTCGTCAGTCTTTGGCTAAGAAACTACTCCCCCCCTCAACCCCGTTGACCACTGAGCGACCCTCTCGTACTCGACATAGACGCTCCCCTACCCCCCAACCCTCAGCAGTTAAACCCGCTGACCTCACTTACCCCCCATCAGAGCGCCCTTACAAGGCAAGCTACTTCTTACCCGGTCGAGTAGAGGGAAAACCGGTGTCAGTACTCATCGATACTGGATGCACCACCAACCTCTTATCGCAACACCTGTTCAATCGACTGGCCCCAACTACTAAGAGCTCCCTGCAAGAAGGTGATTCACACGGTGTGTTAGCCAACGGATCTCACATCCCCTTCTTTGGCACCATCCGCCTCCCCATTCGGCTGCGAGATGTCAAGACGGAAGCCACTTTCGTCGTAGGCCAAATAAATGAGGACGCCATTCTGGGCATGCCATTTCTCACTTCTCATCAGTGTCGCATGAAGTTCGACCTGTCAGTGATAGAAGTTAATGGCCAAGAACTGCTGTGTACAGACCAGCAAGGCAGAGTACTGGCTACTGGCGTCCAGGTGGTTAGAGACACTCAGATCCCCCCCACACCGAGGCAACCATACTGTGCCGAACTACCCACTCCATACACCTTCCCCTCGGTATCGTAGAAGGCATTCCCAACTCCCCTCCCCTAGCTGCCAGTCTTAATACCCCGAATGACCGGCATCAGCTATTGGTGAGGTGTCTTAACCCCACCAACCAACCGCTGGACTTGAAAGCTGGCAAAACAATAGGAAGGTACACTGGAGTACACAACGGTGATGTAGGATCACCAGTAAAAGAAGATGAGCCCACTTCCCCCCCCTCCACCGCCATTCCTCCCCCCGTCCCCGAACATCTAAAAGAGTTGTATGTCCAAGCACTAGGCAACTGTCACACCCCCCAGGAGGCGTTCAAATTGGCACAACTCTTGCACTCGTATGAGGAAGTATTCAGTAAAGGTGACCACGACGTCGGCCTTACCAACCTAGTAGCCCACAGCATTCCCCTGAGACCTGGCGCACAACCCATCCGTCAACATCCCCACAGGCTAGGGCCTCATAAAGAGAGAGAGGCTGAAAAACAAGTAGCCAAGCTGCTCGAACGGGGTTTGATAGAACCCAGCACTGGCGCTTGGAGTTCCCCTGTAGTATTGGTGAAGAAGAAAGATGGCACCTGGCGCTTCTGTATTGATTACCGGCGTCTAAATGCGGTAACCCAACAGGACGCCTACCCCCTCCCCCGTATAGACGAGAGCCTAGATGCGCTGTCTGGAAGTCGGTATTTTAGTACCCTTGACCTAGTGAGCGGGTATTGGCAAGTGCCCCTCGATGCAGACGCCAGCGACAAATCTGCCTTTTCAACTCGATCAGGCCTATACAAGTGGAAGGTCCTCCCATTCGGTCTCACCTCAGCCCCAGCCACCTTCCAAAGACTCATGGAACGAGTACTACACGGACTTCACTGGAAGTCACTCCTCCTATACCTAGATGACATTATCGTCATCAGTCCCGACTTCCCCACCCACCTACACCGGCTGGCAGAAGTGCTACAGCGGCTCAAAGCAGCAGGACTTAAGTTAAAGCCCAGCAAATGCGAACTGCTACAGTCACAAGTCCGCTATCTTGGACACCTCGTCAGTGAGCATGGTTTTTCCGCGGATCCCGAAAAAATCGCAGTAGTCCGTGACTGGCCCACCCCCACCTGCCTTAAAGAACTCCAAGCATTCCTCGGTACAGTCGGGTATTACCGACAATACCTCCCTCGCTTCTCCACTACGGCCAAGCCCCTGACCAAGTTAACCTGCAAGGACGTTCCATGGGAATGGACCACCCCTCAGAGAGAAGCTTTTGTACAGCTTAAAGCTGGACTGCTGTCTGCCCCCATTCTCGGCTACCCAGATACCGATAGCCCATATATATTGGACACCGATGCAACTACAGAATGGTGAAGAAAGAGTGATAGCGTATTATAGCAAAACACTGAGCCCACCTGAACGCAACTATTGTGTCACTCGCAGAGAACTACTGGCCGTAGTCAAAGCCACAAAGCATTTCAAGCCCTACCTCTACGGTCGAACCTTTCGGGTGAGAACAGACCACGCTTCCCTCATGTGGCTATGTAAGCGTAAAGAGCCGTCCAGCCAAGTAGCCAAGTGGCTCGAAACTCTGTCGGAGTTCCAGTTTACCATCGAACACCGGAGTGGACACTTGCATGGAAATGCTGACGGCCTTAGTAGACGGTGTTCCCCCGATTGCAAGCAATGTAATCACATTGAAGCCAGAGACGGCGGACCCACGAAGAAAGAAATATTGCAAACCTTGCCCCACCCCTTCTCCCCTCCCCCATCCACCCCAGCTGACCCCACCCCGTCACACCCTCAAATGGTAGCTATCACTCGCCCCCCACCCCCTGACACCGACCTGCTGGACGCTCAGAGAACGGGCCGCCACCCGGTAGCCATCATCTACGAGGCGGTAAAGAACCATACCCCTATTCCCCCACAGCAGTTGGAACTCGGAAGTAATGAACTCCGACAGCTGGAGAAACGCCAACACTCTATGCAGATCCGCCCAGATGGTATTCTAGAGGTACACCAAGCCGGACAGAATAGAGCCCACTGGTGTGCTGTGTGCCCCCCCAGCCTGAGAAGCAAAGTAGTGTGGGAGACACACGTCTTGGCCCACCAAGGCATACAACGGACATTAAAGAGAGTAGGCCTCACATGGTACTGGCCAGGTATGACCGCGGATGTACGGAGAGCCATTAACAGTTGTGAGACCTGTCAGCGGGCTAAACACGGCGGTACAAAGCCCAACCCCACACGGCAGCGAATGTATGCCGGCCGCCCTTGGCAAAAGCTGGCCGTAGACCTGGTGGGCCCCCTCCCTGAGACCGATAGAGGAAACAAGTGGATACTTGTCTTAACAGACCACTTTACCCGTTGGCAAGATGCCCTCCCCCTCCCTGATGCCACTGCCCCTGTTGTTGCCACTGCCCTTGACGAACACGTGTTCTGCTACTTCGGACTACCCGAGCAGATGCACACCGATCAGGGTGCCCAGTTTGAGTCGAGTCTCATGCACGAACTCTGTACTCTCTGGCGGGTAAAAAAGACTCGAACCACTCCCTACCACCCCCAATCCAACGGTTTAGTAGAGCGCAATAATAGGGTATTAGGAGATGCCCTACGCTCTCTCCTGTTGAAGAGACAGCCCGGTGAATGGGACTTGATTCTCCCCCAAATAATGAGAGCGTTCCGTGCCACCCCCCATTCTACTACAGGCGAAACACCAAACTTCTTGATGATGGGAAGGGAATTACGGCTCCCCGACCAACTAACTTATCACCCCCCTTGGTTGAGTGTGTGCCCGTACACGAATACGCCCAAGCCCTACAGGAAAGACTTGAAGAGGTTCATGAGACTCTCCGAATGGAGCAGCAACAGATAAGAGGAGACGAAGGAGAGGAGCCGTCTCTATTCAAAACGGGAGATGAAGTATGGTTGGAGAACCGGAGGAGAAGAAAGGGAGAGAACCCCAAACTCCAACCCAAGTTCGTGGGCCCCTACATAATAGAGGAAGCCTACAGTAACCACACATACCTGATCAATCGACACGGCCAACAGTCAGTGCAAAACGGCAGTCGCCTGAAACCATATAGGGCATGCCTGGAGCCGTACGGACAAGCCCCTGCAGCTTTAGAACCCGTTTGCCGCCCCAACATGCGTGGCGCTGCTCCCCGCAAGAGAACACAACCCCCTCCCCCTTTACAAGAAATACCCTTTCCACTCCTGGACCTCCCAATGCCTTCCCCTTATACGGCGCCCCCTTCCCCTCCAATCTCTTCCCCAGTAGAGAGGGCAGCGCCCAGAGCAAGTCAACCTGTAGAGAGAGCAGCACCCAGAGCACTTCAACCTGTAGAAGAGTGCTCACCGAATCTCTCCAGCGAAAATCAATCCAATCGGACAAGAACTGGCCGAGCAGTAGGTCATACGGTAAACCAAGAAGTTGTCCCCCCGCCAGTTGCACGCCCCCCTCCCTTAGCCCCAGCACCTACAGGCCGCCCTAGACGAAATGTAGGACCACCCCAACGTAATGGCCAACCTTGGTGTCACCAAGTCACTGCAAGAAGTGATACACTACAGGAAGAAAGAACCAAGTTATTGGCTACGGTTAAAGCATTCACCACTAAGCCTGAGGACCACAACCCCCCTTGCCTAGTCTCAAAAGAATCGCTAGAGTCTCCCCTACCCCCCCTCCAAATTTCAGCTGGCTCTTTCCATTCCACCCCCCTGCAGGAGCCCCCAAAGATACCCCTCTTTTCCCCCTCTGTCATGAGTCACACCCCCCAAGTGGCAGAGCAAACCGGGTTGCAGCTGAATAGTCGAGAAAATATTGCCCTTCTGGCTGCTAATCTGCGCCTCGAGCAGCCCGCTTCGTTGCTGCAGCTTCTCCAAAATTATTTACAAGAAGTGACTACAGGAACTCTGAGCACCGGCTTACAGCTAGAGGATGACGATGACAACCTCCTGTTAGAAGCTAAGCTAGCTGAATATCAGCCACCCTCTGGCCACAGCGAGGATCAGCTGCTAGGAATTACAAGAGAGTTAGCACCTACTACGCTACCAACAGCCACGTCAGAAAGTCAACCTGGTGATTTGAAAAACGCCTATGATAAATGGGTACTCGAGAACGCTATGGCCAGTGACCCTTTAGCTCTCACCACCGTTGTACCTTTCCCCCTCCCAACCGACTTAAACGAGTTCCCACCCCTCGCCCCAGCTAAAAGATCACCCACTAACCTCCGCCTGGTCCCTACCACAACCATTCCTTCAAGAAAACTTGATTTCAGTTACAGCCAATGTGTGAAGAAACCCCCCAAGTCAAATCCCCTTTTTCCCAGTGACCCCGGCACTACCCCGGCTCGGGATAGGTGGACCACCCTCAAAAGAACCTCACACCACCCCCACAGAGTAGATCTGGCGTTTGAAGGCAAAAAAGTATTAACTGTATCTCTTTAACCCAAAAATATATTATTCCCGGTGAGGTACACCACAAATCTTTGTTGTTAATTCATTAATTAGAGACGGTGTCCCTAATGGAGCGGAGTATGTGGGAGATTTGTGTGAAGTCAGTGACCCCAGCCCTTCCCTTCCCCCTCAACCCCCCCCCCTACCCTGCACCCCTTGCCACCCCAGAAGAGTGTAATAGAACCCATTCCCCTTGCACAGCTTAGGTATTTTTATGGATGCTTCTAGACTAAGCTGTGTAACTACTACTAACTTATAATGTATGCCCAGCCACCCACTATACTGATGACTCATTCGGAGATTCACTCGGTCATATATGGCCACCATTCGGAGATTAGCCGGGCATATATGGCCGCCAATGGATAAGCATGAGTGAATAAGGAACCTAAAACAGCCTATTGGAATTATACAAGAAAAGGAGCATCAAAGTGGGAGCCGAGCTTTAAGAGGAGGAGCCTTGGAGCTACTAAGACAATCAACCTTGTTTACTGTTTATTTATGTATTGATTGTAATGACTTGTTAATAACTTGTTAGAAAACATTGTATTGGTTTACCCTAATAAGGGAGTGTGCCTTCCTGGTCTCTCCTATAAAAGGAATTGTTGGAGATCAGGAGGGCAGAAGTTATTGTGGATTACTGTGGAGTTACTATGCATGACTTGCAGTAATAGTGGAGTAATTATTATACTTGTGTCTTGCTAAATAGAATGTTAATAATAAAGATTATTATTAACAAGGAACATTCTTGTCGATCGTCTGGACATTATTAGTATTAACAAGGAATACATGGAAGACGTTGTGTCGGTGGTGTAACTAAAGATAGAAAAACACTACAATATCACTGTTATGAACAATCTTGCAAAAGCATTTTTGCTTGTTAGAAATGTTATTAAACTCTGGCAATTCTTGTGAAAATACGAAATGTGAAACTAGATCCAATTGATCTGATAATCAAATGATACTACTGTTACAGCTACTGTTAGAGCTACTGTTACAGCTACTGTTAGAGCTATTGTTACAGCTACCGTTAGAGCTACTGTTACAGCTACTGTTACAGCTACTGTTACAGCTACTGTTATAGCTACTGTTACAGCTACTGTTACAGCTACTGTTATAGCTACTGTTAGAGCTACTGTTAGAGCTACTGTTACAGCTACTGTTACAGCTACTGTTAGAGCTACCGTTACAGCTACTGTTATAGCTACTGTTACAGCTACTGTTATAGCTACTGTTAGAGCTACTGTTAGAGCTACTGTTACAGCTACTGTTACAGCTACTGTTATAGCTACTGTTACAGCTACTGTTATAGCTACTGTTACAGCTACTGTTATAGCTACTGTTACAGCTACTGTTACAGCTACTGTTATAGCTACTGTTACAGCTACTGTTACAACTACTGTTACAGCTACTGTTACAGCTACTGTTAGAGCTACTGTTACAACTACTGTTACAGCTACTGTTACAGCTACTGTTAGAGCTACTGTTACAACTACTGTTACAGCTACTGTTACAGCTACTGTTATAGCTACTGTTACAGCTACTGTTACAACTACTGTTACAGCTACTGTTACAGCTACTGTTAGAGCTACTGTTACAACTACTGTTACAGCTACTGTTATAGCTACTGTTACAGCTACTGTTAGAGCTACTGTTACAGCTACTGTTACAGCTATTGTTACAGCTACTGTTATAGCTACTGTTACAGCTACTGTTACAACTACTGTTACAGCTACTGTTACAGCTACTGTTACCTCTACTGTTACGGCTACTGTTAGAGCTACTGTTACAGCTACTGTTACAGCTACTGTTAGAACTACTGTTAGAGCTACTGTTATAGCTACTGTTATAGCTACTGTTACAGCTACTGTTACATCTACTGTTACAGCTACTGTTAGAGCTACTGTTACAGCTACTGTTACAGCTACTGTTACAGCTACTGTTATAGCTACTGTTAGAGCTACTGTTACAGCTACTGTTAGAGCTACTGTTAGAGCTATTGTTACAGCTACTGTTACAGCTACTGTTACAGCTACTGTTACAGCTACTGTTACAGCTACTGTTATAGCTACTGTTAGAGCTACTGTTAGAGCTACCGTTAGAGCTATTGTTACAGCTACTGTTACAGCTACTGTTACAGCTACTGTTACAGCTACTGTTACAGCTACTGTTAGAGCTACTGTTAGAGCTACTGTTACAGCTACTGTTAGAGCTACTGTTAGAGCTACTGTTACCTCTACTGTTATAGCTACTGTTAGAGCTACTGTTAGCGCTATTGTTACAGCTACTGTTACATCTACTGTTACAGCTACTGTTACAGCTACTGTTACAGCTACTGTTACAGCTACTGTTAGAGCTACTGTTAGAGCTACTGTTACCTCTACTGTTATAGCTACTGTTAGAGCTACTGTTAGAGCTATTGTTACAGCTACTGTTACATCTACTGTTACAGCTATTGTTACAGCTACTGTTACAGCTACTGTTACAGCTACTGTTAGAGCTACTGTTACAGCTACTGTTACAACTACTGTTACAGCTACTGTTACAGCTACTGTTACAGCTACTGTTACAACTACTGTTACAGCTACTGTTATAGTTACTGTTACAGCTACTGTTACAGCTACTGTTATAGCTACTGTTAGAGCTACTGTTATAGTTACTGTTAGAGCTACTGTTATAGCTACTGTTATAGCTACTGTTATAGCTACTGTTATAGTTACTGTTAGAGCTACTGTTACAGCTACTGTTACAACTACTGTTACAGCTACTGTTACAGTTACTGTTACAGCTACTGTTACAACTACTGTTATAGTTACTGTTACAGCTACTGTTACAGCTACTGTTATAGCTACTGTTAGAGCTACTGTTATAGTTACTGTTAGAGCTACTGTTATAGCTACTGTTACAGCTACTGTTACATCTACTGTTATAGCTACTGTTACAGCTACTGTTACAGCTACTGTTAGAGCTACTGTTACAGCTACTGTTACAACTACTGTTAGAGCTACTGTTAGCGCTACTGTTACAACTACTGTTACATCTACTGTTACAACTACTGTTACATCTACTGTTACAGCTACTGTTACAACTACCGTTAGAGCTACTGTTACAACTACTGTTACAGCTACTGTTACAGCTACTGTTACAGCTACTGTTATAGTTACTGTTACAGCTACTGTTACAGCTACTGTTAGAGCTACTGTTAGCGCTACTGTTAGATCTACTGCTATAGCTACTGTAAGAGCTACTGTTACAGCTACTGTTACAACTACTGTTACAACTACTGTTACAACTACTGTTACATCTACTGTTACAGCTACTGTTACAACTACCGTTAGAGGTACTGTTACAACTACTGTTACAGCTAGAGTTACAACTACCGTTAGAGCTATTGTTTGAGCTACTTTTACAACTACTGTTACAGCTACTGTTACAACTAGTGTTACAGCTACTGTTACATCTACTGTTACAGCTACTGTTACAGCTACTGTTACAGCTACTGTTACAGCTACTGTTACAGCTACTGTTAGAGCTACTGTTAGAGCTACTGTTAGAGCTACTGTTATAGCTACTGTTACAGCTACTGTTAGAGCTACTGTTAGAGCTACTGTTAGAGCTACTGTTAGAGCTACTGTTACAGCTACTGTTACAACTACTGTTACAACTACTGTTACAACTACTGTTACAGCTACTGTTACAGCTACTGTTACAGCTACTGTTACAGCTACTGTTAGAGCTACTGTTAGAGCTACTGTTACAGCTACTGTTACAACTACTGTTACAACTACTGTTACAGCTACTGTTAGAGCTACTGTTACAGCTACTGTTACAGCTACTCTTACAACTACTGTTACAGCTACTGTTACAGCTACTGTTACAGCTACTGTTACAGCTACTGTTACAGCTACTGTTAGAGCTACTGTTACAGCTACTGTTACAACTACTGTTACAACTACTGTTACAACTACTGTTACAGCTACTGTTACAGCTACTGTTACAACTACTGTTACAACTACTGTTACAGCTACTGTTAGAGCTACTGTTACAGCTACTGTTACAGCTACTGTTATAGCTACTGTTACAGCTACTGTTACAGCTACTGTTACAACTGCTGTTACAGCTACTGTTAGAGCTACTGTTACAGCTACTGTTACAGCTACTGTTATAGCTACTGTTACAGGTACTGTTACAGCTACTGTTACAGCTACTGTTAGAGCTACTGTTACAGCTACTGGTAGAGCTACTGTTAGAGCTACTGTTACAGCTACTGTTACAACTACTGTTACAACACAACATATTCTTTTTATCTTTTTCATGTAACAAACAAAAATGTTGACTCTGAAAGTACTACTGTTGTGGATTTTAGTGTTCACCAAGTCTGCGCACTCATTGTACCACATTCTGACATCCTTACAATAGCCATTAGATGGCCAGAATGACTGTAAACGGTTAAACCGAATGAACTCAAACAATACATATATTCACACAGACCCTGTAAGGAGCTATGCCGACCTATACCGATTTATACCGACCCTGTATGCAGCAGTACCGACTTCACTGGGCTGGCAGAAAGTGAGTCATTATAGACTATGGACCCAAAAGTAGCCTGGGAGAAGCAGAGAGCCATCTACCGGAGATTACCACCCTTAAGCCTTACAAAAGATGGAGTACCAAAGATAGAAAGACCAAGGACTAAAGGCAGGAAGTGGGAATGACTGTGATTGGCGTATTAGCTTGTAATTCCGCCTACCACTACTACTGGGTGCCTTTTACCTTTAAACCCATACTGTTAATCTTATTCGTGCATATTGTAATGTTGTTATGTGATTGGCTAACCACTTCCTGTGAATCGCCTATAAAACGCAAAACTTTGTCTTATGTATACAGTTGTAATATACTTTTTACTAATTCGTTTTATTCTGAAGGAATAAACGTATATATACTCAACAGCACTGAGTTATGCGTCTGAGCCAAAGGCTCCTAACTGGCTGTTGAGTAGAAATACTCTGTCTTGCATTCATTCGGTACATCACCGACCCAGTTGTTGTAACAGTTTAATCTAACAACTGGTGGCAGCAAGCTACCAACCTCAGCTAGTGGGTTTCAGCCCCAAAAATCCACTACATTACTTCATTCATTACCAGTGTAAAATGTTGTAAACAATGCTATCATTGTTTCCATGTGCGAAAATTGCAATCAAAACAAGCCTGACAGTAGCCATTTTGTAAAGTGAAGAAACATGACGAAACCAAATACAATAAAATAAATACAAATTGGAGTCCTTCCTGCTTTTATGCATTTAGATAAAAAATGTGAGAAGCGAATAAAAAGTTTTCGAATAATATAATGTTTGGCATTTATGATGCTTTAGCAATCATAAAAAGATTTAAATAAAACACAGCTATTAAATGCTGGGAATTTGTGTCAGTGTCTGCAGAAAGTCTTGAGAAAATAATGGTTGGAATTGACGTTCAAACTAGCGAAGCCATGAATGAGTTTATTTTTTTTACTGGTGCTTGAAATGTCAATTAAACTATCTACAATACCAAATATTTTTTAAAATATGATGGTATGGCATGTTTTGTGAGTGAAACAAGTTGTGTCACCAAAAACAGAATGAGCAAACTTCCAACTTGTTTGCAATAGATAAGTAGTTACCATAAAATGAAGGTAAATTGGAACAAAAATTAATTTTTAGTTGATAACTTGACTTTTCATTTATTCTTGTTCACATATTTTTTTTATTCATACATGTTAAGGTTGAAAAGAAATCTGTATGGCTACACGTGTCTCTGTCCACAGGGATGTCCACAGGGATATCCACAGGGATACAATCCTAACCCACTACACTGAGAGATGCTAAGACTTTAGTGAAAACGGCATATTAGACTAACTTGATCTATGGCTGGGGCTTAGATTTGCCATTTGTTATCAAACCAGACACATTTGAGGATTTATTATTTCAGTAATAATGTAAGTGAAGGCGAATTATTGATCTAAAACATGGCAAATTTGATTATTGAAATTCTCAAACTACTACGCTGCAATAAATAAAAAACTGCTTCAAAAATAACCAGCTGTACTAATTTGTTGGATTACGGAGCGTTTGAAATTTCAATTTGTTTTCGAATTTGAGATGTTTCATATTTTGCTAGTAAGCACACTGCCTTTGTGAAACGGAGACAGAGGTTGTTACGGAGGGAAAGATGGAAGATGCTAGAGTGGGACAGGGATTGAGTGGGACGGGGTAGAGTGGGACAGGATAAAGTCGGGCAGGGATAAAGCAAAGTAGACGGAGGGAAGTAGAGCAGGGCAGGCACAAGGCAAGGTGGAAGAGCGGAGTAGGAACAGAGTGGGCTGGAAGAATGATATATAAATATGACGGATAATTATGGCTAGTTGGTAATAGAAAAGGGCCACTTGCTTTAAACTCCTGTAAGCGTCAATATGTATAATGGGTTGACGTCGATGTATATTGTAGAGTTTGTTGTTTCTGCGGAACATTGCACAGTTTCCTATATTACTCAATACTTATTGAGATGGTTGATCTTAGAATTTTTGAACATTGCTAGTGTTTGGGCAAAGTGGGGGAAAAACTAAACCATGTTTAACTTTTTCACAACTTTTAAGTCGCTCACGGCGTAGTGGTTTACTGAAAAATAGGATCAATAACAAAGTATATCAAGGCGAAACTTAAGTTATTCATCATCGTTTACTTCTCGCAACCATATTAAGTCTTTTAGGAAAAAAATCAGAAATTATTTTTATTTTTGAACTTTTTATGAAAGAAACATTAACCAGTTTATTTTTTGTAACTGGGCACGTAATAAAGTTGTTTATGGTTGCATATACAAAAAGGTTAACTTTGCGATCATCTTTTACAATCATCAAGCGTGGGCGAATCCAAACATTACTGATGTGCTGTATAAGCTTCCATGCCATGTATGGGGACCAGCATTAAGTAACTCAATTCTCAACTACTTAGTGCTACATTAAGCAGTTTTAAACCAAAAAAAGCCCATGGCAATGAAGTGTTTTACCAGTAATGATCCCAAGTGTGGGTTGAGGTCCTTTGGGTTTGCTAGCCACAGCAGCTTCCTTGGTGATTAGTGGAGGTGCTTTTCTTGTGTCTACCAATCAGTAAATGAATAGCATGTGTGAGCTGGCTCTGACAGTGCTAATGTAGATAAATGAAGTCTGAAAATGCGGGTGCAAAAAACGCTACATATGAAATTGATAAAAGTTTCATAAAAATGTTAACTAAAGAGCTAAGTTCAAAAGCTAAATCTAAAACACAAATTCGCAAAAATGAAAGCTCTAGCGATTTTTGTGTTGAAAATAACTGGTGAATTATTTGCCACAATTTCAAATATTGGGTGAATTAAAATCAATTAGCATCTATGATAATCATAAGCTAACCCTCAGGACTGACTGATACTCCCACTTGAGGTTTAGAGGTAGCACCTCGTGGATATCCAGGGAAGAGGTAAAGTTTCCTGTAGTTAGTGAAAGTACAGATACTGGTTGGTACATTTCCTCCAAAGTAAGAATCGCTGTTTGTATATCTGGCAGACATACTCACTTGTCTCACTCTACTCTGTATCTGCATATATTATAAATATTTAAGTAGTGCAATAAAAACTGATAATTTAATAATAGTTATAATTTTTATTATCATTATCATTATTATCAACAGCGAAGTCACATCATATATATAAGACTCGATAATTACTAACAATTATTCAGCTGTTGATAATGAAGTAGGCAATTTTAGTTAATTAGGAAAAAAGTTGACTATTTTTTGTTTACTTCAATGACAGTTGACTATTGTAATGGATTCCGGTCTGTTACCACGGACATCCACTAGTCTCGAGTATTCTACCTCTCTCCAGAGGGGACACTGTACTGACCGACAGTGACAACTGTATAGGGCAACCGAATTACCCGGTAAGGCAAGAGCCCATGGCTCAGACAAACAGTACCGAGTAGTGTTTGCTATAGTGGCTTTATTACAAAGCAGTCCTGAGGGTAATTATTCCTCTAGGTGTTTAGCAATATAAGAATACATGCTATGGCTCATTGTAATGAATGCACAGATTATCAGTAGGAGCTCTCCTTTTATAGGAGAGCTAAGGAACACAAAACATATAAGAGACAATGCACAGGAAGTAATTGAACCAATGACATTAGTTATATAAATACTCAACGAATCACAATGCAATGCAAGATAATACAAGGAGGTGCCAAGTGGCTAAGGGCGGAGTCCTTTCTCCTAACTGTCCAATGACGGCTCCTACAGGGTTCCCAGGCTGTATATAGAATTAGGTCCACTAAGTTGGTACTTTAGGGGTAGGCACTTCCTGTTTACGACCTTGACTAAGTTCCTGGACATCTTTACAGATCCTCGTCTAAGGCGGCCATCTTGTGCCGGCCCAGTACAGCTGTACCGGGTCGGTAGAGGTCACTACCGACCCTGCAGGGGTCAATACCGGCCCTGCTTACTATGCTACCGGCACAGTAGGTCTTCCTACCCAACAGCTATTAACCAAATGCTGTGGGCAGAAGTCTAGCGCATTGCTTCGCAAGGTTTCTAGTGTAAACTACCCGTTTACTACTAGAGTGCACTGAAATCTACCACATACCTCTCTCCATTAAAGTCATAGCCTGGCTTTAATAATAAAATATCAAGAGCAGATATGTGTGATTGGTAACACTCGTACCCAGGTTATATATTTGATTACATAACAGATATATATATAACAGAACAAGAGTATATATTTAATAGCATATATACAATGTCCGGCGTCTCATTTAGTAGAGAGCGCCCCTGAGGCTGGTGGCTTGCTGGCGCAACCGCCCAACCTCGGTAGTGACAAGCCGCGCTTCGGCTTTAGCCACAGTCGTCTGTTCCTCCGACAGAGTCTGGCTGATCAGCAGCCTCCGCAGCTCTCCCAGCTGCTTCTCCAGAGTAGCGACGTGATCCTCTATCTGGGTGGCTAGACGGTCACTGTGTTGCAGGAAGTGCAGTGATGGTCTGGGTACGTCCACCTCTCCTGGCTCAGTGCTGGCAACTTCTGGCTCTGGTGGGCAAGTTGCGCTAGGCGGACTAGCCGTCCGTTTGGGTATTCTATACCCGGTGAGAGTTGGCGTGAGCTTGCCTCTCTTGTCATCCTTCCTCTTCGGAGCTTCCCTTTGTACTGGAGAGCCCAGTCGCTTCTTCACAGGCACCTTGGGAGTTGGTTCCCCTTGATGTGTGGGCTGGCATCGCCTGAACTTAGATGCGTTGCTCCATCTAACAAACTCACAGAAGCGGGAGTAGCTAGGCCGATCTACAGTGTATATGATCCCCGTCTTCTGGTAGTGCATATCATTCCCTGGTGCATCGAACTTGCTCTGATGCGAGTATACCGCGTCGCGGCTCTCGCTCGCATAGTGGCACCGACAGTAATGCCTTAGATAGTGCTGCAGTGTGTGCACCCTGAGCTGCCGCATGTTCCTGGCCTGGTAGTTGCACTTGGTGCACGTGTAGTCCACGGCCTCCTGTAACAGGTGTTCCACCCGCTCCTCCGTCTCCGAGGTGACCCAGCGCAGCATGCGCCATCTTGTAGGATTTCGTCTCCCATCCTCCTTCCATGAGGTGGTTGGCTCATCGTCCAACGTAGGGGTGACTGGGGCCGGCACCTTCTCCTCGGTCTCCTCTGCCTTCTCCTCTGCAGTAGGGCTGGGTGCTTCACCAACTGGATGGTGAGCCTCGGCGTCACGTCCACTTGGAAGCGTGAATCTACAACACAAGGTGCATGATAGACTTCATGCAATGTGTTAATGGGCTGCCTATATTGCAGCGGAGCTTGCTCTACCATAGTGTCATGTATGGGCGAGAGCAGTGGCCCTGGAAGTTCTAGCGCCGACAGAACCTTCCGTATCTTACTCCTAGGAGAACGCCGTTCCTTATTTAAGGAAAGCCAGCGCCGTTTCTCCTCTTCCCACTGTACCGTGGGGGTGCAAGCAACATCCCGTGCCGGGGTGTGGTGCACTGTGCTGTGTGGCACTAAGGTTGGTGGTGAAGACGTCGTGGGACGTTCACCCTTAGCTGCCACCACAGGCTTCTTCCTTCGGTAGGCTCTACAAGGGTAATTACTGCCTTGTAACCTCTCAGTCCCTCCTGACTGAATCTCTGGAGGACCCCGGGCCGGTACAGGGTTGCCCCGGGCCGGCATAGAGGTGCTCCGGGCCGGTAGGGAGTCATCCCGGGCCGGCAGGCAGGCAGCATCAAGTGGTGGGCACTTGATCTCCCGCTCTTTTTTATCTACTGCCCTTCTGAGGGTGTCAGCAGTCCCAACTCGTGGGAGAGCGCATACTCTACTGTCACCAGCGCATGGTAAGTCTAGAGGTATAGGTTTAGCATAGCCAGGCGGGCTGCCACTCCGTAGTGCTAACGGATCTCGTGGCGTGCAGTTTTCAAACAACCATTTCGAAAACGCTGCATTTAATTGCTCACCTTCTGTTTCTTTCTTAGCCAGCTGGATCTCCTCCTCCTTCTCCTCAGCTTTTCCCTTCTTAGGCTTAGTGTACAGCTCTGCTGTGGGCATGGTCTCCAGCTCTTTCTCTAGCTGGGCAGGTGGATAGTCATCCAAGTCTAGTAGCAGACCCTCTGCGTCGCTCAGTTCCAGACAGGGGTTGGACATCTTGTAAGCAAGTGTTACTTCGTCGATGACTTTCGCGGGTATAAGTGGCTTCTTGGAGCTGCAGTGTTGTTCACAACTCTGACTCACTCTGTCTGGCTCCACAGGAAGTGTTTGGGTACTGGGGGTTTTTGGCCGCTTCTCCAACTTCTTCCGACGGTCTGCTACAGTGATTCTGTTCACTGGAGGTTGTCGGGGAGCTCCTGGGGACTCTTTTGAAACCAAGCGTGATGTGGTCCGCACCTCCCTTGCAGCCTTTTTGGGTCTGTTTACTGCTTTCCTTGCCTTTCCTCTAGGCGGGTGGTGGGAATTCCCATCTATGCACAGTTGAGCGCTCTCATAGCCTGCCTCTGTGTGGTGCTTGCTTGCTTCATCTCTGTATCTTTTAACAGAGGGTTGATAGTCAAAGGGCAGCTGCCTCTCTCCAGCAGCAGGGCTCCCTTCTCCCCAGCGCAGGGGCGTAGCCAGCGGGGGGAAAACACTGTTTGGCCTATAGCTTCTACAGTTGTTGTACGATCCGGCTCAAATCTTCTGCCATCTACCTGTGGCGGGGGGCTCTTCACAGCCTGATACATTCCACCTGTAGTTCTCTCTACAGTGGGTGGTTGTGTGGGGACGTCCTCTTCTTCAGGGGTGTAAGGGGTGTCCTCCGTCAGCTCTGCTTGCGCTAGACGGACACTGTCATTAAGTGGCCGCCCGTGCTTGTCCGTGCAAGGTAACACATGTCCGTCAATGATGACATGGGAGTCTGGAAACCGTAGGGCACACTCGTGTAAGGTGAGGAACGGCATGCCAATCATGGCATCTTCATTGATGTCACTAATGACGAAGTTAACGCTCGTTCTCAGTTTACGAAGCTGCAAGTTTACTTGCAGGGTACCGTAAAAGGGAATCCTAGACCCGTCAGCCATGAGTCCATGTGCCTCGCTGCGTTGCAGCGTGTCCTTCACCGACTGTGGCAATTGCTGATACAGATGCTTCGACAGCAAGTTGGTGGTGCAGCCTGTGTCAATCAACAGGGAGGCTGGTCTACCGGCTAACCTTCCAGCCAGGAAGTAGCTGGCCTGGTAAGGTCGCTCCAGCGGTGGCGCTGCCGTTTGTGTGCTCCTGGGGGGTTGTCCACTCTTCTTCAGAGTTACAGGACAGTAAGGGGGTTGACGAGCAATCCGGCTACTGTCAGTCTGTGCTCTCCTGGGGGGTTGTCCACTCTTCTTCAGAGTTACAGGACTAATGGGGGCTTGTCGAGCTGTCCGGCTGTCCTCAGCGGGCGTCTGTGCTCTGTTGGGGGGTTGTCCACTCTTCTTCAGAGTTCCAGGACTGTACGGGGTGTCAGGAGTTGTCCAGCTGCAGTCAGAGGGTGTTGATGCTCTCTTGGGGGGTTGTCCACTCTTCTTCAGAGTTCCAGGACTGTACGGGGCATCAGGAGTTGTTTGGCTTGTCCAGCGGTGGTTGGTTGCTGTCGGTTGTATCTTGGGAGGTTGTCCACTCTTCTTCAGAGTTCCAGGACTATAAGGGGTTGTGGGTGTGGTCCGGCTTGCCCAGCTGCAGTCAGCTGCCGGTGGCGCTACTGCGGGCGCCGGCCGTTTCCCGTCTGTCTGGGGTTGTTTGCAAAGTGAGCTGCGCGCTGAGTTCGGGGGCAGGTACTCATCATGTGACCTGGTTGTCCGCAGCCCCAGCAGCGTGTTGCAGGCTCTACCTCCAACTGTGGAGCGGGAGCCGCCTGTCTTGCCGCTCTCAGTGACCGTAACTCTTCTGTTAGTAGCTTTAGGCTGTCCATGACTGTTGTCATAGGATCCGGTATGGCAGGTGTAGGGGTGTGGTGTGTCTGCTGTACGGCAGTAGTGGTGGAGACACGTTGAGACGGGCCCTTGGCAACCATCCTCATCCATTCCTCTTCCTCCTCGTCGGCATCCTCTTCCAACATCCGTACATGAGCCTGGCGCTCCTCAAATGGTGTTTTTATCTGCATATACTCGTTGCCGGCCCGGACTGCTTCAGCAATGTCAATGGGCTGCATGGCCAACAAGTGCCTTTGCAGGTAAGCATTTCCAACCGTGGTGCTGAAGATATCCAGCATCATCCTCTGCATGGGTCGGTGAGGTAGATCTGCATACGCAACACGCACTAGGCGCTCTACTTCACTTGCATGCTCTTGGAGCGACGTCTTGTGTTGGCGGCGTAGGCTGGTCAGCCGGGACATAGCTTCCCTGGGTGTTAGCCCAAAACGTGCTCGTAGTGCAGCAAAGATACCCTGCAGTTGTGGAGGCTTTCCACAGTCCAATGCTTTACCTCGTAATGCATCCCTTAGGTATAACATGGCCGTGTTCTCTGGCCACTCATTCATTTCGGCTACCTCAATGAATCGGCTGATGAAGCACTCGACGTCTCCTTCGCCATCGAACTTCGGAGCCTTTAGTCTAGCTGGTGCATTGTCTTGGTTGGGCCTCATCATAGCCGTCAATGCTTCGGTCAATCTATCAATGGCTGTAGCTTCTGGGTTGCCAGCGGGTGCTCGACCAGCGCTGCGTGCTCTCTGGTTGGCCATTCTTTGCAGATAGAGGAGTGATCTCAACTCAAATCTAAGAAATGGTCAGTACAACTGGATCCCGGGCCGGTATAGGTGAGATCCGGGTCGGTAGCTGTGTTTCCAGTGGCTCTAGCAGATCTAGGGGCTGGTCCAATGGATACTGTGGCAGTATCTGGCACTCCGTCGCTTGTAACAACCGTTACGAAACTTCTTGTACTGCTGCAGGGCGGAGCGAAGCTCTACGGGCCTACAGGCAGTAGTGTAGTGACACTGTAAATGGATACAGTGCCGGGGTCACTGTTACCAGCTGAGTAGCACTCCAAGCTGAATAACCTCTGGTAGCTGAGTCTGTATAGCTGATACACGACTCTCTCCTCTTTTCGTACAGTGCCGGTATCTCTATGTCCAGGTCGGAGCGAACTCTACGAGCCTGTAGAAGATACGGTAGCGTCTGTACTGGACTGCTGCAAACGGAGCGAGCTCTACGGTTGATGCAGACAGCCTTTAGTAGTGGATACTGTGCCGGGATAGCTGCTGCAGTTCGGAGCGCACTCAAACGAACCTGCAGAGAAATCCGGTAGTATCTTGTGTCAATTGCTTCTTCAGATCTACTACTTCGGTAGATCAATTTCTCCTCCTCTCTCCAGATCTACACCCGGTAGATCACTTCTCCTTCCTCAGTGGTAGCTGGCCTGCAGTGCATTCGCAGGGCCAGAGGGTAGCGTGAAAGAGCACAGCGTGGGAAGGTACCGTTTATCCCACTGCTGCCACCAATGTAATGGATTCCAGTCTGTTACCACGGACATCCACTAGTTTCGAGTATTCTACCTCTCTCCAGAGGGGACACTGTACTGACCGACAGTGACAACTGTATAGGGCAACCGAATTACCCGGTAAGGCAAGAGCCCATGGCTCAGACAAACAGTACCGAGTAGTGTTTGCTATAGTGGCTTTATTACAAAGCAGTCCTGAGGGTAATTATTCCTCTAGGTGTTTAGCAATATAAGAATACATGCTATGGCTCATTGTAATGAATGCACAGATTATCAGTAGGAGCTCTCCTTTTATAGGAGAGCTAAGGAACACAAAACATATAAGAGACAATGCACAGGAAGTAATTGAGCCAATGACATTAGTTATATAAATACTCAACGAATCACAATGCAATGCAAGATAATACAAGGAGGTGCCAAGTGGCTAAGGGCGGAGTCCTTTCTCCTAACTGTCCAATGACGGCTCCTACAGGGTTCCCAGGCTGTATATAGAATTAGGTCCACTAAGTTGGTACTTTAGGGGTAGGCACTTCCTGTTTACGACCTTGACTAAGTTCCTGGACATCTTTACAGATCCTAGTCTAAGGCGGCCATCTTGTGCCGGCCCAGTACAGCTGTACCGGGTCGGTAGAGGTCACTACCGACCCTGCAGGGGTCAATACCGGCCCTGCTTACTATGCTACCGGCACAGTAGGTCTTCCTACCCAACAGCTATTAACCAAATGCTGTGGGCAGAAGTCTAGCGCATTGCTTCGCAAGGTTTCTAGTGTAAACTACCCGTTTACTACTAGAGTGCACTGAAATCTACCACACTATTAATGCAAAACTTCTAAGATTAAAATTTCCAAGCACACAGTCTAGCATCTATTGTTTGCAAACATTCTACAACTCTTGGCTATTGAAATTAAAATTAACGGAAAATATAAAAGTGATGAAAACGGTATTTCGATTTTTAATTCAGACGGCGGTAACAACATTATATAAATTGCGGTAAAACTGTGGTTGCATGTTTTAAAACACAATTGGAAGTTGTCGATGAGTTTACTATAGCTTACAATTTTGAAGATAGACTCAACATCCCTGTGACAAGCATGTTTGTAGAATGTAGCCACCAGCACTCTGATGAACCAGGAGCCATGAGTAGTTGACCTTGTAGCCATGTATGCTGCAAAATCATAACACTTAATTTATTCTTGGATTTAAAAAACTTACACGTTAGAAAAGAGAGTTAAAATTTCTGTTCGTTTGTTTCTTTTGTTTGTTTTATTTATTTCAACACAAAAATATAGTAATGGAAAAAAAGTTAGCGGCAGAGGAAATGTTGGGTCGAGGCGCAATAGCACTGCAGCTAGTCGAGGTGCCAGGCCAGGTATGTTGGCAGTCAGCAGTCATCTCTACATCAGGTTGAATAGATAATGCCTCGGTGCTTGCTTGAAGCAATTATCCGCCCAAATAGATCGAATCGAACTCGGCATCCCATTCCACATAGGAGCACACCGGTAACTAACTCTGCGATGTCCTGCAGCAGTGATTGATTTTGGTAAAATAGGATAAGTTGGGAAGCATGAGTCAAGGAATTGTGATGCAAGTGAGATTGGGTAGAGCATAAAGTTTTGTGAACAAGTATTAGCAGTTTGTCTTTGTATATTGAATGAACAGGTAAAATTAATGAGTTTTGGAAAAGAGTAGTAACAGACTTTTTATATACTATTCCTAATCATTTCTTTTGCAGAAGGTGAATTTGGTTAAAATAAGTGATTCCAGCATTTCCCCAGGATTCAACACAATAACTAATTTTGGAATTAACGAAACAGTTATAAATTAAAAGCAATATTCTTCTTGGTAAAAAGCTCGAGCATTTAAATAGCACTCCTATGTTAGGTTTCAGTTTTTTGCAAAGCTTTTCAATATGTAAGTTCCAAGATGGATTTTTTGTCAATTTCAACTTCTAAAATTTTCTTGAGAATTTTTTTCCAAATAAAGATCCCTTTTTCAATTAAATTGCTTTTTAATGAGAGTGTGTTTTGGTGAGTTTATTACAATATAATTAGTTTTACCGAGATTTAAAGTAAGTTTGTTGGAGTCGCACCATTTTTTCACAAGTTTTAATTCTCTATTTTTTTGTCCACATGTTTGTTTGTCTTTACTCTCAAAAAATAAATTAGTTTCATTGGCATACAGAATAGGGTCAAAGCATTTTGTAGCACTGAGTAGATCGTTTATTTGAATTAAAAACAAAGTTGGGCCCAGGATGGAACCCTGTGGTACACCAAACGTAATTTCACAGAATCTAGAAGCTGTTTCATTTACCATAGTCAGTTTTTTGCAGTGTGAAAGATAATTAGAAATGAGATCAATGCTGATGTTAGAAAAATTAAGAAACTTGAGCTTGCTTAATAGAATAAAATTATCGATTTTATCGAAAGCTTCACTAAAATCCTGAAATATTCCCGAGACAGAATTCCCATTATTCATTGCCTCCAGTGTTTTATCTGTAAAGTTTATGAGAGCAAGAGATGACTGCAAAATGCAGTTCATATCCCTCTAACAAACCAGGAGCCATGAAAAGAACATTCAGTTTTCCCACATGTTTTGGCGTTGTCCAAGTAATTTACATCATTTTTGCAAGTTTACAAATAATATCAAGGCAATAGCAGCAGTTTAGATATTGCTTTTTATGTGGCCCGATTAGTGTTAGGGAATAGCTGGAGTTCTTTTAATTGAAGCTATAGCCTGTGTACTGGGTATTTTTCATTTTACTCTGGATAATTTCCATATTAAAATACCTAGTCTTCTCCATGTGTAAATGTATATTTCTCTGTATGCACAGAATCTCTAGCTGGCGATTCTCTTCT
Organism: Cryptosula pallasiana; assembly: GCA_945261195.1. NCBI lineage: Eukaryota > Metazoa > Bryozoa > Gymnolaemata > Cheilostomatida > Cryptosulidae > Cryptosula > Cryptosula pallasiana. The sequence continues at coordinate 9,267,036 of OX183134.1, read as the reverse complement.
ACTAGTGATATCTTTAAGTACAGTGGCATAGGGTGTTTTGTGGGGTCAACATAACCGCTATATTATACCATTAGACCGGGATAATGTTAATTCCTCAATAGACTACAATTCATTTTCAATGCTCTCAGAGTGTCATGGATTTCCTTTAAAAATATTTATGCAGGGAAGCCTGGCAATGAAGGCGTTCATCAGCTATAATAGACTGGCTAGGTTCTATATACCTCTAACTTTCTCGTGCTTATACTGAGTAGAAGGAACTGTAGATAAAGGGATCGCATCTGCGGGTGTAGAAGGCAACTAAATGTCACTCTAGGGCAACAAGGTGCAGAGAGAAAATGAGTCTCTCATTGATAGGCAGATAAATGGCTGTCTGCCTCAAATCTTTTTTGAGTCAAACTCAATGGTGATCCGGACACTATTAGCTGGTCAATTTCTGGAAATTGAGTTTGTAATTTGCAAAACTTGTTAAATTGCAAGACTCACTAAAGATGCTAATTATTAGCCAATATTGCTAATCTGTCCTAAGATCGCTCGGAGTGTTTCATTTGAAACTTAGACAATGTACATGCCTTTCTCCACCTGATCAGGGTTGTCTGAAGTGATATGATTACTTACATTCACTGCTGGCTTTCATGATGAAAAAATCATCAGCATTGAACACAGAAGGCGCTGCTCTTTGTTGCGATGGTCTAGCGGCACTGAAAGACAATCCGCCAGTATGGGTGAAACTTGTGGAGGAATCAGGGAAGGTTTGCAAGCTGGAACTGGCCCCAGAAGATTCGATGGCGGGCACTTCATTATCTATGATTGGCTCTTTGCTGCTGACCCCCAAGTCACGTCGCTCTATAATATGACAATACCATATACTTGTGAATGCCTATGCCTACATTTCATTAACAGAGAAATAGGGATCTGATATAATACCATAATGTTAGTGATCTAATCAAAGGTGAATTTTAATTAACTTCATTGTTACACAACTGTAAGGAATCAACAATTTTTCATTCTGCTACAGCACAGTTGCTACCAAAATTACATTTTACTGTTTTATGAATTTTTATATGCAAGTTGTTGAACTGAAACAAGTTAAACAATCTTTAAATAGTATTGTATTGGTAAAGTTTACAAGGAATGTATGTAAAAGCCCACTCTTTTAATAAATTATCCTATTGACTAAATAAGATGGCACCACCAAATGAGATTAAGCAGCTTTGTAATCGAATTGTGTAACAAAACTTTCCTTCAATCTTCCATTCATCATGAATCTACTATTGCTACGCCTCAATCTCCCTTCAAACATTCCACCCACATCTTGTCTAACCCTCAAAATGATCACAGGTATCCACTCGTTGGCATACATCGAATAATAACATATTTGAAGACACTATTCAGGTGATGGTGAAACTGAGACGAGAACTGATGTCATGTAGATCAACTAAATAGTGCATCAATAATAAATAATTCAACTACTGATTAGAAATGCTGACAGTGTCAGCTCATTAGTGTGAGTTATTGCTAGCTAGTAATGCCCACAGTGTCAGCTCATTAGTGTGAGTTATTGCTAGCTAGTAATGCCCACAGTGTCAGCTCATTAGTGTGAGTTATTGCTAGTTAGTAATGCCCACAGTGTCAGCTCATTAGTGTGAGTTATTGCTAGTTAGTAATGCCCGCAGTGTCAGCTCATTAGTGTGAGTTATTGCTAGCTAGTAATGCTCACAGTGTCAGCTCATTAGTGTGAGTTATTGCTAGTTAGTAATGCCCGCAGTGTCAGCTCATTAGTGTGAGTTATTGCTAGCTAGTAATGCCCACAGTGTCAGCTCATTAGTGTGAGTTATTGCTAGTTAGTAATGCCCGCAGTGTCAGCTCATTAGTGTGAGTTATTGCTAGCTAGTAATGCCCACAGTGTCAGCTCATTAGTGTGAGTTATTGCTAGTTAGTAATGCCCACAGTGTCAGCTCATTAGTGTGAGTTATTGCTAGTTAGTAATGCCCACAGTATCAGCTCATTAGTGTGAGTTATTGCTAGTTAGTAATGCCCACAGTATCAGCTCATTAGTGTGAGTTATTGCTAGCTAGTAATGCCCACAGTATCAGCTCATTAGTGTGAGTTATTGCTAGTTAGTAATGCCCGCAGTGTCAGCTCATTAGTGTGAGTTATTGCTAGCTAGTAATGCTGACAGTGTCAGCTTGTTAGTGTGAGTTATTGCTAGCTAGTAATGCCCACAGTGTCAGCTCTTTAGTGTGAGTTATTGCTAGCTAGTAATGCTCACAGTGTCAGCTCTTTAGTGTGAGTTATTGCTAGTTAGTAATGCCCACAGTATCAGCTGTTAGTGTGAGTTATTGCTAGCTAGTAATGCCCACAGTGTCAGCTCATTAGTGTGAGTTATTGCTAGCTAGTAATGCCCACAGTGTCAGCTCATTAGTGTGAGTTATTGCTAGTTAGTAATGCCCACAGTGTCAGCTCATTAGTGTGAGTTATTGCTAGCTAGTAATGCTGACAGTGTCAGCTTGTTAGTGTGAGTTATTGCTAGCTAGTAAGCACACATTTATTTGCAAATCATTATTTTTGTTGTGAAGAGCTTGTGCCGTGCTTGCAACTCCTTAATTGAATTTTTTGTTTCCAAATTTTTTGACAATTCTGTGTAGACAAATAGAAGAGACCTCAAGTTATTAAGGTGGACCAACCAACCAAGTTACACATTGTGAATGACAACAACGAATTAGTTTTTTCCTCAAACTCGACTCACCTCCCGAGCATGCTTGGATGATCATAAGCTTTGGCTTACCAGCCATTGCAGGAAAATTGGAAGCAGAGAGCAGATCTTGGATGTTAATGAGATCTACTGGGTTTCTATTGCAGTCTAATATCACATCTGCTCTTTCTCCATAGCTCATAATGACCATGACAAACACTGCTAAGTGACGGTGTTCTACTCGTTCGGTTTCCTGTTTTATCTCTCTGTAGATCTCCTAAATAACCAGGATAAAATACTGAACAAATTGCATCACCTAGTTTTAAAGAAATGAAGAAATTGAAAAGTTACTGCATCTCACTTCTCCTGTCAGGTTGGTAAGCTCATCCTGAGACTTCACAATATCAAACCGCAGATCTCTAAACAACCTGCTCAGGTTTTTATAGTCAATATCAGATCCATCTCTGGTTTGTTGCAGACCATTGAAAGAGTTGATGTTGATGATGAGTACTCTCCCCCTGACTCCGTCACTCAAGGGATAAACCTGTGTAGGAGTTGTGGACAAGCTACATTGTATGTTGAATGCAATGACAAATATGCAGTGGTATCGTCCCAATTTCAATTCTTTTACTTTAACTCGCGTCAAGCAATATGTTTTGTGTAAGCAGGAAATTTATTTGATACCATGTAATAGCAAACTTCAATTGGGAAACCATATGTTTTTAAAATGTTGATAATTACTTTGTGCTGTACCTTGGGGTAAAGGTTTATTGGCAATATCCAATCGATTTTTTTGTCAAATGTTTCCTATCAATGATTACCAAAAAAAATGCTTTCTCAGTTGTATCAGAACCAATGCCAAACTGACTTGGAATCAAATGCATGGTAATTGTCCAAAGGTGAACAAACCGGGTGCAGTAGTCTTGCACACAGATGCCATTTACTAGCAAAGCCTACTTTGGTGACATGGTTAGTGCCTTGCAGCTAACTTAGGCGCTTGGGCGATAAAGCCTCAAGTGATTAAATAACAAAATTTTAACACTAAAATAATCTTATAAAAACGCGACTTATAAAATGCACCAATAACTTTTACTTTTTTTAGAGAGCAAAAAAAAAACGTCACAGAAACATATCGCACTTGTTTATTCTACAATTTAGTATTGGATATACAGATTACTGAGCTCAAAAGATAAAAATAAGGCTGTCAAAAAAATTGACAATAATTTACAAGTAGTCTGAGTCTCGAACACACAAAAAGTCCAGTAAGAGCGTTGCCACCTGCTGTGACTAATTTACATAGTTTACACTCATACTTAAACCACAGCAAAGCTCTCATCAATGAGATCTAATGATTCATAGCATCCCCTTTATGTAGAACAATCATATTTTTTGTAAGAAATATAACTTTCTAAAATACAATTTTTTGTGAATCATTAAAAAAACAAAATTATAAAAGGCTGTAACATGCACTGCATATTCATAATTGAAGAAGATTTTCTGGGCATTTTCAAAAATTATGGTACTAAAGGGGCTTTTCTGTTGAATTGAACATAACTTGCAGCTCGAAAAAAAAAACATATAAGATAAATGGATAAATTCATTTCCAGTGGGGCAAGCGTTAAATTGTACCTTCTCTGTGTCGCGATACAATGACTTTATGGTTGCTTTACTGACTGTTTTCATTCTAAGGTACATATTAGGATCCCCATCTGTATCACAATACCCTTCATCTTCGACATCTGATATCTCACTGTCTTCATCCTGGAATGCTCCTTGAACTACAACAAGCACCTTTCATTGCTGACACCTGTGTGAGATAATATGAAAACCAGGCTACCTCAGGTGTAAAAAAGAATACTGCAGCAATATATGCAAAGGTTCAAATAGAAATTGTTCACATTTACGAAATTTTTTCAACAACAATAATTAAACTCAAGTTTATATCTCGACACTACTGCACTTGTTTTTATCCTGATGATACAAGTTCACTGTTAACCTTGATGACTTGTTGAAGCTCCAGACTTGAGCTCTTCCAGATACTGCTCTAGTTGTTCTGCCTCTGACAAGTTAAGCTCAAAACCTACAACATAATAGGCATTGGTGAATTTTAGGAAACTGTAGTTTTAATGAGTCGTTTACGAGAATGAGATGATCAAAAAAGTGTAAAAACGGAAGTAAATATATCTCACATGGTCTGACCAATGCTTGTGGTACTGTTGGCACCAGCCCGTCAGCAACTTCGTCACATCTATTGCATACAGTACGCTCCATCGGCGAGCCACTGTCTGCTTTGCAAATGTCAGCTAATTTGGTTGACAAAAGCCATGGTGGGTTGACAACGTATGCAGGGTTGTAGTGTCTCAGAAACAAACAGTGAGCGCAGTAAGAAAGTATTTCAAAACAAACGGTTTTCCAAATTTTGGGCAACAGATTGTGAATTGTAAGAGCGAGTTCCAGCAATCGCTTCCATGCTTTGCCTAGGTCTTTTACTGTTGTTGATATTTGAAGTGAGATCTTTCTGTCATGGCTGTTATGTACTACATGAGTAGTACAACTTCTTTGGCGTATGACTGCCCCATTTCTCGCAACCATCACAGTATCACTCTCTCTGGCAGAGTGATCAAGAACAGCCACTGTTACAAGTTGAAAGACGTACTCTGGAACAGACAATTCTCCCAAGTAAGTATCTAGCCGCAGTTGTACATAGCCATCAGTTTCCCAAGCACCATTGATCACATTTGTAGTAAACGATGGAAGAATGTAAGTTTTTCTTTGACTTATATCAACAGGGCCGAAGACAACGTGAAAGAGCTTTAACAGTTCGATTGCTAAATGCGCAAGAAATTTAGATTCAGTTTTGAGCAGGTGTACAAGCAAAACATCATCCATTACACCTCTCACAAGAAAATCCTCGACAAGTTTTCGAATCTGTTGAAGTCCAACGACTTGTGAATTGTAACAAAAAGGTACAAACTCTGAAGTTCTTTTCTCCCATGAGCCGGGCAAGGAATGATGAGACAGAAGGGAAACAAGGTCTACAACTGCTGAAACATCATGAAATACGTAGTCTGAAAGGCCAGGGACATCTTCAAACCAGAAAACTTTGCCAGTGGTATGAAGGTACCGTAAACTATCTGATAGATTTAAATTTGGGAATGTTTTTCTCAAGTGTGGCATTGAAAGATAAGGTTTGCTGGTTTGGCTTTGCAAGAAAGTTGTCACTTTTTCCAAAGTTGGTGGAACCGCAATGATGAAATCTTGCCTGCGATTAACAATGCACTGCTTCAAGCGATCGATTTCTCCAGTCTCGCTACGGTCATTATTGAGTTCAATAATGTCATCTTGGCAAAACAGTGGCAAATCTTTATTTGAAAAATGTGGTAAAAGCACTTTTTCATCTTCTATAATCATCTCCCCTCGGATTGTTTCAGCATTTGATAGCAGCTCCTGCCTACATTTTTCAAGTTGCCCTGGTGCTAGCTTGTCTGTATGTGTAAGAACAAGAATGGGAGAACCCGATTTTGGACAAGAAACATATAATTGTGTCAACCTATCAACACACAATCTTCTCGTAGTTTCCTTTAAACTTTGTTTATCGCATAACTTCACAAATTCTTTCATGTTGATGACAATGACTGGAACGCATTGACCATTTATCAATCGCTGGTTGATGAGAGGATGCACAGAAGAACCACCATAATCAAACAGTTTCACGGTTAGGTTTTCAGTTATCAAGTCTTCATCACGGAAGACTTTTGTAGCTTCATCCAACAGGAAGCGTTCACTGTCACTATAGGTTAGCTTTCGATTTCCAGCTTGCAAGCTTTTTATCATGCTGGTTATCCCAGACCTAGCCGAGCCAAGAACTGCTATGGGTATAACTGTTTCTTCTGATTTTTCAGCATTTCCTGTATTTTTGGGAAAAGTTTCCATCATTAAACAATTTTTTCAAGCTCGTTCAGGTGAGGCTTTTATCCATTCCAACTCACGAAAGTCTAGCTCTACAAGCTGTTCCAAATCTAACAGCTTGTCTTCCTGTTATTCCAAATTTCCTTTGAAGTTCAAGCTTAAGATTGGAATGCACCTTCACTAAAAAACAACATATCCAATCGTTATGGCACTGATCATACTGATGCCAATTTTGTATTACTGTTAAAGCATTTCAAAAGAAAAAATTTCTGTTGGCTAAAATTTTCTTCACTTTTAAAATGCAATAAAACGTGTGCAGAAGGCACTGTGATAAAAAATAGGAAGGAGAAGCGAGAGAAATTTGATATATTCTTAAAAATTGTGAAATAATCACTTAAGCATAGCGCTTATTCACTGTCTTATTGGTCCTTGACAAGAATAAGGGCGGGCTCCTGTCTGACCTTTGACCCCATAATACCATTGCTTAAATTGTCCAGAATTGTCTTCTTTTGATACCGTTTAGGGAGAGACAACTTGTAATCTTTTGTGTAATTCTCAGCTAGTAATTCTTGTCAGCTACAACTATCTCACCTGGTGCCAGGTGAGCTTGATTCTCCAGCAAATTCCCCACAATATAATGTTTACATGATTAAAAACCCCAGTGATTGATATGAGAAAAGTGCCAGAATCTTTTAGATGGAGAATTTTATCCTGACTTTCTCAAGTCTTTTGGTGGGGGCTGGAATCAGTTTGTTGCTGATGGTGCCAAATCTTGCTGTGGACCTACAGAGTTGCGTTTTTTTTTTGGTTGCAGATTCATTCACCTCAGGTTCTCTCCATTTCTTTCCGTTGGATTTAGGGAGGAGCTTTTCTGGCCCAAGTTCTAGGAGGACAAGCTCTTTGAAAATGGTTAATTGCCCCACAGCTGTTACAACTGAGCATCAAACTTAGAAACCTTACATAATGCAAGGGCGAGTCACGTCCGATAACTTTGAATGCCTGGATCAAGAGACACATCACATCAGCCTTATTGTTAGCAGTAGGGGCACTAACAGCACTGTGAGCTTGCTGAGTGACAATTGGTTTTGCCCTAGAAATGCTTTTAACTTCTACAAAACCAAAAACTTGGCACAAAGTTGCGGAGGCCAATCCGGGGTACTGCCCAGAGCAGATGTAACAAAATTGTGGCTAATACGGAGTCAGGGTAGACACCTACTTTTTTTCACACAAATCCTCAACAGTGATGGCCTATGGGGAAGTTTTAAGGGCCTGCCTTAACAAAAAGTTTTAGATCACTTCCGCTAGTCTGTTGCAGAGATAAAACTCTTTTTTTAGAACGACCATGTAATGCATACGAGGCTTTTGAGAGTTTGTACAAAAGAGTATATCGCCGGGGTAGCAGTTACTGGAATGTGTAAAAATGCAATAATAGTATGCTTCTTACTGATCTGGTCAAGAACAAGTTCATGATAGCATTAAATTTGAAATGTACGCGAGATATTGAAAGGGCTATGTTAAGGAATACATTGTTTCATTTGAGCCCTCCCTCTGTACGACAGCACTGTCTAGGTATAAAGAGAGTGAGAAAATATGCTCAATTTAACAATTTCCACCAATTTAGTGTACTTTGGATTGGACCATGCAACCCAATAATTGTTGGAAAAACTTTTTGGTCAGCCAATCACCAATCCAGAAACCTTGCCAGCTTTTCAGCCATTTGTAAGTTCCCTATCCTTCAAACAAATCTCCAGAATTGAGGCCAGTTCAACCAGGGTGTAGGTGGACTTCCTAAAGCTCCCATATCAACTAGGGCTCTAGACTGGGGCATTAACGTCTGATTTCCAATGTACAATAACTTGTTCTCTCATTGTTGTACAGCTCAATGCATTCAACTGGTGAATAGAATGAACAATGGTAAACCGAGAGTTTTGTGGGCTCCGTAATACTTGAAACAAGAGGCGTATTTATAGCACAATCAATTTTAACATGTGGGTGTTATAGATGAATACAATGAATACATATATTACTCAACCATCAACACAGCTGTATAAATTTAGTTGTGTACTTCTAAACTTGTGGCCATAACTCAGCCTGACCAATCAGCAATCTGGAAAATGGTGAGCCTCTAGTGGTGGTTCTATGGCACAAATTAACAGTGGTTCTGTAGGTTATTGAGAGCTTCCTCCAGATTGATGATGGTAACAATAATGTGCAGGATTTCACTGTGGGGGTATGTACTTTGGTAGCTAGGCCTACCTGCACAGCCTCCCTAACTGCTGATGGCTTTTGGTGTCTACTGCTGAGCGATACAACCCGCCCACAGGTCGACGAGTATCCTTAGTAATGGTGTTCGACCATTTCAGGTTACTGTCTAGCTGCCGGTTGCGTTAGCTGATTCGGTGCGCAAGCCAGAGGCCGAACTTTGAAGGGCGAACTAGCTAGAGCTATGTTCGGCCAGCAGAGGTTCGGTGAACTGCTTGTTAATTACTACTCGAGTAATAGAGCTTTTGTTGTACGTGCATGTACTAGCGCAAGTGAAGTTATTGTTTGTGAACAAAGAAACTTCTGAGAGTGTGCAAGCTTAACTCTGACTTTATTAGTTCAAACATCAGCATTTATACAAACGATTATGTAATATAAAATAAGTAGACAAAAGAAGCCACATCTAGCACAAGTGGTTGGCTAGAGTGTACCAATAATAACACAGTGGGTGGAACTGCATGACTAGCTAGTATAAGATATGTATAAAATCGCATAGAACTATGCGCTCTAAAGCGTATGCATAGGACTAGGTAAGTGTACCATGTGTGTACCATAGAAATGTAAAATAGAAGCGTAGTAAGTGTAATAAAGATGGCGCCGTCAGTCACAATATTTCCAGTCCACTTAAAATAGACTCAGCTAACATCTCACTCCCTGAATGCAGCCATTTTGGAGCATCGATCTGGAGTTCAATCCAAAACAAAATTGAGACCAGTCCGAGTCGGGGTAACTGATCCAAGATTGAGGTAACTGTAACTTCTATATATAGAGAGAGACCAGGAGTGTTTTTGGTAAGAAGCACATTTCAGGTTAAACATGAAAATCTTCCACCTGAATTCAACTCAGTAATGCACAAATAGAACTACGCCGTTGACTAAAACTAAGTAATAGTAGTAGTAAATCAAATAATTAAATAATAAAAGTGGAAGGCAAATAGAAAAACCAAAAGTTTTAAAAGAACAAACATGATTTCACAGCTAAGTATTCAACTTTTTGTCTGAAGAAATGGTTGTATGGGTCGTATTATACCCATTGATAATATGGAATCAGGTCAGATGCAGCTATTTCCCTTTTTCCTTATTTGCAAAAAGGCATGCCGTTTGACAGAAAAACAAAAAAGTTCCTACTACTAATAATAATGATGACGATGACGGTGACGGTGGCGGTGGCGGTGGCGGTGGCGGTG